>CM074720.1:542857282-543482282 GCA_037306005.1 Rhinophrynus dorsalis
TATATTACCAGCAGGGAAATACATCACACCACGTCTATCCATATTACCAGCAGGGAAATACATCACACCACGTCTATCCATATTACCAGCAGGGAAATACATCACACCACATCTATCCATATTACCAGCAGGGAAATACATCACACCACGTCTATCCGTATTACCAGCAGGGAAATACATCACACCACGTCTATCCATATTACCAGCAGGGAAATACATCACACCACGTCTATCCGTATTACCAGCAGGGAAATACATCACACCACGTCTATCCATATTACCAGCAGGGAAATATATCACACCACGTCTATCCGTATTACCAGCAGGGAAATACATCACACCACGTCTATCCGTATTACCAGCAGGGAAATACATCACACCACGTCTATCCATATTACCAGCCGGGAAATACATCACACCATGTCTATCCGTATTACCAGCAGGGAAATACATCACACCACGTCTATCCGTATTACCAGCAGGGAAATACATCACACCACGTCTATCCATCTTAACAGCAGGGAAATACATCACACCACATCTATCCGTATTACCAGCAGGGAAATACATCACACCACGTCTATCCGTATTACCAGCAGGGAAATACATCACACCACGTCTATCCTTCTTACCAGCAGGGAAATACATCACACCACGTCTATCCGTATTACCAGCAGGGAAATACATCACACCACGTCTATCTATATTACCAACAGGGAAATACATCACACCATGTCTATCCGTATTACCAGCAGGGAAATACATCACACCACGTCTATCTATATTACCAGCAGGGAAATACATCACACCACGTCTATCCGTATTACCAGCAGGGAAATACATCACACCACGTCTATCCATATTACCAGCAGGGAAATACATCACACCACATCTATCCATATTACCAGCAGGGAAATACATCACACCACGTCTATCCGTATTACCAGCAGGGAAATACATCACACCACGTCTATCCATATTACCAGCAGGGAAATACATCACACCACGTCTATCCATATTACCAGCAGGGAAATACATCACACCACGTCTATCCGTATTACCAGCAGGGAAATACATCACACCACGTCTATCCATATTACCAGCAGGGAAATACATCACACCACATCTATCCGTATTACCAGCAGGGAAATACATCACACCACGTCTATCCATCTTACCAACAGGGAAATACATCACACCACGTCTATCCGTATTACCAGCAGGGAAATACATCACACCACGTCTATCCATATTACCAGCAGGGAAATACATCACACCACGTCTATCCGTATTACCAGCAGGGAAATACATCACACCACGTCTATCCATCTTACCAACAGGGAAATACATCACACCACGTCTATCCGTATTACCAGCAGGGAAATACATCACACCACGTCTATCCGTATTACCAGCAGGGAAATGCATCACACCACGTCTATCCGTATTACCAGCAGGGAAATGCATCACACCACGTCTATCCGTATTACCAGCAGGGAAATACATCACACCACGTATATCTGTATTACCAGCAGGGAAATACATCACACCACATCTATCCGTATTACCAGCAGGGAAATACATCACACCACGTCTATCTGTATTACCAGCAGGGAAATACATCACACCACGTCTATCCGTATTAGCAGCAGGGAAATACATCACACCACGTCTATCCGTATTACCAGCAGGGAAATACATCACACCACGTCTATCCATCTTACCAGCAGGGAAATACATCACACCACGTCTATCTGTATTACCAGCAGGGAAATACATCACACCACGTCTATCTGTATTACCAGCAGGGAAATACATCACACCACGTCTATCCGTATTACCAGCAGGGAAATACATCACACCACGTCTATCCGTATTAGCAGCAGGGAAATACATCACACCACGTCTATCCATATTACCAGCAGGGAAATACATCACACCACGTCTATCTGTATTACCAGCAGGGAAATACATCACACCACGTCTATCTATATTACCAGCAGGGAAATACATCACACCACGTCTATCCGTATTAGCAGCAGGGAAATACATCACACCACGTCTATCCGTATTACCAGCAGGGAAATACATCACACCACGTCTATCCGTATTAGCAGCAGGGAAATACATCACACCACGTCTATCCATATTACCAGCAGGGAAATACATCACACCACGTCTATCTGTATTACCAGCAGGGAAATACATCACACCACGTCTATCTATATTACCAGCAGGGAAATACATCACACCACGTCTATCCGTATTACCAGCAGGGAAATACATCACACCACGTCTATCCGTATTACCAGCAGGGAAATACATCACACCACGTCTATCTATATTACCAGCAGGGAAATACATCACACCACGTCTATCCGTATTAGCAGCAGGGAAATACATCACACCACGTCTATCCGTATTACCAGCAGGGAAATACATCACACCACGTCTATCCGTATTAGCAGCAGGGAAATACATCACACCACGTCTATCCGTATTAGCAGCAGGGAAATACATCACACCACGTCTATCCATATTACCAGCAGGGAAATACATCACACCACGTCTATCCATATTACCAGCAGGGAAATACATCACACCACGTCTATCCATCTTACCAGCAGGGAAATACATCACACCACGTCTATCTATATTACCAGCAGGGAAATACATCACACCACGTCTATCCGTATTACCAGCAGGGAAATACATCACACCACGTCTATCCATATTACCAGCAGTGAAATGCATCACACCACGTCTATCCGTATTACCAGCAGGGAATTACATCACACCATGTCTATCCGTATTACCAGCAGGGAAATACATCACACCACGTCTATCCGTATTACCAGCAGGGAAATACATCACACCACGTCTATCCATCTTACCAGCAGGGAAATACATCACACCACGTCTATCCATCTTACCAACAGGGAAATACATCACACCACGTCTATCCGTATTACCAGCAGGGAAATACATCACACCACGTCTATCCGTATTACCAGCAGGGAAATACATCACACCACATCTATCCATATTACCAGCAGGGAAATACATCACACCACGTCTATCTATATTACCAGCAGGGAAATACATCCCACCACGTCTATCCATATTACCAGCAGGGAAATACATCACACCACGTCTATCCATATTACCAGCAGGGAAATACATCACACCACATCTATCCATATTACCAGCAGGGAAATACATCACACCACGTCTATCCGTATTACCAGCAGGGAAATACATCACACCACGTCTATCCATATTACCAGCAGGGAAATACATCACACCACGTCTATCCGTATTACCAGCAGGGAAATACATCACACCACGTCTATCCATATTACCAGCAGGGAAATATATCACACCACGTCTATCCGTAGAAATTAAATTTACATTCACACCACGTCTATCCGTATTACATCAGGAAATTACATCACACCACGTCTAATCCATATTACCAGCAGGGAAATA
Source organism: Rhinophrynus dorsalis (assembly GCA_037306005.1). Taxonomy (NCBI): domain Eukaryota; kingdom Metazoa; phylum Chordata; class Amphibia; order Anura; family Rhinophrynidae; genus Rhinophrynus; species Rhinophrynus dorsalis. The sequence continues at coordinate 542,860,772 of CM074720.1, forward strand.
CATCACACCATGTCTATCCGTATTACCAGCAGGGAAATACATCACACCACGTCTATCCATATTACCAGCAGGGAAATACATCACACCATGTCTATCCTTATTACCAGCAGGGAAATACATCACACCAGTCTATCCGTATTACCAGCAGGGAAATACATCACACCACGTCTATCCATCTTACCAGCAGGGAAATACATCACACCACGTCTATCCATCTTAACAGCAGGGAAATGTATCACACCACGTCTATCCATATTACCAACAGGGAAATACATCACACCACGTCTATCCATATTACCAGCAGGGAAATACATCACACCACGTCTATCCATCTTACCAGCAGGGAAATACATCACACCACATCTATCCGTATTACAGCAGGGAAATACATCACACCACGTCTATCCGTATTACCAGCAGGGAAATACATCACACCACGTCTATCCATCTTACCAGCAGGGAAATACATCACACCACATCTATCCGTATTACCAGCAGGGAAATACATCACACCACGTCTATCCGTATTACCAGCAGGGAAATACATCACACCACGTCTATCCTTCTTACCAGCAGGGAAATACATCACACCACGTCTATCCATATTACCAGCAGGGAAATACATCACACCACGTCTATCCATCTTACCAGCAGGGAAATACATCACACCACATCTATCCATATTAACCAGCAGGGAAATACATCACACCACGTCTATCTATATTACCAGCAGGGAAATACATCACACCACGTCTATCCATATTACCAGCAGGGAAATACATCACACCACGTCTATCCATATTACCAGCAGGGAAATACATCACACCACATCTATCCATATTACCAGCAGGGAAATACATCACACCACGTCTATCCGTATTACAGCAGGGAAATACATCACACCACGTCTATCCATATTACCAGCAGGAAATACATCACACCACGTCTATCCGTATTACCAGCAGGGAAATACATCACACCACGTCTATCCATATTACCAGCAGGGAAATATATCACACCACGTCTATCCGTATTACCAGCAGGAAATACATCACACCACGTCTATCCGTATTACCAGCAGGGAAATACATCACACCACGTCTATCCATATTACCAGCAGGGAAATACATCACACATGTCTATCCGTATTACCAGCAGGGAAATACATCACACCACGTCTATCCATATTACCAGCAGGGAAATACATCACACCATGTCTATCCGTATTACCAGCAGGGAAATACATCACACCACGTCTATCCGTATTACCAGCGGGAAATACATCACACCACGTTCTATCCATCTTAACAGCAGGGAAATACATCACACCACGTCTATCCATCTTAAACAGCAGGGAAATGTATCACACCACGTCTATCCATATTACCAACAGGGAAATTACATCACACCACGTCTATCCATATTACCAGCAGGGAAATACATCACACCACGTCTATCCATCTTACCAGCAGGAAATACATCACACCACATCTATCCGTATTACCAGCAGGGAAATACATCACACCACGTCTATCCGTATTACCAGCAGGGAAATTACATCACACCACGTCTATCCATCTTACCAGCAGGGAAATACATCACACCACATCCTTATCACGTATTACCAGCAGGGAAATACATCACACCACGTCTATCCGTATTACCAGCAGGGAAATACATCACACCACGTCTATCCTTCTTACCAGCAGGGAAATACATCACACCACGTCTATCCATATTACCAGCAGGGAAATACATCACACCACGTCTATCCATCTTACCAGCAGGGAAATACATCACACCACGTCTATCTATATTACCAGCAGGGAAATACATCACACCATGTCTATCCGTATTACCAGCAGGGAAATACATCACACCACGTCTATCTATATTACCAGCAGGGAAATACATCACACCACGTCTATCCGTATTACAGCAGGGAGGAAATACATCATACCACGTCTATCCATATTACCAGCAGGGGAAATACATCACACCACATCTATCCATATTACCAGCAGGGAAATACATCACACCACGTCTATCCGTATTACCAGCAGGGAAATACATCACACCACGTCTATCCATATTACCAGCAGGGAAATACATCACACCACGTCTATCCATATTACCAGCAGGGAAATACATCACACCACGTCTATCCGTATTACCAGCAGGGAAATACATCACACCACGTCTATCCATATTACCAGCAGGGAAATACATCACACCACATCTATCCGTATTACCAGCAGGGAAATACATCACACCACGTCTATCCATCTTACCAACAGGGAAATACATCACACCACGTCTATCCGTATTACCAGCAGGGAAATACATCACACCACGTCTATCCATATTACCAGCAGGGAAATACATCACACCACGTCTATCCGTATTACCAGCAGGGAAATACATCACACCACGTCTATCCATCTTACCAACAGGGAAATACATCACACCACGTCTATCCGTATTACCAGCAGGGAAATACATCACACCACGTCTATCCGTATTACCAGCAGGGAAATGCATCACACCACGTCTATCCGTATTACCAGCAGGGAAATGCATCACACCACGTCTATCCGTATTACCAGCAGGGAAATACATCACACCACGTATATCTGTATTACCAGCAGGGAAATACATCACACCACATCTATCCGTATTACCAGCAGGGAAATACATCACACCACGTCTATCTGTATTACCAGCAGGGAAATACATCACACCACGTCTATCCGTATTAGCAGCAGGGAAATACATCACACCACGTCTATCCGTATTACCAGCAGGGAAATACATCACACCACGTCTATCCATCTTACCAGCAGGGAAATACATCACACCACGTCTATCTGTATTACCAGCAGGGAAATACATCACACCACGTCTATCTGTATTACCAGCAGGGAAATACATCACACCACGTCTATCCGTATTACCAGCAGGGAAATACATCACACCACGTCTATCCGTATTAGCAGCAGGGAAATACATCACACCACGTCTATCCATATTACCAGCAGGGAAATACATCACACCACGTCTATCTGTATTACCAGCAGGGAAATACATCACACCACGTCTATCTATATTACCAGCAGGGAAATACATCACACCACGTCTATCCGTATTACCAGCAGGGAAATACATCACACCACGTCTATCCGTATTACCAGCAGGGAAATACATCACACCACGTCTATCTATATTACCAGCAGGGAAATACATCACACCACGTCTATCCGTATTAGCAGCAGGGAAATACATCACACCACGTCTATCCGTATTACCAGCAGGGAAATACATCACACCACGTCTATCCGTATTAGCATCAGGGAAATACATCACACCACGTCTATCCGTATTAGCAGCAGGGAAATACATCACACCACGTCTATCCATATTACCAGCAGGGAAATAGATCACACCACGTCTATCCATATTACCAGCAGGGAAATACATCACACCACATCTATCCATCTTACCAGCAGGGAAATACATCACACCACGTCTATCTATATTACCAGCAGGGAAATACATCACACCACGTCTATCCGTATTACCAGCAGGGAAATACATCACATCACATCTATCCATCTTACCAGCAGGGAAATACATCACACCACGTCTATCCATATTACCAGCAGTGAAATGCATCACACCACGTCTATCCGTATTACCAGCAGGGAATTACATCACACCATGTCTATCCGTATTACCAGCAGGGAAATACATCACACCACGTCTATCCGTATTACCAGCAGGGAAATACATCACACCACGTCTATCCATCTTACCAGCAGGGAAATACATCACACCACGTCTATCTATATTACCAGCAGTGAAATGCATCACACCACGTCTATCTATATTACCAGCAGGGAAATACATCACACCACGTCTATCTATATTACCAGCAGGGAAATACATCACACCACGTCTATCCGTATTACCAGCAGGGAAATGCATAACACCATGCCTATCCGTATTACCAGCAGGGAAATACATCACACCACGTCTATCCGTATTACCAGCAGGGAATTACATCACACCACGTCTATCCGTATTACCAGCAGGGAAATACATCACACCACGTCTATCCATCTTACCAGCAGGGAAATACATCACACCACGTCTATCCATCTTACCAGCAGGGAAATACATCACACCACGTCTATCCGTATTACCAGCAGGGAAATACATCACACCACATCTATCCATATTACCAGCAGTGAAATACATCACACCACGTCTATCCATATTACCAGCAGGGAAATACATCACACCACGCCTATCCGTATTACCAGCAGGGAAATACATCACACCACGTCTATCTATATTACCAGCAGGGAAATACATCACACCACGTCTATCCGTATTACCAACAGGGAAATACATCACACCACATCTATCCGTATTACCAGCAGGGAAATACATCACACCACGTCTATCCATATTACCAGCAGTGAAATACATCACACCACGTCTATCCGTATTACCAGCAGGGAAATACATCACACCACGTCTATCCGTATTACCAACAGGGAAATACATCACACCACATCTATCCATATTACCAGCAGGGAAATACATCACACCACGTCTATCCGTATTACCAGCAGGGAAATACATCACACCACGTCTACCTATATTACCAGTAGGGAAATACATCACACCACGTCTATCCATATTACCAGCAGGGAAATACATCACACCACGTCTATCCATATTACCAGCAGGGAAATACATCACATCACATCTATCTATATTACCAGCAGGGAAATACATCACACCACATCTATCCATATTACCAGCAGGGAAATACATCACACCACGTCTATCTGTATTACCAGCAGGGAAATACATCACACCACGTCTATCCGTATTACCAGCAGGGAAATACATCACACCCCGTCTGTCCATATTACCAGCAGGGAAATACATCACACCACGTCTATCTATATTACCAGCAGGGAAATACATCACACCACGTCTATCCATATTACCAGCAGGGAAATACATCACACCACGTCTATCCGTATTACCAGCAGGGAAATACATCACACCACGTCTACCTATATTACCAGTAGGGAAATACATCACACCACGTCTATCTGTATTACCAGCAGGGAAATACATCACACCACGTCTATCCGTATTACCAGCAGGGAAATACATCACACCACGTCTATCCATATTACCAGCAGGGAAATACATCACACCACGTCTATCTATATTACCAGCAGGGAAATACATCACACCACGTCTATCCATATTACCAGCAGGGAAATACATCACACCACGTCTATCCATATTACCAGCAGGGAATTACATCACACCACGTCTATCCGTATTACCAGCAGGGAAATACATCACACCACGTCTATCCGTATTACCAGCAGGGAAATACATCACACCACGTCTACCTATATTACCAGTAGGGAAATACATCACACCACGTCTATCTGTATTACCAGCAGGGAAATACATCACACCACGTCTATCCGTATTACCAGCAGGGAAATACATCACACCACGTCTATCCGTATTACCAGCAGGGAAATACATCACACCACGTCTATCTATATTACCAGCAGGGAAATACATCACACCACGTCTATCCGTATTACCAGCAGGGAAATACATCACACCACGTCTATCCGTATTACCAGCAGGGAAATACATCACACCACGTCTATCTATATAACCAGCAGGGAAATACATCACACCACGTCTATCCGTATTGCCAGCAGGGAAATACATCACACCACGTCTATCCATATTACCAGCAGGGAAATACACCACACCCCATCTATCTATATTACCAGCAGGGAAATACATCACACCACGTCTATCCATATTACCAGCAGGGAAATACATCACACCACGTCTATCCATATTACCAGCAGGGAAATACATCACACTACGTCTATCCATATTACCAGCAGGGAAATACATCACACCACGTCTATCCGTATTACCAGCAGGGAAATGCATCACACCACGTCTATCTATATTACCAGCAGGGAAATACATCACACCACGTCTATCCATATTACCAGCAGGGAAATACATCACACCACGTCTATCCATATTACCAGCAGGGAAATACATCACACCACGTCTATCCATATTACCAGCAGGGAAATACATCACACCACGTCTATCTATATTACCAGCAGGGAAATACATCACACCACGTCTATCCGTATTACCAGCAGGGAAATACATCACACCACGTCTATCCGTATTACCAGCAGGGAAATACATCACACCACGTCTATCTATATTACCAGCAGGGAAATACATCACACCACGTCTATCCATATTACCAGCAGGGAAATACATCACACCACGTCTATCTATATTACCAGCAGGGAAATACATCACACCACGTCTATCCGTATTACCAGCAGGGAAATACATCACACCACGTCTATCCGTATTACCAGCAGGGAAATACATCACACCACGTCTATCTATATTACCAGCAGGGAAATACATCACACCACGTCTATCCGTATTACCAGCAGGGAAATACATCACACCACGTCTATCCATATTACCAGCAGGGAAATACATCACACCACGTCTATCCATATTACCAGCAGGGAAATACATCACATCACATCTATCTATATTACCAGCAGGGAAATACATCACACCACATCTATCCATATTACCAGCAGGGAAATACATCACACCACGTCTATCTGTATTACCAGCAGGGAAATACATCACACCACGTCTATCCGTATTACCAGCAGGGAAATACATCACACCCCGTCTGTCCATATTACCAGCAGGGAAATACATCACACCACGTCTATCTATATTACCAGCAGGGAAATACATCACACCACGTCTATCCATATTACCAGCAGGGAAATACATCACACCACGTCTATCCGTATTACCAGCAGGGAAATACATCACACCACGTCTACCTATATTACCAGTAGGGAAATACATCACACCACGTCTATCTGTATTACCAGCAGGGAAATACATCACACCACGTCTATCCGTATTACCAGCAGGGAAATACATCACACCACGTCTATCCATATTACCAGCAGGGAAATACATCACACCACGTCTATCTATATTACCAGCAGGGAAATACATCACACCACGTCTATCTATATTACCAGCAGGGAAATACATCACACCACGTCTATCCATATTACCAGCAGGGAAATACATCACACCACATCTATCCGTATTACCAGCAGGGAAATACATCACACCACGTCTATCCATCTTACCAACAGGGAAATACATCACACCACGTCTATCCGTATTACCAGCAGGGAAATACATCACACCACGTCTATCCATATTACCAGCAGGGAAATACATCACACCACGTCTATCCGTATTACCAGCAGGGAAATACATCACACCACGTCTATCCATCTTACCAACAGGGAAATACATCACACCACGTCTATCCGTATTACCAGCAGGGAAATACATCACACCACGTCTATCCGTATTACCAGCAGGGAAATGCATCACACCACGTCTATCTGTATTACCAGCAGGGAAATGCATCACACCACGTCTATCCGTATTACCAGCAGGGAAATACATCACACCACGTATATCTGTATTACCAGCAGGGAAATACATCACACCACATCTATCCGTATTACCAGCAGGGAAATACATCACACCACGTCTATCTGTATTACCAGCAGGGAAATACATCACACCACGTCTATCCGTATTAGCATCAGGGAAATACATCACACCACGTCTATCCGTATTACCAGCAGGGAAATACATCACACCACGTCTATCCATCTTACCAGCAGGGAAATACATCACACCACGTCTATCTGTATTACCAGCAGGGAAATACATCACAAAACGTCTATCTGTATTACCAGCAGGGAAATACATCACACCACGTCTATCCGTATTACCAGCAGGGAAATACATCACACCACGTCTATCCGTATTAGCAGCAGGGAAATACATCACACCACGTCTATCCATATTACCAGCAGGGAAATACATCACACCACGTCTATCTGTATTACCAGCAGTGAAATACATCACACCACGTCTATCTATATTACCAGCAGGGAAATACATCACACCACGTCTATCCGTATTACCAGCAGGGAAATACATCACACCACGTCTATCCGTATTACCAGCAGGGAAATACATCACACCACGTCTATCTATATTACCAGCAGGGAAATACATCACACCACGTCTATCCGTATTAGCAGCAGGGAAATACATCACACCACGTCTATCCGTATTACCAGCAGGGAAATACATCACACCACGTCTATCCGTATTAGCAGCAGGGAAATACATCACACCACGTCTATCCGTATTAGCAGCAGGGAAATACATTACACCACGTCTATCCATATTACCAGCAGGGAAATAGATCACACCACGTCTATCCATATTACCAGCAGGGAAATACATCACACCACATCTATCCATCTTACCAGCAGGGAAATACATCACACCACGTCTATCTATATTACCAGCAGGGAAATACATCACACCACGTCTATCCGTATTACCAGCAGGGAAATACATCACATCACATCTATCCATCTTACCAGCAGGGAAATACATCACACCACGTCTATCCATATTACCAGCAGTGAAATGCATCACACCACGTCTATCCGTATTACCAGCAGGGAATTACATCACACCATGTCTATCCGTATTACCAGCAGGGAAATACATCACACCACGTCTATCCGTATTACCAGCAGGGAAATACATCACACCACGTCTATCCATCTTACCAGCAGGGAAATACATCACACCACGTCTATCTATATTACCAGCAGTGAAATGCATCACACCACGTCTATCTATATTACCAGCAGGGAAATACATCACACCACGTCTATCTATATTACCAGCAGGGAAATACATCACACCACGTCTATCCGTATTACCAGCAGGGAAATGCATCACACCACGTCTATCCGTATTACCAGCAGGGAATTACATCACACCACGTCTATCCGTATTACCAGCAGGGAAATACATCACACCACGTCTATCCATATTACCAGCAGGGAAATACATCACACCACGTCTATCTGTATTACCAGCAGGGAAATACATCACACCACGTCTATCTATATTACCAGCAGGGAAATACATCACACCACGTCTATCCGTATTACCAGCAGGGAAATACATCACACCACGTCTATCCGTATTACCAGCAGGGAAATACATCACACCACGTCTATCTATATTACCAGCAGGGAAATACATCACACCACGTCTATCCGTATTAGCAGCAGGGAAATACATCACACCACGTCTATCCGTATTACCAGCAGGGAAATACATCACACCACGTCTATCCGTATTAGCAGCAGGGAAATACATCACACCACGTCTATCCGTATTAGCAGCAGGGAAATACATCACACCACGTCTATCCATATTACCAGCAGGGAAATACATCACACCACGTCTATCCATATTACCAGCAGGGAAATACATCACACCACGTCTATCCATCTTACCAGCAGGGAAATACATCACACCACGTCTATCTATATTACCAGCAGGGAAATACATCACACCACGTCTATCCGTATTACCAGCAGGGAAATACATCACACCACGTCTATCCATATTACCAGCAGTGAAATGCATCACACCACGTCTATCCGTATTACCAGCAGGGAATTACATCACACCATGTCTATCCGTATTACCAGCAGGGAAATACATCACACCACGTCTATCCGTATTACCAGCAGGGAAATACATCACACCACGTCTATCCATCTTACCAGCAGGGAAATACATCACACCACGTCTATCCATCTTACCAACAGGGAAATACATCACACCACGTCTATCCGTATTACCAGCAGGGAAATACATCACACCACGTCTATCCGTATTACCAGCAGGGAAATACATCACACCACATCTATCCATATTACCAGCAGGGAAATACATCACACCACGTCTATCTATATTACCAGCAGGGAAATACATCACACCACGTCTATCCATATTACCAGCAGGGAAATACATCACACCACGTCTATCCATATTACCAGCAGGGAAATACATCACACCACATCTATCCATATTACCAGCAGGGAAATACATCACACCACGTCTATCCGTATTACCAGCAGGGAAATACATCACACCACGTCTATCCATATTACCAGCAGGGAAATACATCACACCACGTCTATCCGTATTACCAGCAGGGAAATACATCACACCACGTCTATCCATATTACCAGCAGGGAAATATATCACACCACGTCTATCCGTATTACCAGCAGGGAAATACATCACACCACGTCTATCCGTATTACCAGCAGGGAAATACATCACACCACGTCTATCCATATTACCAGCAGGGAAATACATCACACCATGTCTATCCGTATTACCAGCAGGGAAATACATCACACCACGTCTATCCATATTACCAGCAGGGAAATACATCACACCATGTCTATCCGTATTACCAGCAGGGAAATACATCACACCACGTCTATCCGTATTACCAGCAGGGAAATACATCACACCACGTCTATCCATCTTAACAGCAGGGAAATACATCACACCACGTCTATCCATCTTAACAGCAGGGAAATGTATCACACCACGTCTATCCATATTACCAACAGGGAAATACATCACACCACGTCTATCCATATTACCAGCAGGGAAATACATCACACCACGTCTATCCATCTTACCAGCAGGGAAATACATCACACCACATCTATCCGTATTACCAGCAGGGAAATACATCACACCACGTCTATCCGTATTACCAGCAGGGAAATACATCACACCACGTCTATCCATCTTACCAGCAGGGAAATACATCACACCACATCTATCCGTATTACCAGCAGGGAAATACATCACACCACGTCTATCCGTATTACCAGCAGGGAAATACATCACACCACGTCTATCCTTCTTACCAGCAGGGAAATACATCACACCACGTCTATCCATATTACCAGCAGGGAAATACATCACACCACGTCTATCCATCTTACCAGCAGGGAAATACATCACACCACATCTATCCATATTACCAGCAGGGAAATACATCACACCACGTCTATCTATATTACCAGCAGGGAAATACATCACACCACGTCTATCCATATTACCAGCAGGGAAATACATCACACCACGTCTATCCATATTACCAGCAGGGAAATACATCACACCACATCTATCCATATTACCAGCAGGGAAATACATCACACCACGTCTATCCGTATTACCAGCAGGGAAATACATCACACCACGTCTATCCATATTACCAGCAGGGAAATACATCACACCACGTCTATCCGTATTACCAGCAGGGAAATACATCACACCACGTCTATCCATATTACCAGCAGGGAAATATATCACACCACGTCTATCCGTATTACCAGCAGGGAAATACATCACACCACGTCTATCCGTATTACCAGCAGGGAAATACATCACACCACGTCTATCCATATTACCAGCAGGGAAATACATCACACCATGTCTATCCGTATTACCAGCAGGGAAATACATCACACCACGTCTATCCATATTACCAGCAGGGAAATACATCACACCATGTCTATCCGTATTACCAGCAGGGAAATACATCACACCACGTCTATCCGTATTACCAGCAGGGAAATACATCACACCACGTCTATCCATCTTAACAGCAGGGAAATACATCACACCACGTCTATCCATCTTAACAGCAGGGAAATGTATCACACCACGTCTATCCATATTACCAACAGGGAAATACATCACACCACGTCTATCCATATTACCAGCAGGGAAATACATCACACCACGTCTATCCATCTTACCAGCAGGGAAATACATCACACCACATCTATCCGTATTACCAGCAGGGAAATACATCACACCACGTCTATCCGTATTACCAGCAGGGAAATACATCACACCACGTCTATCCATCTTACCAGCAGGGAAATACATCACACCACATCTATCCGTATTACCAGCAGGGAAATACATCACACCACGTCTATCCGTATTACCAGCAGGGAAATACATCACACCACGTCTATCCTTCTTACCAGCAGGGAAATACATCACACCACGTCTATCCATATTACCAGCAGGGAAATACATCACACCACGTCTATCCATCTTACCAGCAGGGAAATACATCACACCACGTCTATCTATATTACCAGCAGGGAAATACATCACACCATGTCTATCCGTATTACCAGCAGGGAAATACATCACACCACGTCTATCTATATTACCAGCAGGGAAATACATCACACCACGTCTATCCGTATTACCAGCAGGGAAATACATCATACCACGTCTATCCATATTACCAGCAGGGAAATACATCACACCACATCTATCCATATTACCAGCAGGGAAATACATCACACCACGTCTATCCGTATTACCAGCAGGGAAATACATCACACCACGTCTATCCATATTACCAGCAGGGAAATACATCACACCACGTCTATCCATATTACCAGCAGGGAAATACATCACACCACGTCTATCCGTATTACCAGCAGGGAAATACATCACACCACGTCTATCCATATTACCAGCAGGGAAATACATCACACCACATCTATCCGTATTACCAGCAGGGAAATACATCACACCACGTCTATCCATCTTACCAACAGGGAAATACATCACACCACGTCTATCCGTATTACCAGCAGGGAAATACATCACACCACGTCTATCCATATTACCAGCAGGGAAATACATCACACCACGTCTATCCGTATTACCAGCAGGGAAATACATCACACCACGTCTATCCATCTTACCAACAGGGAAATACATCACACCACGTCTATCCGTATTACCAGCAGGGAAATACATCACACCACGTCTATCCGTATTACCAGCAGGGAAATGCATCACACCACGTCTATCCGTATTACCAGCAGGGAAATGCATCACACCACGTCTATCCGTATTACCAGCAGGGAAATACATCACACCACGTATATCTGTATTACCAGCAGGGAAATACATCACACCACATCTATCCGTATTACCAGCAGGGAAATACATCACACCACGTCTATCTGTATTACCAGCAGGGAAATACATCACACCACGTCTATCCGTATTAGCAGCAGGGAAATACATCACACCACGTCTATCCGTATTACCAGCAGGGAAATACATCACACCACGTCTATCCATCTTACCAGCAGGGAAATACATCACACCACGTCTATCTGTATTACCAGCAGGGAAATACATCACACCACGTCTATCTGTATTACCAGCAGGGAAATACATCACACCACGTCTATCCGTATTACCAGCAGGGAAATACATCACACCACGTCTATCCGTATTAGCAGCAGGGAAATACATCACACCACGTCTATCCATATTACCAGCAGGGAAATACATCACACCACGTCTATCTGTATTACCAGCAGGGAAATACATCACACCACGTCTATCTATATTACCAGCAGGGAAATACATCACACCACGTCTATCCGTATTACCAGCAGGGAAATACATCACACCACGTCTATCCGTATTACCAGCAGGGAAATACATCACACCACGTCTATCTATATTACCAGCAGGGAAATACATCACACCACGTCTATCCGTATTAGCAGCAGGGAAATACATCACACCACGTCTATCCGTATTACCAGCAGGGAAATACATCACACCACGTCTATCCGTATTAGCATCAGGGAAATACATCACACCACGTCTATCCGTATTAGCAGCAGGGAAATACATCACACCACGTCTATCCATATTACCAGCAGGGAAATAGATCACACCACGTCTATCCATATTACCAGCAGGGAAATACATCACACCACATCTATCCATCTTACCAGCAGGGAAATACATCACACCACGTCTATCTATATTACCAGCAGGGAAATACATCACACCACGTCTATCCGTATTACCAGCAGGGAAATACATCACATCACATCTATCCATCTTACCAGCAGGGAAATACATCACACCACGTCTATCCATATTACCAGCAGTGAAATGCATCACACCACGTCTATCCGTATTACCAGCAGGGAATTACATCACACCATGTCTATCCGTATTACCAGCAGGGAAATACATCACACCACGTCTATCCGTATTACCAGTAGGGAAATACATCACACCACGTCTATCCATCTTACCAGCAGGGAAATACATCACACCACGTCTATCTATATTACCAGCAGTGAAATGCATCACACCACGTCTATCTATATTACCAGCAGGGAAATACATCACACCACGTCTATCTATATTACCAGCAGGGAAATACATCACACCACGTCTATCCGTATTACCAGCAGGGAAATGCATAACACCATGCCTATCCGTATTACCAGCAGGGAAATACATCACACCACGTCTATCCGTATTACCAGCAGGGAATTACATCACACCACGTCTATCCGTATTACCAGCAGGGAAATACATCACACCACGTCTATCCATCTTACCAGCAGGGAAATACATCACACCACGTCTATCCATCTTACCAGCAGGGAAATACATCACACCACGTCTATCCGTATTACCAGCAGGGAAATACATCACACCACATCTATCCATATTACCAGCAGTGAAATACATCACACCACGTCTATCCATATTACCAGCAGGGAAATACATCACACCACGCCTATCCGTATTACCAGCAGGGAAATACATCACACCACGTCTATCTATATTACCAGCAGGGAAATACATCACACCACGTCTATCCGTATTACCAACAGGGAAATACATCACACCACATCTATCCGTATTACCAGCAGGGAAATACATCACACCACGTCTATCCATATTACCAGCAGTGAAATACATCACACCACGTCTATCCGTATTACCAGCAGGGAAATACATCACACCACGTCTATCCGTATTACCAACAGGGAAATACATCACACCACATCTATCCATATTACCAGCAGGGAAATACATCACACCACGTCTATCCGTATTACCAGCAGGGAAATACATCACACCACGTCTACCTATATTACCAGTAGGGAAATACATCACACCACGTCTATCCATATTACCAGCAGGGAAATACATCACACCACGTCTATCCATATTACCAGCAGGGAAATACATCACATCACATCTATCTATATTACCAGCAGGGAAATACATCACACCACATCTATCCATATTACCAGCAGGGAAATACATCACACCACGTCTATCTGTATTACCAGCAGGGAAATACATCACACCACGTCTATCCGTATTACCAGCAGGGAAATACATCACACCCCGTCTGTCCATATTACCAGCAGGGAAATACATCACACCACGTCTATCTATATTACCAGCAGGGAAATACATCACACCACGTCTATCCATATTACCAGCAGGGAAATACATCACACCACGTCTATCCGTATTACCAGCAGGGAAATACATCACACCACGTCTACCTATATTACCAGTAGGGAAATACATCACACCACGTCTATCTGTATTACCAGCAGGGAAATACATCACACCACGTCTATCCGTATTACCAGCAGGGAAATACATCACACCACGTCTATCCATATTACCAGCAGGGAAATACATCACACCACGTCTATCTATATTACCAGCAGGGAAATACATCACACCACGTCTATCCATATTACCAGCAGGGAAATACATCACACCACGTCTATCCATATTACCAGCAGGGAATTACATCACACCACGTCTATCCGTATTACCAGCAGGGAAATACATCACACCACGTCTATCCGTATTACCAGCAGGGAAATACATCACACCACGTCTACCTATATTACCAGTAGGGAAATACATCACACCACGTCTATCTGTATTACCAGCAGGGAAATACATCACACCACGTCTATCCGTATTACCAGCAGGGAAATACATCACACCACGTCTATCCGTATTACCAGCAGGGAAATACATCACACCACGTCTATCTATATTACCAGCAGGGAAATACATCACACCACGTCTATCCGTATTACCAGCAGGGAAATACATCACACCACGTCTATCCGTATTACCAGCAGGGAAATACATCACACCACGTCTATCTATATAACCAGCAGGGAAATACATCACACCACGTCTATCCGTATTGCCAGCAGGGAAATACATCACACCACGTCTATCCATATTACCAGCAGGGAAATACACCACACCCCATCTATCTATATTACCAGCAGGGAAATACATCACACCACGTCTATCCATATTACCAGCAGGGAAATACATCACACCACGTCTATCCATATTACCAGCAGGGAAATACATCACACTACGTCTATCCATATTACCAGCAGGGAAATACATCACACCACGTCTATCCGTATTACCAGCAGGGAAATGCATCACACCACGTCTATCTATATTACCAGCAGGGAAATACATCACACCACGTCTATCCATATTACCAGCAGGGAAATACATCACACCACGTCTATCCATATTACCAGCAGGGAAATACATCACACCACGTCTATCCATATTACCAGCAGGGAAATACATCACACCACGTCTATCTATATTACCAGCAGGGAAATACATCACACCACGTCTATCCGTATTACCAGCAGGGAAATACATCACACCACGTCTATCCGTATTACCAGCAGGGAAATACATCACACCACGTCTATCTATATTACCAGCAGGGAAATACATCACACCACGTCTATCCATATTACCAGCAGGGAAATACATCACACCACGTCTATCTATATTACCAGCAGGGAAATACATCACACCACGTCTATCCGTAT
This sequence comes from Rhinophrynus dorsalis, assembly GCA_037306005.1. Lineage (NCBI taxonomy): Eukaryota > Metazoa > Chordata > Amphibia > Anura > Rhinophrynidae > Rhinophrynus > Rhinophrynus dorsalis. Next base: position 542,877,607 of record CM074720.1, read on the forward strand.
TACCAGCAGGGAAATACATCACACCACGTCTATCCGTATTACCAGCAGGGAAATACATCACACCACGTCTATCTATATTACCAGCAGGGAAATACATCACACCACGTCTATCCGTATTACCAGCAGGGAAATACATCACACCACGTCTATCCATATTACCAGCAGGGAAATACATCACACCACGTCTATCCATATTACCAGCAGGGAAATACATCACATCACATCTATCTATATTACCAGCAGGGAAATACATCACACCACATCTATCCATATTACCAGCAGGGAAATACATCACACCACGTCTATCTGTATTACCAGCAGGGAAATACATCACACCACGTCTATCCGTATTACCAGCAGGGAAATACATCACACCCCGTCTGTCCATATTACCAGCAGGGAAATACATCACACCACGTCTATCTATATTACCAGCAGGGAAATACATCACACCACGTCTATCCATATTACCAGCAGGGAAATACATCACACCACGTCTATCCGTATTACCAGCAGGGAAATACATCACACCACGTCTACCTATATTACCAGTAGGGAAATACATCACACCACGTCTATCTGTATTACCAGCAGGGAAATACATCACACCACGTCTATCCGTATTACCAGCAGGGAAATACATCACACCACGTCTATCCATATTACCAGCAGGGAAATACATCACACCACGTCTATCTATATTACCAGCAGGGAAATACATCACACCACGTCTATCTATATTACCAGCAGGGAAATACATCACACCACGTCTATCCATATTACCAGCAGGGAAATACATCACACCACATCTATCCGTATTACCAGCAGGGAAATACATCACACCACGTCTATCCATCTTACCAACAGGGAAATACATCACACCACGTCTATCCGTATTACCAGCAGGGAAATACATCACACCACGTCTATCCATATTACCAGCAGGGAAATACATCACACCACGTCTATCCGTATTACCAGCAGGGAAATACATCACACCACGTCTATCCATCTTACCAACAGGGAAATACATCACACCACGTCTATCCGTATTACCAGCAGGGAAATACATCACACCACGTCTATCCGTATTACCAGCAGGGAAATGCATCACACCACGTCTATCCGTATTACCAGCAGGGAAATGCATCACACCACGTCTATCCGTATTACCAGCAGGGAAATACATCACACCACGTATATCTGTATTACCAGCAGGGAAATACATCACACCACATCTATCCGTATTACCAGCAGGGAAATACATCACACCACGTCTATCTGTATTACCAGCAGGGAAATACATCACACCACGTCTATCCGTATTAGCATCAGGGAAATACATCACACCACGTCTATCCGTATTACCAGCAGGGAAATACATCACACCACGTCTATCCATCTTACCAGCAGGGAAATACATCACACCACGTCTATCTGTATTACCAGCAGGGAAATACATCACAAAACGTCTATCTGTATTACCAGCAGGGAAATACATCACACCACGTCTATCCGTATTACCAGCAGGGAAATACATCACACCACGTCTATCCGTATTACCAGCAGTGAAATACATCACACCACGTCTATCCATATTACCAGCAGGGAAATACATCACACCACGTCTATCCGTATTACCAGCAGGGAAATACATCACACCACGTCTATCCGTATTACCAGCAGGGAAATACATCACACCACGTCTATCTATATTACCAGCAGGGAAATACATCACACCACGTCTATCCGTATTAGCAGCAGGGAAATACATCACACCACGTCTATCCGTATTACCAGCAGGGAAATACATCACACCACGTCTATCCGTATTAGCAGCAGGGAAATACATCACACCACGTCTATCCGTATTAGCAGCAGGGAAATACATTACACCACGTCTATCCATATTACCAGCAGGGAAATAGATCACACCACGTCTATCCATATTACCAGCAGGGAAATACATCACACCACATCTATCCATCTTACCAGCAGGGAAATACATCACACCACGTCTATCTATATTACCAGCAGGGAAATACATCACACCACGTCTATCCGTATTACCAGCAGGGAAATACATCACATCACATCTATCCATCTTACCAGCAGGGAAATACATCACACCACGTCTATCCATATTACCAGCAGTGAAATGCATCACACCACGTCTATCCGTATTACCAGCAGGGAATTACATCACACCATGTCTATCCGTATTACCAGCAGGGAAATACATCACACCACGTCTATCCGTATTACCAGCAGGGAAATACATCACACCACGTCTATCCATCTTACCAGCAGGGAAATACATCACACCACGTCTATCTATATTACCAGCAGTGAAATGCATCACACCACGTCTATCTATATTACCAGCAGGGAAATACATCACACCACGTCTATCTATATTACCAGCAGGGAAATACATCACACCACGTCTATCCGTATTACCAGCAGGGAAATGCATCACACCATGCCTATCCGTATTACCAGCAGGGAAATACATCACACCACGTCTATCCGTATTACCAGCAGGGAATTACATCACACCACGTCTATCCGTATTACCAGCAGGGAAATACATCACACCACGTCTATCCATCTTACCAGCAGGGAAATACATCACACCACGTCTATCCATCTTACCAGCAGGGAAATACATCACACCACGTCTATCCGTATTACCAGCAGGGAAATACATCACACCACATCTATCCATATTACCAGCAGTGAAATACATCACACCACGTCTATCCATATTACCAGCAGGGAAATACATCACACCACGCCTATCCGTATTACCAGCAGGGAAATACATCACACCACGTCTATCTATATTACCAGCAGGGAAATACATCACACCACGTCTATCCGTATTACCAACAGGGAAATACATCACACCACATCTATCCGTATTACCAGCAGGGAAATACATCACACCACGTCTATCCATATTACCAGCAGTGAAATACATCACACCACGTCTATCCGTATTACCAGCAGGGAAATACATCACACCACGTCTATCCGTATTACCAACAGGGAAATACATCACACCACATCTATCCATATTACCAGCAGGGAAATACATCACTCCACGTCTATCCATCGTACCAACAGGGAAATACATCACACCACGTCTATCCGTATTACCAGCAGGGAAATACATCACACCACGTCTATCCATATTACCAGCAGGGAAATACATCACACCACGTCTATCCGTATTACCAGCAGGGAAATACATCACACCACGTCTATCCATCTTACCAACAGGGAAATACATCACACCACGTCTATCCGTATTACCAGCAGGGAAATACATCACACCACGTCTATCCATCTTACCAACAGGGAAATACATCACACCACGTCTATCCGTATTACCAGCAGGGAAATACATCACACCACGTCTATCCATATTACCAGGAGGGAAATACATCACACCACGTCTATCCGTATTACCAGCAGGGAAATACATCACACCACGTCTATCCATCTTACCAACAGGGAAATACATCACACCACGTCTATCCGTATTACCAGCAGGGAAATGCATCACACCACGTCTATCCGTATTACCAGCAGGGAAATGCATCACACCACGTCTATCCGTATTACCAGCAGGGAAATACATCACACCACGTATATCTGTATTACCAGCAGGGAAATACATCACACCACATCTATCCGTATTACCAGCAGGGAAATACATCACACCACGTCTATCTGTATTACCAGCAGGGAAATACATCACACCACGTCTATCCGTATTAGCAGCAGGGAAATACATCACACCACGTCTATCCGTATTACCAGCAGGGAAATACATCACACCACGTCTATCCATCTTACCAGCAGGGAAATACATCACACCACGTCTATCTGTATTACCAGCAGGGAAATACATCACACCACGTCTATCTGTATTACCAGCAGGGAAATACATCACACCACGTCTATCCGTATTACCAGCAGGGAAATACATCACACCACGTCTATCCGTATTAGCAGCAGGGAAATACATCACACCACGTCTATCCATATTACCAGCAGGGAAATACATCACACCACGTCTATCTGTATTACCAGCAGGGAAATACATCACACCACGTCTATCTATATTACCAGCAGGGAAATACATCACACCACGTCTCTCCGTATTAGCAGCAGGGAAATACATCACACCACGTCTATCCGTATTACCAGCAGGGAAATACATCACACCACGTCTATCCGTATTACCAGCAGGGAAATACATCACACCACGTCTATCCGTATTAGCAGCAGGGAAATACATCACACCACGTCTATCCATATTACCAGCAGGGAAATACATCACACCACGTCTATCCATATTACCAGCAGGGAAATACATCACACCACATCTATCCATCTTACCAGCAGGGAAATACATCACACCACGTCTATCTATATTACCAGCAGGGAAATACATCACACCACGTCTATCCGTATTACCAGCAGGGAAATACATCACACCACGTCTATCCATATTACCAGCAGTGAAATGCATCACACCACGTCTATCTATATTACCAGCAGGGAAATACATCACACCACGTCTATCCGTATTACCAGCAGGGAATTACATCACACCATGTCAATCCGTATTACCAGCAGGGAAATACATCACACCACGTCTATCCGTATTACCAGCAGGGAAATACATCACACCACGTCTATCCATCTTACCAGCAGGGAAATACATCACACCACGTCTATCTATATTACCAGCAGTGAAATGCATCACACCACGTCTATCTATATTACCAGCAGGGAAATACATCACACCACGTCTATCTATATTACCAGCAGGGAAATACATCACACCACGTCTATCCGTATTACCAGCAGGGAAATGCATCACACCATGCCTATCCTTATTACCAGCAGGGAAATACATCACACCACGTCTATCCGTATTACCAGCAGGGAATTACATCACACCACGTCTATCCGTATTACCAGCAGGGAAATACATCACACCACGTCTATCCATCTTACCAGCAGGGAAATACATCACACCACGTCTATCCATCTTACCAGCAGGGAAATACATCACACCACGTCTATCCGTATTACCAGCAGGGAAATACATCACACCACATCTATCCATATTACCAGCAGTGAAATACATCACACCACGTCTATCCATATTACCAGCAGGGAAATACATCACACCACGCCTATCCGTATTACCAGCAGGGAAATACATCACACCACGTCTATCTATATTACCAGCAGGGAAATACATCACACCACGTCTATCCTTCTTACCAGCAGGGAAATGCATCACACCACGTCTATCCATATTACCAGCGGGGAAATACATCACACCACGTCTATCCATATTAACAGCAGGGAAATACATCACACCACGTCTATCCGTATTACCAACAGGGAAATACATCACACCACGTCTATCCATCTTACCAGCAGGGAAATACATCACACCACGTCTACCTATATTACCAGCAGGGAAATACATCACACCACGTCTATCCATATTACCAGCAGGGAAATACATCACACCACGTCTCTCCATCTTACCAGCAGGGAAATACATCACACCACATCTATCTGTATTACCAGCAGGGAAATACATCACACCACGTCTATCCGTATTACCAGCAGGGAAATACATCACACCACGTCTATCCGTATTACCAGCAGGGAAATACATCACACCACGTCTATCCATATTACCAGCAGGGAAATACATCACACCACGTCTATCTATATTACCAGCAGGGAAATACATCACACCACGTCTATCCGTATTACCAGCAGGGAAATACATCACACCACGTCTATCCGTATTACCAGCAGGGAAATACATCACACCACGTCTATCTATATTACCAGCAGGGAAATACATCACACCACGTCTATCTATATTACCAGCAGGGAAATACATCACACCACGTCTATCCATATTACCAGCAGGGAAATACATCACACCACGTCTATCCGTATTACCAGCAGGGAAATACATCACACCACGTCTACCTATATTACCAGTAGGGAAATACATCACACCACGTCTATCTGTATTACCAGCAGGGAAATACATCACACCACGTCTATCCGTATTACCAGCAGGGAAATACATCACACCACGTCTATCCATATTACCAGCAGGGAAATACATCACACCACGTCTATCTATATTACCAGCAGGGAAATACATCACACCACGTCTATCCATATTACCAGCAGGGAAATACATCACACCACGTCTATCCATATTACCAGCAGGGAATTACATCACACCACGTCTATCCGTATTACCAGCAGGGAAATACATCACACCACGTCTATCCGTATTACCAGCAGGGAAATACATCACACCACGTCTACCTATATTACCAGTAGGGAAATACATCACACCACGTCTATCTGTATTACCAGCAGGGAAATACATCACACCACGTCGATCCGTATTACCAGCAGGGAAATACATCACACCACGTCTATCCGTATTACCAGCAGGGAAATACATTACACCACGTCTATCTATATTACCAGCAGGGAAATACATCACACCACGTCTATCCGTATTACCAGCAGGGAAATACATCACACCACGTCTATCCGTATTACCAGCAGGGAAATACATCACACCACGTCTATCTATATAACCAGCAGGGAAATACATCACACCACGTCTATCCGTATTGCCAGCAGGGAAATACATCACACCACGTCTATCCATATTACCAGCAGGGAAATACACCACACCCCATCTATCTATATTACCAGCAGGGAAATACATCACACCACGTCTATCCATATTACCAGCAGGGAAATACATCACACCACGTCTATCCATATTACCAGCAGGGAAATACATCACACCACGTCTATCCATATTACCAGCAGGGAAATACATCACACCGCGTCTATCCGTATTACCAGCAGGGAAATGCATCACACCACGTCTATCTATATTACCAGCAGGGAAATACATCACACCACGTCTATCCATATTACCAGCAGGGAAATACATCACACCACGTCTATCCATATTACCAGCAGGGAAATACATCACACCACGTCTATCCATATTACCAGCAGGGAAATACATCACACCACGTCTATCTATATTACCAGCAGGGAAATACATCACACCACGTCTATCCGTATTACCAGCAGGGAAATACATCACACCACGTCTATCCGTATTACCAGCAGGGAAATACATCACACCACGTCTATCTATATTACCAGCAGGGAAATACATCACACCACGTCTATCCATATTACCAGCAGGGAAATACATCACACCACGTCTATCTATATTACCAGCAGGGAAATACATCACACCACGTCTATCCGTATTACCAGCAGGGAAATACATCACACCACGTCTATCCGTATTACCAGCAGGGAAATACATCACACCACGTCTATCTATATTACCAGCAGGGAAATACATCACACCACGTCTATCCGTATTACCAGCAGGGAAATACATCACACCACGTCTATCCATATTACCAGCAGGGAAATACATCACACCACGTCTATCCATATTACCAGCAGGGAAATACATCACATCACATCTATCTATATTACCAGCAGGGAAATACATCACACCACATCTATCCATATTACCAGCAGGGAAATACATCACACCACGTCTATCTGTATTACCAGCAGGGAAATACATCACACCACGTCTATCCGTATTACCAGTAGGGAAATACATCACACCCCGTCTGTCCATATTACCAGCAGGGAAATACATCACACCACGTCTATCTATATTACCAGCAGGGAAATACATCACACCACGTCTATCCATATTACCAGCAGGGAAATACATCACACCACGTCTATCCGTATTACCAGCAGGGAAATACGTCACACCACGTCTACCTATATTACCAGTAGGGAAATACATCACACCACGTCTATCTGTATTACCAGCAGGGAAATACATCACACCACGTCTATCCGTATTACCAGCAGGGAAATACATCACACCACGTCTATTCATATTACCAGCAGGGAAATACATCACACCACGTCTATCTATATTACCAGCAGGGAAATACATCACACCACGTCTATCCATATTACCAGCAGGGAAATACATCACACCACGTCTATCCATATTACCAGCAGGGAATTACATCACACCACGTCTATCCGTATTACCAGCAGGGAAATACATCACACCACGTCTATCCGTATTACCAGCAGGGAAATACATCACACCACGTCTACCTATATTACCAGTAGGGAAATACATCACACCACGTCTATCTGTATTACCAGCAGGGAAATACATCACACCACGTCTATCCGTATTACCAGCAGGGAAATACATCACACCACGTCTATCCGTATTACCAGCAGGGAAATACATCACACCACGTCTATCTATATTACCAGCAGGGAAATACATCACACCACGTCTATCCGTATTACCAGCAGGGAAATACATCACACCACGTCTATCCGTATTACCAGCAGGGAAATACATCACACCACGTCTATCTATATAACCAGCAGGGAAATACATCACACCACGTCTATCCGTATTGCCAGCAGGGAAATACATCACACCACGTCTATCCATATTACCAGCAGGGAAATACACCACACCCCATCTATCTATATTACCAGCAGGGAAATACATCACACCACGTCTATCCATATTACCAGCAGGGAAATACATCACACCACGTCTATCCATATTACCAGCAGGGAAATACATCACACCACGTCTATCCATATTACCAGCAGGGAAATACATCACACCACGTCTATCCGTATTACCAGCAGGGAAATGCATCACACCACGTCTATCTATATTACCAGCAGGGAAATACATCACACCACGTCTATCCATATTACCAGCAGGGAAATACATCACACCACGTCTATCCATATTACCAGCAGGGAAATACATCACACCACGTCTATCCATATTACCAGCAGGGAAATACATCACACCACGTCTATCTATATTACCAGCAGGGAAATACATCACACCACGTCTATCCGTATTACCAGCAGGGAAATACATCACACCACGTCTATCCGTATTACCAGCAGGGAAATACATCACACCACGTCTATCCGTATTACCAGTAGGGAAATACATCACACCACATCTATCCGTATTACCAGCAGGGAAATACATCACACCACGTCTATCTATATTACCAGCAGGGAAATACATCACACCATGTCTATCCATCTTACCAGCAGGGAAATACATCACACCACGTCTATCTGTATTACCAGCAGGGAAATACATCACACCACGTCTATCCATATTACCAGCAGGGAAATACATCACACCACGTCTATCTATATTACCAGCAGGGAAATACATCACACCACGTCTATCCGTATTACCAGCAGGGAAATACATCACACCACGTCTATCTATATTACCAGCAGGGAAATACATCACACCACGTCTATCTGTATTACCAGCAGGGAAATGCATCACACCATGTCTATCCATATTACCAGCAGGGAAATACATCACACCACGTCTATCCATATTACCAGCAGGGAAATACATCACACCACGTCTATCTATATTACCAGCAGGGAAATACATCACACCACGTCTATCTATATTACCAGCAGGGAAATACATCACACCACGTCTATCTGTATTACCAGCAGGGAAATACATCACACCACGTCTATCCATATTACCAGCAGGGAAATACATCACACCACGTCTATCCATATTACCAGCAGGGAAATACATCACACCACGTCTATCCATATTACCAGCTGGGAAATATATCACACCACGTCTATCCATATTACCAGCAGGGAAATACATCACACCACGTCTATTCATATTACCAGCAGGGAAATACATCACACCACGTCTATCCATCTTAACAGCAGGGAAATACATCACACCACATCTATCTATATTACCAGCAGGGAAATACATCACACCACGTCTATCCGTATTACCAACAGGGAAATACATCACACCACGTCTATCCATATTACCAGCAGGGAAATACATCACAACACGTCTATCCGTATTACCAGCAGGGAAATACATCACACCACGTCTATCTATATTACCAGCAGGGAAATACATCACACCACGTCTATCCGTATTACCAGCAGGGAAATACATCACACCACGTCTATCCGTATTACCAGCAGGGAAATACATCACACCACGTCTATCCGTATTACCAGCAGGGAAATACATCACACCACATCTATCCATATTACCAACAGGGAAATACATCACACCACGTCTATCTATATTACCAGCAGGGAAATACATCACACCACGTCTATCCATATTACCAGCAGGGAAATACATCACACCACGTCTATCCGTATTACCAGCAGGGAAATACATCACACCGCGTCTATCTATATTACCAGCAGGGAAATACATTACACCACGTCTATCCATATTACCAGCAGGGAAATACATCACACCACGTCTATCCGTATTACCAGCAGGGAAATACATCACAACACGTCTATCCGTATTACCAGCAGGGAAATACATCACACCACGTCTATCTATATTACCAGCAGGGAAATACATCACACCACGTCTATCCATATTACCAGCAGGGAAATACATCACACCACGTCTATCCGTATTACCAACAGGGAAATACATCACACCACGTCTATCCGTATTACCAGCAGGGAAATACATCACACCACATCTATCTGTATTACCAGCAGGGAAATACATCACACCACGTCTATCCATATTACCAGCAGGGAAATACATCACACCACGTCTATCCGTATTACCAGCAGGGAAATACATCACACCACGTCTATCCATATTACCAGCAGGGAAATACATCACACCACGTCTATCCGTATTACCAGCAGAGAAATACATCACACCACATCTATCTATATTACCAGCAGGGAAATACATCACACCACGTCTATCCATATTACCAGCAGGGAAATACATCACACCACGTCTATCCATATTACCAGCAGGGAAATACATCACACCACGTCTATCCATATTACCAGCAGGGAAATACATCACACCACATCTATCCGTATTACCAGCAGGGAAATACATCACACCACGTCTATCCGTATTACCAGCAGGGAAATACATCACACCACGTCTATCCATATTACCAGCAAGGAAATACATCACACCACGTCTATCTATATTACCAGCAGGGAAATACATCACACCACGTCTATCCGTATTACCAGCAGGGAAATACATCAAACCACGTCTATCCGTATTGCCAGCAGGGAAATACATCACACCACGTCTATCCATATTACCAGCAGGGAAATACATCACACCACGTCTATCCATATTACCAGCAGGGAAATACATCACACCACGTCTATCCGTATTACCAGCAGGGAAATACATCACACCACGTCTATCCATATTACCAGCAGGGAAATACATCACACCACGTCTATCTATATTACCAGCAGGGAAATACATCACACCACGTCTATCCATCTTACCAACAGGGAAATACATCACAACACGTCTATCCGTATTACCAGCAGGGAAATACCTCACACCACATCTATCCATATTACCAGCAGGGAAATACATCACACCACGTCTATCCATACTACCAGCAGGGAAATACATCACACCACGTCTATCTATATTACCAGAAGGGAAATACATCACACCACGTCTATCTATATTACCAGAAGGGAAATACATCACACCACGTCTATCTATATTACCAGCAGGGAAATACATCACACCACGTCTATCTATATTACCAGAAGGGAAATACATCACACCACGTCTATCTATATTACCAGAAGGGAAATACATCACACCACGTCTATCTATATTACCAGCAGGGAAATACCTCACACCACGTCTATCCGTATTACCAGCAGGGAAATACATCACACCACATCTATCTATATTACCAGCAGGGAAATACATCACACCACGTCTATCCATATTACCAGCAGGGAAATACATCACACCATGTCTATCTATATTACCAGCAGGGAAATACATCACACCACGTCTATCCATATTACCAGCAGGGAAATACATCACACCACGTCTATCCGTATTACCAGCAGGGAAATACATCACACCATGTCTATCTATATTACCAGCAGGGAAATACCTCACACCACGTCTATCTATATTACCAGCAGGGAAATACCTCACACCACGTCTATCCATATTACCAGCAGGGAAATACATCACACCACGTCTATCCGTATTACCAGCAGGGAAATACATCACACCACGTCTATCTATATTACCAGCAGGGAAATACCTCACACCACGTCTATCCATATTACCAGCAGGGAAATACATCACACCACGTCTATCCATATTACCAGCAGGGAAATACATCACACCACGTCTATCCATCTTACCAGCAGGGAAATACATCACACCACGTCTATCCATATTACCAGCAGGGAAATACATCACACCACGTCTATCCGTATTACCAGCAGGGAAATACATCACACCGCGTCTATCCGTATTACCAGCAAGGAAATACATCACACCACGTCTATCCGTATTACCAGCAGGGAAATACATCACACCACGTCTATCCGTATTACCAGCAGGGAAATACATCACACCGCGTCTATCCGTATTACCAGCAAGGAAATACATCACACCACGTCTATCCATCTTACCAACAGGGAAATACATCACAACACGTCTATCCGTATTACCAGCAGGGAAATACATCACACCACGTCTATCCGTATTACCAGCAGGGAAATACATCACACCACGTCTATCCATATTACCAGCAGGGAAATACATCACACCACGTCTATCCATATTACCAGCAAGGAAATACATCACACCACGTCTATCTATATTACCAGCATGGAAATACATCACACCACGTCTATCTATATTACCAGCAGGGAAATACATCACACCACGTCTATCTGTATTACCAGCAGGGAACTACATCACACCACGTCTATCTATATTACCAGCAGGGAAATACATCACACCATGTCTATCCATCTTACCAGCAGGGAAATACATCACACCACGTCTATCCATATTACCAGCAGGGAAATACATCACACCACGTCTATCCGTATTACCAGCAGGGAAATACATCACACCACGTCTATCCGTATTACCAGCAGGGAAATACATCACACCACGTCTATCCATATTACCAGCAGGGAAATACATCACACCACGTCTATCCATATTACCAGCAGGGAAATACATCACACCACGTCTATCCATATTACCAGCAGGGAAATACATCACACCACGTCTATCCGTATTACCAGCAGTGAAATACATCACACCACGTCTATCCATATTACCAGCAAGGAAATACATCACACCACGTCTATCTATATTACCAGCAGGGAAATACATCACACCACGTCTATCCATATTACCAGCAGGGAAATACATCACACCACGTCTATCCATATTACCAGCAGGGAAATACATCACACCACGTCTATCCATCTTACCAGCAGGGAAATACATCACACCACGTCTATCCATATTACCAGCAGGGAAATACATCACACCACGTCTATCCATATTACCAGCAGGTAAATACATCACACCACGTCTATCCGTATTACCAGCAGGGAAATACATCACACCACGTCTATCCATATTACCAGCAAGGAAATACATCACACCACGTCTATCTATATTACCAGCAGGGAAATACATCACACCACGTCTATCCATATTACCAGCAGGGAAATACATCACACCACGTCTATCCATATTACCAGCAGGGAAATACATCACACCACGTCTATCCATCTTACCAGCAGGGAAATACATCACACCACGTCTATCCGTATTACCAGCAGGGAAATACATCACACCACGTCTATCTATATTACCAGCAGGGAAATACATCACACCACATCTATCCATATTACCAGCAGGGAAATACATCACACCACGTCTATCCATATTACCAGCAGGGAAATACATCACACCACGTCTATCCATCTTACCAACAGGGAAATACATCACACCACGTCTATCCGTATTACCAGCAGGGAAATACATCACACCACGTCTATCCATCTTACCAGCAGGGAAATACATCACACCACGTCTATCCGTATTACCAGCAGGGAAATACATCACACCACGTCTATCTATATTACCAGCAGGGAAATACATCACACCATGTCTATCCATCTTACCAGCAGGGAAATACATCACACCACGTCTATCCATATTACCAGCAGGGAAATACATCACATCACGTCTATCCATATTACCAGCAGGGAAATACCTCACACCACGTCTATCCATATTACCAGCAGGGAAATACATCACACCACGTCTATCTATATTACCAGCAGGGAAATACATCACACCACGTCTATCTGTATTACCAACAGGGAAATACATCACAACACGTCTATCCATATTACCAGCAGGGAAATACATCACACCACTTCTATCCGTATTACCAGCAGGGAAATACATATATGGTTAATTTTAAAGGGATAGTAATACCTAAAATGTAAAAAAAAAATATGTTGTAGGGTTTATCCCCCTGAGTAAAACTGCTGAAAGATGTTTCATTCAAAAGTTATTAATTTTCAAAGTTGAATTTTTTTTAAGTGCAATATCACAGTGGCCTGAAATTGTACAGTGGCGCTGTTGCTACACGATCAACTTTGAAAATTAATAACCTTTGAATGAAACATCTTTCAGCAGTTTTACTCAGGGGGATAAACCCTACAACATATTTTTTTTTTACATTTTAGGTATTACTATCCCTTTAAAATTAACCATATATGTATTTCCCTGCTGGTAATACGGATAGACGTGGTGTGATGTATTTCCCTGCTGGTAATACGGATAGACGTGGTGTGATGTATTTCCCTGCTGGTTAGATGGATAGACGTGGTGTGAGGTATTTCCCTGCTGGTAATATAGATAGACGTGGTGTGATGTATTTCCCTGCTGGTAAGATGGATAGACGTGGTGTGATGTATTTCCCTGCTGGTAATACGGATAGACGTGGTGTGATGTATTTCCCTGCTGGTAATATAGATAGACATGGTGTGATGTATTTCCCTGCTGGTAATACGGATAGACGTGGTGTGATGTATTTCCCTGCTGGTAATATAGATAGACGTGGTGTGATGTATTTCCCTGCTGGTAATACGGATAGACGTGGTGTGATGTAATTCCCTTCTGGTAATACGGATAGACGTGGTGTGATGTATTTCCCTGCTGGTAATATGGATAGACGTGGTGTGATGTATTTCCCTGCTGGTAATATAGATAGACATGGTGTGATGTATTTCCCTGCTGGTAGTATGGATAGACGTGGTGTGATGTATTTCCCTGCTGGTAATATGGATAGACGTGGTGTGATGTATTTCCCTGCTGGTAGTATGGATAGACGTGGTGTGATGTATTTCCCTGCTGGTAATATAGATAGACGTGGTGTGATGTATTTCCCTGCTGGTAATACGGATAGACGCGGTGTGATGTATTTCCCTGCTGGTAATACGGATAGACGTGGTGTGATATATTTCCCTGCTGGTAATATGGATAGACGTGGTGTGATGTATTTCCCTGCTGGTAATATGGATAGACGTGGTGTGATGTATTTCCCTGCTGGTAATACGGATAGACGTGGTGTGATGTATTTCCCTGCTGGTAATATGGATAGACGTGGTGTGGTGTATTTCCCTGCTGGTATTATGGATAGACGTGGTGTGATGTATTTCCCTGCTGGTAATACGGATAGACGTGGTGTGATGTATTTCCCTGCTGGTAATACGGATAGACGTGGTGTGATGTATTTCCCTGTTGGTAATATAGATAGACGTGGTGTGATGTATTTCCCTGCTGGTAATACGGATAGACGTGGTGTGATGTATTTCCCTGCTGGTAATATGGATAGACGTGGTGTGATGTATTTCCCTGCTGGTAATATGGATAGATGTGGTGTGATGTATTTCCCTGCTGGTAATATGGATAGACGTGGTGTGATGTATTTCCCTGCTGGTAATACAGATAGACGTGGTGTGATGTATTTCCCTGCTGGTAATATGGATAGACGTGGTGTGATGTATTTCCCTGCTGGTAATATAGATAGACGTGGTGTGATGTATTTCCCTGCTGGTAATATAGATAGACGTGGTGTGATGTATTTCCCTGCTGGTAATATGGATAGACGTGGTGTGATGTATTTCCCTGCTGGTAATATAGATAGACGTGGTGTGATGTATTTCCCTGCTGGTAAGATGGATAGACATGGTGTGATGTATTTCCCTGCTGGTAATATGGATAGACGTGGTGTGATGTATTTCCCTGCTGGTAATACGGATAGACGCGGTGTGATGTATTTCCCTGCTGGTAATAGAGATAGACGTGGTGTGATGTATTTCCCTGCTGGTAATATGGATAGATGTGGTGTGATGTATTTCCCTGCTGGTAATATAGATAGACGTGGTGTGATGTATTTCCCTGCTGGTAATATGGATAGACGTGGTGTGATGTATTTCCCTGCTGGTAATATGGATAGACGCGGTGTGATGTATTTCCCTGCTGGTAATACGGATAGATGTGGTGTGATGTATTTCCCTGCTGGTAATACGGATAGATGTGGTGTGATGTATTTCCCTGCTGGTAATATAGATAGACGTGGTGTGATGTATTTCCCTGCTGGTAATATGGATAGACGTGGTGTGATGTATTTCCCTGCTGGTAATATGGATAGACGCGGTGTGATGTATTTCCCTGCTGGTAATATGGATAGACGTGGTGTGATGTATTTCCCTGCTGGTAATATAGATAGACGCGGTGTGATGTATTTCCCTGCTGGTAATACGGATAGACGTGGTGTGATGTATTTCCCTGCTGGTAATACGGATAGATGTAGTGTGATGTATTTCCCTGCTGGTAATACGGATAGACGTGGTGTGATATATTTCCCTGCTGGTAATATGGATAGACGTGGTGTGATGTATTTCCCTGCTGGTAATATGGATAGACGTGGTGTGATGTATTTCCCTGCTGGTAATACGGATAGACGTGGTGTGATGTATTTCCCTGCTGGTAATATAAATAGACGTGGTGTGATGTATTTCCCTGCTGGTAATATGGATAGACGTGGTGTGATGTATTTCCCTGCTGGTAATACGGATAGACGTGGTGTGATGTATTTCCCTGCTGGTAATATAGATAGACGCGGTGTGATGTATTTCCCTGCTGGTAATATGGATAGACGTGGTGTGATGTATTTCCCTGCTGGTAATATAGATAGACGTGGTGTGATGTATTTCCCTGCTGGTAATATAGATAGACGTGGTGTGATGTATTTCCCTGCTGGTAATTCGGATAGACGTGGTGTGATGTATTTCCCTGCTGGTAATATGGATAGACGTGGTGTGATGTATTAATAACTTTTGAATGAAACACCTTTCAGCAGTGGGAGTACTCTTGTTTTACTCAGGGGGATAAACCCTACAATATATTTTTTTTTACATTTTAGGTATTACTATCCCTTTAAGTTGATTTAATATTGTAGACATTAAAAAAAAGGTGAACATCTATGTAAGTCTTATAAAGGTTTGAGAGATATAACTTGCTAAAGTTACCTTTTCCTGGCTGTTTTACTCAAGTCTGCCATCTAGCTGACAGCTGCAGATTCCAGTCATGTGACCAGGCAGAGGCTCTTCAGCAGAGCTGAAATCACGCTATTAAAGAAATAAATACTTAATTGGAAAAGTCTACAAAGTGTGCTTGCAAGCCAGGCACACTTTGTAGACCGTTCCATATTAAGTATTTATCTTTAGATATCGTTATATCGAAGCTGCTGAAGAGCCACATCTGGTCAAGCGACCGGAATCTGCTTCTGACAGCTTTACAGCTCATCAAGTAGAAAGGGGAGGGACCACAGAACTTTATTTTTCTATATCTCTCAAACCATAATGGTCTGAGAAATACGAATAAGTGCAAGTACTCTATTTTAATTGTATCTACCATATAGTTATTACTTTTTTCTGACATTACTTTCTCTTTAAATGCCACCAGCATTCCACCTGCTTTATTTAGTGAGAAAAGAAAAACCTAAACATTCCAGTAAGCAGAGTTTGGACCAGGAATCCATCTAGCTAGAGTCATATCGACCTATTGGACTGATAGGATATCTTAGAGCAGATACGGGCAAAATACGGGTCACAGGCCAATTTTATCTGGCCCTCTGGTCTGGGTGTCTGAACTCTTACAGCAGAAAATGTCACTTCTGGCTCTTTTTGCAGGAAGAATGACACATTGTATATGTTTTAAAATGTATCATTCTAACAGTGACAGACACTGATACATTGTCTGCACAGCTTCACAAGTGTTACTGTATGATCCATGAGGAAAAGTCAGATTTAAACCACTGACATTTTCACCCACCTGGAGGAAGGATTACAAACAAGCCATAGGTGTTATCCAGGGGTGTATGCAATGCATGTGTAGCCCTGCAAATGTATTTTTAAAGGAGCAGTAAACTTTTTTTATGGAAAAAATATATATTGTAGGGATTTTACTACTGAGTAAAACAAGGGTACTCTCACTGCCAAGAGATTCATATTTCCAGAGTTATTACAGTTTAAACCCATGTTTTTTTTTACATTAGCAGTGCCCTCTAGTGGTCAAATTCTAATTAGATTTCCTGTTAGATTCTAATGGAGAGGAAAGTCAGAAAAGTCAGAGACATACAGTTCTCCATAGAATGTGATAGAAACTGCTGAGTCACTTCCTGTCAGAACTATCAGGAAGTAAACAATATATATTTTTTCACCTCCCCAGCTCAGGCAGTAGGGAGGTGCCCAGGTAGATTGCAGAGAGGGACAATCTTCAATTAAGATAAGGGAAAAACCTGAAAAACTTCTCAAGGGGGGCAGGGCTTTCATTGTTCTCATAGGAAGAAGATTGTCCCCTGCTGTTATCTGTCTGGTCTATGGACTGCATTCCACATCTGAGAAGAGATGGCTTACACTAGGTAAAAGGGGCGGGAGGGGAAACTTTGCTTGTGAATATCTCCTAAACCATAAAGTTTTGAGAGATAAGGTTTGCAACACTGCCCCGAAGAAGTGCCGACGAAACGCGCGTCGGCGTGTGTTGACTTCCATTCAGCCTCTGTCTCCAGTTCAGTGTAGGTCTGTTCAGTATGTGGATGATACCGGGGAGTTAGAACTTAGTTAGTCCTCTCCCCTGTGCTCACCCGTTTATTTGACCGCTCAGCAATGGCGACTTTGTGTGCAATTTTGATTGTAGCAATCATCTCACTTACTCGCTACTTTGTTGTATGTTGAGAGGTTACATACTGTTTCAGACAATTTACATATTAGACATTATATCCAGGAGACTAGAGGCTGTTTAGGGATACTTATTTTTAGGGCTGTTTATTCAATACCATTCTATTTTATGGAGAGGTTTTTTAACCCCATATTATTATTTCCGTGGATCAGGTGCTTTATCAGATAGGAGATTCTAGCACTATCCGATATTTTTGGATAGCAATCTATTGCTTCTTGCGATTTTGTGTGTTTTTTTACACACCATGCATGCTCCTTGCACATGACTCTATTATAAGTATCCCCTATGGATGCTCTCAATGGTGTTTTTTGATCATTGATATCACCTTTTGAGAGCTTCGTTTATTTTATGTATATATTTCATTTTGTTATATGTGGCCACTAGATGTGTTACGATTATTTTACTATTTAGGTAATAAAAGCTATATTTTAACTTATGTTCTGACACTCACACACTAAGGGAGTTTTTTGAGCCTAAGAGTGCTATTTTACAGGGTTCTTTTTCTGTGTGCTCTCTCACCATTGTATTACTATTTCATGTTTCCCTGTAGCACCTATTGGCACTTACTCTTTGTTTAGTGTAATACTGTGTCTCTCTGTGGATATACTGAGTGCGTGGTTTTGTGTATATTTTATCTGTCTGGTCTATGGACTGGATTCCACATCTGAGAAGAGATGGCTTACACTAGGTAAAAGGGGCGGGAGGGGAAACTTTGCTTGTGAATATCTCATAAACCATAAAGGTTTGAGAGATAAGACTTATATCGTTCTTCATGTTTTTTTAATGCCTACAAAATAAAATAAAGATAAAACAAAGTATTACTATCCCTTTAAGCTCCTATAAAATTCCCAAAGTTAATTTTAGGTGATAGTGTCAGTGTTAACTCTCAAATTGGAATGCCTATAGTTATCCAGTAAACTGACAGCTTGGCTGGAGGGGTTCATCGTGTCTGGGCATCTGGGATCTATTTATTGCAATGTAGAGAACGTGATAATGGTGGAAAAATACAGAACTGCTCAACCAATAAATAAAGGGAAAATATATATTAAATATTCATAGAGTAGAAGATCCTTAGACTAAGGTTAGGCAAGGGATGATGGAAGTTGTAGTATCCAACAGCTAAGACCATCCCTGACTTTGAATTGGGGAGTGGAGAAGTACATAAATTAACCCTTTGCAGTGCATTGGTTGCCTCTCTGGCACTCAGAGACTTAATCATTTCCGTACAAGGATAAAAAAACAAAAGCATGCAAAAAAAATGGAGTACCGGGCGTTCTGTATGCTGTAGTGCAAAGCACAGCTGGACACCCTTCAGCTGTTTAGCACTACAATTCCCATCATCCCCAGCAGGGCCGGACTGGCCCACCAGGATACCGGGAAATTTACCGGTGGGCTACGGTATCTGGGGCCTGGCTGTGCAGCTAATATGAAAAATATATTGCCTTAATTTAATTTCAGGAGCCCGCGTCCCCTTAACATTGCTCCGGACCGGGCCCCTATCACTTTGATAGTTTCCCCGAACTTCCTCCCAACTGACATTGCGCTGCATGGGGAGGAGGAGAGGGACTGAGGAAGTGTGATGCCTCGGATTTCCATAACTGTCTGCCGGCTCCCACTGGACCTCACCCTTCTACACCAAAAAGGTAAGCAAACAGGAGGGTGGCTAAAATATGTAAACTGTCATTTATATATATGTGTGTGTGTGTGTGTGGCTGTGTACCTGTGTGTAAATGAGTGTGTGCATACCTGTGTTTGTATCTGGCTGTGTGTGTCAGTGTGACTCTGTATGTCTCTCTACCTGTGTGTCTGTGCACCTGTGTGTCTGTGTATGTATTCCTGGGTCTGTGGGTATATGAGTGTGTGCATATCTGGCTGTGTGTGTCATTGTGTATGTGTGTCTGTGTATACACACACACACACTAACTAACATTATGAATTATAGGGCTGCTTTGTATTTCCAGTCCGGTCCTAATTCCCAGTTAGTTGCTGGCTATCTGGAGATGATGGGAATTGTTCTGGACAGTTAGACAGCCTCGGGTCACCCCAATGCTTCCGTAAAGTCAGTTTTTATACATTGTATCTTTATATTGTTGCATTCTCTGTGTTCACGTGTGTACACATAATTCAGATCATTTCCTGTCTTTGCACAGAAGTGTAAAGAGATAGATAGATAGATAGATAGATAGATAGATAGATAGATAGATAGATAGACAAATAGACACTTTGTAGACCGTTCCAATTAAGTATTTCTTTTTAGATAACACTAATTTGACTCTGCTGAAGAGCCGCAAACTGGTCCCGGGACCAGAATCTCCTTCTGTCAGGTTGACCGCTGACGTCTGTAAAAGGGGCGTAAGGTAGGGAACTTTATAAATTTATATCTCTCAATCTATACTAGGGTAACCACATGTACCAGAATGCCCGGGACTGTCCCTTAGTTGTATTCTGTGTCCCACATCCCAAATCATCCCACACCGGGACAATAAAGAGTCCTGGAATGAAGGCAGCAATTAGCAAAGTCACTCGGTCTGTCCACTTAACCTAGTCAGCTGGGCCCTATTCTGCCTGCCAGTGCCAGCCCAGCAAGGCTGTACACCCCACCACCAGCCAATGAAAGAGGAGAGTATTTGCACAATAGTCCCCTCCTCATTGGCTGGCTGTTGCGTGCGTGATGCGTATGTATGCCGGCGGTGCATGCCATCAAGTTGTGACTTGTGAGTGACTGTAAGAGTGAGTTTCGGCCGTTGCAGCAGTGAGAGAGACGGAATGGAAGTTCAGAACAGCACTTGACGCAGCAACAGTGGCAGCACAAACAAACTCGTCTCCACTCTCCATTATACATGTTCGAGAGACGGGACGTATGTCATTGTATTTATATTTTTAATATCTACAGTATTAAACGTTATCAAAAGCAACCATTACTATCCCTTTAAAGGAGCAGTAATAATTTAAAATAAAAAACAAACAAAAAAACCCATAATGTAGGGCAAGGATAGTAATCCCAGTTTCTCAAGATCTGCTAACAGTGCATGTTTTCAGGAAATCCCTGAATGAGCACAGGTAGACCAGGTAAAGTGACTGAGCCAATAATTAGTCCACTTGAGCTCCAGCTGGGATATCCTGAAAACCTGCACTGTTGGTATCTCCTGAGGACTAAGGTTGGCTATTGCTGAATTAAAGATGGGTATTCCAACTGCTGGGAGATGCTTTAGTTCAAAGTTTTTGTAGCTCAAACTTTTTGTACATTAAAAACTGTGAGCAACAGTGCCACCTGGGGTATTATGCACTAAGGATGGATAAAAAGGTGATAAACAGACCACTTCTCTGTTTTAAAATCTCCAGTTCCTATGTTGTTCTGTGGAACCTATGCAGGGCCGGATTTATAATTAGGCAGAGTAGGTATCTGCCTACAGGCACACCCAACAGAGGGGCGCTTGTCACCGGGATCATGTTGTGTGTGTTTTTTTTTTTTAATTCGATTGAGTCGCCTCCCCAGTCCGGCACCGTGAAGACAGGTCTGTGCCTTCTTCGGTACAGACCTGTAGCTGTTGGGCTCCTTCGTCGGCTCTTTAGTAATACAGACACTGGGAGATGACATCATCATGACATCATCTCCCAGCGCTCTGCATTAATGAAGAGAATGTCGTGTGGGAGCTCCAGCAGCTACAGGTCTGTGCAGAAGGAGGAGGCACAGACCTCTCTTGCCGCTGGACCACCAGGGAAGAAGTAGGAAACGGACACTGGGGCAATGTGAGGGTAATATGGAGATGATGGGGGCAACTTGAGGGCAATATGGAGCTGATGGGGGGCAATATGGAGATGAATGGGGCAACATGGAGATTAGGAGCATTGTGGAGGTGTCCAGTGAAGATGGACCATCGGGGGGGGGGGTGCTTCAGACTTCTGTGCCTACAGGCTCCTGAGATGTAAATCCGGCCCTGAACCTATGCTATAACAGTGGTCAAGTTGGAGAGATCTCACCACACAGGCTTAACCCTTTGAGTGCCAGAGGGGTACGCAACGCATTGCTCTACAATGTGTTGCGTACTCCTCTGGCACTCAAAGGGTTAATGAAATAACCCAAGAATTGGATAGTTTTCACATTGGAGAAGGGATCTCTATCACCTCTGTATCATATATTGGTGCATCTGCCCACAGGTCTCCAAACATGTTCTCTACTCCATTCCATGGTACAGGTGAAGCCAAGGCTACAATTTCCCATAGCATTTTATAGTAACAGCTCTACCTCTATGTGTCAGTTTGAGCTGTGATAATTTGTGAAGGAAGGATCTTACGGCAGTGGGACTACCCTACCCATGTTGTTCTCAGCAGGAAAAGTAATAAAATATGTTTATCTAATAATATTTTATTGATCATTTACAATACATGTCCCATTACAGGTGATACATTACAGCAGAATGTGGAAACCCATTTTTATTCCTAGGCCTAACATCTCATTTTAAATAATTACATAATAAATTAGGTAAAAAACACACTTTTGCTTCATTATAAACAAGTTAAAAAGCAGTGGATCAAGTACTGAACCCTGAGGCACGCCACTCTCAACTTTAACTGTATTGGAGAATTTTCCATTTACAACAGCACACTGTTCCCTACCCTTCAACTAGTTTTCTGTCCAATTGCAAAGGTTATCCCCTAGCCCTAATTTCTAGTGTTGAGCGAGCACCCCGATGCTCGGGTGTTCGGGTGCTCTGACCGAGCACCCCCGGAGGCTCGAGTGCTCGGCCGAGCACCCGAACCCCATTGAATTAAATGGGAGGACTCGAGCATTACACCAGGCACCCCCTGCTCTGATGAGGGGAGGGTGCCTGGTCAATGCCCCCCTTCATCTCCACAATGCCCCTCTTCCACAATGTCCCCCTTCCACAATGTCCCCCTTCATCTCCGCAATGCCCCCTTCATCTCCGCAATGCCCCCCTTCCACAATGTCCCCCTTCCACAATGTCCCCCTTCATCTCCGCAATGCCCCCTTCATCTCCGCAATGCCCCCTTCATCTCCGCAATGCCCCCCTTCCACAATGTCCCCCTTCATCTCCGCAATGTCCCCCTTCATCTCCGCAATGCCCCCTTCATCTCCGCAATGTCCCCCTTCATCTCCGCAATGCCCCCTACCTCCAGTCCCTGGTGGTCCAGCGGAGCGTCTGTAAGATCTGTGCCTCCTTCGGCACAGATCCCTGCCACCCGAACATGGCGGGCGAGCACATGGCGGTACTCGTACGAGTACCGCCATGTGCCGAGCAGAGCGATGCTCGAGCCGATCCGAGCATCGGCCGAGCATGCTCGCTCAACACTACTAATTTCCATATTTTATACACTAGCCTCCTGTGTGGTACTGTATCAAATGTCTTTGCAAATCTTGATATACTACGTTTACTTCTTTACCATTTTCTGGGTTGATACTTCTTCATAGAAAATCAAAAGATTTCATTGGCAAGATCTGTTCCTCATAAAACCATATTGATTCCTGATATTTTATTCTTTGCAGTGTAATCTGGAATACAATTCCTTATTTTCCCTTCAAGCAGTTTTTTCACTACCAAGGTGAAGCTCACAAGTCTATAATTCCCAGGTTCTGTTTTAGTTTCCAATACGCTGGCTTTATGCCAATATTCCAGCACTGAGCATGTAGTGATAGAGTATTTAAATATTAAAAAAGAGTGATCTTCCTAACATTGTACTGAGTTGAACAAGTCTTGGATTTATACTATAAGGACTCAGTGATTTGTCAATCTTCATTTTCGCCAGTCTTCCTTTGACAACTTGTTGTGTTATGTTAACCCAGTAACTGATAATGGATAAAAGAATGCACACACAAAATGTGAGAGTCTCTTAAGATGAGCAAACAGCACAATGGCCTATTCTACAGCTAGTTTCCACTCAGAAGCATCAAGTTTTAGCTCTTGGTTTACCCCAGCAAAAAAATCCTTCAAAGGGTATTCGCGTTTAAAGGGGAACTTTCACCCCAACATGATTGGCTTTGTAGGGTTAGCTCTCACTCCTTTGCAATGTAATGTGTAATTATCTTTTTTAAAAAAAACTTTGTAAAGGCAGAATAGCTGAATGTACTTTGCACCTTATGATGTGTATAACGGTACGAGTTGTACAGCGCATGTCAGCCGATGTACCTTAAGGTACAAATGTCACGCCCACAGGTCTAGTTGATCCCTCCTGCGTCCTCCTCTTGATAACCACATGACCTGGTGCGAGCCATGCTTCATGCTCGTTCAGGTCATGTTAGTATAGTGCGGGCAGACGCACTATATAAAGAAGGGGGCCGTTTACATGCACACAGAGCTTCATGAAAGTGGCTGTTTCTACAGGCTGACAAGTCTAGAGCATCCTGCTTACGCTTATTGCACAATTTGTATTCCATCCATATCAAACTTCAGGCACATGAAAGTTGATGAGTTATTTGTTGACCCAACTCGTTGACACACAATGTTTTGCTTTGGAGTAAGTAAGGAATTTATCATCATTAAAAAAAGTTTATAGTCTGCTATGCCACCCTGTAATAAAGCATTGTAAGTAGTGTTGAGCGAGCATGCTCGGCCGATGCTCGGATCGGCTCGAGCATCGCTCTGCTCGGCACATGGAGGTACTCGTCGAGTACCGCCATGTGCTCGCCCGCCATGTTCGGGTGGCGGGGATCTGTGCCGGAGGAGGCACAGATCTGAAGACGCTCCGCTGGACCACCAGGGACTGGAGGTACGGGGGCATTGCGGAGATGAAGGGGGCATTGCGGAGATGAAGGGGGACAGTGTGGAGATGAAGGGGGACATTGTGGAGATGAAGGGGGACATTGTGGAGATGAAGGGGGACATTGCAGAGATGAAGGGGGCATAGCGGAGATGAAGGGGGACATTGCAGAGATGAAGGGGGCATTGCAGAGATGAAGGGGGCATAGCGGAGATGAAGGGGGACATTGCAGAGATGAAGGGGGACATTGCAGAGATGAAGGGGGCATAGCGGAGATGAAGGGGGACATTGCAGAGATGAAGGGGGCATTGCAGAGATGAAGGGGGCATTGCAGAGATGAAGGGGGACATTGCAGAGATGAAGGGGGCATTGCAGAGATGAAGGGGGCATTGCAGAGATGAAGGGGGCATAGCGGAGATGAAGGGGGACATTGCAGAGATGAAGGGGGCATTGACCAGGCACCCTCCCCTCATCAGAGCAGGGGGTGCCTGGTGTAATGCTCGTGTCGCCCCATTGAAGTCAATGGGGCTCGGGTGCTCGGCCGAGCACTCGAGCCTCAGGCGGTGCTCGGTCAGAGCACCCGAGCACCCGAGCATCGGGGTGCTCGCTCAACACTAATTGTAAGTTAACACATGTATGAACATCTTACCTCTGGAACCACTGGGTTTATATTGTAATAAGTGTAACGTTTATTTGTATGCGCGTCTTACACGAGAGCACGGCAAAAAAAAAAAAAAAAGGAGGAGGAGAATGGGCTGAGACTTTCTTTGTGATTGACAGCTACAGGGAGAGTTGAGGCATGCGCAGTTAGACATATTCGGCAAGATGGCTGAGCTCTCCATGTTTGTGTGCCTTACACAAATGATCAGATTTGAACGCATACATACACTTCTGTAAGTTTTGATATATGTTTACATCATTACATTAAGTATATCTACTTGCATAATGTAAGTTGCTATACCATGATAGTTCCGCTTTAACAGAGGCTAATCTTTCCTCATGGATGGGTCACCTTGATTGAGTCTGAACCGCTGTCCTGGTCTCTCTCAGATCCTCTCCACTCTTTAGTTTAAGGAAAACCTTACCTTCCTGGAGAAGGGGCATCTAAAATATATGTCTTCTTCTTATGAAATGTGTGATATTTTAAGGAAGGGTAACCTATGTGGGGTCTTTGGAGAAACTTTGTGAAATATAAATAAATTACATTTATTGGATAAAAGTACAACATCCAATATAGATCAAATATAACGAAACAGTGCGCCCTACGCATTTCATAGTGCTATCACTACTTCATCAGGTCAAGGTGATCTATCCAAGAGGCAGGATTACCCTCTGTTGTTACATGTGAATATCCTTTCAAGGGTTTTTTGTTTCGATAAACCAAGTTCAGTAGTGTATTACACTTAGAGGAGTTTCCTAAATATATTTACCTCTGGAACTCATTAATATTACTCTATGTGACAAAGCAAATCCTTTGTTGCAGTGTGCACTTATAATATGTTATTTGTTGAGCACTGTAGAATGAACATATTTGTTTCAATATCTGATAATGGTATAGTTGTACTTGTTGTTGAGGCTCTTCTACCATTTCTTGTACCCTGTATATACTGATAAAAAGAAAGTGTTCAGAACATCAGCCTTTTCCTTATCCTCCCTCATCAACTCACTCATATAATTTTTTGAAAGGTCCAAGGCACTCCCTCTTAAAGGAGCAGTAAACTTTTTTTTATGAAAAAATAAATATTGCAAGGCTTTTCCTATTGAGTAAAATAAGAGTACTCCCACTGCAGATAATAAACGTTTTTTATGAAACATATATATTGTAGGGATTTTACTACGGAGTAAAACAAGGGTACTCTCACTGCCAAGAGATTCATATTTCCAGAGTTATTACAGTTTAAACCCATGTTTTTTTTACATTAACAGTGCCCTTTAGTGGTCAAATTCTAATTAGTTTTTCTGTTACATTCTAATGGAGAGGAAAGTCAGTGACATATAGTTCTCTATACAATGTGATAGAAACTGCTGAGTCACTTCATGTCAGTTAGAATGATCAGGAAGTAAACACAGTAAATTCACTTCCTGATTATTTGAACTGATAAAAATTTTGAATAAAACATCTGACAGCGATGGGAGTGACCTTGTTTTATTCAGCAGGAAATGCTCTGTAAAATATGTGTTTTCATAAAAAAGTTTACTGCCCCTTTAAGTTTTTTCAATTTATTTAAATAAGTTTTCTGGATTAGCCTTGTTCTCCCTTGAAATTTCATTATTTATTATTGCTTAACGAATTGTCTTTTTGCAAAGTTTGCTGCACTTCCTGTATTTCAAGAAAAACACATCTTTTCTTTCAGACTTAAATATTTTAAATGCCTGCTTTCCTTGCCATTTCCATCTTCACACTTGCATCTAACCACACCGGTTTTTCCCCAGGGGAATATGCTGTTGGACAGATATATTATACTATGAAGAAATCATCCTAGTCTATGTGTTGCATTAACATTTTGAAGTTAGTCTTTTTGCTTCCACAGACTAGTTTCAAATGAAACTACTTTGAGAGCACTGTTTCTGAAATGTTCACCTACTTTAATATTGCACACTCTATCTATGTTATTTGCTATCACCAGGTCCAATACACTGGTATTTCTTGTCGACACTTACACTGTTTGTCTCGTGTAGATATCTCTAAGTATGCTCACAAACCTGCTCCCTGCAGTCAGACAGGTTTAATTTCTCCAGATATCTGGATAGTTAAAATCGTCCATAATTATAGGGTGCCCAAAATGCATAGCTTTTCTCATTTGCAAAAACATTTGGGGTCTCAACATTCTGATCATTTTTTGGTGGTCTGTAGCATATACCCACCTACACCTTTTTCCTTTACTCCACAGTTAGATTTAATTTCTTCCCACAAGGACTCCACATTATCTCCAGTTTCCTCACAAATATATTCCTATAAACTTGGATTTACACCTGGTTTCCAATATAGCCCCCCCCCGTCTGTAATCTTGTCAGTCCTAAACTGCAAATTACCCTCATTATTTAAAGACCAATAGTGCATCATACCACCATATTTCTGTTACACAAATTATGTAGAAATGTTCATTATTTGCCAGCAATTCCAGTCTTTTCATTTTGCCTAGCATTCACAAGGGTGTAGTGCTAATCACGCTGCGTATATAGTACTCAAGAAAGAAAAGGGTAAACTTACCCCCCAATAAGGTAAAATAAGAGACGATGAATTCCGGTGCAATAGTCGCTGCAGGTTCTCCAGCCTGGATATATACATATGTTGAAACGGAAGGGTTGCAACAGCACTCGTTCAATCACCGTCGTTCAGTACTCCAAAAGTTAAAAAATAAATCTTTATTCCAACAATTAAAATCAGCATACATGATTACTATGGAGGCGGAAGACCCAAAAAATGCAAACAAGACCCCCCCAAAAGGTCTAATGCGCTTCGTGCTATACACATCGCTTAATTAATTATGATTAAGCGCTGTGTATAGCACGAAACGCGTTAGACCTTTTGGGGGGGTCTTGTTTGTGTTTTTTGGGTCTTCCACCTCCATAGTAATCATGTATGCCGATTTTAATTGTTGGAATAAAGATTTATTTTTTAACTTTTGGAGTACTGAACGACTGTGATTGAACAAGTGCTGTTGCAACCCTTTCGTTTTCATTTTGCCTACCTTACATCTTGCATTCACCCATTTTGTTGTCAGTATGTATTTACCCACTATTTGCCTTTTTCCTACCCCATTAGCTACATTCCCCCACCCTTCTTCACCCCCATAATCCTTTACTTGTATCCATTTCCTATCTGCACTATCTACCCCATTTTCCTAGCTATTCCCTCCCCCTTTTCCTAGTTTAAAAGCTTCTCCAACCTTCTAAGCATTCAATCCCCCAAAACAGAAGATCCCTTTCCATTTAGTTGCAATCCATCACTTTCATACAGAATGTACTCAAAGGCAAAGATGTGCTCTAAAAACCTTCTTAGATCAATAATTAAAACATGCATTATTTCCGTCAGTTCCCTCTGTCTACCTGCACTAGCACATGGTACAGGGGGCTATCATTTCTGCTTTTTTTTAGGTCTCTCAATACCATAGCAATCTTGATAGTGTGTCTGCTAAGTGATTGTTCTGCATTGTCTTTCTAAATAGAAGGGCAGTGAGTTCTAATCTCATTGCAATCACAGTACTTTCTCTGCATAAACAACCAAGTAAAATGTGACTGTATAGGATTCATACACATGCATTAAAAAGGCCATTTTAGGATTAGATTTTCTGGATCTACCAAAACTAAATTTTACAGATGCTAACTGGAAATACACGATATTTAAAATGGCATAACTCAATTGCATGTTTAGATGTTACTATCCCCTTAAAGGGATAGTAATACTTCGTTTTATCTTTATTTTATTTTGTAGGCATTAAAAAAACATGAAGAACGATATAAGTCTTATCTCTCAAACCTTTATGGTTTAAGAGATATTCACAAGCAAAGTATCCCACCCCTGTTCAGCCAGATCAGAAGGGAGGTGCCCAGGTAGACTGCAGAGAGGGACAATCTTCAATTAAGATAAGGAAAAAAGCTGAAAAACGTGTCGGGGGGGGGGGGGGGCTTTCATTGTTTTCATACAAAGAAGATTGTCCCCTGCTGTTATCTGTCTGGCCTTGCAACCAGATTCACATCTGAGAAGAGATGGTTTACACTAGGAAAAAGGGGCGGGAGGGGGAAACTTTGCTTGTGAATATCTCTTAAACCATAAAGGTTTGAGAGATAAGACTTATATCGTTCTTCATGTTTTTTTAATGCCTACAAAATAAAATAAAGATAAAACGAAGTATTGCTATCCCTTTAATACAATCCACTGGCATGATTTAATGGCCTTTGCATTAATGAATAGGGAAATAGTTAATCTCTCCATAAATCTGTTTGTTTGAACTCTGTCCTCAATACAGACAATTGTCCTCAATGTGGGATGTATCACCTAAACATAAAAATTGCCCATAGGTTTGGTTATTAAAGTATTCCTAGGGAAGCTGTTTTTTTTTTTTAATGTAACTCGTTTTTCAGATATTTAATGTACTCTGGTGTGCCCTTCCGCATGATATGCACAACACAGATTGTCTTCTCCTCCCGCCTCCCTCCCAGTTGCCCCAGGGAGCGTGTTTACGCTTCCCTTCAGTGTGCTGTCAATGTCTCCTATCGTTATAGCAAGCTGCGGTAAGCATTATACGGAGGTTGCAGCCTCAGTATAATGCTTACCGGAGCTTGCTATAACAATACGAGACCTTGACAGCACACTGAAGGGAAGCATGAACACGCTCCCTGGGGCAGCTGGGAGGGTGGTGGGAGGAGAATTAGGGAGTGAGATAGAGCCGTACCGGTCAGCATAATGCAGTACGCTGATTCTTCGGCACAGATCTATCTGACCTAAAAGTACAATATTTGAAAAACGAGTTACATTAAAAAAATAAAAACAAAACAGATTCCCTAGGAATACTTTAATAACCAAACCTATGGGCAATTTTTATTTTTAGATGATACATCCCCATTAAGGATTTCTCGTACAGTTGTTTATTCAATACACTAATAACTCAATGATGGGTGCAGCCCAAGGAAACTCCTTTCCAAACTCAGTTTCCTGTATTGACAAACAGAAATCAGTCTTTAAAGTGACAGTAATCTCTATATTTTATAAATTCTAATTTACAGCTATTATAAAATGAACTGAAACAACCCAAGTCCCATTTCCCAAACATTAATGGTTTGAGGGATATAGAAGGCTAAAGTTTCCCCACTCCCTCCGCTTTCCCTGCTGTCAGCTTGTAGTCGGCCGGCTTGAGGCGGCTCTACAGCAGAGCCTAAATAGCGTAATGTACAAAGAAATACTTTGTCAGAACATTCCACAAAGTGTGCCTGGTTTGTAGGCACACTTTGTAGACCGTTCCAGTGAAGTATGTCTTTTTACATTTTGCTATTTCTGCTCTGCTGAAGAGCCGCTTGCTTGTCCTGGGACCAGATATTCTGCCGTCAGCTTACAGCTGATATCACGGAAAGCGGAGGTAGTGGGGAATTTTATCCTTCTATATCTCTCAAACCATAAAGGTTTGAGAGATGGTACTGGGGTCTTTTAATTTCATTTTATAATAGCTGCAATATTAGCTTTCATAAAATATAGACATTACTAACAGTTTAAAGGAGAACCAACCAATACTTAACGTACCTTAATACAAACCTTAATGGGACTCAGGTCAGGATTTACATCCCAGGCGTCCCCAAGCAAGGCATTCTAGGTGCCCTTAGCTCCGACCATGGCCACACCCAGTGCAATCCACTGTTTCATGGCACAGAAAATACAGACAAAAAAAACACAAAGCTTTAACCCCCTTTGTTGCTACTGCTAGAGAAAATCTCCAGCACCTTTCTACTCAATGTACTGAAGATATCTCTAGCATCCAAGGGTTAAGTAATAGCCTGTAAAGCAGTGGTTCTCAACTCCTGTCCTCAGGACCCACTAACAGGCCAGGATTTGATGATTTCCTTGTTAGAGCACAGGTGAGTTAATCAATGTGAATGAGCCTCTGATCACATGATTTCCTTGTTAGAGCACAGGTGAGTTAATCAATGTGAATGAGCCTCTGATCACATGATTTCCTTGTTAGAGCACAGGTGAGTTAATCAATGTGAATGAGCCTCTGATCACAGGATTTCCTTGTTAGAGCACAGGTCAGTTAATCAATGTGAATGAGCCTCTGATCACATGATTTCCTTGTTAGAGCCCAGGTGAGTTAATCAATGTGAATGAGCCTCTGATCACCACACCTGTGCTCTAGCAGAGAAATCCCGAAGTCCTGGCTTGATAGTGGCCACTGAGGACAGGAGTTCAGAACCACTGCTGTAAAGAGATATAAAACTGGTTCAGAGTCATTGAGATTGCTGTGGCCATACCCATAATTTAGATTGTGGGTGTGCCCAGCACAGCTAAGGGAGGCATCCCTCAAAATTTGGAGACTAGACAGCTGCCTACTCTGTCTATTGGGAATTCCAGCCCCGATGGGAGTATTAATCAAACACACAAAGCAGAAGGAGGGCGCTATAACATGCGTCTGGAAGCCAGGTATTGAAGATAACAGTACTCACACCAGTACAACGTTGGTGAGGTTCCTTCCATCTACCTGCATATAGCAGCTGGGTCAATGTAGCTAGCCCCTGATCGGGATAACATAAAACAGGTTCCGTAGCTAGATAAAATAATATATATATATATTTTTAATAAAAATATATATTAAAAAAAACTAAGACCACATATCTTGGATAAATGTCTATGTGATAATCCACGCATTTCAAGGTCCTATTCGACCTTTGCATCGGGATACAGATACAGTATCTGGATAGGACCTTGAAACGCGTTGATTAGCATACAGAAGTTTATTAGAGACATGTGGGTTCAATTTTTTTAAATATATATTATTAAATATATATTATTTTATCTAGCTACGGATCCTGTTTCATGTAGGTTACCTTGATCAGGGGCGAGCTTCATTTCCCCTGCTGCTATTTGCCTGTGGATGGAAGGATCCTTACCTGCATTCCACTAGTGTGAGTTCCGAAATCTTCAATACCTGACTTCCAGGCGCATATTATAGCGCCCTCCTTCTGCTTTCTTGGTTTCTGGACAATTTTTTTTAACCGATTGAGTGCCAGAGCGGTACGCAACACATTGCTCTGCAGTGCATTGCGTACCCCTCTGGCATTCAAAGGGTTAAGGACCTACGGCAGTGTTTCTCAACTCCTGACCTCAGGACCCACTAACAGGCCAGGATTTGAGGATTTCCTTGTTAGAGCACAGGTGAGTTAATCAATGTGAATGAGCCTCTGATCACATGATTCCCTTGTTAGAGCACAGGTGAGTTAATCAGTGTGAATGAGCCTCTGATCACATGATTTCCTTGTCAGAGCACAGGTGAGTTAATCAATGTGAATGAGCCTCTGATCACCACACCTGTGCTCTAGCAGAGAAATCCCTAAGTCCTGGCCTGTTAGAGGGTCCTGAGGACAGTAGTTGAGGACCACTGACCTACAGTATCGCCATTAGAAGTAGCTGCTGTTTGTGATCTGTGTGGAGGCATTTATAAAATCCTCCACATGCTGATGTTCTACTTGTATATGTATCATATTCTCCTTGTGAGTATATTGTATGAAGCAGGGCCAAATTTACATTCCAGGCTCCCCTAGGCAAGGCAATATGGGCACTCTTAGCTCCGCCCATGGCCACACCCCACTCCTTGCATGACCACGACACATGTCTCTTCCACTGTTTCCTGGCACAGAATATACCTTTGGCCTACAACGAGCAAGGACATAAAAGCTTTAACCCCTTGGTTGCTAGAGATCTCAACGCATTGCAGATCTCACTAGCATCAAAGGGGTTAAATAATAGATAAAATAATAAAATAAATAAAATGTTATCACCCTGTGAGGCGCCCCCTATCTCTTTTCTCTTCCACAGCTGGAGAGCCAAAGGCTGTCATCTCTTCTTATCTAGAATCAAGCTGCTTTGTTTTTTTGTTTTTTTCTTCCTGTTTCAGTCCAAAGCTTAACCCCTTAAGGATCAAGAATGTACATAAATATTAGTGTTGAGCGAGCACCCCGATGCTCGGGTGCTCTGACCGAGCACCGCCGGAGGCTCGAGTGCTCGGCCGAGCACCCGAGCCCCATTGAATCCAATGGGGCGACACGAGCATTACACCAGGCACCCCCTGCTCTGATGAGGGGAGGGTGCCTGGTCAATGCCCCCCTTCATCTCCACAATGCCCCTCTTCCACAATGTCCCCCTTCCACAATGTCCCCCTTCCACAAAGTGCCCCTTCATCTCCGCAATGCCCCCTTCATCTCCGCAATGCCCCCTTCATCTCCGCAATGTCCCACTTCATCTCCGCAATGCCCCCTTCATCTCCGCAATGCCCCCTTCATCTCCGCAATGTCCCCCTTCCACAAAGTGCCCCTTCATCTCCGCAATGCCCCCTTCATCTCCGCAATGCCCCCTTCATCTCCGCAATGTCCCACTTCATCTCCGCAATGTCCCACTTCATCTCCACAATGTCCCCCTTCATCTCCGCAAGGCCCCCTTCATCTCCGCAATTCCCCCTACCTCCAGTCCCTGGTGGTCCAGCGGAGCGTCTGCAAGATCTGTGCCTCCTCCGGCACAGATCCCTTCCACCCGAACATGGCGGGCGAGCACATGGCGGTACTCGTACGAGTACCGCCATGTGCCGATCCGAGCGATGCTCGAGCCGATCCGAGCATCGGCCGAGCATGCTCGCTCAACACTAATAAATATCATGGGGAAACATACATTAAGGACACATGACATATATGTACATCATGGCATTCAGGGGTCCTCGTGTGGCTGCCTGCACGCTGTTCGGGGACCTCTGATTCCATTAGCAAAAAACAAAATAAAAAATGCTCCGTGGTCCTTAAAGGAGCAGTATTGTTGTTGTTTTTTTTATGAAAACCTATATGTCATAGTGCTTTAAATGCTGAGTAAAACAAGGGCAAACCCACAGCTGTCAATTTTTTTATTCAAAAGTTATAACAGTTCAAATAATCATGAAGTGAATTACAGTGTGATTACTTCCTGATAGTTCTAACTGACAGGAAGTGACTCACCAGTTTCTATCACATTCTATGGAGAACTGTATGTCTCTGACTTTCCTCTCCACTAGAATGCAGTTGACATACCTGGGAACTTTTAATCCCCGGAGGGGAGTCCTCTAGTGCCGTGGGGGGGGGGGGTGAAAAATGACGCAAATCGGGTCCAAAAAGGTTGGGGGGGCAGGGCTTAAAGGTGTGAGACAGAGCTTAAAAGAAGGCTGGGGAAGGAGGGTCACAGGGGGAAAGAGCAGAAGTGGGTTTCAATATAAATTTCCCACATCCGGAGGAATCAGCCTCTGCTCCGGAGACCCGGTAAAGCAGTGTCAAATACGTAGTCTCCGGGGCAAATCCGCAGAGTTCCCAGGTATGGCAATTGAATAACTCATTGAAATTTGACCACTTGTGGGCACTGCTAATGTAAAAAAAACAAGGGTTTAAATTGTGATAACTCTGGAAATATGAATTTCTTGGTAGTGGGTGTGCCCTTGTTTTACTCAACAGGGAAATCCCTACAATATATATTTTTTTCATAAAAAAGTTTACTGCTCCTTTAAGTGCCGGCTGCACGTTCTTAAGGGGTTAAGAAGTGAGTATGGCTGGCTCTTGTAGAAGGAATGTCCCGTATCAGTTATGGCTGGACTGTTACATAAGAACATGTTAGCAGTGCTGTCATTTGACTTCTTGTCTGTCACATATTCTCTCCTCTCATTTGCTACTGAGGAATCTTGCTGGACTTCTTCCACAGACCTGAATCAGAATGTGCAAGCTACTCGCTCAACAGGTTAATGGGGAACTATGCCCTTGGAATAAGCGGCTTTCAGAGCAGAAGTTACACCTTCTCATAATAAACCCCCCACTTAAATTACAATGTCAAGAAAATTCTAATGGCCTCTATGTGCCTTTGCCAACGATATAACATCTTCACGTCAGTCCTGGATGGTGGACATCACAGCTGTAGGTAGGGTTTTTTTTAACCCTTTGAGTGCAAGAGGGGAATTTGAAACGCAAAGAAATGTGTTGCATACCCCTCTGGCACTCACAGGGTTAAACTGAAACAGGCAGAGTTCATGAGGCTACATAACCCGGACCACAGGGTAGCGCAACCCATTGTGAAGCAATGTGCTTCACTCTGCTCTGGTCCTTAAAGGGTAAATATTTCCTTGGATGACACTGTGCAGTGAGTAGATTTTGAGGTCCTGAGGTTCTGCTAGACACTGTCATGTCTACCTCCATATACATGACATCCAGGCCTCACTGAACATGATTGTCATCTCTTAAACAAAGGAACAAGGTCAATATTTTTAGGGGTCATTAGGATTTTCTAGCCACAGTAAGGTTAATGGGGTTTATTATTAGGGGGTGTTATATTAAATTTACTTAACAGAAGGACCTATGTAGGCAGGTGTTACTCATACAGTAGACAGGTATATCTGATGATAGTGGCCTGCACTACAACAGACCCTGGGGCTGATATTTATGTACTGCTCCTGTCTACTTCCTGCTGATCTATGGCCAAAATTCTCCCAAATTCGGTCTCTCCTCTGCACCTTGTTTAATGCTCTGTACGAAGAAGGGGCAGAAGGATTATGTGTAACTTTCCTCCATTTTTTCCGTGCATGCTATAGGGAGCATTTTGGTGACTGCAGCATTTATAAAGTCTATTAAAGGGATAGTAATACTTTGTTTTATCTTTATTTTATTTTATAGGCATTAAAAAAACATGAAGAATGATATAAGTCTTATCTCTCAAACCTTTATGGTTTGAGAGATATTCACAAGCAAAGTTTCCCCTCCCGCCCCTTTTACCTAGTGTAAGCCATCTCTTCTCAGATGTGGAATGCAGTCCATAGACCAGACAGATAACAGAAGGGGACAATCTTCTTCCTATGAGAACAATGAAAGCCCTGCCCCCCTTGACAAGTTTTTCAGGTTTTTCCCTTATCTTAATTGAAGATTGTCCCTCTCCGAAGTACACCTGGGCACCTCCCTTCTGCTCTGGCTGAGCAGTGTTACATCAGTAAAAATAAAGGAGGTGGTGCTATCGAATACATTAGATGCCTTTAAAAAGGGCCTGGATACTTCTTTAAAAGAGCACAACATAGAGGGCTATGTACGTTAGTATTGGGATTAATATTTAGTTAGTGCTTGTTGATCCAAGGAGAAATCTGATTGCCATTTGGAGAGGGAATCCCCCCCCCCCTCCATTCAAGGCAGAATTTGAAATTGCTATATTGAGGGAGTTTTTTGCCTTCTTTTGGATCAACAATGGTAAACAGGAATAGGAAAAGGGTTGAACTAGATGGACGCAAGTCTTTTTTTCAACCTAAATTACTATGTTACTATGTTAGTAAAAGGGGTGGGAGGGGGATACTTTGTCATTGAATTACTCTTGAACTACATTGAAGTGTTATTGAAATAACACTCTCCAAAGTCCAAATACTGTGATGATTAACTAGAGCTGCTTTTATTATGAAATATTACTATCCCTTTAATGTGATTACATGCTGTCAGACATACGTCAGAGTGTTGCAGCATGGTGTAGAGGTCAAAGTCTTACTACAGAAAATAAACTGTGTTGTGGATTTGTACATCCCCCACCACAAACACACACACACACACACACACACACACACACACACACACACACACACACACACACACACACACACACACACACACACACACACACACACACACACACACACACACACACACACACACACACACACACACACACACACACACACCAACCAGAGTGGATTAAAATCAATTATTATTTTATTTTTTAATCTGATTTTTCTTTTTTATTTAAATCTGATTTTTTTCTATTTTAATCAAATTTATTTTAATCAAATGCTTTTGGAGGAAAAATCTATCCAAAGATAGTTTTCT
Source organism: Rhinophrynus dorsalis (assembly GCA_037306005.1). Lineage (NCBI taxonomy): Eukaryota > Metazoa > Chordata > Amphibia > Anura > Rhinophrynidae > Rhinophrynus > Rhinophrynus dorsalis. Next base: position 542,916,221 of record CM074720.1, read on the forward strand.
ATTTAAGATACATTATAGTTCAAAGGTTATTCAGCATGAAATGGAGCTTAGTTATGTAGCATCAGGGTGTATAGTCATGCAATATTTACATTTTTGGTAAACTAATTCAATTAATCCAAGTTAAAAAAGCTGAGATAACATGCACTTTTTCACAGTAAAAATGGTATAAAATAAACAAAGTCCAGGAAAAGACCTTAAGTGCTAGGTTTCAAGATTATTTGGAGTGAAATTCATATTAATAACCTATTAAATTAAAATCATTCTGATATAGTTGTTTTAATAATCTGACAGGTTATTATTCTAAATAGGAAATCTTCATCTGGTTGCAAATATTAAAGATTATAACTACCAGCAAGAATGAGTCTTTACATTTAAAAATCATGATTTAAATCGAGTCTTACTGACTAGTGATTTAAATCGACTTGATTTAAATCAAATCCATCCTGAAACACGCAGACACATACTCACATGCACATACATTTACCATACCTCCCAAGTGTCCCTCTTTAGGAGGGACAGTCCCTCTTTTAGACCCAAATCCCTCTGTCCCTCTTTCCCACCCTGTTGTCCCTCTTTTTAGGAGATCAGACTGAGTGGTGTGTATATAAGTGTATCACATTGTTTTACAGCAATATAACTTGCATTATTGTTTGTTTAAATGTCAGTATAAGTGTTTATAAATTAGTGTGTGTAAATAAAATACTTTGGTCTTGTTATAAGTCATTTATTAGGTTACACAAAGAGGTATGAATAGGTCATGAAATAGCGTAAAAATCGCCGGTAATGCCCCACCCACCAGCCACTCCCCCATCAACACCCCTTAAACACAAGTGTCCCTCTTTGGCAATTTGAAATGTTGGGATGTATGCATTTACACACACACATAGACACAAACACACATACATATGCAGTTCAATTCAGGGCGCCCTTTTTTGAAAAAGGACGTTATGGAACTAGAGAGAGTGCAGAGGAGGGCTACAAAACCAGTAAGGGGAATGGAGAGTTTTAGTTATGAAAAAAGGCTAGAAAAGTTAATTATGTACACACTAGAGAAACGGCGTCTTAGAGGGGATATGATAACACTATATAAATATGTTCAGGGCCCATACAAGGGGCTTTCCAAAGACCTGTTCATGAACAGAACAGTACACAGGACAAGGGGCCACCCGCTTAGACTTGAGGAAAGGAGATTTTATCTACAGCAGCGGAAGGGACTCTTTACAGTAAGGACAATAAAGGTAGGGAATTCACTGCCTGAGGAGGTGGTGCTATCAAATACATTAGATGCCTTTAAAAAGGGCCTGGATACTTATTTAAAAGAGCATAACATAGAGTGCTACGTACGTTAGTATTGGGATTAATATATATTTAGTGCTTGTTGATCCAAGGAGAAATCTGATTGCCATTTGGAGTCAAGAAGGAATTTTTTCTTCCATTCAAGGCAGAATTTGCAGTTGCTCAAATAAGGTTTTTTTGCCTTCTTTTGGATCAACAGCAGTAAATAAGAATAGGAAAAAGGTTGAACTTGATGGATGCGAGTCTTTTTTCAACCTAAACTACTATGTATCTATGTTAGACTGCATTTTTGAAGGGTTAAATTATTTCATTAGCTCTTAAAGGACCAGAGCTGGAGAGAGTCAGAGAAGTTGAGTAGATTTTCCTTTTATACAGCAAAGATTGACAGGAGCAGATGAGACAGTCTTTCATGATCTGACAGGATGTTACAGCAGATGAAGAGTTAATTTAGCATGATGTTCTCTTGGTATGGGGACAGTGTGATGGTCAGCTATCAAGTACTTTCTTTGTCTTAGTACTAGGCCTAATGACTGGGTATTTATACTATATAAAGCACATTGTCATATGTTCAGACATGGATATACTGTGAAGCCTCTTATGAATATTAAGTTATATAAATTATCCATGTACTATGCTTATATATACATTTGATTGATTAGAACATATGCTAGGCTGTGAAGTCACTACTGTGCTGGGGGGTTGACTAGTGCAGAGGCGGGGCCAGGGGAGGGCTGGCAACTTGTGGCCCAGGGGGCAAATTCAGTCAAGTGGCCCATCTCTGTATTGCTCAAGCCCACTGTCCCAGCCCACTCCCTTTTGTTCATTTTAAAATTGGCATTAATGTTGTGAAGTAAGGCAACTGACACCACATAGCTTATGGCTGAAATGAGGCTATACTAGTGCGCTACTACACAGCTTACAATTTAAGTAATGCTACACTAGTTATACTATAGAGCTTACAAGGGAATGGTTTATGCTACTAGTGTAGCTCCATCTGGATTGACCCTCTGTGGTGTCATTTGTGTAGCTCCATTTCAATTGCAAGCTCTATGGTATCACTAGTGTAACTTCATTTACAGCAGTAATTGGGAGATTTAGTGAGGAGCAGTGGCCCACCAGCCCAGATATATAACCATCCCAGGGGGAAATTGCCCCCCTGCCCCCCAGGCCAGCCTTCCCCTGGGCGGGGCATCTATAATTAGCCTAATTTTGAGAGCAAGATTAATATTACTGCTGACAATACAATTGATCATAATTAATATAATTTCTTTTATATTTAAAAATCTATGTAACATACACACGCATATACACAAACACAATGACACACACACACAGACACGCCCACACATATATACAGACACATACATACACAGTCATACACACACACAGACACGCCCACACATATATACACACAAACACACTGACATATACATACATACAAAAGCATACACACATGGACACAGACACACATATATACACACACATGAACAAACACACAGACACATAAACACACATATAAAGAAACATATGCGCGCACACACACACATACCTCCCAAGTGTCCCTCTTTAGGAGGGACAGTCCCTCTTTTGGACCCAAATCCCTCTGTCCCTCTTCCCCACTCTGATGTCCCTCTTTTTAGGAGATCAGATTGTATGGTGTGTATATAAGTGTATCATATTGCTCTACAGCAATAAAACCCACACTATTGTTTGCTTAAATGTTAGTATATGTGTTTATAAATTAGTGTGTGTAAATACAATACTTTGATTTTTTTATAAGTCATTTATTAGGTTACACAAGGAGGTATCAATAGGTCATGAAATAGCCTAAAGCTTTTCGGTAATGTCCCGTCCACCAGCCACGCCCCCAGCAACACCCCCTAAAACACAAGTGTCCCTCTTTGGCAATTTGAAATGTTGGGAGGTATGCACACATATGCTTACAGAAACATATGTGTGCACACATACACACACATACTTACAGAAACATATGCGCATGCACACACATACACCCTGTTTTTTTAATTTTGCTATAGTCTGAACAGAGGCATTTTGCAATCATGATATAGGGTGCTCTCTCTGGTTCTAGCCCTGGGGTGGCCAATTATTTTAGCTCGTGGGCCACATCACTGTAAAAAATTAATACATTACCCGTGTGAGATACACCCCTTCCTAACAGGTCTGTGAGTGAAAATGACAGAGTGTTATGTCTGGCTTTTCCTGGAGAGTCAGATCAGTATATCTGTTCTGACTCATGGGCATCAGCAGAATTTTTCCAGGGTGGGGGGGGCAAGGTGAAAATCAGGGTAGGTCCTAAAATCCCTGTCAGAAATTCCCCAAATGCCCATGGGCACAAATCGTTAGGCACTTTATGTGCAGGGCATAGGCAATACATAGTGGCAAAAGTTGCAGATGTAATATTAACCCCTAACCCTAATTGCCCATTTCTACTACAGCTCCAGCCCACTATGCCAGCCCCTTGTTTGGTCATTTTATGACTAGCATTAAAGGGATAGTAATGTTTCACAAAAACATCAGCTCCAATTAATCTTCATAGTATTTGAGTCATGGCGAGTGTTATATCAATACTGTCAGAGTTGTGGTTCAAGAGTAATTGAAGGATAAAGTTTCCCCTCCCTACCTAGTGTAAGCCATCTCTTCTCAGATGTGGAATCCAGTCCATAGACCAGACAGATAACAGCAGGGGACAATCTTCTTCCTATGAGAACAATGAAGTCCCTGCCCCCCTTGACAAATTTTTCAGGTTTTTCCCTTATCTTAATTGAAGATTGTCCCTCTCTGCAATCTACCTGGGCACCTCTCTTCTGTTCTGGCTGAGCAGTGTTACATCAGTAAGAGGGGCGGGAGTGGGATACTTTGTCATTGAATTACTCTTGAACTACAACTCTGACAGTAGTGAAATAACACTCTCCAAAGTCCAAATACTATGATGATTAATTAGAGCTGCTTTTATTATGAAACATTACTATCCCTTTAATGTTGTGAAGTAAAGTGTTAATCAGTAATTTAGAAGATGTACATTTTGAGTAGTGTAATCTTGCAGTGGGCTTCTTCTCATGTAGCACCTGTTTTGGTAATATGATAGTTCAATAACTCATTTTGAATGTTTTTTAATATTCAACCTTTTTTTGAGATACCACAGTGCTTACAACTGAAATGAAGCAACACAAATGATACTGCAGAGCTTACAATAGAAATGGAGATATGCTAGAGATACAATGAGCTTACAATTATTATATATCTGCATTAGTGATATCCCAAAGCTTACAATTTATATAAAACTACACTAGTGATACCACAGATTTTACAATAGAAATGGAGCTACACTACTGATACTCTCAGCATGCAATTGATATATAGCTGCACTAATTATACCTCAGAGCTTACAACTGAATTGTAGTAACACTAGTGATATATTGAGTTTACAATTGATATATAGCTATATTATGATACTGTACAGCTTAAAGGGATAGTAATGTTTCATAATAAAAGCATCTCTAATAATCATCATAGTATTTGGACTTTGGAGAGTGTTATTTCAATTCTGTCAGAGTTGTAGTACAAGAGTAATTCAATGACAAAGTATCCCCCTCCCGCCCCTTTTACTGATGTAACACTGCTCAGCCAGATCAGAAGGGAGGTGCCCAGGTAGACTGCAGAGAGGGACAATCTTCAATTAAGATAAGGGAAAAACCTGAAAAACTTGTCAAGGGGGGCAGGGCTTTCATTGTTCTCATAGGAAGAAGATTGTCCCCTGCTGTTATCTGTCTGGTCTATGGACTGGATTCCACATCTGAGAAGAGATTGTTTACAGTAGGTAAAAGGGGCGGGAGGGGAAACTTTGCTTGTGAATATCTCTCAAACCATAAAGGTTTGAGAGATAAGACTTATATCGTTCTTCATGTTTTTTTAATGCCTACAAAATAAAATAAAGTTAAAATGAAGTATTACTATCCCTTTAAAATTCAGAAGGAGTTAAACTAGTCATTAAAACTTACAGTTGAAGTTAAGCTACACTAGTGAATCCACGGAGTTTATAATTGAAATGGAGATACAGTGGAGACGCACAATTTTTCCACTCTTCACCTTATGCTTCCAGCATTGCCCTGTTAGGACTTCCTGCTTTAAACCAAGGGTCTATCTCTAGCACCAATTATTTCCCAGCTTAATCATAGGGGAATAATGAAAGTCTAATCTCTTGGTGTGCCCCGAAGACGTACTTTTATAATCACTGTTCTAGACGGAGGACCAATGCAGGGCGACCTTTAAGCATGTAACATCAGAATGTCGCCCTTTTGATGCGGGCGACATCCTGATGTTGCCTTTTTGATGCAGGCAACATTATCATCTCACGCTTTTGATGGTTGCCAAATAGAGGGCGACATTTCAACAGTAAACTGTTAGAACCAAGTCGTACGTGTATATGAATTGATATGGCTGGGGGATCCTTAAGCGTTCAACATCAGAATATCGCCCTTTTGATGTGATTAGAGCTAAGGAACTAAGGTCCCGTTTTGTAGAGCGGAGCTATCCTTTACAATGTGTTAAAAGGGGTTATAAGAGAGCTTTGGCTACATCAAGAACGACTCTACTAAACCCAAATACATTTAATATGAAGGATGACATATCTACACCTAGAATTATTACTAAATTTAATTCACAGTGGTCTGTCATTAGAAGTATCCTCAATCGTCATTGGCATATTTTGTTGTCTGATTCTACTCTTTGTTCCCTTTTGACTCCTAGAGTTTCCCTTACAGCTAGGAGGAGTCAGAATTTGTCAGATATTCTTGTACACAGTCATTTTAGTACACAGAAACATACTGAGGGAGGAGTTAAGATTGTGGGTACCTTTCCTTGTGGACATTGTTCAATATGCCAATATATATCTAAGACCAAGGAAATGTTTAGTCCAGTAATGAATAGGAATTTAGTTTTACGTCATTTTATCAATTGTCGCACTAAAAATGTAGTGTATGCTTTAAAATGTTCGTGTGGTCTGGTCTATGTGGGCCAGACCACTCAACCTTTGAAAAGCCGAATACAAAAACATATTTCCCTGATTAAGAACGCTGTTCGGGACAAACAGCGGGGAGATACCCTTACTTCAGTGGCCTCACATTTCATGTTGTCTCATAACAATTCTTTGGATAACATGGAAGTTTTGGGCCTAGAGAGAGTTAATCTGAATATTAGAAAGGGAAATATAGTGTCTAAACTTTTGAAAAGAGAGACCTGGTGGATTTTCATGTTGCAGTCATGTTCTCCATTGGGTCTCAATGAAGATATGTCGTTTGGTCCTTATTTGACATCTTGAAGTCAGTGTTTATGGTTCCTTATGTATTGATTGCTGCTTTCTATATTACAGACTGATCCTAAGGGATTTTTCAGTGGACGTTTCGTATCATAAGAAGATGGATAATTTCGAAGTTCTTATATTTTATTTCTTCCCAATACTGACCATAAGGGATTTGAAAAGATTGTATCATCGAATATGAAGATGTTTTGTTTAGAAGACGCTACATTTAATTTCTTGCCTCTTACATTGTAACTTTTTGGAAAATTACAAATATTAGTTAACTTTTGATGTAATTAATAAAGATAAGATTGTAATGTGAGAGTCTTTATATTGCATTTTAATATCTTTTCATTATTATTTATATTTGTGTATTTTGTGCCATGGTAATGTGGTTGTATGGGTGGTTTTTTCTGGGGCTTTACTTTTCCAGTTTTGTTGTATTTATTATAAGGTGCACCTTATGTTTGGTATACGGCTGTTATGCAGCTGTTTTGCCAACTTTTATTGCTTTGGGTGATATTTCTTACTTGGATTTGAATGGACGTCTTATCAGAACCCTGCTCATGTCTTCGTGCTCTATAATGTTTACCTACCGTCCGGTGGTTTCTTATGAGGATTTTCCTCTTCAATACGGTTACTGCTTTAGAAGGATTTTTATATACTTCCGGTTATGGTTGGCAACTGGCGCATGGTTGGCAATTGAGCATGGGTTTCCGGTTATCTGACGTGGGATGTTTCACGTGGTCGGAGTGACTTCCGGGATGCTTGTCTGTCTCGGGGTTTGTCCGACCACGTGACTCTTTTGTTCAGCTATGTGATTTTTTGGCGTCCTTGGATTGGTAGGTTAAAGATTTAAAAACCACCTTGCTTCTGACCCACAATACCCCTGACGAAGCCACAGTTAGTGGCAATACGCGTTGGGTTAGTTGGAGGTCTGGAGAGCTTGGAGTCTACCTTTCCCTGTTATTGTATCAGATAAGTTTGATTGGTGTATTACTTTTCTAATTTGCTCTATTTCTTATATTCTAGTCTTACTTTATTTGCATTTGCTTGGGCTACTTATCTGCCTTAACATTACTATTTGGGAATTTGTTATACTTATTCTCCATTTTCTTCAGACTCTGTTTTTATGTATTTTTAATGTCCTTATATTATACCTCTTTGGTGTATTAATAAAGTCTGTTTATCTTTGGCTATTATTGGTGTGCCTCATCTTATTGGGTTCTTTTTTTAGGTTGGCTGGGGGTTATATATTTTCTAAACCCTCTGCCTACCTTATATTAAATATTTCTTTTGATGTGGGTGACATTATGATCTCGCCCTTTTGACGGTCGCCAAATAGAGAGCGACATTTCAACAGGAAACCAGTTCTAACTAAGCCCAGCCACTTGTATATATTCTTATGAATATATTCATTCCGATAGCAGAGACATAGGTAAGAGAGTCATGGGAAGTCGGTCATGGTATCTATAGATCAGAACTCGGCAGCTATACAAGCTATAGGAAACTTCCAGGGCAATGCACTGTTACAGGATACTAGCAGAGTACTACATGAGCTCAGCAGGCAAATACTCCACTACAGGAGAATAAATGAGTATTACAGGAGATCAACAGATTATACAGCATTACATGAGATCAGCGGACTAGTACACCAAATATTCCCTATTGTACAGCGCTGCGGAGTTAGTTGGTGCTATAAAAATAACGTATAATAACATTAATAATGATAGTAATAAAAAAACAGAAAAGCAATACAACATTACTTGATACCAGAAAGGCAATACACAATTAACCCTTTGAATGCCAAAGAGGTACGCAACACATTGCAGAGCAATGCGTTGTGTACCCATTTGGCACTCAAAGGGTTAAACCAGACTGTCAGTGTACTGCATGGAATTAGCTGGGCAATAAAATATTATATGAGGACACGAGTGCCATATATCGTTACATAAGACTTTTGGAGTATTGTAAGAGACCAGAAGAACAACATTGCCTTACATGACAGCACTAAGGTAATGTGCAATCCATTAAAGGGATAGAAATACTTCGTTTGATCTTTATTTTATTTTGTAGGCATTAAAAAAATATGAAGAACGATATAAGTCTTATCTCTCAAACCTTTATGGTTTGAGAGATATTCACAAGCAAAGTTTCCCCTCCCGTCCCTTTTACCTAGTGTAAGCCATCTCTTCTCAGATGTGGAATGCAGTCCATAGACCAGACAGATAACAGCAGGGGACAATCTTCATCCTATGAGAACAATGAAAGCCCTGCCCCCCTTGACAAGTTTTTCAGGTTTTTCCCTTATCTTAATTGAAGATTGTCCCTTTCTGCAGTCTACCTGGGCACCTCCCTTCTGATCTGGCTGAGCAGTGTTACATCAGTAAAAGGGGCGGGAGGGGGATACTTTGTCATTGAATTACTCTGGAACTACAACTCTGACAGAATTGAAATAACACTCTCCAAATTCCAAATACTATGATGATTAATTAGAGCTGCTTTTATTATGAAGCATTACTGTCCCTTTAATGTAATGATGTAGCACCCTACGAGTGGCATATAATCAGGCCGGGACTGGGACAAAAAATAGGCCCGGGCATTTAAGGCTGAGCAGCCCATTTTTATTTTTTGAGCAGCGGTGGCCGACGGTGATCATGGGCGGAGTCTATAATCACATGCAGTGTGCCGCACATTCGCACATTGATTGCCCGCCCACCAGGAAACTTGTAACGAGGTGGCCGTCTTTCAGAAAGTGAAAGATGGCCCAAACTCGTTTAATGCTTCATTTTTTTAAAGGGATAGTAATACTTCGATTTAACTTTATTTTATTTTGTAGGCATTAAAAAAACATGAAGAATGATATAAGTCTTATCTCTCAAACCTTTATGGTTTAAGAGATATTCACAAGCAAAGTGTCCCCCTCCAGCCCCTTTTACTGATGTAACACTTCTCAGCCAGATCAGAAGGGAGGTGCCCAGGTAGATTGCAGAGAGGGACAATCTTCAATTAAGATAAGGGAAAAACCTGAAAAACTTGTCAAGGGGGGCAGGGATTTCATTGTTTTCATAGTAATAAGAGTGTCCCCTTCTGTTATCTGTCTGGTCTATGGACTGCATTCCACATCTGAGAAGAGATGGCTTACACTAGGTAAAAGGGGCGGGGAGGGGAAACTTTGCTTGTGAATATCTCATAAACCATAAAGGTTTGAGAGATAAGACTTATATCAGTCTTCATGTTTTTTTAATGCCTACAAAATAAAATAAAGTTAAAACGAAGTATTACTATCCCTTTAAACGCCCGGACCGGCCCACCGGGCAAATGCCCGGTATGCCCAATGGCCAGTCCGGGCCTGCATGTAATACTCTCTTGCCTTGATGGACTCCCTAAGTATCAAATAAAAACAACACCTTGTTATTGATCTTTCTGAAAACCAACCAAGCATCCAATGATTTAACTAGGGTTGCCACCTTTTCTTCAAAAAAATACCGGCCATGGCATTCCCTCCATAGACTTAACATTGGAAGGAAGCCAATTTTTTAACGGCCTGCCGGTAAAATACCGGCTGGGTGGCAACCCTAGATTTAACATGTTTAAATACATCCATCCTGGATTGTATAGTGCAATATGTACAGCTGTTTACCTTTAAGTGATGTGCGTGGGTAGGTGTACAAAGCACAGGACAAGCGCTAAGAAACTAAACAATGACAAGTATATACTGAAGACCAGATTGTCCTTTTATGAACTAAATGGTTCGTGAGCAGAAAGAATTTTGTTTATTTAACACTCTTAAAAGACAGAGCAGGGGTTCTGTGCATACTGGTATACGTTTATATTGCTACCAGAGAGGGGCTGGTAGTGTCAGCCTCATTCCTATTGGCTGTACAGGTGGTGACTTCACAACAACGAAGGAATGATCACATACCTCCCTAGTGTCCCTTTTTAGGAGATATTAGGGCTCCATACCTCCCTAGTGTCCCTCTTTAGGAGATATTAGGGTTCCATACCTCCCTAGTGTCCCTCTTTAGGAGATATTAGGGGTCCATACCTCCTAAGTGTCCATCTTTAGGAGATATTAGGGGTCCATACCGCCCTAGTGTCCCTCTTTAGGAGATATTAGGGGTCCATACCGCCCTAGTGTCCCTCTTTAGGAGATATTAGGGATCCATACCTCCCAAGTGTCCCTCTTTAGGAGATATTAGGGATCCATACCTCCCTAGAGTCCCTCTTTAGGAGATATTAGCACTCTTAGTAGACCATTGCAATGCAGTCATTCTCTTTAAATAACACGATTGCGGCTCTGCTGCAGAGCCTCCGTGTCGGCCGAGACGGATCTACTTCTGACAGCTTTACAGCTGACAGCAGGAGACGTCAAACTTTGAATGCACGTATCTCTCAAACCATAGCGGTTTGAGAGATATTGTTTTTTTTTTCATTAAACTCAGCATTTTAATCACTACAAAATGATAAAAACATGTTCTGGGACATTACTATCCCTTTAAATGGTGCAACTGCAGGAAGTGGGAATAGTGGTGATGAACCAGTAAATAACTGACCTTTAACCCCTCCACACAGGGGTGAACAATGCATTGATATGTGAGGAAGGCCATTTAGGGAGCTGAAACATTGACAATAAAAGCAAATCTGCAAGCAAGACCTGCGAGTGCTTATTTCCAGCATGGACATTCCTCCATTTCTTATATATATACTAGTTGAACAGCCCGTTACACGGACCACAGTGCCACTTCCACCCGGTCGCAGGGCAGTCACTCACAGTGGAGACTGCCCGCGCCACGGCTGATACAGAGCTGGACGCTCCTTCGGAGCGCCCAGCTCTGTATCAGCCGCGGCGCGGGCAGTCTCTACTGCGCATGACTGCAGCACGTGCAGCAGTGCCTACTGCGCATGTCGCAGCGTTACACACGATTTAGCGAATTATTATATAGGATTGTCCACAGAAGGCCAGCACTCACAGGAATTTCACCACAACATAAGATTTATTTATTGTGGTAAAAGTCCTGTGAGTGCTGGCCTTCTGTGGACAATATTTGAAAATGCCAGAGCACCCAGGCATTTGTATCAAGAAGATGTGAGTGCCGATCCTGGGAAGAAGTATATATATATATATATATATATATATATATATATATATATATATATATACATACATACACACACACACACACATACACATACAGGCACACTTCAAGTTTCAACGTCAGCAGAGGAAAGGGTTTTTTACAGTAAGGTCTTTTAAAGTGATAGTAATGTCTTAGATATATAATAAGTAATATTGTAGAGAATAAAAAAAGAAATCCATCAATGCAATTCCTATCTCTCAAAACTTTATGGTTTGAGAAATAGAACGTTTTAAAGTTCCCCCCTTGATGGACTTGTGTCTTTTTGCAACCTAATTTACTATGTTACACGTCCAATCCTGCAGCAAAACCACATTAGGTTAACAAAATAGGAATGTGGATGTATATGTATTACTGAGTCATGGCAATACATAATTGTAACTTTAACAGTACTGCTACTTTACACAGTAAAACTGATGTACAAAAAATGAGGTGCAATTCTAGAGCGAACCAACTACACAAAACCTCTGAATGTTGGAGGTCTCCATCACTTCGATCCATAATGAGCAGAGGCCTTTCTAGAATTAAGGGGTTAAAACCCACATTTTAATCTATGGTGCATTAGGTTTGCTCCAGAATTGCACCACATTTCTTACTACATCAGCCTCAGGGACGTACACTGAATATTGCCGGCACAACAAAGCTGATGGACTAAGAGATACTGAAACAATACTGCAACAAATCTCCAACCATCAGCACGTAGGAGACAAATAAGAATTCCCATTGATTGAAATTGGACTTTTAAACCTATTGAATGCTAGAGAGACCTCTTAAAGTGGAACTACCACCCAATAATAAGATAGCATCACATCACTGCCCATCTGGCGACTAGCTGCTTAGTAGCGCTAGTCGCCAGAATTCTTACTGGATTAAAGAGAAATTGCTATTCTTCATGGACTGACATGATGCCCCTGAGGAAGCAGATAGTGATCTGCGAAAACGTTTGGGCTCGTCTGCATGGATAACAGACGACGGACTTTTCTCCAAGCCCTCTGTGGTTTTCTCCGCTCCACCTCCTCCCTGTATTACCCGCGAAGCTCTATCTATTCAAGTTGTTGATCGGTCCTGTGAGAAATCTTGGTATAAGGCACTTTTTTTACCTATATTGAGGTACTCTACCTATCAAGGATTGATACAACATCACTGACACTTCTTGAACGCTGTCTAAATTCAAGAACTATTTTCCATCCATACAAGGAGTGCATTTCCAGGATCTTTGTGGAACAGGCGAGACTAATAGGAGATCGGGAGAATACAGAAAGTTGGTGATTGGGAGATATACCCATTGATGTGCATTAAGCCCAAGAAGGGCAAATGTGAGTGTAATATCTCTTGTTTTTATTACTATCTATATTAATAAATTTCTACACTTAGATGGACTACTCTTCTCTCCTATTTGTTATTTGCGCTGTTTTTGAGTTGTTACAGGTACATTGCTTCATGGACTGACAGCAAGATGGAGGGCGGACATCTTGCCCTAGTGACGTACACGGCCTGTGCTGGTATGTTAAAACATAGGAAGTTTCCTTTTTCTGCAATGTGTTAATCCCACAGATGCTATTACTGTCTCAAAAGCATTGCTTCACAAAGGGTTGGATATGGAGTGGTTTCTAGCACTAAAGAGTTAAAACTGAAAAAATACAAAAAAACAACAAAGGAAGAGAAGGGCGCCCAATAGTTAAAACTGAAAAAATAACACTTGTTTTTGTAGAATTTCCTTGTTCCAATAATCCTAGCTTGTTGCCCCGCCCCATGCACTGTAAGGCTGAAGAGGTACAAATCTGGGGCAAACCAACTGAAGTATAGGGGGCAGATTAAAATCACCATTGATTTAAATGGGATCTTCTGGCATACAAAGGGTTAAAAGCTCTTTCAAATGCACCAAAAGTTGTTTTTAGGTGATAGGGTCCCTTTAAGCATGGGAAGACCAATGACAATGACTGACACACTGAATTCCCACCAGCTATCAAGTATCAATATCCTGAAACCCTGACTGGTTGGGCTGCCCTGAGAACTAACATTAACCCCTTAACGACATGTGCCGTACTGTGACCGTCACGGTCCTTGAAATACTCAAGGACCGATGACAGTCATAGTACGTCACATACTTTTTACTTACAGCGCTCTACTGGGAGCGCTGTAAGTAAAAATAGGGCCTGAAATTGACCGCTCCAAGATCGGAGCGATCTCTATCAGGCCCCATAGTGACGCGCCGATACAGGCAACAGATCACATGTACCGGCGTGTCCACGTGGTTCAATGCGGTCCTTATGGGACAGAAACGTCCCAGGACCGCCGGACATTAAGGGGTTAAGAAACACTGCTGTACACAGTAAAGAGGCTGATGTTACTCCTTACTAAATATCTCCCAGTGCATCAAGGTCTGATACCAGTGCATGATCTCTTTATGAGTAAAGAAGGATCAGTCAATTGCTCAGTCACTTTAGCTGATCAACCTGTAATCAAGCAGGGATATCCCAAACAACTGCACTGTTAGTGGCATTTGAGGACTGATGTTGCCTACACCGGTGTTAAACACTTAAAGGGATGGTAATGGTTAATTTTAAGTTGATTTAATATTGTAGAGATTAAAAAAAGATTAACATCAGTGTAAGTCTTATCTCTCAAACCTTTATGGTTTGAGAGCTATAACTTGCTAAAGTGACCTTTTCCTGGCTGTTTTACTCAAGTCTGCCATCTAGCTGACAGCTGCAGATTTCGGTCATTTGACCAGACAGAGGCTCTTCAGCAGAGCTGAAATCATGCTATTTAGAAATAAATACTTCATTGGAACGGTCTACAAAGTGTGCTTGCAAGTCAGGCACACTTTGTAAACCATTCCAAATTAAGTATTTATCTGTAGATATCATTATATTGGCACTGCTGAAGAGCCACATCTGGTCAAGCGACCAGAATCTGCTTCTAACAGCTTTATAGCTCGTCAAGCAGAAAGGGGAGGGGCCAGAGAACTTTATTTTCCTATATCTCTCAAACCATAACGGTCTGAGAGATACGAATAAGTGCAAGTACTCTATTTTAATTGTATCTACCATATAGTCAATACTTTTTTTCTGACATTACTATCCCTTTAACATCCAGTGGTCCACGGGTAGGACTACACTTAAGGACCACCACATAGACTCCATTCGAACAGCCGCCACACGTGAACAATCAGGTGTACCGTCTCACAGAAAGAGAGGCTGAAACTGACAGCTCCGATCTGTTCAACTTCCCGTATTGGTCACAGTAATAACTAATTTAATAATAATAACTAGTATTTATATATAGGGCCTTCCTCTCAGTGGGACTGTAAGCACTTTCAGCACATGCTCTCAGAATTAATCAAATCGGCATCTAAAATAATAGATGTTATTATTACCCAATCAATGGTACTTATTTATCGACCTCAGAAGAATGAAGGGCTGCATTGACAGTGCCTCAGTGGTGTAACAATAGGGGTCGCCACGGTCGCACCTGCGACCGGGCCCGTCACTCCAGGGGCCTGGCTGCCCCCTGCGACCCCCTCGCCCGCAGCACTCGCTTAGCTGATCTCCCCCTCGGCGCGCCGCTCTAGTAATACAGAGCGCTGGGAGATGACATCATCTCCAGGCCTCTGCATTACTAGAGCGGCGCGCGGGAGCTTCAGTTCTCGAGATCTGTGCTGAAGAAGGCACAGATCTGTCAAGCCACACCGCTAGACCACCAGGACTGGAGGTAGGGGAAATGTGGAGATGAAGGGGCAATGTGAAGATGGGGGCATTGTGGAAGGGGAAATGTGGAGATGAAGGGGCAATGTGAAGATGGGGGCATTGTGGAAGGGGAAATGTGGAGATGAAGGGGGCATTGTGGAAGGGGCAATGTGGAGATGAAGGGGGCATTGTGGAAGGGGCAATGTGGAGATGAAATGGGGGCATTGTGGAAGGGGCAATGTGGAGATGAAGGGGGCATTGTGGAAGGGGCAATGTGGAGATGAAGGGGCATTGTGGAAGGGGAAATGTGCAGATGAAGGGGGGCATTGTGGAAGGTGCAATGTGGAAGGGGCAATGTGGAGATGAAGGGGGCATTGTGGAAGGGGCATTGTGGAAATGAAGGGGGCATTGTGGAAGGGGCATTGTGGAGATGAAGGGGCATTGTGGAAGGGGCAATGTGGAGATGAAGGGGGCATTGTGGATGAGGAGGCCAATGTGGTCGGGGGGGGGGCCCATGACAATTCTTGCACCAGGGCCCGGTGGATTCTAGTTACGCCTCTGCCCTACCTGGAATCAAACCTGCAACCTTGCGGTTTGAGTAGGCAGGGAACTTACTACTGAGCTATCTTACCGTGATCCCCCAAAAGCCATAACATGCCAGGACCATCATCGGTCCTTGAGGAGTGGACATCGGTGACTCTCCTTTAGGGGTTAATGAACTCTAATAATGAAAACATATATACTGCCCTGGTATAGGCTGTGCTATGCTCATTGAAGCCTGAAAAGTTGTACAGAGTGACCAGATCATCCCTTAAAGGGATAGTAATACTTAAAATGTAAAAAAAAAAATGTTGTAGGGTTTATCCCCCCCGAGTGAAACAAGCTCCCACTGCTGAAATGTGTTTTATTCAAAAGTTATTACAGCTCAAAGCTGAAATTTTTTAGGTGCAATATCACAGTGGCCTGAAATTGTACAGTGGTGCTGTTGCTACACCATCCTATGGAGCTTTATGGTCTATGGACCAGAGCAGTCCATAGGATGGAGTAACAACAGCACCACTGTACAATTTCAGTCCACTGTGATATTACACCTAAAAAATTCAACTTTGAGCTGTAATATCTTTTGAATAAAACACCTTTCAGCAGTGAGAGTACCTTTTTTTTTTTTTTTTTTTTTTTTACTCAGGGTGATAAACGCTACAATATATATTTTTTTACATATTAATTATTACTATCCCTTTAAAAGGAACACACCTATGAAAAACGCTTACTGCAGAGCTCCAGTGGTTCATTATTAGGCTGCAATGGATCCCATGTATTACTGCATCAGGTATTTGCATATGTGTCCTCTTTTTAACCCTTTGAGTGCCAGAGGGGTACGCAATGCTCCGGCACTCAAAGGGTTAAAGGGAGGATCCGACGACTCTAAAGTTTTAAGACTTTGCTCAGGCATATTATTAAAAAATAAATACAACAAACAGAGGAATGGTGACTTACATTAAACCATGTGATTATCTGCCTCACACCAGCAGTCTGCAATCTTTTTTACAACGTGGACAAATCCGTTTTGTTCCAGTCGCCCCTCTCCTCTCTCATTTCTAATGTGTCCACTAGCAGCCAGGAACTGCGGTCATGAAAATGAAGCTGTTCACCTTTGTTCCCAGTAAAGCAGTCTCTTCCTCATTCCAGCTGATTAGGACCAACCTTAACAAATGCACTGTGCTTTCTGTATTGAGAGACTGACTATAGCAGTGGCTTCCAACCCTCTCCTCATAGACATCTAACAGGACCTGTGTTTAGGATTTCCCTGCTTGTGCACAGGTGAGATAATCACAGGCTCAGTCATTGCATGAACAAGCCTGTGCACAAGTGAGATAATCACAGGCTAATTCATTGCATTAACTCACCTGTGCACAAGCAGAGAAACCCTAAAGTCTTGTTAGGTGTCTCCAAGAGAAGAGAGTTAGGAATAACTACTGTACATCAATGATGGGCAGCCTGAGGCCCTTCAGCCATTCAGGACTATAATTCCCATGATCCCCAGTCAGGCAACGGATCATGGGAATTGTAGTCCTGAATGGTTGGAGGGCCTCAGGTTGACCGGTCCATCTGTAGACTCCATTGCAATCAGCTACACCAATGGGTCTAAGCCTCCTAACAGCTAATGGGTTTAGGATTTCACTGCTTGTGCACAAGTGAGATAATAACAGGCTCAGTCATTTCATTAACTCCTCTGTGTACAAGCAGGGAAACCCTAAAGACTTGGCCTGTTAGGTGCCCCTTAGAGAAGAGGGAGGGGAACAACTACCGAACATCAATGATGGGCAACCCATGGCCACCCAGCCACTCAGGGCTACAATGCCCATGATCCCCAGCCTTCCAATGGATCATGGGAATTGTAGTCCTGAATGGTTGGAGGGCCTCAGGTTGACCAGTCCATCTGTAGACACCATTGCAATCAGCTACACCAATGGTTCAAAGCCTCCTAACAGCTAATGGGTTTAGGATTTGCCTGCTTGTGCACAAGTGAGATAATAACAGGCTCAGTCATTTCATTAACTCACCTGTGCACAAGCAGGGAAACCCTACAGACATGGCCTGTTAAGATCCCCTGAGAAAAGATTTGGGAACCACTGATCAATACAATAGCCAAGAGGCTGGTGATCTAACATGCACCATCAAGCCATATGTACAAACAGAGCTGGATTTACATGCTAGGCGCCCCCTAGGCAAGGCACTTCAGGTGCCCTTAGCTCTGCCCATGGCCACACCCCCATTCCTCACACTTCCCCACCTCCGGTCCCATCCACTATTTCCTGGCATAAATAAACAAGGACAAAAAAGCTTTAACCCCTTGATTGCTAGAGAGATCTCCAACGCATAGCTCTGCAATGCGCTGGGGATCTCTCTAGCATTAAGGTGGTAAATAATAACCTGTAAAGAAGTATAAAACTGGAGCATGGATACAGAAATTGCTGTGACCACACCTACTGTTCAGAATGTGGGTGTGGCCAGCAACACTGTGCACCGCCTCTCAAACTTTGGGGCTGTAGGCAGTTGCCTGCTCTGCCTATTAGGAAATCCAGCATTGTGCACAAAGAAATATTGGAGCAATACTGGGAATAACCACTTGCACCATCGCGGACAAATAAAAATTACCCTTGATTTAAAAGGGAATTTTAACCTTTTGAATACCGAGTGGTCTCATAGTCATACTAGAATTCAAAGGGTTGAAAATTCATCTTAAATCAAAAAAAATATGTGGGGGTGTTTATTTGTCCTGTATGGCGCTGTCAGTGGTGGAACTAGTCATTGGAGGGTCCCGGTGCCAAAAAAAATATTTGCCCACCACCAGCATAAACATATTGTCCAAGGGGTGTAACTAGAACCCTTTGGGACCTGGAGCTGATGTGGCCCCTTGGATGCTGGGGCACCCTGTGTAATTATGCCCCCGGGTGAAGTTAGTGGGTACCTTTTAAAAGGTCGCACACAAAAGAGCATGCAACCTTTTCACACAGTAATCATGTTGCCATAATAAAAATGCATGTCAGTGCATGACAGCGCGAGATTCTCATGTTGCCTACTGAAATGTAGTGGATGTGAAGATCTGCTGGTCTGTGTTACAATAATCGTTGTTGGATGTGAGTATGCACTTACTTGCAAATGCAGTAAGGCTCGATTGTAGTCCCTCCTCCCACATTGTGCCCGTTCTCTCTTGTTTCCGCATCACGGCCTACTTTAAAACAAACAGTCCTCTGCATCTCCGGTCATCCGCTATTGAGGATAATGAGGAAACAATAGAGAACGGGCACAGTGTGGGAGGAGGGACTACAATCGAGCCTAACTGCATGCTAGTTGTAAGTAAGCGCACACAGACACCCAACAATGTTTATTGTAACACAGACCAGCAGACCTTCACATCCGCTACATTTCAGTAGTCGACATGAGAATCTCGCACTGTCATGCACTGTGAGATTCCCATGTCACCATTTTTATTATGGGACATGGTTACTGTGCTCTTTTGCATGCGACCTTTTAAAAGCAAACCAAGTTAGTGTACACCAAAACTTCACCTTTTTGGTTTATTGACATAGGACCCGATATCCCTTTAAATCAGGGACTCTTATGAATATGTCACTAAATGGGCTTTTTAACCTCTTGAATTGTACAGAGGTCTCAAACACATTGCAGGGCAAATTAATGAACACAAAAGAGGAGCAATTCTGGAGCAAACCAAGAAAAATCTGCATTGATTTACATGGGTCTTTTTAACTCCTTGAATGCTAGCGTGGTCTCCAACGGAGACCTCACTAGCATTCAAGGGTTTAAAAGTCCCATTTATTGCAATTGGTAATTTGGAAATGTTTATGCAGTTGGTTTGCCCCAGAATTATGGCAGTTATTCATAGTACATCACGCTCATGTTATGTTAACCTCTTTAACCCCTTAACGTGCCATGCCAGGACCATCATGTGGCTGCACGCCGCTCAGGGAGCCCTGAATCGGATCCGAAAAAAAAAATGCTCTGTAGTCCTTAAGTGCCGGCTGCTCCGGCGAGCACCAGTCCTTAACCCCTTAAGGACCATTGCCGTGCCAGGACCATCACGGCGGTCCACCACTTAAGGACCAATGACGGTCCTGGCACGGTATGGAGTTCAGGGCTCCTGGCGCGGCCGCACGCAGCTCTGGAAGCCCTGAACCAGAAGCAATAATAAAAAGAAAATGCCCCGTGGTCCGCAAGTGCCGGCCGCACGTCCGTGCGCCTGTCCTTAAGGGGTTAAGAACCAGAGGTGTGCACAAACCAATGCAAAGCAATGCAATGCATAACCATTTAGTCCTTAAAGTGTTAATTTGACACAGACAAAGGTTACGTTATCTATTTCAGAGACGATTGCATTTTAAAGGCACACTAACAACTCCAAATGTCCCCTACGAATCTTGCCCTTGTACCTTTGATCAGTCAGTCCTGAATGTAGTGTTCCCTCTCAGACAGGAGCACTAAAACCTGTCCCCCCATCCCCCCCGGGCTGGATTTACATCTGACACGCCCCCAGGAAAAAGCATATAACAACTCAAAAAAATGTGGCTCCATATTAAAGCAATGACCACCCATTAACATTGGACTCAGTGACCAGTTAAAAAGAAAAATTAGAAACTCTGTATAATATCAACCTGGGACCTTTATATAGCGAGCAACACTTCAGAATAATATCACTTCTTCAAAGAAAATTTGCACCAGAATATCGTTAACCTCTTCAGTGTCACGAATCAATAAACCACATTACAATCAAACAGAGCTGCTTTTTTTTTTAAGGTGTTACTATCCAGGTGTCTTTTCACATTAGAGGGCCAGAGCAATTTTGCCCTTTTCAGCATGTGCTTGATCAACCATATTTTTCCTCTAATTTCTTTAGTACAACCACATAAATTATATACAATTATATAAAGGATAAGTAGGGCTCTCTTTTGATGCCATATTTATGCGTATAACCCATCGTATAGTTTGATTATAATATAAAAAATGGAAAAAAGTTGAAAAAAAAACACAGAATTTTTATAGGTTTTTGTGCTCGGTTAGTGCATTTTTAACTGGGATTGGATAACAGACAAACATTTGTTCATACCTCTCAAATATCGCTTTTTAGGGAGTACTTGCTTTGGTCTTGCGTTAATAATTTAGCTAGTTACACAAAGGGGTGGCAATAGGTCATGAAGTGACCTAACCTTACTCCTGCCCCCAGCAACACCATTTTAGTAAAACTGACCCCCTTTTCCCATTTTAATTATTTCCAGCTCTGATTTCTGCTTCTCTCTTCCTCACAATGACAGTGAGGAGGAGAGAGGCAGAGAACAGTGACAGATATAATGTATACTATACACTATCACAGTGAGGAGGAGAGAGGCAGAGAGCAGTGACAGATATAATGTATACTATACACTATCACAGTGAGGAGGAGAGAGGCAGAGAGCAGTGACAGATATAATGTATACTATACACTATCACAGTGAGGAGGAGAGAGGCAGAGAACAGTGACAGATATAATGTATACTATACACGATCACAGTGAGGAGGAGAGAGGCAGAGAACAGTGACAGATATAATGTACACTATACACTATCACAGTGAGGAGGAGAGAGGCAGAGAACAGTGACAGATATAATGTATACTATACACTATCACAGTGAGGAGGAGAGAGGCAGAGAGCAGTGACAGATATAATGTATACTATACACTATCACAGTGAGGAGGAGAGAGGCAGAGAACAGTGACAGATATAATGTACACTATACACTATCACAGTGAGGAGGAGAGAGGCAGAGAGCAGTGACAGATATAATGTATACTATACACTATCACAGTGAGGAGGAGAGAGGCAGAGAGCAGTGACAGATATAATGTATACTATACACTATCACAGTGAGGAGGAGAGAGGCAGAGAACAGTGACAGATATAATGTATACTATACACGATCACAGTGAGGAGGAGAGAGGCAGAGAACAGTGACAGATATAATGTACACTATACACTATCACAGTGAGGAGGAGAGAGGCAGAGAACAGTAACAGATATAATGTATACTATACACTATCACAGTGAGGAGGAGAGAGGCAGAGAACAGTGACAGATATAATGTATACTATACACTATCACAGTGAGGAGGAGAGAGGCAGAGAGCAGTGACAGATATAATGTATACTATACACTATCACAGTGAGGAGGAGAGAGGCAGAGAACAGTGACAGATATAATGTATACTATACATGATCACAGTGAGGAGGAGAGAGGCAGAGTACAGTGACAGATATAATGTATACTATACATGATCACAGTGAGGAGGAGAGAGGCAGAGAAAAGTGACAGATATAATGTATACTATACACTATCACAGTGAGGAGGAGAGAGGCAGAGAACAGTGACAGATATAATGTATACTATACACAATCACAGTGAGGAAGAGAGTGGCAGAGAAAAGTGACAGATATAATGTATACTATACACTATCACAGTGAGGAGGAGAGAGGCAGAGAACAGTGACAGATATAATGTATACTATACACAATCACAGTGAGGAGGAGAGAGGCAGAGAGCAGTGACAGATATAATGTATACAATACACTATCACAGTGAGGAGGAGAGAGGCAGAGAACAGTGACAGATATAATGTATACTATACACGATCACAGTGATGAGGAGAGAGGCAGAGAAAAGTGACAGATATAATGTATACTATACACTATCACAGTGAGGAGGAGAGAGGCAGAGAACAGTGACAGATATAATGTATACTATACACTATCACAGTGAGGAGGAGAGAGGCAGAGAAAAGTGACAGATATAATGTATACTATACACTATCACAGTGAGGAGGAGAGAGGCAGAGAACAGTGACAGATATAATGTATACTATACACGATCACAGTGATGAGGAGAGAGGTAGAGAACAGTGACAGATATAATGTATACTATACACCATCACAGTGAGGAGGAGAGAGGCAGAGAACAGTGATCGATATAATGTATACTATACACCATCACAGTGAGGAGGAGAGAGACAGAGAGCAGTGACAGATATAATGTATACTATACACTATCACAGTGAGGAGGAGAGAGGCAGAGAACAGTGACAGATATAATGTATACTATACACTATCACAGTGTGGAGGAGAGAGGCAGAGAACAGTGACAGATATAATGTATACTATACATGATCACAGTGAGGAGGAGAGAGGCAGAGAACAGTGACAGATATAATGTATACTATACACGATCACAGCGAGGAGGAGAGAGGCAGAGAACAGTGACAGATATAATGTATACTAGCAATGTGGGACGGCGTTGCCCGTCATGTTATGACCGTTGGGCGCACGTGTGTGAAATGCAGACACACTGATAAACACAGACATATGCAACACACAGACAGACACATACCATACATCCCAAGTGTCCCTCTTTAGGAGGGACAGTCCCTCTTTTAGGGCCAAATCCCTCTGTCCCTCTTTCCCACCCTGTTGTCCCTCTTTTTAGGAGGTCAGACTGTGTGCAGGGCCGGCTCCACCTATAGGCGAGGTAGGCGCCGGCCTAGGGCGCACACGTACTGGGGGCGCGGGCATGCAGCGGAGAAGAGCTGCGCCCGCACACACACCACGCCGGGAACCACAACACAGTCAGGTCTGTGTTGCTACAGCGCTCCGTCATCTGGTCGGATCTTTAGTAATGCAGAGCGCGTTGGGAGTCATGATCTCCCGCCGCGCTCTGCATTACTGTAGAGAAGACTGCGCGGGAGCTACAGGTATGTGATGGGGGGCAAGTTGGAGCTGAGGGGGCATAGTGGAGCTGAGGGGGCAAGTTGAAGCGGATGTGGGGCAAAGTGGAGATGATGGGGGCAAGTTGGAGCTGTTAGGGGAAAGCTGGAGCTGAGGGGGCATGGGGGCAAGTTGGAGCTGGTGGGGGCAAGTTGGAGCTGATGGGGGCAAAGTGGAGCGGATGAGGGTCAAAGTGGAGCTGAGGGGGGGCTAGTTGGAGCTGAGGGGGGGCAAAGTGGAGCAGATGGGGGGCAAGTTGGAGCAGATGGGGGGCAAAGTGGAGCAAATGGGGGGCAAGTTGGAGCGGATGGGGGCATAGTGGAGCTGGTGGGGGCAAGTTGGAGCTGTGGGGGCAAGTTGGAGCGGATGGGGGGCAAGTTGGAGCGGATGGGGGGCAAAGTGGAGCTGATGGGGGTAAGTTGGAGAGGATGGGGGTCAAAGTGGAGCTGGTGGGGGCACGTTAGAGCAGATGGGGGGCAAAGTGGAGCTGGTGGGGGCACGTTGGAGCGGATGGGGGGCAAGTTGGAGCTGATGGTGGCAAAGTGGAGCTGGTGGGCCAAAGTGAAGCTGATAAGGGGCAAGTTGGAGCTGGTAGGGGGCATCTCTTACAGGCATCTCCAGACCAGGGGCAGACTGGCCCAGGGGGCAGAGAGAGGACAATCATGAAAAGAGGTGGGGTATAAGTAGGCAGGGTATAAAGGGGTGGGACACAAGGGGCGGAGCGAAATGGGCGGCAAAATTAGGTTTTGCCTAGGGTGGCAAAAATCCTTGCACCAGCCCTGACTGTGTGGTGTGTTTTACTTTGCTCTCCAGCAATAAAGCAATAAACTTCAGTATATGTGTTTATACATTAGTCTGTGCAAATAAAATACTTTGGTCTTGCACTAAATCATTTATCCAGTTACATAAATAGCCAGTAATAGGTCATGAAATAACCTAAAAATTCTTACTAATGCCCTGCCCACCAGCCACGCCCCAACAATATCACCTAAAACTACAGTGTCCCTCTTTGGCCATGTGAAATGTTGGGAGGTATGCACATACACACAGTGAGCGGCAGAAACATGCAAAAGACACGCACACACACAGACTCACTGGAGATGCACACATATGTAACAGATGTACACACACAGACACACTGGAGATGCACACATGGACACATATATGTAACAGAGATGGGCACAAACACACATGCAACATATATGAGCAGAAACACATGCACTCATGAGTTGTGCACCCCTCTGGCAGTCAAAGGGTTAAGATATACAGAGGCATGTCAGAGTTAAATAGCAGTGGGAAGTGTGTTCATACCTGGGAACTTTGACTTGTGGAGTCCCTAGAGGGGACTGATGTGGTGCTGATTGTGGAGAGACAAATGGGGCAATCTGGGTTAAAAGGGGGCGGGGCTTAATCGCGAGTAGGGGCGGGGCTTAACATAAATGTGGAAAAGTGCTAGTAATAGGCTGTGGAAGGAGGAGATGTGGGAGGGAAATGCAAGTTTACAATGTGAGGGTTTTGAACACACTC
The DNA here is from genome assembly GCA_037306005.1 of Rhinophrynus dorsalis. NCBI lineage: Eukaryota > Metazoa > Chordata > Amphibia > Anura > Rhinophrynidae > Rhinophrynus > Rhinophrynus dorsalis. The sequence continues at coordinate 542,941,492 of CM074720.1, forward strand.
CCTGAGGGCTAAAACTTGATACACAACCCTGTGGCAGTCAGTGAGTTAAGTGTGAATCTGATGGCTGTCTGTCCTGTGTCTTGCATGCCAAATGATGACAGTGAAGAAATAATTGAGCAATGAGGGCCTACCTTAAACCTTTGAGTGCCATTTTGTTCTTCTGGTGCTGCACTACAGGTCCTGCTGAGGCCACTGGGAGTCAGGGTGAGTGAGTGTGTGTGTGTGTGTCAGCCATATTTATTTCTGGCTTTGTGTGTGTATGTGGTGCTGTGTGTGTGAGTGGGGGCATGTGTGTTTGGTGCTGTGTGAGTGGGGCATTGTGTGTGGTGGTCTGTGTGTGTGTGAGTGGGGCATGTGTTTGCTGCTGTGAGTGGGGCATGTGTGTGAGTTTGGTGCTGTATGAGTGAGGCATGTGTGTTTGTCAGTGGTGTAGTGAGCAAGTGGCGGCCCATATTGTTTTTTTCTGACTTTGATAGTGGTGGGCGGGCTGCGATAGTGGGGGAGGGCCAACTCCCTGCAATGATTGAATCACCCCAATAGAGTAGTAACCTCCTGCTTAAGCCTCCCCTGGGTGAGCTGTTTGGCAGGCACAAAGTCTTCTTTTATATATATAGGACTATACACTATCACAGTGACGAGGAGAGAGGCAGAGAACAGTGACAGATATAATGTATAATATACACTATCACAGCGAGGAGGAGAGAGACAGAGAACAGTGACAGATGTAATGTATACTATACACAATCACAGTGGAGGAGAGAGGCAGAGAACAGTGACAGATATAATGTATACTATACACGATCACGAGCGAGGAGGAGAGAGACAGAGAACAGTGACAGATGTAATGTATACTATACACAATCACAGTGAGGAGGAGAGGGGCAGAGAACAGTGACAGATATAATGTATACTATACATGATCACAGTGATGAGGAGAGAGGCAGAGAACAGTGACAGATATAATGTATACTATACACGATCACAGTGAGGAGGAGAGAGGCAGAGAGCAGTGACAGATATAATGTATACTATACACGATCACAGCGAGGAGGAGAGAGGCAGAGAACAGTGACAGATATAATGTATACTATACACTATCACAGTGACGAGGAGAGAGGCAGAGAACAGTGACAGATATAATGTATACTATACACGATCACAGCGAGCGAGGAGGAGAGAGACAGAGAACAGTGACAGATGTAATGTATACTATACACAATCACAGTGAGGAGGAGAGAGGCAGAGAACAGTGACAGATATAATGTATACTATACACGATCACAGTGAGGAGGAGAGAGACAGAGAACAGTGACAGATGTAATGTATACTATACACAAGTCACAGTGAGGAGGAGAGGGGCAGAGAACAGTGACAGATATAATGTATACTATACATGATCACAGTGATGAGGAGAGAGGCAGAGAACAGTGACAGATATAATGTATACTATACACGATCACAGTGAGGAGGAGAGAGGCAGAGAGCAGTGACAGATATAATGTATACTATACACGATCACAGCGAGGAGGAGAGAGGCAGAGAACAGTGACAGATATAATGTATACTATACACTATCACAGTGACGAGGAGAGAGGCAGAGAACATTAACAGATATAATGTATACTATACACGATCACAGTGAGGAGGAGAGAGGCAGAGAACAGTGACAGATATAATGTATACTATACACAATCACAGTGAGGAGGAGAGAGGCAGAGAGCAGTGACAGATATAATGTATACTATACACGATCACAGTGAGGAGGAGAGAGGCAGAGAACAGTGACAGATATAATGTATACTATACACGATCACAGTGATGAGGAGAGAGGCAGAGAACAGTGACAGATATAATGTATACTATACACGATCACAGTGAGGAGGAGGGAGGCAGAGAACAGTGACAGATATAATGTATACTACACACTATCACAGTGAGGAGGAGAGAGGCAAAGAACAGTGACAGATATAATGTATACTATACACTATCACAGTGAGGAGGAGAGAGGCAGAGATCAGTGACAGATATAATGTATACTATACACGATCACAGTGAGGAGGAGAGAGGCAGAGAACAGTGACAGATATAATGTATACTATACATGATCACAGTGAGGAGGAGAGAGGCAGAGAACAGTGACAGATATAATGTATACTATACACTATCACAGTGAGGAGGAGAGAAGCAGAGAGCAGTGACAGATATAATGTATACTATACACAATCACAGCGAGGAGGAGAGAGGCAGAGAACAGTGACAGATATAATGTATACTATATACTATCACAGTGAGGAGGAGAGAGGCAGAGAGCAGTGACAGATATAATGTATACTATACACCATCACAGTGAGGAGGAGAGAGGCAGAGAGCAGTGACAGATATAATGTATACTATACATGATCACAGTGAGGAGGAGAGAGGCAGAGAGCAGTGACAGATATAATGTATACTATACACGATCACAGCGAGGAGGAGAGAGGCAGAGAACAGTGACAGATATAATGTATACTATACACTATCACAGTGACGAGGAGAGAGGCAGAGAACATTAACAGATATAATGTATACTATACATGATCACAGTGAGGAGGAGAGAGGCAGAGAACAGTGACAGATATAATGTATACTATACACAATCACAGTGAGGAGGAGAGAGGCAGAGAGCAGTGACAGATATAATGTATACTGTACACGATCACAGTGAGGAGGAGAGAGGCAGAGAACAGTGACAGATATAATGTACACTATACACTATCACAGTGAGGAGGAGAGAGGCAGAGAGCAGTGACAGATATAATGTATACTGTACACGATCACAGTGAGGAGGAGAGAGGCAGAGAACAGTGACAGATATAATGTATACTATACACTATTACAGTGAGGAGGAGAGAGGCAGAGAACAGTGACAGATATAATGTATACTATACACCATCACAGTGAGGAGGAGAGAGGCAAAGAGCAGTGACAGATATAATGTATACTATACATGATCACAGTGATGAGGAGAGAGGCAGAGAACAGTGACAGATATAATGTATACTATACACCATCACAGTGAGGAGGAGAGAGGCAGAGAGCAGTGACAGATATAATGTATACTATACATGATCACAGTGAGGAAGAGAGAGGCAGAGAGCAGCGACAGATAGAATGTATACTATACACGATCATAGTGAGGAGGAGACTATGACACAGGTCAGGTTACAGTTCGTGTGAATCAGTGAGATAACGATGTGAAGGTGCTGTTAGGCCTGGAGGCTGGTAGGCCCTAATAGCGAGACCCAAGAAGTACTCTCTACAGGAGAGTGACACAATAGCGACTAAGCCCTCAACGGGTGAGCGAGGCCCTTAAGGAATCACGGACTACCGGACAGTGCTGTAACCGGAGGAACGATGGAACGCCCAACGGAATCTGCATGAACTACGACCCAAGGATAACGGCACCGGACAACAAAAGATGCTCAGGCTATATGGCGACTGCTAGGTGGTAGAGACAACTGAGGCGCCCAGGAGACCAACCTCTGTGTGGGAGCAGTAACAAGCCAAGCGTATGGTCTGCCAAGAGAATATCTCCACCCGGATGAGCTCAGGACAGCAAGGGTTAATAGACGATCAGGCTTGATGGCGACTGCTAGTTGGTAGAGACGACTGAGGTGCCCAGGAGACCAACCTCAGTAGGGGAGCAGTAACAAGCCAAGCGTAGAGTGAGCAAACAAGATCATCTTCACCCCTGGGATATGGAGATACAAGGCACAGGAGCGTAAATGGGTCGCAGTAGCTGAACGGTTAAACAGCACTCGAGGCAACCACTGGGTCAGCACGCTATAGACAGCGCAGCGGAAAGTACTCTCTACCGGAATACCGGGCACAGTAGTGAACCGGACCAGAGACACACAGAGCAGGAACGGAAGCCAATCCGGGTAGATGCACAGAACAGGAACGTCAGCCAGGCCGGGTCGGTACATGGAGCAGGAACATCAGCCAATCCAAGTCGGTACACGGAGCAGGAATGTCAGCCAGGCCGGGTCAGCACACAGAGCAGGAACGTCAGCCAATCCAAGTCGGTACACGGAGCAGGTACGTCAGCCAGGCCAGGTCGGTTCACGGAGCAAGAACAGAATCAGAGAGAGTAGTCAGGCAGTCCGGGTCATACACAGGATTCACACGATAACGACAGCAATCACTAAGCAACGGGAACACCACAAAAGGGCCTTGCATGAGTGACAGGGCACAGTACTTAGAGGCTACCACTGGGTGGAGCAATCTCACACTAGCCAATAAGAAGGTATCAGAAACAATGTGCCAAAATGTCACCAGCAGTACACGGGCACCATGATACCAGGTGAGTTGTACCTATTATTGGAATCGTTTAGCTCCTGACATACATGTAGTAATTACAGACTATATTCTTTGTGTATAAAAAACATGCATGCTCTGTTCCCTGTGTTGAATATAGCCGCAGTGGGATCACTTTGACGCATGGAATGGCCTTCTTTATATCAGTGAAAAGGGCCAGTGTTCTCTTTATGCCATGCAAATGTTACATTATGGACTGCAATCCCACTGCAGTTGTTATAAAGCATTCTTATGGTAATGGACTAGCACAACAGCAAGTAACCTTCATGTTTGCTCTAGCCCAGAGGTCAACCCTTAGCCCAGCTTGCCCTTGTTCACATCAAACACTGACATGCTATCAACATGCTACATTTTTGCACACTCACTGTATTTCATGGTGAGGTAGGTGCTCATATATGAAGCTGTGGGAAAGGGACAGGCTGACAGTTGTTTTGTGTACTATTGGGGGGCAAGGAATTTTTCTGGTTCCAATACTAGGCTAATAGTTCCCCTTACATTTTAAAGGGATAGTAATGTTTCATAATAAAAGCAGCTCTAAGTAATCATCATAGTATTTGGACTTTGGAGAGTGTTATTTCAATTCTGTCAGAGTTGTAGTTCAAGAGTAATTCAATGACAAAGTATCCCCCTCCCGCCCCTTTTACTGATGTAACACTGCTCAGCCAGATCAGAAGGGAGGTGCCCAGGTAGACTGCAATCTTCAATTAAGATAAGGGAAAAACCTGAAAAACTTGTCAAGGGAGGCAGGGCTTTCATTGTTCTCATAGGGAGAAGATTGTCCCCTTCTGTTATCTGTCTGGTCTATGGACTGGATTCCACATCTGAGAAGAGATGGCTTACACTAGGGAAAAGGGGCAGGAGGGGAAACTTTGCTTGTGAATATCTCTCAAACCATAAAGGTTTGAGAGATAATACTTTTATCGTTAAAAGAGCATAACATAGAGGGCTATGTACGTTAGTATTGGGATTAATATTTAGTGAGTGCTTGTTGATCCAGGGAGGAATCTGATTGCCATTTGGAATCAAGAAGGAATTCCCCCCCCCATTCAAGGCAGAATTTTTAATTACTAATTGAGGGGGTTTTTTTGCCTTCTTTTGGATCAACGATGGTAAACAGGAATAGGAAAAGGTTGAACTAGATGGACGCAAATCTTTTTTCAACCTAAATTACTATGTTACTATGTTACTATCGTTCTTCATGTTTTTTTATTGCCTACAAAATAAAATAAAGCTAAAGCAAAGTATTACTATCCCTTTAATGTATTGTTTGCAGGGTACAAACCTTAGTCCATTCACCTAAGATCATGTAAGACAGGGGTAGTCAATTGCTGGACCTCCAGCCCCATCTTTTGGGGACTGCAGCTCCCATCACCCCCAATCAACCAATGGCTGGTTGGGGACGTTGGAAGTTATAGGTCCAGGGTGATAATTATTACAAGCTTCTGAGCACAGATTATAAAACAGATGCTTTGGAAAGAAAAGCATCTGAGCTCACTGATATCAAACAAGCACAAGTTCAGATGGACTCTAAGAAACATATACATTTTAGGACTAATTAAAGATAAAGCACTAAGCAAACAAACCAATGCGGTCACCCATAGGATAACAACAGGTTACTCTCGGGTAACATTGTACTTATGAACGTGAGGTTATGAGCATCCTTTAATATAGTAACATTGTAGATGAGGCTGAAAAAAGACATGCGTCCATCAAGTCCAGCCCATGAAAAATCACCCCTGTTGATACAGAGGGAGGCAAAAAAAATCCCATTGAAACCATTTCCAATTAAGCCCCAAATGGGCAAAATAATTCCTTCCTGACTCCAAATGGCAGTCAGATATTTCCCTATCTGCTTTGAACTAACTGTCATAATTCTCAATATTGTTCTGTGCTAGATAGGTATCCATTACTTTTTTGAAAGCAGTTATAGTATCTGCAAGCACATCATCCCAAGGCAAAGAATTCCATTGGTTTGCTGCCTTTACTGTAAAAAAGTCCTTGCCTTTGTTTTAGTCGACAACGGGTGACCTCTCGTTTTTATCTCAGCTCTTTGAGTAAATCATTAATTGTAGAGTTCTTTGTATTGACCTTCAATATATTTGTTTATGTAAACAAACCCAGTTTGGCTAGTCTCTCTTTATATCTCAGATCCTCCAATCCCCCTATCAGTTTTGTTGAACGTCTCTGCACCTTTTCCAGTTCAACAATGTCTTTTTTAAGAACTGGCGCCCCAAATTGTACTCCATATTCAAGATGAGGCCTAACCAAGGATTTATACAGAGGTAGGATAATAATCCCATCCATCTATGCCTCTTTTTATTTTGTTATTCACACAATTTGATCAAATTATCTCTTACACCAGATTTATACCTCTATAGTAATTGGGCAAACTGTGGCACGTCAGACATGGCCCGCTGAGTATGATGGGAGTTGTAGTCTAAAACAGCTGCTCTATAGTATATATAGTGAAGCAATAAGGTATTGCATGTACAGTATCTGAACCTGTTATAGGAGTAGTCCACCACATACCTCCCAAGTGTCCCTCTTTAGGAGATATTAGGGGTTCATACTTCCAAAGTATCCCTCTTTAGGAGATATTAGGGGTGTATACCTCCCAAGTGTCCCTCTTTAGGAGATAATAGGGATCAATACCTCCCAAGTGTCCTTCTTTAGGAGATAATAGGGGTCCATACCTCCCAAGTGTCCCTCTTTAGGAGATAATAGGGATCAATACCTCCCAAGTGTCCCTCTTTAGGAGATATTAGGGATCCATACCTCCCAAGTGTCCCTCTTTAGGAGACATTAGTACATACCTCCCAAGTGTCCCTCTTTAGAATATATTAGGGATTCATACCTCCCGAGTGTCCCTCTTTAGGATATATTAGGGGTCCATACCCCCCAAGTCTCCCTCTTTAAGACATATTGGGGGTACATACGTCCCAAATGTCCTCTTTAGGAGATGTTATGTGTCCATACCTCCCAAGTGTCCCTTTTTAGGAGATATTTAGTGGTCCGTACCTCCCAAGTGTCCCTCTTTAGGAGATATTAGGGGTCCATACCTCCCTTGTGCCCCTCTTTAGGAGATATTAGGGGTCCATTCCTCCCAAGTGTCCCTCTTTAGGAGATATTACGGGTCCATTCCTCCCTTGTGCCCCTCTTTAGGAGATATTAGGGGTCCATACCTCCCACGTACCACAGGGATATCCGGTCTTAAATTCATCAGGCGGCTCTGCAGCAGAGCCGAGATCGTGTTAGTAAAAAATAATTATTTCATTGAAATGGTCTACATGTGCTTGGTTTGTGCTTGGTTTGCAAGGACACATAGAAGACCATTTCAATGAAATAATTATTTTTTACTAACGCGATCTCGGCTTTGCTGCAGAGCCGCCTGATGAATATAAGACCGGATATCCCTTCTCTGGGGACAATTCAGTTCTTTTTAAAATGGCTACAATATGGGGATTAGTAATATTTAAGTATTACTATCCCTTTAAGTTTATTGAATAGGACCTCTTGTCAATTTTCATTTGGAGATCTGAGATTATCAGCTCTCTGGCTCCACCTAGTGTATTATCATTTATTTTATTTTACAGAGAAGTGTAGTTTTATGTTTCTACTTTCCAGAAAATAAAAAATAATAGAGAGAAAGTGGAAGAGATGTTGGGGCATACCTATACAGTGGCAAACTAACACAGAGCGTTAGCTGGTTTCCTTTGATATTCCCATTTCTCACAGTATACTGGAGGTTCAGCAGCACAGGCGAGGTACACAGTAGCAAATGGAGCTGAAGTCAAGTGGAAGCCAAAGGTCAGATGGATTAGCGTCAGTGGTATAAATATAGGGGTCGCAGGGTCGCACCTGCAACCGGGCCCGTCACTCCAGGGGCTTGGCCGCCCCTTGCGACCCCTCCACCTGGCGCCCGCAATCTCCCTCCGGTGCTCTAGTAATGCAGAGCGCTGGGAGATGACATCATCTCCCATCGCTCTGCATTACTAAGAGGACCGCGCGGGAGCTCCAGGGAGGTAGGAGATGGGGGCATTGTGAAGATTGAGAGGCATTGTGGAGGGGATCAATGTGGTGGGGGGCCGTGGCAATTCTTGTATCAGGGCCCGGAGGCTTCTAGTTACGCCTCTGATTAGGGGACGCACTGGAAACTGGAAGGCTGGGACTACTGACAACGTGATTTTGCAGAACGAGCATGAGCTGAGAGTGGGTGACCTTATTTAAAATGCCGACATCCAACAGCAGAGAAGGAAGGTCGCCAGGAAACAGACAACAAAAGGGCAGATAATAGGGGCAGATCATGGAAGGAAGGGCTATCAGGATGAGAATGCTGAGGTAAAACATTGGGAACTGACTTCCCTTTCTTTAATGTAGATGGAGGAGAGCTAGTATTTTTATGATTGGACCTATTGAGAAAAACAATCTAGTAAGGAGAAACACACACTGCAAAGAAAATAGAAATTTACAAATATTTATATACAGAAAGATCAACAATCAGAATGGAGGAAGAGCTCAGCCATTCTGTGAGGGAGGTCAAAATACAGTACACAAAATTTCACAAAAACATGAAGGAAAAGCCAATCTATCTATCTATCTATCTATCTATCTATCTATCTATCTATCTTCTATATATATATAAAAGAAGACTTTGCGCCTGCCAAAACACATCCAGTGGAGGCAGAAAGGAGGAGTTACTGCTCTCATTGGATGATTCAATCATGCAGGGAGTTGACCCGCCCCCACTATGCAGCCCGCCCACCACTATCAAAGTCAGAAAAAAACAAAATGGCTGCCCCTTGCTCCTACACCACAGACAAACACACACGCCCCACTCATACAGCACCAAACAAACAAACACACACACATGCCCCACTCACACACACAGACCACCAAACACACACACACACATGCCCCACTCACACACACAGCACAAAACACACACACATGCCCCACTCACACACACAGCACCACACACACAAAGCCAGAAAGAAATATGGCTGACACACAGTCACTCACCCTGACTCCCAGTGGCCTCAGCAGGACACTGTCATGGTTTGTTAAGACTCTCAGAAGCAGAGTTAGGTAAAAACACAACTTTATTGAAAAGTTAAGGGCAACCCCGTAGGGTATCATACACGTACACACATATATCTTTATTTGACAGGAATGCAATAATAACAATAGCAATATAGGCTCTACCGGCCCTGCCAATATACCAGGCAAGGCAGCCAGGAAATAGGAACTCGTGAGAAGAGGCTCTACCGGCCTTGCCAATATACCTGGCAAGGCAGCCAATAGACAGGAGACAAATACAGGCTCTACCGGCCTTGCCAATACCGGGTAAGGCAACCCGAGGAATAGGACAGGTTCTACCGGCCTTACCAATATACCGGGCAAGGCAGCCTGGTAAGGAGAGAATGGTAACCACTAGCCTCAGTGACTGGAAGGTGGTAGCAACAGTCACAGAGATGACAAAGAGGCTAAGTCAGCATAAGTGCCCCGCCAGCAAATAACAGGCAAAGACCCGGACCAGCGTACTGGGAAGACAGTAAGCCCAGCAATAGAGACAGCGGATGGATGTGGAGCGAACCAGTGCCCTCACACTTGGAACGCCATAAATCTGAAGTAGCAACCAGGTAGTTGTGGAGTGAACCAGTACCCTGTACGTGGAATGCAAAATGATCCTGATATACTGCCGAGTGGCTTGAGGAGCAAACCAGTACCCTATACATGGAACGCTAACAATCCTGCAATACAGCCGGGTGGCTAGTGGAGCAGACCAGTACCCAGTACGTGGAACGCTAAACAATCCTGATATACTGCCGAGTGGCTAGAGGAGCGAACCAGTACCCAGTACGTGGAACGCTAAACAATCCTGGAATACAGCCGGGTGGCTTATGGAGCAGACCAGTACCCAGTACGTGGAACGCTAAACAATACTGCAATATAGCCGAGAGGCTAGAGGAGCGAACCAGTACCCCGCAAGTGGAACTCTAAACAATCCTGATATACTGCCGAGTGGCTAGAGGAGCGAACCAGTACCCAGTACGTGGAATGCTAAATGATCCTGGAATACACAAAATTGTGGGTACTCACCCAAGATTCACCCCCCTCCCAAAATAAATATGTACGGCTCATGTCAAGTGTCTCTCTCTATACCTGTGTGTGTATCATTGCATGTATGAGTGTGTCTGTCTCACTCTATGTATGTCAGTGCATGTGTGTAGGAGTTTGTGTCTATATGTGTGTATGTCTGTTGCATGTGTCGTTGTCTCTATCACTGTTGCATGCATGCACACACATAACCCCTCATCATCTCCATATTGCCTTCACATTACCCCCCATCATCTCCATATTGTCCCCATTATCTCCACATTGCCCTCACATTACCCCCATCAGTTACAGCTTGCCTCCCATCAGCTCCAACTTGCCCCATCAGATCCACTTTGCTTTCACATTTCCCCTCTTCAGCTCCAACTTGCCTCATCAGTTCCAACTTTGCCCCCCATCAGCTCCACATTGGCCCCCTCCAGCTCCAACTTGCCCCCATCAGCTCCAACTTTCCCCCCATCAGCTCCACTTTGGCCCCGCCAGCTCTAGCTTGCCCCCCATTCAGCTCCAACTTTGCCCCCATCAGCTCCAACTTGCACCCATCAGCTCCACTTTGCCCCCCATCAGCTCCACTTTGGCCCCCCATCAGCTCCACTTTGACCCCCACAAGCTCCACTTTGCCCCCCATCAGCTCCAACTTTGCCCCCCCATCAGCTCCATCTTTGCCCCCCCATCAGCTCCACTTTGCCCCCCATCAGCTCCAGCTTTGTCCCCCATCAGCTCCACATTGCCCCCATGTGTTCGTTTCCTACTTCCCTGGTGGCCCAGTGGCAGGAGAGATCTGTCATCTGTGCCTCCTTTGGCACAGACCTGTAGCTGCTGGAGCTCCCGCGTGGTCTTCTCTTCAGTAATCCAGAGTGCGCTGGGAGATGATGTCATCTCCCAGCGCTCTGCATTACTAAAGAACCGACGGAGAAGAGTGAGCTCAGTAGCCGAAGAAGGCACAGACCCGACTGTGTTTCGTTGCCTGGCGGGGGAGTCCTGCTAGCGGGAATGGAGTTCCTACTCTGGAAAATGTGCAGGAAAGCTGTTCCCACATGTTCCTGCAGGACTCAAGCCCTGCTTCTATTGGGAGCAGCTGTGAGGAATCTGTGTGGTGGGCAGTATACAATCCCCAAATGTACATTCAGCCACATTATATTATAGCCATTATCAAATGTGAGTAATTTCTTGTCTATTTGGAATATGTCCTTTGTGAACGTACATACACTATGAGAGCCTCCTTGTGTGGTTTCTTCTGTTTTGAGAAGAATTTGAATATTGTGCTTTACATTAATATTTGTGGAACTTTGCATTCATGGTAAGTTTGCTTTTCCCACTCTGATAGTGAGACTTAATGGGATATTAATGCTTCACAATAAAAGCAGCTCCAATTAATCTTCATAGTATTTGGACTTTGGAGAGTGTTGTTTCAATACTGTCAGAGTTGTAGTACAAGAGTAATTGAATGATATAGTATCCTCCTCCTGCCCCTTTTACTGATGTAACACTGCTCACCTCAGAGCAGCAAGACTGTCCGGATGGATCACAAAGAGGGACAATCTTCAGTGTCCATAAGGAAAAACCTGGCAAGGGGGGCAGGGTTTTCCTTATGATCACAGTAAGAAGATTGTCCCTTGCTGTGATCTGTCCGGTCAAGAGACCAGATTCCACATCTAAGGGGAGGCAGCTTACACTAGGTAAAAGGGGTGGGAGGGGGATACTTTATCATTCAATTACTCTTGTACTACAACTCTGACAGTATTGAAATAACACTCTCCATGGCCCAAATACTATGAAGATTAATCGCAGCAGCTGTTTTTGTGAAACATTTCTATCACTTTAAGAATAACTATATATTTATGTACTCTTTAGTATGTCCTTGCCAAATTGTAGGGGTGCCTGGAAAAATCAGTACTGCTTGTTAGGGGTTCCTTGAGCATAGAAAGGTTGAGAAGCTCTGCACTAACTTCACAGTGATAGGCTAACATGTATCTGATTACTGTTTTAGGAGCTGCTGTAGAATTTGTTCAAACCTTAGGGTCACAGGTTATAGTCAGGGGAGGGCTGGCAACATGTGGCCCAGGGGGAAAATACAATCAAGTGGTCTGCTTCTACTATCATTCAAACCCATTGTCCCAGCCCACTCCTTTAGTTAATTTTAAAATTGCCATTAAGTTGTGAAGGCAAGTGATATCACATAGCCTACAGTTGAAATGGGGCTGCACTACTGATACATTGTACGCTCTGTAGTAAGTAAAGCTACACTAGTGATACCATAGAGCTTACAATGGAAATGAGTTATGCTTGGATTGTAGCTCTGTGGTATCATTTGTGTAACACCATTTCAGTTGTAAGCTATCATTAGCGGACCCTAATTTACAGCATCAAGTGAGAGATTGAGTGAGACAGTGGCCCACTGGCCCAGGCATATGACTGGCCCAGGGGGAAATTGCCCTCCTACCCCCCTGGCCAGCCCTCCCCTCGTTATAGTCCTAGCACGGTCAATTCAGTACCCAGGACATAACTGGAAATGAGAGACAGTCACAATGTATTCTTCCTGATAAAACACTTCAATAAGAAAAGGTATATTGGCTGTATTTTCAAAAGAAAAGTGGATACATTTTGGGGCAAACCAAATATAGGGGGCAAACAAAAATGCAATGGAGCACTGATCAGAGTCTCTCACCAGCTTGCTATAGAATTTCCCAGGCTCTATAGAAGTGGCATCCTACCCAGGGTGCAATCTCTTTTAGCACACGGTGCAATCTCTTTTAGCTAGGGTTACCACCCAGCCGGTATTTTACCTGCAGGCCGGTAAAAAATTGGCTTCTGTCCAATGTTAAGTCTATGGAGGGAATGCAACGGCCGGTATTTTTTTGAAGAAAAGGTGGCAACCCTACTTTTAGCTCATTAGTGCCTTACACAGAGAGGAAATATTGTAAAGCAATCCAGCCATAGAGTGCCTGGCCATTCCTCTCTGAACAAGAAAACCAGCCAGTCCCAGACATACTTTTGGCATTGTTGGATCTCATCAGTGAGGTGTAGCTGATCTCTCTCTATGCACAAGGGGTCCACATCTGAATTCTCCTGTTACCCTTAGGGTGACCTATCACAAGGATAATTTGCAGATGCAAAGTTCTGGTCAGAGACACTCAGCTAGGAATGAGCCTGCTATAAAATTTAGCAGGAGATATAGGAATTGTGTCCTACCCAGAATCTTACATTGAGCAGAAATATCCTAAAACACCTCATACTGATCCTGTCAAAATGGCAATCCAGCCACGAAGTGCCAGGCAATTCCTCTATGAACAAGAGAAAAAGCCAAACCCAGACATATGTTTCGGCCTTGCTGGGCCTCGTCAGTGAGGTGCATCTGATCTCTCTAGGCACTTTAGGCAAGGGGTAAATGTTTGGAGCCCCCTGTTACCCTTACCTGACCAGCATTTTGAATATGCAAAATATGCTGGGATTGGACACCCTAAAGGTAAATAGGGTGACCACATTTCCATTCTGCCATTCAGGGTTACTGTGGTGACGAGAGTACTTCTCTCCAGCTCTACTGCATCTATGCAGGAGGGGTCAGTATACGTCACTGGACATCAGTGCACAAATTGCTCTTTATCTGGTGCACCACAGAGTTCTAAACACTAGAGGGAGAACTGTCCAGTGACTGCTGTGACAGGAAGTGCTGTCTCTGGTGGACAACAAGATAATATACATCACACCCAATGCCTTAGATTAGTATTACACAACAATAAATTTGCACTGCAGCTCCTGTTTCAAGTCAGGATCAAGGCTCAGTTCTGTCTCTAGTGCTTAGGGCTCTGTGTAGAAGCCATTTTCTTGTAGCCCAGCAGAGGCATCAATTTGTGTCACAGTAGGCAATAGGCAATTCTGTTTCTAGTGTTTAGATTCTTTATTCAGGGACTTTTTATTGTCCCTGAAGGGGGCTGCCAGGGAGATGGGACACACACATAAATTCCAGGACTGTCCCTGGCAATCAGGGACATGTGGTCACCCTAAAGGTAACAGAGGAATCCAGTTGTAGACTCCTCGCATACAGCCTAGAAAGAGATCATCTGCATCTCATGATGAGGACCAACAAGGCCGAAACTACGTCTGTGGTTGGCTGCTTCTCTTGTTCAGAGAGGAATTGCCTGGCACTATGTGTCTCGGCTGCTGTTTTGTCAAGATCAGTATGATATGCCTTAGGATATTTCTAACTAGAAGCCACTGGGCCCTGGTGCACAAATTGTTATGGGCCCCCCCCGCCCACATTGCCCCCCATCGTCACAATTGCCTCCACATTGCCCCAATCTCCACAATTGCCTCCACATTGCCCCCAATTTCCCCCAATCTCCACAACTGCCTCCACATTGCCCCTATTGACACCCCCTGTGCCTATCTCCTACCTCCCTAGTGGTCCGGCAGCGTGGCAGGAGAGGTCTGTGCCTCCTTCTGCACAGACCTCTTTAGCTGGAGCTCCCGCGTGGTCCTTTCTTTGGTAATGCAGAGCGCTGGGAGATGATGTGCCAGAGGGAGTGCTCATTTGCTAGAGGTCTGTGTGGAACAAAGCACAGACCTCAGCTGCTTGCTGTGGGCACCGGGGTCACAGGGGTCAGCTGGGCCCCTGGAGTGGCAGGCTGGGTCACAGATGCAAACCCTATTGTTACACCACTGGGATATTTCCTCTCTGTGTAATGCACCAGTGAGCTAAAAGAGACTGTAGCCTGAGTAGGACACCACTCATATAGTTCCTGGTAAATTCTATGTGATGTGCTTTAGGATATTTCCTCTCTGTGTAAGGCACCAGTGAAACTGCACCCCAGGTAGGACACCATTCCTAAAGAAAAAAGAAGAGAGAAAATGTTGCTTTCTGATGCACGTTAATAAAATATTATTTTTATAATAATAAAAAAAAGTTGCAAACTGTTGATAAATGTATTACAATGTCCCAGGTACACTCAGAGCCGGTATCTCCAGTGAAATTGCAAGACACACTGGATCTGGGTGTATTTTCATTGATTATTTAAAATTTTGTTTTAACCCTTCGAGTACCAGAGGGGGGAATGCAACACGATGCAAAGCAATGCGTTGCACAACCCTCTGGCACTCAGAGGGTTAATATTACATCGAAACATCAACTTTTTTTTTTTTTCTTTATGAACCTTGAACCTCCTTGTGGTAGCATTGAGAGGTAATTAATCATCTGAGTGCCAGAGGGGCACGCAATGTATTGCTGAGCAATGTGTTGCGTACCCCTCTGGCGCTCAAAGGGTTAGTATCGTGATAATCTGTTTTCAGGCTATTTGTTCCCCTAACACAGAATTATTTTGAGTTAGTGCCATACCTGGGTACTTTTAGATGAGGACTCCCCGATGTGCATGAAAAGGTGGCGGGGCTTACGAGTTGGGGTGGAGCTTTAAAAGTTAAAAAAAAAATGTGTACAAAATAAGCTGTGGAAGGCAGAAAAGAGGACGGGGAGTGGGAGGAACACAATGGGAGGAGTGGATGTGGGTACAGTTTCATTAGAAACGCCCCACATCCAGAGAATCAGCATCTGCCCCGGAGACCTGGTAACTAGAAGCTAAAACCGGAGTCTCAGGGGCAAATCTGGAGAGTTTCCAGCTATGGCCATTGCTCACTCTTTATAGGATACTATCCCTATTGAGTCTGATCAATTCTATAGCAGGCTTGTTCCTAGGTGAGCATTTCTGACCAGCAGAATGACTCCCCAAATCTTTGTGTGTACAGCCCTAAATTGAATCTGCTACCATTAGAATGGCCAGAGCCAGATCATGAGCATTGGAGGGCTGGGCTGGGGGGCAGAGGGCCAGACATATGTTTGAGCCGGACATATGTTTGGACCAGTGGGCCATTGCCTCAGTCTCCCACTTGCTGCTGTAAACAGAGATATATTATTTATACTACAGAGCTTACAATTTAAATGGGGCTATATAAGGGATACACAAAGCTACAATCCAAATGGAGCAACATTACTAGCATAACCATTTACCTTGTAAACTCTATGGTATCGCTAGTGTACGCACATTTCCATTGTAAGCTCTGTGGTATCACTAGTGTACACACATTTCCATTGTAAGCTCTATGGTATCACTAGTGTACACACAATTGCGTTGTAAGCTCTATGGTATCACTAGTGTACGCACATTTCCGTTGTAAGCTCTGTGGTATCACTAGTGTACACACATTTCCATTGTAAGCTCTGTGGTATCACTAGTGTACACACAATTCCATTGTAAGCTCTGTGGTATCACTAGTGTACACATATTTTCATTGTAAGCTCTGTGGTATCACCATACCTGGGAACTTCCAGTTGAGGGCTACCCGGAGGGTAGTCCTCTGTTCACCAGGGGGTGACA
This sequence comes from Rhinophrynus dorsalis, assembly GCA_037306005.1. Classification (NCBI taxonomy): domain Eukaryota; kingdom Metazoa; phylum Chordata; class Amphibia; order Anura; family Rhinophrynidae; genus Rhinophrynus; species Rhinophrynus dorsalis. Next base: position 542,958,327 of record CM074720.1, read on the forward strand.
AAAAATGACACTAATCGCGTCAAAAAGGGGCGGGGCTTGCCACGAGTGTGGGGGGGGGGCTTAACCCTTTGAGTGCCAGAGTGGTACGGAATGCATTGCAAAGCAATGCATTCCTTACCACTCTGGCACTCAGAGGGTTAAAGGTGTCACACAGAAGGCTGGGGACTTTGGATCAGCGGGAGAAAAAGCGGATGTGGCGGAGTTTCAATAGAAACTCTCCACATCCGGAGGAATCAGCCTCTGCCCCAGAGACCCAGTAAAGTTCTGTCAGAACCGGAGTCTCCAGGGCAAATCCGGAGAGTTCCCAGGTAAGGGTATCACTAGTGTACACATATTTTCATTGTAAGCTCTGTGGTATCAACAGTGTACACACATTTCCATTGTAAGCTCTGTGGTATCACTAGTGTACACACAGTTCCATTGTAAGCTCTATGGTATCACTAGTGCAGCTGCATTTCAGCTGTAAGCTCTGTAGTATCAGAAGTGTTAGCCCCGTTTCCATTGTAAGCTACGCGGGGTAGGCTGGGGCTGTGGGTTCGAATGTTAATAGAAATGGGCTACTTGATTGTATTTGCCCCCCAGGCCAAAAGTTGCCAGCCCTTCCCTGATCATGAGCAAGGCAACCTGGGCGCCTGCCTAGGATCTGGTGAGTTGGGGGGCCTGCTCCCGCCCCCCTTCCTGCTAACGCTACTCACTGTCAGTGTCTGGTACAGACAGTGAACTTTTTGCGAGCTTTGCCTATGTTCCCTTATGCTGCGCATGTGCAGTCAGGGAACTAGCTTTCCTGCATTGAGTCTCAATGGACTATATGAAGTGAAGCTAGATCCTTGAGTGAGCATGCGTGCGTGACACTGCAATCTGCGCACCATGGTCAGGATATAGGAGGACAGAGGCCGAGCGCTCAAGAAGTACAGTGCAGCTGTCTGCCTGCTGCTATCCTCTTAGCCGCGCATGTGGAGGTGGACAACAGGGACATTACTGGGGATTGGCAATGGGGACAGTGTGGGCAAATCCAGAAAGGACTGTGGCAGGAGTGAGGGGGGGGGCAAGCTGGAGGGGGGTCCCCAATTTGGGATACAGCCTACGGCTCCATAGAGTCTTGATCCAGCTCTGAGAATGGCAGATGGTACAGCCTACAGGGATCAGACTGTGAACCTCAGGCTAAGAGGAAATGACATCACTAATCTGCAGATATTGGCCCCAAGGCACCAAAAGTCAAACAAATGCATTATCAAAAAAAATCCTTTATCTTTAGGAATTTTAGCTAAATTAATAAAAAAAAAAGTGACTTATCAGACCAAGGCTTCAGCATGAGATCAGTTAGCATTAAACATATTCCCAGAAACGCCGCTACTTTAACCCCTTCGGTGCTGGTGAATTCCGAAACAGATTAAAGGGATAGTAATACTTCGGTTTAACTTTATTTTATTTTGTAGGCATTAAAAAAACACGAAGAATGATATAAGTCTTATCTCTCAAACCTTTATGGTTTAAGAGATATTTGCAAACAAAGTTTCCTCCTATTGTTCAACCAGATCAGAAGGGAGATGCCCAGGTAGACTGCAGAGAGGGACAATCTTCAATTAAGATAAGGGAAAAACCTGAAAAGCCTGTCAAGGGGGGCAAGACTTTCATTGTTCTCATAGGAAGAAGATTGTCCCCTGCTGTTATCTGTCTGGTCTATGGACTGGATTCCACATCTGAGAAGAGATGACTTACACTAGGTAAAAGGGGCGGGAGGGGGACACTTTGCTTGTGAATATCTCATAAACCATAAAGGTTTGAGAGATAAGACTTATATCATTCTTCATGTTTTTTTAATGCCTACAAAATAAAATAAAGTTAAAACGAAGTATTACTATCCCTTTAAGGTTGCTGTAAGAACTGTAGCAATTCTGGGGCAAATCAGCTGCACCACATGGAACCAATAATCTGTGTTGATTTAAATCGGTGTTTTAACCCCTCAGATGCTAGAGAAAGTGTGCACAGCATTGCATCGCAATTTTGCACAGAGCTCTGTAGCATTTAAAAAACGGTTAAAAAGCCCCAATTAAAGCAAAGAGAATTTGAGGACGTTTTTAATCCCTCTGCTATGATGAAGTTGGGTTGCTCCAGAATTGCTTGAATATTGCTTTCTCCATAGGGCCCACAGAGTTAATATTAACCCATGGAAAATATTCATGCATAGCTCCTCTACCAGCAAACACTAACACCTCCCAATAATAATAATGCTTTGGGAAACCTGTCTAGGACACAAGGGGTTAAAAACCAACTTGATACAATGGACATTTTGGGATTTTTTTTTTATTCCACCCTATGATGCAGAGGGTGGAATAAAAAAAATCCCAAAATGTCAATTATATCAAGCTGGTTTTTAACCCCTTGCGTCCTAGACAGGTTTCCCAAAGCATTTGGGTTACTCCAGAAGTGCTCAGATTTTACTTTCTTTCTATAAACATCATTTAACGCCTTAACTACCCTTGATGGTCCTAGCACGTCATGGGTAGATTTGCGTTAAGGACCCATGAAGTGCCAGGACCGTCATGGAATTCGGGGCTCCCCTGTGCAGCTGCACGCAGTTCGGGGAGCCCCTGAACCGGATGTGGAAATTTAAAAAAAAAAAAAAAGTCCCTGATCCTTAAAGGGATAGAAATGTTTCATAATAAAAGCAGATCTAATTAATCATCATAGTATTTGGACTTTGGAGAGTGTTATATCAATTCTGTCCGAGTTGTAGTTCAAGAGTAATTCAATGACAAAGTATCCCCCTTCCGCCCCTTTTACTGATGTAACACTGCTCAGCCAGATCAGAAGGGAGGTGCCCAGGTAGACTGCAGAGAGGGACAATCTTCAATTAAGATAAAGGAAAAACCTGAAAAACTTGTCAAGGGGGGCAGGGCTTTCATTGTTCTCATAGGAAGAAGATTGTCCCCTACTGTTATCTGTCTGGTCTATGGACTGTATTCCACATCTGAGAAGAGATGGCTTACACTAGGTAAAAGGGGCGGGAGGGGGAACTTTGCTTGTGAATATCTCTCAAATCATAAAGATACATTGCAATTTGTCGGAGGCCACTCCAGCACATTTGTAGTTAACCCTTTAAGTGCGAGAGTGGTATCCAACACATTACTTTGCAAGGGGTTAAACCTGTAGCTAAACTGGACTCAGAGCAGATGATGTACTCAGATGAACTGGATCGACTGGATCGGAACAAACCACTCGCACCTTAGGAGACAAATAAACGTTGCCAATGCCATCGCTTTCAATTGGTCTTTTAACCCCTTGAATGCTAGGGAGGTCTACAATGCATTGGAAAGCAATGCATTGGAGACCTCTCTAGCGTTCAAGGGTTTAAAAATATCCTTTAAATCAATGAAAATTGGGGAGATTTTATAGTTGTTTCCTATGCTGCAATTGGTTTGCTCCACTCCTGTTTCACAATACAATTTTTTTTGGCAACATGCACGTGGTTAAACCTGCAGCTAAACTGGACTCACTGAGCTAATTGAAACTGTCAGGGAATGTTCTTGAAAGCATGTGTTATGTAACCACGAAGGTTTTTTTTCTTCCAGTGAAAGTTAACATAAGCAATGCACGGATAATGTAGATTATGGCCTATGGTGAACTTTCTCCATATGAAGAGAATCGATGTAAAGCGTCTCTTTGTGAAGTGCCTAACGGGAAACAGAAAATGTTCCGAATCCTACAAAACACCGCAGGATTAGGAATGTGGCCAGAGATTCTTGACAATCTTCAAAATAGCAACCGTGGACATTAAACATTTCCCATTTTGTGAACATGTGGAATGGTATCAAAGCTGCGCTTTCCCCACATGCCAGAAGGCAGAACTCAGTATAGAGAGTTGGATGGGAGCCCACGTTGCCCCCTACCCCATCAATCCTTTTGAAGTTAAGATTTGACATTAGGGATTAGACCTGAAGATGTGTTCCTGTTTTCACTCTACTTCAACACGGGCAGCCATGTTTTAGAGTTACTCCAAAAAGAAAAAAGCACAAAGAGGACACCCAGTCTGTGATACAGTATACACCAGGTAAAATCACAAAGTGTATAATTGTTCTCCTCACATTTGCAAGTGGTCGGGTAAGAGGATAATCGGAGCCAACTAATACGCCTGTGCAGATCTCACTGTCTCCACTCGATGTTCCCTGCCAGCTGCTGCTCACCAATCCATAAACTAAATGTCCTCTCTTTCGCAGGGGCATACCTAGAGCATTTGGCGCCTGGGGAGGATCCTATATTTGGCACCCCCCAAATTTGTCCCCCCAGTGTAAAATGTAAAAAAAACCACCCACACCTGCTGCTGACACAGTGCTGAGGGCTGGCTGATGGCGTCTGAGGGTGCGGTGAGATATTTAGGCCTCCACGTCCTCCTGATCCAGTTTGCGAGCTGTACTGGCTGTCAGGTCCAGGCATCTCCTCCAGACCTTGCACAACAGTGCTGTGCCGCTGCACACCACACACAGCCAATGAGAGAGGAATATCCTGTCAAAACACTCCTCTCCAGAGGCGTAAGAAGAATTGCCATGGGGCCCCCCCCGCCCACATTGATCCCCACCCACATTGGCCCCCTCATCCACATTGCCCCTTCCACAATGCCCCCTTCATCTCCACATTGCCCCTTCCACAATGCCCCCTTCATCTCATCTCCACAATGCCCCTTCCATATCCACAATGCCCCCTTCATCTCATCTCCACAATGCCCCCTTCATCTCATCTCCACAATGCCCCTTCCATCTCCACAATGCCCCCCCTTCATCTCCACAATGCCCCCTTCCACAATGCCCCCTTCATCTCCACAATGCCCCTTCCACAATGCCCCCTTCATCTCATTTCCACAATGCCCCCTTCCATCTCCACAAGGCCCCCTTCCATCTCCACAATGCCCCCTTCATCTCCACAATGCCCCCATCTTCACATTTCCCCTACCTCCAGTCTCTGGTGGTCTAGCGGAGTGTCTTTACAGATCTGTGCCTCCTTCGGCACAGATCTCTGCAACCGGAGCTCCCGCGCGCCGCTGTAGTAATGCAGAGGCTGCAAGATGATGTCATCTCCCAGCGCTCTGTATTACTACAGCGGCGCGCCGAGTGGGAGATCAGGTAAGTGACTGCTGCGGGCGAGGGGGTCACAGGCGGTGGCCGGGCCCCTGGAGTGACGGGCCCGGTAGCAGGTGCGACCGCTGCGACCCCTATTGTTACGCCACTGCTCCTCTCTTATTGGCTGCAGTGTGACTCAAGGAAGCTGGTACTGGACGGCGGAGCACATCTAATGCTGTTAGTACCTGCTTAGGGCAATCAGGCAGCAGGCTCAGAGTGGCAGTGTGGTACCCACCTAATGAGTGGTACCCGGGGCTGACCAACCACTCAGACCCCCTTAGTACGCCACTGCTCTTTCACAACTCAAATATATCAGCTAACAAATATTGGTAGCAATAGCTGTGACATTTCGTTTATGGATTGGTGAGCAGCAGCTGGCAGGGAACACCAAGTGGAGACGGTGAGAGATCTCCATAGGCACATTAGTCGGCTCTGATTATCCTCTTAGCTGACCACTTGCAAATGTGAGTAGAACAATTATATACTTTGTGATTTTACCTGGTGTATACTGTATCACACGATTGGGCGTCATCTTTGTGTTTTTTCCTTTTGGAGTACCTTGTGCAGTTTTGAGGGAGTGAGCGGAGGAGGAACAGCCCTTTTAACCCTTTGAGTGCCAGAGGGGTACACCATGCATTGCTTTGCAATGCATGGTGTACCCCTATGGCACGCAAAGGGTTAAATTCTGTTGGATAAGAATTCTTCTTCTGGATCAGGCTAAAAATGCGGAGTGCCCAATGCTGTTCTTTCATGTATGTGATTGACAGCATATAGATATTGTAAGTACCCGCGTGTGGGGTGTCTTTAGGTGGTGGTGCTCAAGACAATGTATTTTTTGTTTTTTATTTGTACTAGGGAGCTCCCCTGTACTTTCCTTTTCTTGTTTTTTTGTATGTTTTAGAGATATATTAACCCTTAAAGGAATAGTAATGTTTCACAAAAATATCAGCTCCAATTAATCTTCATAGTATTTGTGCCATGGAGAGTGTTATTTCAGTACTGTCAGAGTTGTAGTACAAGAGTAATTGAATGATAAAGTATCCCCCTCCCGCCCCTTTTACCTAGTGTAAGTCACCTCCCCTCAGATGTGGAATCTGGTCTCTTGACCGGACAGGTCACAGCAAGGGACAATCTTCTTACTGTGATCATAAGGAAAACCCCGCCCCCTTGACAGGTATTTCAGGTTTTTCCTTATGATCACTGAAGATTGTCCCTCTCTGTGATCCCTCCGGACAGTCTTGCTGCTCTGAGGTGAGCAGTGTTACATCAGTAAAAGGGGCGGGAGGGGGATACTTTATCATTCAATTACTCTTGTACCACAACTCTGACAGTATTGAAATAAAACTCTCCATGGCCCAGATACTATGAAGATTAATTGGAGTTGCTTTTATTGTGAAATGTTACTATCCCTTTAAAGGGGTCCTGTCACCTTAAGAGAAGTTTGTTTACTTTTATTTTAAAGAGAATCAAAAACTACTTATATGTTGTAGAAAGGTGGTTAAAATACAGCCCATGGTCCATTTTCAGCCTTCAAAAATAGATGTTAATAGTTTGTATTCATCAATTAACAAAATGCTCAACGAGTGAACAGAAGAAAATTCTAAATCAAATCAGTATTTGGTGTGACCACCCTTTGTCTTCAAAACAACATCAATTCTTCTAGGTACACTTGCACAAAGTCAGGGATTTTGTAGTCATGCAGTCAGGTGTATGATTAATCAATTATACCAAACAGGTGCTAATGATCATCAATTTAATATGTAGGTTGAAACACAATCGTTACCTGAAAAAGAAACAGCTGAGTAGCAGGAATAAAACTGGGTGAGGAACAGCCAAACTTGGCTAACAAGGTGAGGTTGCTGAAGATAGTTTAATGTCAAAAGTCATACACCATGGCAAGACTGAGCACAGCAACAAGACACAAGATAGTTATACTGCATCAGCAAGGTCTCCCCCAGGCAGGAATTTCAAGTCAGACAGGGGTTTCCAGAAGTGCTGTAAAAGCTCTTTTGAAGAAGCACAAAGAAACGGGCAAAGATGAGGACCGTAGAAGTAGTGGTCGGCCAAGGAGACTTAGTGCAGCAGATGAAAAACACATTGTGCTTATTTCCCTTCGCAGTCAGAAAATGTCCAGCAGTGCCATCAGCTCAAAATTGGCAAAAAATAGTGGGTTCCTGGTACACCCATCTACTTTATGGAGAAGTCTGGTCAGAAGTGATCTTCATGGAAGACTTGCAGCCAAAAAGTCATAACTCCATCGTGGAAACAAGGCCAAGCAACTCAACTATGCACTAAAACACAGGAACTGTGGTGCAGAAAAATGGCAGCAGGTGCTCTGGACTGATGAGTCGAAATTCTAAATATTTGACTGTAGCAGAAGACAGTTTGTTCACCGAAGGGCTGGAGAACAGTACAAGTATGAGTGTCTGCAGGCAACAGTGAAGCATGGTGGAGGTTCCTTACAAGTTTGAGGCTGCATTTCTGCACATGGAGTTGGGAATTTGGCTAGAATGAATGGTCTTCTCAATGCTGAGAAGTACAGGCAGATGTTTATCCATCATGCAGTACCATCAGGGAGGCATCTGATTGGCCCCAAATTTATTTTGCAGCATGACAATGTCCCCAAACTTACGGCTAAAGCCATTAAAAACTATCTGAGGTGTAAAGAAGAACAAGGAGGCCTGGAAGTGATGATGTGGCCCCCATAGAGCCATGATCACAACATCATCAAGTCTGTCTAAGATTACATGAAGATAGAGAAGCGAATGAGGCCACCTAAATCCACAGAAGAACTGTGGTTATTTCTCCAACAACCTACCTGCCGAGTTACTTAACAAACTGTGTGCAATTGTACCTAGAAGAACTGATGCTGTTTTGAAGGCAAAGGGTGGTCACACCAAATATTGATTTGATTTATACTTTTCTTTTGTTCAACCACTATTTTGTTAATTGATAAATATAAACTATTAATATGTCTATTTTTTAAAGCATTCTTACTTCAAACCATTTTTTCACACCTAAGACTTTCTCACATAACTGTATATGTGCATGTATGTGTGTGTGTGTATGTGTGTATATGTGTTTATGTAAGTGTGTGTGCGCTTATATGTTAGGCTGACCAGATCTCACCTTTAACCGGGGACACATAGGAAATAGACATTTTGCAGTACTTCACTGAATCAGTGCAGTAGTGCAGTATGCATTTCTCCTATGCGTCCTCGGTTAAAGGTGAGGTCTGGTCAGCCTAGTGTATGTGTGTGTATGTGTGTGTGTGTACATGTGTGTTTGTGTGTGTACGTGTGTGTATGTGTGTGCACTATATGCACAAGATTACTTTATTTTGCCCCTGCAAGAATTCCAACTCAAAATAAATCCCTATGACAGAAAGGTCTGTCGAACCCTGAACAAAACACTTTTGTTATCATTTTTTATTTTTATTTTAATTAAGCTTTATTGATTCGTGGCACAGTCTGATATTTTATGCCCCACTTTAGTTTCTGTGCTGATCCATTATTACCACACACTGTTCTATGAATGAATCTAAAGAGAACCCACACACTGGGGTGTGTCTAATAGCATAGCAAGTAGTAATTTTGGCCTTGAACAGGACTGAGTAGCATACTGCACAGATAATTAGCATACAGGGCCACACTGTGCCATCAAAACACAAAGCTAACTTTCTCAAAACCTATTCATTTTACAAAAAAAAAAAATAAAAAATAGCCAGTATAACATATAGGCGCATTTTGAAACATATAGGCAGATTGTAAAAACAAAGAAAAGTCCTCTTAGGGAAACAGGTCTACTTTAACCCCTTAATGACAGGGTTGTTTTTTTTTCCATTATAGCGAATGGCTTCCTGGACTTACCAGGTAAGTCATCTGTCAATAAGGGGTTAAGATTCTATTTGTACATTACAGAATAGACCTGGAGACATGTTTCTGTCTGCAATTTACTTTGACTTGCCATACTTTAGGGTTATGGTGACCTTTAACCTTTTGATTGCCAGAGAGGCATCCAAAGCATTGCAATTTAAAGGGATAGTAATGTTTAAATTTCACTGTATTTAACCCCTTAAGGACCGGCACTTGAGGACCACAGGGCCTTTTTTTTTTACGTTCCGGTTCAGGGCTTGCAGAGCGGCGTGCAGCCGCGCCGGGAGCCCTGAACTCCATGCCGTGCCAGGACCGTCACTGGTCCTTAAGTGCCGGACCGCCTTGACGGTCCTGGCACGTCAGTGGTCCTTAAGGGGTTAATATTGCAGCCATTGAAAAAATAAGTAGATGATTTGAGAGATATAACTTGCTAAAGTTCCCCCTCCAGGCTGCTTCACAAAAGTCTGCCATCTAGCTAACAGCAGGAGATTCTGGTCCTGGGATCAGCCTGCGGCTCTTCAGCAGAGCTGAAATCTCGCTATTTTGAAAGAAATACTTCATTGGAATGGTCTACAAAGTGTGCTTGTAAACCAGGCACACTTTGTAGACAGTTCCAATTAAGTATTTATTTCGAAATAGTGCGATTTCGGCTCTGCTGAAGAGCCACCATCTGGTCAAAAGAAGGGAATCTGCTGCTGTCCCATAGACGCTGAAGCAGCCTGGAGGGGGGAACTCAAATCATAAAGGTTTGAGAGATAAGACTGACACACATCTACTTACTTGCCTGCAATATTAAATAAAGTGACATTTACACATTACTATCCCTTTAAATAGGGGTTATTATAAGATGGAGTCTAATAACGCAATTTGATTTTACAAAGAAGGTCTTAGAATTTAGCCTTTGGGCTACAGACGTGGACATCTGTGGAGCGCTAGAGGTCAAAGCGTGCCCTTCCACAGCAAAAAGTGGGTTCTACTTGTGATTTTATGAAACAGGGGAATTTTTCAGCTGCATTATTATCCCATGATTTGGAATCCTGATTAGACTAGGCTTGTGTTATGTTCATGAGCCAAAAATGTGCATGCATTTGCCCTGTGACCCGCGGAATGATCTGAACCATCTGGTGCACTGGTGCAACGTTTCAACGTTGTATGATGAGACAGTGCAATTACATTGGAAACATTCTCATTGTCAGTTGTCCGTCGGTGGCCCCTCAACGTTATATTCCAGATCTTTAAGAAGCAAACAATAAAAACTACATATGGAGGCCAAGTGATACATCACAAGCTGTCACAAGCGAAGGCTATAGGCCCTGCTGACACAGGGGGGAGAGTATGGGAAGGAAAGGGTTAACAATACCAGACCCCTGGTTACCTGTTACAATTTCCTGCCATCACCAAAACCTTATATCTGGGCGTTTTAGCTTACCCCAAACACAACAGAATCACAGTATAAAATCACATTAATAATCAGACATATATAATTAACCCTTTAGTAACGTGTGCTACCTGAGCTTCCTTCAGAGTAGTCAGTACATATTAGAGAACAGAGACAAGAGCTGATTAATTAAACATTTAATCTAAAAAAAGGCTTCACAGTGCTGGTTACAAAAATACAGAAATAAAGGACATACACAAATAAAGATTACACATTGGCAAAACAGTCCATAAAATAAAAATGGGAGAAACACAAGAAATCCTTACAATACAATTACCGATATTTTAAGAGTCCTTGCGGGAACTTCAGATGGTATTTCCCCCTTCAGTTGTTACAAAGAAATTCACTGTTTTTATCCAAAATCCCATATTAAATACTTTCCACAGTTCCTTCTAAGAGGCCAAACCCCCTGGGTGTTACCTGAGGGGAGGTTTGGCCTGACAGTTTACGGCCCACTCAATCAGACCTGTCAGGGATGTCACTGCAGAGTTCTACCTTAAAAATCATAAGGCTTCCCAAAACATGCAACCCACAGCACACCTCTATAATGTTATAATAATCATATTCCTCAGGTCTGTGTGAATATCTGGACACCAAACATGCTGGGTCTAACTGGTTGCAAAGTGGCTATTCTTGTAACTCATTGTAGGAACACCTCCCCCTGGCATGTTTGGTACCCACCACAAGGGTAAAACCTGGGCATTCTGAATATATATTTGTATTGAACCATTATACACTATATATACATGTTCTCCCTATTTCATAATATTTGACTGTCCCCTGGATGAACCCCATCAGAGCAGAGGGCCCAATATCTTTTATGACCCCTATTTCCTGCTCTGGCGATGTTATCTAATTTAGCTAACACTTTAAAAGGTACAATAAAATACACAAAATATACATACCAGGGCCCTGGAAGGGCCATCTCATGCTTTGGCATGACATGAGCCAATGTATGAAAAAAAAATTAAAGGAGAAATAACACTTTAATAATAATAATAATCTTACATTACTATGGTCAGAAAATCCTAATGGCCCTTTTGAATTTAGCCCTTGTGCTTCTTTTCAAGAGTTAACCTATTCAGTCAGTCCTGAATGTCATGTCAGTGGAGTCGGACATGACAGTTGCTGGCAAATATTTTTTTTCTTCAAACTGCAGCAGGCAGAGTGCGTGAGCTTTCTTAACCCTTTCAGGCCCAGGGAGGAATGCAAAACATTGAGAAGCAATGTGTTCCACACCCCTCTGGTCCATAATCCTTTGAGTGCCAGAGGCATATACAACATATTCAGTGGCGTAACTATAGGGGCCGCCCCCGTGACCGGACCCATCACTCCAGGGGCCCAGCAGCTCCCTGCAACCCCTCTGCCTGGTGCCCGCAATCTCCCTCCGGCACTTTAGTAATGAAGAGCACTGGGAGATGACATCATCATGCATTACAGAAGAGGACCGCACGGGAGCTCAACGCGCCAACCCGTCTCTCCTGCCATTCCACTGGACCACCAGGAATTGGGAGGTAGGAGATGGGGGCATTGTGGAGGGCCCGGGGGCCAATGTGGTCAGGGGGGTGGGGGGGCCCATGGCACTTCTTGCACCAGGCCCCGGAGGGTTCTAGTTATGCCCCTGAATGCATTGCAAAGCAATGCGTTGCATACCCTTCTGGCACTCAAAGAGTTAAAGGGATAGTAATACTTAAAATGTAAAAAAATATATGTTTTAGGGTTTATCCCCCTGAGTAAAACAAGAGTACTCCCACTGCTGAAAGGTGTTTCATTCAAAAGTTATTAATTTTCAAAGTTGAATTTTTTAGGTGCAATATCACAGTGGCCTGAAATTTTACAGTGGCGCTGTTGCTACACCATCCTATGGAGATTTATGGTCCCAGGACCAGAGCTGTCCATAGGATCGTGTAGCAACAGCTCCACTGTACAATTTCAGGCCACTGTGATATTGCACCTAAAAAATTCAACTTTGAAAATTAATAACTTTTGAATGAAACACCTTTCAGCAGTGGGAGTACTCTTGTTTACTAAGGGGGATAAACCCTACAACATTTTTTTTTTTACATTTTAAGTATTACTATCCCTTTAAGCTTGCCATGTGCAGTGGGTGCAGTTTGTGTCTTGTGGTCCCGGTATATAAAGTGTCATGTCCTCCTCTATAGAAATGACATCCAGGACTTACTGAAGACATTATGGCCACAATTCAATGAGGTCCGATAGCTGAAAAAGCAGCCAACGCACTTTTTCAAGCACAGTAAGTTAGTCAATATCACGGTTCCCGTGCTATTCTGTCAATCTTGACTGAATTACCTGTGTATTGGAGGATGCTGATTGGCCCGCCCAGGATGTGCCTTTATACACTGGAGCTTGGGCACTTGTGATTTGCCCTTTCGTGGTGTTCCAGTATCTGCGCCTTGTTGCTGTGTTCCAGTTCTCCTGTGTACCGACCCGGCTTGTCTGACTCTTCTGCTGACCCTGCTCCGTGTATGGGTCATGGGCTCTGGTTGACGACTCTGCTCCGTGATTGACCCGGTTCTGGCTGATGATCCTGCTCCGTGTATGACCCGGCTCTGGTTGACGACTCTGCTCCGTGATTGACCCGGTTCTGGCTGATGATCCTGCTCCGTGTATGACCCGGCTCTGGTAGACGACCCTGCTCCGTGATTGATCCTGTTCTTCGGCTGTTGTTCCTGCTGTGCTCCGGTTCCGGTTATCGCCCTGTTCCAGCTTGCTGTTCCGGTGTTCCTGCATTGCTCCGGTCGCTTCCGCGACATTCTGATCACTTGGTGACTCACTGTTCCTCTCACTGCTCTAGCTGAGATTGAGGTTGCTTTGCCATCCGTTGGTTGCTGCTGTCTCTCTGTACAGAACCATACAATAATACTCTCAGCGCTACTCGGTCTCTCCTGTGGTCAATCTGCTCTACAAACACCACTATAGTGTCTGTAACATCTATATATTAATGGCTGTAATATACAAAAAACGATAAATAATACTAGCTTGATTGAAGCTACTAGAATATATACTAATCGCTATCTCGATATATAAGTACTTATACCTAGATCAACAGTGTATATTGAAAGGTTAAAAGATCACTCAAATATTGATTCAAAGGTGCAGATGGACTTCAGTTCTTCTTACAACTCCACATCGGACCTGCAGCTCTTTCCTATGGGTCGTCGGATCTGCCCTCCGCTAGTATATAAAACTAAAAAGAAAAAAGGAACAGCGCAAAAAGTCCTCTAAATGTAATCCGACTGAAGATACCATCCACCCAACACTTGCTCAGCCTTCCCACGCCCTTCAAGCTGGGTACTCACAGAATAAAGAGGCTTACACCGCCTCTGTGAATGCTCGCTATGGCTGGATCTGACCTCCAGTCACGGTCTCCGGCTCTCCACGTCCGTGTTGGCTCCTCCTCTCACAATCCTCTCTCACTACTCAATATATGTAACGATATTACGATCAAAGTGTCCAAAAACGTATAGGACCACAATATACAATCGAGATCCCAAAGGGCAGTAGTAGTGAGTTCCAAGAGGTTCCAAACGTAATGGAAAATAAATAATTTATTGAATAAAATATATAGTTGTAATCTTTACATAGGCAGCTTATAAAAATAATCAAAAACTGACATAAATAACTTAAGTTAGTGGAGTTTGGAAGTGCATGGTTGATGCCCCTGATGAAGCGATAGAGCAATCGCGATACGCGTTGGGCTTTTATTTATGTCAGTTTTTGATTATTTTTATAAGCTGCCTATGTAAAGATTACAACTATATATTTTATTCAATAAATTATTTATTTTCCATTACGTTTGGAACCTCTTGGAACTCACTACTACTGCCCTTTGGGATCTCGATTGTATATTGTGGTCCTATACGTTTTTGGACACTTTGATCGTAATATCGTTACATATATTGAGCAGTGAGAGAGGATTGTGAGAGGAGGAGCCAACAGGGACGTGGAGAGCCGGAGACCGTGACTGGAGGTCAGATCCAGCCATAGCGAGCATTCACAGAGGCGGTGTGAGCCTCTTTATTCTGTGAGTACCCAGCTTGAAGGGCGTGGGAAGGCTGAGCAAGTGTTGGGTGGATGGTATCTTCAGTCGGATTACATTTAGAGGACTTTTTGCGCTGTTCCTTTTTTCTCTGTACAGAACCTGTTAACCCCTGCAGGGCCTTGTAGTCTCCGGTCTTGTGCCTCCGTTATCTTGCCAAGCATACGGTTATCCGTTAGAGCCGCTACTCTAGTACCTCTGATACTCCTCACTACCTTCTGCAGAGCATTGCCTGTCCGGTGTTCGGTGTGCACCGTGACCACGCCTGTCGGCACTGGTATCCATTCGCTCTTGCTGGGAAAGTTACGTACGGCACCGGAGGGGTGTCCTGGCTCCGGCCTACATACGTTCAGAGGGTTCGCTATCCATTTGCACTATCTAGTGCTTCGGCTCTTAGTGCTTGTGCAGTCGCTATCAGTATTGACATCCAAGGGGTGTCAGGGCACTATTCATTGGGCGCACGCAGGGTTAACGTCTATTCTCAGTTAAGGGCGATTCTGGTTCTTGTACTTCAGCTTGGCAATAGCACTTCTCTATAGCCCACGGTGGTGGTATTAGCTCAGCTCTGGCACTTGTGTGCCTTCCTAGTTCTACTTGAGAGTGAATTCAGTGCAGACACTTTACTCCAGCTTTGCTACTCAAGAACTGTGTTCCAGAGACTGCTATATATCCTGGGCGTTGGCCAAACTAAGACTGAGTTCTCCTGTTGCACTTGTTAACCCTTTGGGGTTATTCCCCATCTATTCATTGCCCATTATTCTATTGCTATATTGCATTCACTTTGTCCGTGTTTGCTATTACTGTTATTCCTGTGCTGGCCCCTAGGGGCATTGTATTGCTTCCTTGATTCAATAAACTGTGTTTTTACTTTATACCCTGGTCTGAGTGTCAGAAAATCGTTACAGTACGAAAGGGCCATGACCTCAGACGGGAAGAGTGACAGTAATACACAGAACCTCCACTGGAGGATGGATGTTCACGAGCAACGCCTAGATCAATTGTCTTTGGCCATGCAAACCTTGCTTGAACGTACGGTACATCTCGAGAAACCAAATCAAAATCCGGTGGTCCCCCCAGTCATGACACCGGACAATGCTACTGGATTATTATTGGCTCCCTCTAGAAGTCTCACGGCGGCGGCGCCGTTACCGCTAAGATATGGTGGCGAACCCACACTGTGCAGAGGTTTCCTTAACCAACTAGAGATATTCTTAGAACTCACACCCTATGCTTTTCCGAATGACCGTAGCAAAGTGGGGTTCATGATATCTCTGTTAACTGGTAAAGCTCTGGCATGGGCTAATCCTTTATGGGAGCAGGCCAAACCCTGTACTCTGAGTTTTAACGAATTTGTCAGACAGTTTCGCAGAGTATTCGAGACACCAGGGCGAGCCACCTCGGCGGCTAAGAAATTGATGGTAATACAGATGGGCGATCGCACTGTGGCCGACTATGCTATAGAATTTCGTATATTAGCTGCAGAAGTGGCCTGGAATAATGAGGCACTCCTGGCAGCCTTTTCACAAGGCCTATCCAATTCCATCAAGGATGAGATTGCTGCCAGGGAGGTACCTACTGACCTAGATGAGTACATAGATTATGTGATACTCATTGACACCCGCACGCGCGAAAGGCGCTTGGCAAAGAGGGCTAGTTCCAAGACCCATGGGCACGAGAGGTCTTTTAACCCACCCTCTCCTCCCATTCCTCCTGACGGGGTACCTGAAACAGGGGAGCCTATGCAGAATGGCTTTACTAGGTTATCTAAGGAGGAGAGGGCTTACCGCAAAAGACAAGGGTTATGTTTATATTGTGGTAAAAATGGGCATTTACTATGCACTTGTCCGGTACGTCCGGGAAACGCACGCACCTAGGGTACCTTGGGGGACAGGCCCTAGGTGGTGTACAGTCGTCCTCAGATCCTTGTTCCACAAAACCCACCATACCGGTGAGTTTTCTCCTGGGTGATCAAGCTGTGGAGGTACTAGCCCTGGTAGATTCTGGCGCAGCAGGCTATTTCATGGACCGGGCATTTGCTGAAAGACACAATATTCCGCTGTCTAAAAGAGATACTCCGCTAGCCATTGAGGCTATTGATGGCAGACCCCTAGAACCAGCACTTATCACCATGGAGACTACTCTCATCACTTTGGCTATTGGGGTCCTCCACAAGAGGGGGTACATTTTCAAATTATACATTCACCCCATCATGCGGTCATCCTGGGGTACCCTTGGTTGTTGCTGCACAATCCCCAGCTTGACTGGCAAAGATGTGAGATTAAGTCTTGGTCTGAGTACTGCACTGGTCACTGTCTATCTCACCCAGTCAAGATTATGTGTACCTCTCCTTCAGTGCCAGCTGAATACAGCAAGTTCAGTGACGTATTCAGTAAGGGTGAGGCTAGCGCATTGCAGCAGCATCGGCCATATGATTGCGCTATTGATTTGCCCCCGGGAGTCGTGCCACCAAGGGGTAGGACCTACCCATTATCCGGTGAGGAAACTAGGGCCATGGAGGAATACACTGAGGATGCCTTCAGACGAGGGATTATTCGTAAATCATCCTCTCCGGCAGGTGCAGGGTTCTTTTTCGTGAAAAAGAAAAGTGGCGAATTACGACCGTGTATTGACTACCGTGGACTCAATAAGTTGATTGCCAAGAATGCTTACCCCATTCCGCTCATCACTACTACTACTCATCATTCCGCTCATCACAGAGTTATTTGACAGGTTGAAAGGCTCCTCTATCTTTACGAAACTCGATCTTCGTGCTGCCTACAACCTAATAAGGATAAGGGCCGGTGATGAGTGGAAGACGGCATTCAATACTAGGTCAGGCCACTACGAATATCTAGTTATGCCATTTGGGTTATGTAATGCACCTGCCGTATTTCAGGAGTTCATAAACGATATCCTCCGCGACATGCTACAGTCTTGTGTGGTGGTGTACCTGGACGATATATTGATCCATTCTGCTAATTTAACCCAGCACATCCAGGATGTTTCGGAGGTATTGATTCGATTACGCAAGAACCAATTGTTCTGCAAACTAGAAAAATGTGAATTTCATCGCTCCCAAGTACCCTTCTTGGGTTTTGTTATATCTAAGGATGGCATAGCTATGGACCAAGAGAAGTTGGCAGCAGTTCTACAATGGCCACGACCCAAGGGGTTAAAAGCTATCCAAAGGTTCCTGGGCTTTGCCAACTATTACAGAAAGTTTATTCAGAACTTTTCTACCATTACAAAACCTCTCTCTGACCTTACGCATAAGGGCGCAAATCCCTCTCAATGGTCTGAGGCAGCTGAAATAGCCTTTGAAACCCTCAAAAAGGCATTTGCATCCGCTCCTATACTATCCCACCCTAATCCCACCCTGCCGTTTACGCTAGAGGTTGATGCCTCCGAGGTTGGGGTAGGGGCAGTTCTCTCCCAACGCCCCAAGGAAGGGGGTAACCTGAGGCCGTGTGGATTCTTTTCCAAAAAACTGTCTAGTGCCCAAAGCCATTACGAAATTGGTGATAGGGAACTGTTGGCTATCATCTTGGCATTAAAAGAATGGTGACATCTTCTGGAGGGCACTACAGCGCCAGTGTTGATCCTCACAGACCATAAGAACTTGATTTACCTATCCGAGGCCAAAAGGTTGTCATCTCGCCAGGCTCGATGGGCCCTATTTCTGTACAGATTTAATTTCATAGTATCGTACTTGCCAGGGTCCAAAAACATTAGGGGGGATGCTCTTTCTAGACAATTCTGCACAGACATTGAGAGGGATGAGGCCCCAGTTCCCATAATTCAGCCAGACAGGATTCTGGCTACTATTCGTACCAGCATCACCTTGCCACTGGGAGAGCAAATATTGGCGTCACAAGCTCGGGCACCTCCTGAAACCCCAGTTGGCAGGTGTTTTGTGGACGAACCCTTTCGTACCCAATTACTTGAGACCTACCACTCATCTAAGGCAGCTGGGCACATTGGCAGAGATCAGTTGGCATGGTCACTATCACGAACATTCTGGTGGCCCTCCCTGAAAGCCGACTGCTCTGCATTCACTGCTGCTTGCGCCATCTGTGCCCGTGCCAAAACTCCCAGACATCTCCCAGTGGGTCTGCTCCAACCTGTGCCAAATGGTGATCGTCCATAGTCCCATATTTCTATTGATTTTTTGGGAGAGCTGCCGAGTTCCAAGGGCTATACGTTTATCCTGATGGTGGTGGATAGATTCTCTAAGATTCTCTAAGATGGCTCATTTCGTGCCCCTCTCTGGCCTTCCCTCGGCCCAGGAATTGGCATTAATTTTTGCCAGAGAAGTATTCCGCTTGCACGGGGTGCCCAGAGTGATTGTGTCAGACCGGGGGAGTCAATTCGTGTCGAGATTCTGGAGGACATTCTGTGGCCAGATGGGCATTCAATTATCCTTCTCCTCCACCTACCATCCCCAGACCAACGGGGCCGATGAGCGTGCCAATCAGGGACTGGAGCAGTTTTTACGCTGCTTTGTGACTGATCATCATGATAACTGGGCTGACCTGTTGCCGTGGGCAGAGTTTGCCAGGAACTGTGTGGTTAATTCATCATCTGGGAGCTCTCCATTCCTTGTTAATTATGGGTTCCAGCCCTGTCTACTCCCAGACTCATTTCAGTTCCAGCAGATTCCGGCTCTGGATGAGCACATGGAGCAGCTCCGCTTCACTTGGGCACAGGTACAAAGGTCCCTCAGTCAGTCCTTCCACAGACATCAGCGGAATGCCAATCGCAGACGGTTGCCAGCGGTCTCCTTCCAGGTTGGGGATAGGGTATGGCTTTCCTCCAGGAATCTCAACCTGCAGGTGCCTTCGAACAAACTGGCCCCCCGGTTCATTGGGCCATTCAAGATTATTCGCAAAATCAATCCTGTGGCATACGCTTTGGAACTTCCTAATACTATGCGTATTCACAATGTGTTCCATGTGTCACTATTAAAGCCCTTGGTTTGCAATCGTTATACTACCACTCCGGTGGTTCCTGGGCCGGTGGATGTGCAGGGCCAAGAGGAATACGAAGTTCAGAGCATTATTGACTCCAGGAGATTTAGAGGCAAGTTGCAATATTTGGTCCACTGGAAAGGATATGGGTCTGAGGAGCGCTCTTGGGTTGACCACAAAGACCTCCATGCTCCACGATTGTTGCGCAACTTTCACTCTAAATACCCTCAGAAACCAAGACCCTCCGGCAGGGGAGGGGGTCTTTGAGAGGGGGGTACTATCACGGTTCCCGTGCTATTCTGTCAATCTTGACTGAATTACCTGTGTATTGGAGGATGCTGATTGGCCCGCCCAGGATGTGCCTTTATACGCTGTGTTCCAGTTCTCCTGTGTACCGACCCGGCTTGTCTGACTCTTCTGCTGACCCTGCTCCGTGTATGGGTCATGGGCTCTGGTTGACGACTCTGCTCCGTGATTGACCCGGTTCTGGCTGATGATCCTGCTCCGTGTATGACCCGGCTCTGGTTGACGACTCTGCTCCGTGATTGACCCGGTTCTGGCTGATGATCCTGCTCCGTGTATGACCCGGCTCTGGTAGACGACCCTGCTCCGTGATTGATCCTGTTCTTCGGCTGTTGTTCCTGCTGTGCTCCGGTTCCGGTTATCGCCCTGTTCCAGCTTGCTGTTCCGGTGTTCCTGCATTGCTCCGGTCGCTTCCGCGACATTCTGATCACTTGGTGACTCACTGTTCCTCTCACTGCTCTAGCTGAGATTGAGGTTGCTTTGCCATCCGTTGGTTGCTGCTGTCTCTCTGTACAGAACCTGTTAACCCCTGCAGGGCCTTGTAGTCTCCGGTCTTGTGCCTCCGTGATCTTGCCAAGCATACGGTTATCCGTTAGAGCCGCTACTCTAGTACCTCTGATACCCCTCACTACCTTCTGCAGAGCATTGCCTGTCCGGTGTTCGGTGTGCACCGTGACCGCGCCTGTCGGCACTGGTATCCATTCGCTCTTGCTGGGAAAGTTACGTACGGCACCGGAGGGGTGTCCTGGCTCCGGCCTACATACGTTCAGAGGGTACGCTATCCATTTGCACTATCCAGTGCTTCGGCTCTTAGTGCTTGTGCAGCCGCTATCAGTATTGACATCCAAGGCGTGTCAGGGCACTATTCATTGGGGTTAACGTAGGGTTAACGTCTATTCTCAGTTAAGGGCGATTCTGGTTCTTGTACTTCAGCTTGGCAATAGCACTTCTCTATAGCCCACGGCGGTGGTACTAGCTCAGCTCTGGCACTTGTGTGCCTTCCTAGTCCAACTTGAGAGTGAATTCAGTGCAGACACTTTACTCCAGCTTTGCTACTCAAGAACTGTGTTCCAGAGACTGCTATATATCCTAGGCATTGGCCAAACTAAGACTGAGTTCTCCTCTTGCACTTGTTAACGCTTTGGGGTTATTCCCCATCTATTCATTGCCCATTATTCTATTGCTGTATTGCATTCACTTTGTCCGTGTTTGCTATTACTGTTATTCCTGTGCTGGCCCCTAGGGGCATTGTATTGCTTCCTTGATTCAATAAACTGTGTTTTTACTTTATACCCTGGTCTGAGTGTCAGAAAACCGTTACAGTCAATTACCAGTGATAAGGAAAAATGCAGGTAAAAAAAACAAACACCTGCCATAGGGAAAAAAAAAGTGCAAGATGCAATTCAATTGAATGTGTTAGCCCTTAAGACCCATGGCACCCACTTTATCTTGTAAATTTAAGCCAATCAGCTTTGAGCTGGGGATTGTCTAAACCTGCTCAAAGCTGATTGGATGGAAGGTGCATAAGCACACATCCCAGACAATAGCTGTGAGACATTTTGAACATAGACTGCCCATACATAAAGGCAGTCTCTGTTCAAAATACCCTCACAGTGGAACTGGCATCATCCGGTAAGGTACAAACTGGTGGTCTGCTCATTCATTCCTTCTCCGCCACTGCCACGGAGAAAAAAAAGGGCATTAAGGATTACAATATTTTTTGGACAGTCTGCTAACATTGTTTCGAGGACAAAATTTTCATTTGATCCGGATTGATGGGGCAATTATTTGAGTATGTTGAACCCTGTCATCTGTGCCTTGTTTGAGCCTTTCAGTACTAGAGAGCTATGCTAAGTATTGCTCTGCAATGCGTTGCATACCCCCTCTGGCACTCAAGGAGTTAAACTATGCACAGATGACAGAGTTAGGTTTGTGTCACATCATGCAGTATATATTATTTTATTTTCTTACAGGAAGGAATCAACAGAGATAAAGAAGGTGTAAGAAGGAAGAGAGATGAAAGAAGATCAGCGAATGAAGAAGGAAGATAGAAGAAGATGGACAGTAAGTGACAGGTATGTATAACACAGATGAGCTAACGAATGGTGCTTGAAAGCATCTCAGGCACCGATCACTAGCTTTTTTCCTTTAAAGGGATAGTAATACTTAAAATGTAAAAAAAAAATCTGTTGTAGGGTTTATCCCCCTGAGTAAAACAAGAGTACTCCCACTTCTGAAAGGTGTTTCATTCAAAAGTTATTAATTTTCAAAGTTGAATTTTTTAGGTGCAATATAACAGTGGCCTGAAATTGTACAGTGGCGCTGTTGCTACACCATCCTATGGAGATTTATGGTCCCGGGAATAGAGCTGTCCATAGGATCGTGTAGTAACAGCGCCACTGTACAATTTCAGGCCACTGTGATATTGCACCCAAAAAATTCAACTTTGAAAATTAATAACTTTTGAATGAAACACCTTTCAGCAGTGGGAGTATCCTTGTTTTACTCAGGGGGATAAACCCTACAACATATTTTTTTTTTACATTTTAAGTATTATTATCCCTTTAATGTTCCCATTATTGCCACCACTGAGTGTGAATTTTGGGAACTTATCACACAAAACAAAAGTCTGGCCAAGAGTCAATTTCTGTGTCCTAACATCCATTGTGCTTTCAGCTGGTAGGGCAATTGAATACAGACAGACATTGTCTTGAACAAAGGCAAAAATTCATAGGGGGCATTAGGTTATTCTGGCCATAGTAAGTAAACTGGGGGATTTTTATTTGGAAGTGTTACTTCTCCTATAAAGGATCATCAGTCAAACCAACCTGTTGTTTTTGGAAGAAAATTAGATTATTGAACCACAAACTCAATGGCAATTGCAGATATTTGTTAAAAGAAAATTAGATTCCCTCTCTAGACAATCAACACCTTTTACATTTTTAGCTTGTTTTCCCAGCTTATATAAGCGTACCACTCATCTAATATTAACTACATAAATCAATTGTGACTATGACTTGCTTTAATTGCACACTAGTGATTCACCAGCAAAACACAGAGAACATCCACTTTACCCTGTAACAAATAACAGCAAGAATTGGATTTATTTTAATGAAAAAGATGACATAATGATTGCATACAATGAGGCATAAAATATAGATTCACAATTGTTTAAAGGGATAGTAAAGTCCCATAAAAAGTATGTTCTAAATCGTAGCTGCACTAAAAATACATTCAATGTGCTTAATCCTTTCTCTCAAACCGTTATGGTTTGAGAGATATAATAAAATAAAGGTCTCCGTTTCCTCCCCTTTCTGCCTGACGAGCTGTAAAGCTATCAGAGACAGAATCCGGTCACCCGACTGTAGGTGGCTCTTCAGGAGCGCTGTCATCGGGATACCTAACTATAATTACTTCATTGGTGTGGTCTACAAAGTGTGCCTGGCTTGCAAGCACACATTGTGGGCCATTATGATGAAGTAATTATACTTAGACATCTAGATGACAGCACTCCTGAAGAGCCGCCGTCTGGTCCCAGAAGCAGGATCTCATGACGTCCGCTGTACAGCGGACGCATGAGAAGGGGGAGGGAGTGGAGGTCTTTATTTTATTATATCTCTCAAACCATAAAGGTTTAAGAGAAAGGATTAAGCACATTGAATGTTTTTTTTACTGCAGCTACCATTTAGAACATACTTTTTATGGGACTATACTATCCCTTTAAACCAGGCTTTGAACCTCTGAATGCCAGATTGTGTTGGAGACCTAGCTAGTATTCACAGGGTTAACCCTTTGAGTGTCAGATGCGTTGCACACACCCCTGGCATTCCAAGGGTTAAAAAACATTGATTTAATCTCTGAAATTATCCTGACTCCAGAAAGGAATTCTATATTTATTCTTAGAGATGCCAGATTCTGTTACACATTCAAAGCTTCAAAAAATACTATTTCATTTTCTATCAAACACAGCTAAAAATCTTATTAATTGGGAAAATCTGGGGTGGTTTGCACTTAAAGGGATAGTAATACTTCATTTTAACTTTATTTCATTTTGTAGGCATTAAAAAAACATGAAGAATGATATCTCTCAATCCTTTATGGTTTAAGAGATATTCACAAGCAAAGTTTCCCCTCCCGCCCCTTTTACCTAGTGTAAGCCATCTCTTCTCAGATGTGGAATGCAGTCCATAGACCAGACAGATAACAGAAGGGGACAATCTTCTTGTTATGAGAACAATGAAAGCCCTGCTCCCCTTGACAAGTTTTTCAGCTTTTTCCCTTATCTTATTTGAAGATTGTCCCTCTCTGCAGTCTACCTGGGCACCTCCCTTCTGATCTGGTTGAACAGGGGAGGGATACTTTGTTTGTGAATATCTCTTAAACCATAAAGGTTTGAGAGATAAGACATATCATTCTTCATGTTTTTTTAATGCCTACAAAATAAAATATTACTATCCCTTTAAGGAATGAGAAAATCTGGGGTGTTTGCACTTAAGGAACGGGAAAATCTGTGGTGTTTGCACTTAAGGAACGGGAAAATCTGGGGTGGTTTGCACTTGAGGAACGGGAAAATCTGTGGTGTTTGCACTTAAGGACCGGCTCCATTTTGACCTTTTTGACAATGTCTTTTTTCAACAGTATTTTCCCTCTAAGTCCTTTATCCCAGCTGCAAAAATTATACTGTAAAATCTCCCACATTTTACCCCATTTCACCTTATGTGAAGTGAGGGATGCGAATAAAAAATTAAAATGCCCCACTCTATTGCTATTCCCCTTCCCAGCCTCCCCCACCTCAACACATTACATGTCTGCCCCCCTTTCCATCATCAGACCCCCTGAAATCCATGATTCCCCATCTGGAGGCAGCCGTGACACTGGTGCAGAGGCAGCATTCCTGTGCTCACGACCTACTTCCTCTGCTATTTTTATTAAAGGGGATCTATCACCCCTATAGAAGTTTGTCTTAAATGGAAGTGTATATAGCGACTAGCTGGTACACAAATATATATATGTCCTACATAATAATTCACTACAAAGTTTGTAACGACACAGTCATGCACAGTAGAGACTGCCCATGACAAGGCTGATACATAGTGGGGCGCTCCAAAGTCAGACCAGATCGACCACCCCACTATCCAGCCCGCCTGACACTATCTAAGGCTGAAAAAAAAAATGGCTGCCAATCACTCCTACACCACAGACACACACACATATAATGTAAAATATTGGGTATAATTTACACCTGCGTTTTATACACAGATGCATATTATACTCATGTTTTACAGTACACTGTAGTTTTAAGTACACTTATATGGATAACTGACCATTTATTTTATTTATAATAAAGTAAACAATAAAAAAAGAAAAAAATCTACTTTTTTTATAGGTTCTACTGTGATAATTTGTGCCCACATTTTTAATTAATACTGGATAAAGAGGTATGAACGGTCGTTCGTACCTTCCACATGTACAGTTTTTGGGGGGCACTGTCCCTCTGGGGCAAAACTACACATGTCCCTCTTTCCTTCCCTGATCTTCAACTTTTTTTGGCATTATCCTTTGTAGCGTGTAGATAGGTGTACTAGCAGTGTGGGATGGCATTGCCCATCTGTTTGTTTTTTAAAGGGATAGTAATACTTCGTTTTAACTTTATTTTATTTTGTAGGCATTAAAAAAACATGAAGAATGATATAAGTCTTATCTCCCAAACCTTTATGGTTTATGAGATATTCACAAGCAAAGTTCCCCTCCTGCCCCTTTTAACTAGTGTAAGCCAACTCTTCTCAGATGTGAGTCTGGTTGTATGACAGGACAGATAACAGAAGGGGACAATTTTCTTTGTATGAAAACAATGAAAGCCCTTCCCCCCTTGACAAGTTTTTCAGCTTTTTCCCTTATCTTAATTGAAGATTGTCCCTCTCTGCAGTCTACCTGGGCATCTCCCTTCTGATCTGGTTGAACAGGGGGGGGGATACTTTGTTTGTGAATATCTCTTAAACCATAAAGGTTTGAGAAATAAGACTTATATCATTCTTCATGTTTTTTTAATGCCTACAAAATAAAATAAAGTTAAAATGAAGTATTACTATCCCTTTAAACAATGCTTAAACCCTTGAGTGGCAGAGGGCTGTGCAATTCATTGCAATGCAATGCATTGTCCTCTTGACCTTATAAATGCAGTGGAGATACACTACTGTTATACTACAGTGGCTCAACTGAAATGAAGCTACACCAAGGTTACCACAGAGCTTACATTAGAAATGGTGCCACACTAGTGATACAATATAGCTTACAGTTGAAATGGAACTAAACTAATGATATCAGAGAGCTTACAGTTGAAATGGATTTACACTACTGATACCATAGAATTTCAACTGAAATGAAGCCATACTAGTGACAACCCAGAGCTTACACTTGGAGACAGAAAGAAAATGAGAGGAGGCAAATATAGTTGTTGATACCTTTTATTGGCTAACTAAGCAGATTTAGAATGCAAGCTTTCAAGACCTTAGGTCTCTTCCTCAGGCATGTTATACAGATAAATATGAAAATACCTCTCTTATACACAAGTACACATTGCATTGTTTAGAATGGAAATCAGATAAGAGAACTCAATCCAGATCCAGATACTTTATTTATTATTTATTTAATTTTTATTTAGAAAATGTTTTACCAGGAAGAATACATTGATATTTCTCTCATTTTGAAGTATGTCCTAGATAGTTTTCAGTAAAGGGTTACATATTTACACAAATTGAGAAACATTATATATATATATTACATTATTATATATACATACATACACATGAATATACATACATATGGAATATTAAAATTATATACAGTTACACTATGTTTTTGATCAGTCAGTGGGGGTAGGGGAATTGGATATAAAAGGACAGCAGGGTGGAAAGATATGAGAGACGGATAATATGGGGGGTAATGGTGTAATGGTGGGGAGAGTAACTTTGGGATACAAACAAACAAAAAAATCATCATGTGCCCTTCTACAATTACTGAGAATATTGTACATCATTTGCTTTACAATACATGTGTAGTACAAAATCCTTAAAGGGATAGAAATGTTTCATAATAAAATCAGCTCTAATTAATCATTATAGTATTTGGACTTTGGAGAGTGTTATTTCAGTTCTGTCAGAGTTGCAGTTCAAGAGTAATTCAATGACAAAGTATCCCCCTCCCGCCCCTTTTACTGATGTAACACTGCTCAGCCAGATCAGAAGGGAGGTGCCCAGGTAGACTGCAGAGAGGGACAATCTTCAATTAAGATAAGGGAAAAACCTGAAAAACTTGTCAAGGGGGCCAGGGCTTTCATTGTTCTCATAGGAAGAAGATTGTCCCCTGCTGTTATCTGTCTGGTCTATGGACTGGATTCCACATCTGAGAAGAGATGGCTTACACTAGGTAAAAGGGGCAGGAGGGGAAACTTTGCTTGTGAATATCTCTCAAACCATAATTGTTTGAGAGATAAGACATATCATTCTTCTTGTTTTTTTATTTTTATAAAATAAAGATAAAACGAAGTATTACTATCCCTTTAAAAACCTTTAAACATTGAACCTTTTCCACTGCAAATCCCCCCCATGTCACTGATGACAACATCACAACTGCATTCTCTCATGCCACCTTAAAGACAACGTCATTTCATATGACAGAGGAGCACACACCATCCATCACACAACAAAATATCACACACAAACATTATCTGCTCAGCCAACATTATATAGCACAATTTACACACAAATCCAAACACATTTCTATGGCTTTTTCTGCATTTTAATCTACCAGCTCCTCAGTCACATTCCACCAAGCTGTAATTCATTTACCTACTACAAGGTACAGTGCTCAAATGAAATACAAAAACTGCTGCATGTACCCTCACAATTCTAATAACGTCACACAAAATGAATGACGGACACCTTTCAAACCATGGACATTTAGTAGGATTTATTTCTAAGTGGTATTACATGCCATTGCCTGTGCAATTTATTGTTTCAAATACATGTTTTGCTGGGTGATAGCAAATATGTGGTAAGATGAAATGACAATGACTTTAATGTTTGATCACAGTAAGACGTAGGGGTGCATGTTGTCATCAGTGCTAAAGATAGATTTACACACAAAGATGTAAAATGCTTGAAGCAGATGCCTAAGAATTTTGTTTTATTCTCTGGGGGATAATGCACTCTAGTTCACTGTGTTCTCTCTACAAGTGTACATATGCGGCCTATATAGCAACACACTTATGCAAATATTGTCCACTTGACTTCTCTGATATACCCTATTAAAATAAAGCGTTATATTATCCACAATCCTGTGGCTAAACTACAGTGGTCGGAGGGGTCGCCATGCGACTGGGCCCGTCACTCCATGGATCCCGGCCACCCGGTCAGCCCCCACTGACAACACAGCAGGAATCATTCTCCTCTTCCTTTTCCTCTAATGTGCATACATGCGCCGCTAGGAAACTCTGTGAAGCGAGTTCCTTGACCGCGCATGCGCCGAGCCTAGGAAACTGAAGAGCGCACGAGCGCAGCGCTGCTCCGTCTGCACAGAGGCTTAATTTGAAGTAAAGGAAACTGTGGAGGTGGACAGTGGGGGCTATGAAGTGGACATTGGGGCAATGAAGTGGAAATGGACAGTAGGGGCTATGAAGTAGTGGAGCGGACAGTGGGGGCAATCAACTGGACAGTGGGGGCAATGAAGTGGAAGTGGACATTGGGAGTAATGTGGGGCAGTGTTGGAGTGGACAGTGGGGGTAATGTGGAAATGGACAATGGGGCAATTTTAAATGGACAATGAGGACAATGTGGAGTTGGACAATAGGGCTTACAATGTGGAAGTGGACAATGGGGCGTACAATGTGGAGGTGGACAATGGGGCGTACAATGTAGAGGTGGACAATGGGGCGTACAATGTGGAGGTGGACAATGTATAAGTGACATTTCTGGAGTGGAGTTGCATGTTGGGGTCAGGGGCCTATGGCAATTCTCGCACCAGGATCTGGTGTGATTTCTAGTTACGCCTCTGCCACAATCCCACGGGCAATGCAACATTTGTTAGTAGATAATATAATCTGAGCCAGGAGTTTCATTTACCGGACCAAAGCTGGGCCGGCTTGGCAGACCTAGCTACTATTTAGCCTGCACTCACACAGTGACACCACACACGCTACACCATCTGCATGTGAATCATCAATAATCCAATGAAACGCTGCAACGCCACCTCCTAGAGATAGCAACCAATGTTTCATTGGATAAATCAATGCTGGGAAGCTCCTCTTCTCATAGATGTCATCTTGCACAGTGCCACTCACTTAACCTCTTGAGGACCAGAGGTGCATTTGGAGCATTGCCTTGCAATATGTACACCTCTGATCTAGTGCTCAGTGACAGCTGCCAGCAACACCAGCAAAAGTGTCAGGCATCAGCAGAAACCAGAGAGTGTAGCAACCGGCCCTTAAGTGTGATTGGCCCCTCAGGCTTTATACCGCAGGCCCGCAGTGTTTGTGTCTGGTGCAGTTGTAGTGTGGCAACAGAAACTTTACTGTCTCAGTGTCTCTGAAATTGAGGCAGTAAAAGATGTTAAGAGAAAAAGAGATTGCTTACATTACAGTTAATCAGTAGGGGCTGTCGGATGATGGAGGCAGGGGTAGCTTCAGAAAGTGGTGCCCAATCTCCATTCGGGGCCGCCCCCAAAACACTTGGGGCTTTAGCCCCCCATTGGATCACATGGTTATAATTCAGGCCTGTGATGTACAAATGCCAGTCAGACAGCAGCATCAATATGTATGGGAAAGGTGTAAAGTTTTATGAAAAGGTCCGTGTGTGTGTGTGTCTGTGTGTGTGTGTGCCAGTCCCAATGGTAGAAGAGATGACTGTACTGCACAATGGGCAGGGTATCATGTCCACACAGGAGGTGCCACCAACACTGAGAGGCAGGAAGTGCAGGTGCGACTATCCGGAGCACCACATAAGTGTTAGAAAAGTTATAGGGACAGAGTGATGAAATGTTGAGGTGGCCGGTGTAAGTTTGTGGGTCATGAAAGGAATGAGTGAATACTGAGGAGGGCTTTGGTAGTGGTGTAAGTTAGTAAGTGATGAAATATTCGGTGGCATAGAAAACTGAGAAGACAGCACTGTTTGTATTAAAAGCATTATGTGGTGGTGGGTTCTATTTCAGATGTCAATAGGTGAGAGTCAGCCATGTTTTTGATTTTGCTGAAGGGATACTGAGGGTTGTGGAAAATTATGTGCCTGTGTATGTTCGGCTGAGGCAGTGTGCAGGAGATATGCAAATCTCCTCCTAGCTGTGCACTGGGATGTGTGTGTCGGGAATCAGGCAGTGTGCATATGCATATCTCCTCTTAGCTGCCTCCCTGGGGTGTGTGTATTATAATTTAGTGTGTAATGCTGGGCTCAGGCAGTGTAGAGGAGATACGTAAATCTCCTAGCTGCCTCCCTGGGGTGTGTGTGAGGCATGGACATAGAATCTGTGGTCACCTGACCACTTCTTTTTTTATAGTATAGATACTGTTAACCCTTTAAGGACCACGTGACATGCTATGACCATCACTCTTTTTTTGCCTTAAGGACCGGTGCACGTCAGGTAAATTTTACTTACAGCACTCCTGTGAGAGAGCCGTAAGTAAAAAGGGGGTCTGAAATTGACTGT
Organism: Rhinophrynus dorsalis; assembly: GCA_037306005.1. Classification (NCBI taxonomy): domain Eukaryota; kingdom Metazoa; phylum Chordata; class Amphibia; order Anura; family Rhinophrynidae; genus Rhinophrynus; species Rhinophrynus dorsalis. Next base: position 542,988,779 of record CM074720.1, read on the forward strand.
GGCAAAACAGGAGCAGTCTCTCTCAGGCCCCAACGTGGCATGCCGGTTCACGTAACAGGTCATGTTTACCGGCACGTAGGAAAGGATCAAAGTGGTCCTTAACAGAAGGTAACTGCCCTGGACCACTGGTCCTTAAGGAATTAATGGGCAAATGTTTTATTATAAAGAATCACCTTTATATACAAGGCTGCTAGTAAAATGTAACATTTTCTTGATTTAAAGGGGACAAGTCTCATTTGTGTACAATGCTGCTGGGAAAATGTGACATTTTATTGATTTAAAGGGGAACTGTCCTATAAGAATATATCATTGTTATGTTTGGTTTTTTTACAGGAGGACTCATATAAGGCCCTTAAACATTTGAGTGCCAGAGAGGTATCTAACCCATTGCAACACAATGCGTTGGGTACCCCTCTGGCACTCAAAGGGTTAAATGGTTAAGTAGACTAACGCACTCTACCCGCCTCAGTTTGGAAAAAAAAGAAAAAAGCTGCCATCACCTGTCATATCCGCCTCCATGGAAATGTCATTCAGGACCAACTGAAGGTGTTAGCTCTTATGACAAAGGCATTTTATAGGGGCATTAGGATTTTCGGGCCAGCGTAAGCTAAGTGGAAGGTTATTTGCAATGTACTGGGCACCCCTCTGGCTCTTAAAGCGGAACTATCACCTCAAATAAAGTCCCCCCCAATAATCCTATATAATAATTCGCTAGGATGTTTGTCAGAAGCGGTCATGCTCAGTATAGACTGCATGCATTCAGGCAGTCTCTACTGCGCATGAATGTATAGCGTGAGTGAGGCGACGCAAGACTGTATTGCGTGGAGCAGTGAGGTAGCGGCCGCTTAAGCAATGCATTGTATACCCCTCCGGCACTCAAAGGGTTAACATTACCCAGACCTCGGACCATGTACACGGGGCTTTTATACTAGTTAGTCATAAAGCGCTAAGCTTAGAAATAGTGCTATTATCCAGCATAGGTACAGCATTAATAAGAAATCCTACTGCTTATGAGACTGACGGACAGTCATCAGCGCAGACATCTTGGCTTGGAGACATCTGTGCACCTGCACTGTCCATTCCAGTCTCCACCTTAAGGTAACAGGAAGGCATTGACGGTGCAGGAGCAAAGACGCCTCTTGGCTGTCAGTCTCAGAAGTAGGATTTCTTAAAGGGATAGTAATGATTCATAATAAAAGCAGCTCTAATTAATCATCATAGTATTTGGACTTTAGAGAGTGTTATTTCAATTCTGTCAGAGTTGTAGTTCAAGAGTAATTCAATGACAAAGTGTCCCCCTCCCACCCCTTTTACTGATGTAACACTGCTCAGCCAGAGCAGAAGGGAGGTGTCCAGGTAGATTGCAGAGAGGGACAATCTTCAATTAAGATAAGGGAAAAACTTGAAAAACTTGTCAAGGGGGGCAGGACTTTCATTGTTCTCATAGGAAGAAGATTGTCCCCTGCTGTTATCTGTCTGGTCTATGGACTGGATTCCACATCTGAGAAGAGATGGCTTACACTAGGTAAAAGGGGCGGGAGGGGAACTTTGCTTGTGAATATCTCTCAAACCATAAAGGGTTGAGAGATAAGACATATCTTTCTTCATGTTTTTTAATGCCTACAAAATAAAATAAAATAAAGATAAAACAAAGTATTACTATCCCTTTAATAAAGCGGTACTTATGCTGTATAATAGCACTATTTCTAAGCTTATCGCTATATAACTAACTAGTAGAACAGCCCGTTACATGGGTCACAGTGCCACCGCCACCCGGTCGCGGGGCAGTCAGGCGCAGTGTAGACTACCCGCGCCACGGCTGATACAGAGCTGGCGCTCCGAATAGTTCTATATCAGCCTCGGCGCGGGCAGTCTCTACTGCGCATGTCGCGGCGTTACACACGAATTAGCGAATTATGATATAGGAATATTTGGGGGGGAATTTATTTGGGGTGATAGCTCCGCTTTAAAGGGTTAAACAAAATAATGAGACATTAGCCCTATAAATATAGTTTCCTTTTTAACCATACATGTTATAGAAGGAGTTAATCTAAGCATTATACTATACAGAACAGGACCACACACAGGAATTCTTCATACATTTACACAGACACTGTAATGTATCCATATGTCATCTGATGAAACCCAGCTCCGTTTGTGAATACAACGGCTATGAAATCGTTCCGCTTTGAAGAGTTCAGCCCCATTTTATGTATCCATTTCAAAGCTATAGACATTTACATTTATCTTAAAGGGGATGATTAACCACTTTACAACTTTGCTTAAATCGTTTTACCTACTTAAAGGGATAGTAATGTTTCATAATAAAAGCAGCTCTAATTAACCCCTTAAGGACCCTTGACGTACCAGGACCGTCATGGTCCTTGAACTACTGAAGGACCGATGACGGTCCTGGTACGTCACGTACTTTTTACTTACAGCGCTCTACCGGGAGCGCTGTAAGTAAAAATAGGGCCTGAAATAGACCGCTCCAAGATCGGAGCGATCTCTTTCAAGCCCCATAGTGACACGCCGATACACGTGACAGGTCACATGTACCGGCGCGTCCAAGTGCACCTATGCGGTCATTATGGGACAGAAATGTCCCATGACCGCCGGTCCTTAAGGGGTTAATCATCATAGTATTTGGACTTTGGAGAGTGTTATTTTAATTCTGTCAGAGTTGTAGTTCAAGAGTAATACAATGACAAAGTATCCCCCTCCCGCCCCTTTTACTGATGTAACACTGTTCAGCCAGATCAGAAGGGAGGTGCCCAGGTAGATTGCAGAGAGGGACAATCTTCAGTTAAGATAAGGGGAAAAGCTGAAAAACTTGTCGAGGGGGGCAGGGCTTTCATTGTTCTCATAGGAAGAAGATTGTCCCCTTCTGTTATCTGTCTGGTCTATGGACTGCATTCCACATCTGAGAAGAGATGGCTTACACTAGGTAAAAGGGGCGGGAGGGGAAACTTTGCTTGTGAATATCTCTCAAACCATAAAGGTTTGCAAGATAAGACATATCATTCTTTGTGTTTTTTTAATGCCTACAAAATAAAATAAAGATAAAACGAAGTATTACTATCCCTTTAAAACAACTATTTGTAGTTGGAATGCACACGCTGTAGATTGTATATAATGACCCGGGTGCTCATCAAAGAAAAAAGGATGATACATACAGTTCATGAAGATAGATGGCACTCACAGGGTTTCTTGTGGAAAGTAAAACGATGTTACATGTTTATTGGAATCGAGGTTTCGGCTACCACCGCAGCCTTTATCAAGACAAGTGTATACATTTTAAAAAAAAAATAAAACTCTTGTTTGTTGAAATTGAAAGCATAAATGCAGCTCTGTATACACTTCCAACCAGCCTGTGTTGAATAGATCTGTACCGCAGTCTGACGCTTCTATCCAGTCTCCTCTGGTTATGGAGGCTGTCTGTCTGTAAGCTGGAGCGCTCTCATTGGCAGAGATTGATTTCTGGCCAATGAGAGTGCTCCAGCTTAGAGACAGACAGCCTCCGTCATCGGAGGAGGCTGGATAGAGAGGGGCAGACTGAGGTACGGATCCGTTCAACACAGGCTGGTCGGAAGTGTGTACAGAGCTGCTTTCATGCTTTTAATTTCAACAAACAAGAGTTAAAAAAAAAAAAAAATGTATACACTTTATCATTATTTAAAGTAGATAAAACGATGTAAGCAAAGTTGTAAAGGGGTTAAACATCCCCTTTAACCCTTAAAGTGCTTTGCAATGCTTTACGTACCTCCCCTGGCATTCAAAGGGTTAACCCCTTAGATGACAAAGAGCTATCCAATGCTTTATGAAGCAATACACTGGTGGGCACTCTAGCATCCAAGAGCTTAACCCTTTCAGTGCCAGAGGGGGCGCTGAGAGGGTTAAATATTATTCCTGAAATATTATTATTTTTTCTGTCATCTATTAATCTGCTTAGTTGTCATATCTGTTCATCTGTTGTCGTTATTTGTCAGTTCCAACGAGGATTCTTTATGCACTCCTATCTGAATGTGTGGTTAAGGAAATGTATGTTTCCAAAACAAGGAACTTTTCTTGTCTTTTGCAATCAATACGTTTCAGATATTTTTTTTATGTAGTTATTTTATTCCTAGTCCAGATGGATTGTGAAAGAAAAATGTAAACAAGACAGCATGTGTTTTGAAGTCTGTTATTTTAAACAGACTCGGTTGAAAAACACAGTATAAAAGTATTATGTAAGTTAAAAATATATCTGTCAGTCAAATCTTATACACACACAGGTGTTATATGTGTGAGCGCATTATAGATATATATATATATATGCTATATGATAATTCGCTAGGATGTTTGTCAGAAGCCGTCATGTGCAGTAGAGATTGCACAGAATGCTGGGAGCTCTGGCTGGGAACATTCTGTGCGGAATGCTGGGAGCACGGAATGCTGGGAGCACGGAATGCTGGGAGTTCTGTGCTGGGAGCATTCTGTGCTTTCGGACAGTCTCTACAGTGCATGACTGCATCGGAGGCAGGACGCAGAGCAGGATCGGCCTCTTAACTCTATGAGTGCCAGAGGGGTACTCAACACATTGAAAAGCAATGTGATGCGTACCCCTCTGGCCCTCAAAGGATTATCATCACCCGGACCTATATATATATATGATAAAGTACTAGCGGTAGTACGAAACGTGTCAGAGAACTCTGCTTTAACATGCCGATACTATATTTTAAAGAGATAGTAATGGTTCCTTTTAAGTTTATTTAATATTGTAGACATTAAAAAAAGATTAACATCTATGTAAGTCTTATCTCTCAGACCCTTATGGTTTGAGAGATATAACTTGATAAATTTACCTTTTCCTGGCTGTTTTACTCAAGTCTGCCAAACAGAATTGTGAGGAGCACCCATCGAGCACGAACAAGGTAAAGTGTCTTGTTCTAGGCATGGTAGCCTCTCAATGGTGCTACAACTCACGTTTTTCACTCCCATGTGCCATTGCAGAGAGGAAATCTCCATGTCCATATCAGACTGGTCCTGCCCACAGACAGCCCAGCTCTGAAATGTCAGGCAAATCCTCTCTGCACGAGAGAAATAGCATAACCACAGATGTATGTTTCGGCCTATATGGGCCTCATCAGTGCGGTGGCGCTGAATCCCTCTAGGCACACGGAAGCAAGGGCCCATGCCTGGGATGCCCTTATACTTAGGGAGACAAACAGAATTGTGAGGAGCACCCATCGAGCACGAACAAGGTAAAGTGTCTTGTTCTAGGCATGGTAGCCTCTCAATGGTGCTACAACTCACGTTTTTCACTTCCATGTGCCATTGCAGAGAGGAAATCTCCATGTCCATATCAGACTGGTCCTGCCCACAGACAGTCCAGCTCCGAAATGTCAGGCAAATCCTCTCTGCACGAGAGAAATAGCATAACCACAGACGTACGTTTCGGCTTACTCAACTCTGCCATCTAGCTGACAGCTGCAGATTCCAGTCATTTGACCAGACAGAGACTCTTCAGCAGAGCTGAAAACATGCTATTTAGAAATAAATACTTCATTGGAACAGTCTAAAAAGTGTGCTTGTAAGCCAGGCACACTTTGTAGACCGTTCCAAATGAAGTATTTATCTTTAGATATTGTTATATCGGCGCTGCTGAAGAGCCACATCTGGTCAAGCGACCAGAATCTGCTTCTGACAGCTTTACAGCTCGTCAAGCAGAAAGGGGAGGGAGCGGAGAACTTTATTTTCCTATATCTCTCAAACCATAACGATCTGAGAGATACGAATAAGTGCAAGTACTCTCTTTTAATTGTATCTACCAAATAGTTAATACTTTTTTTCTGACATTACTATCCCTTTAAACGGTTGGTGATATCATTATATTCAATAAATAAAATCAGTAAGAGTCAAGTGCTATTATTTTCACCTCTGTGAATATGGACTGAACATCTAATATATCCGATTGGTGAAATATTGTAACATCCGGTCAGCAATATATTGTTGCAACGCCAACAAGAGACGGGAGGCTGATTACAAAGCGACCAAGGTCCTCTGCCCGCATTGAGAGACAATATAATGAAGTTAGATCATCAAGCCCCAGGTAATTCGACCATCTGAAATTGAACCTGAATAGAGGGCTAATAACTTGTAGACGGGGGAGGACAAGGAGATAATAATATATACAACTAATAATTCCTGCCCGCATAGTCTCGATAATATACCTGCCCGCTGGATCACAACAGCTTGTCCGGATATATTACATAATATAAGTGCTTGACATATTCACCACTTACAGCTTCTTTGAGAAGAATTATTGAAACCCAACCGAGAACATTGGAAAAGGAACGCATTATCATTATATAAATTTACTATACACAGTAACAACTAGCTCCGGAGAATATTAATGTTGATTTGACTATGTTATGATCCATTCCAATACTGTTAGTATCAGTGATTTTTATTGATTTTATATTGATCTGTTCATTATTAAAAAAAATGTATTTACTAATTCAGCAGTAGATTATAGCGCTATACATATATATATATATATATATATATATATATATATATATATATATACTAGTGTAAAAGCCAATGTACACAGACCAGTATTCTGCTCGTTCGGGCTGTCTCTACTGTGCATGACTGCATCGGACAAATATCTATATATATAAAAGAGAAAGGCTCATTGCATAATTTATGTCTCCTCAGGAGACACACACACCCAGGAGTGACAATAAGGAGGGGTTACTGTTCCCATTGGGTGATTCAATGGGGGCGTGATTTTCACACCAATTGCAGTGCACTGCTATTGGTGTGAAAATCATGCAGGGAGTTGGCCCGCCCCCACTATGCAGCCCGCCCACCACTATCAAAGTCAGAAAAAAACAATATGGCCGCCACTTGCTCCTACACCACAGACAAACACACACATGCCCCACTCACACAGCACCAAACACAGACACATGCCCCACTCACACAGCACCAGACACACACACACACACACACACACACCCCACTCACACACACAAAAGCCAGAGAGAAATATGGCTAACATACACACACACACACAGTCACTCACCCTGACTCCCAGTGGCCTCAGCAGGACCTGTACTACAGCCACTGAGGAACAAAATGGCACTCAAAGGGTTAAGGTAGGTCCTCATTGCTCTATTATTTCTTCACTGTCATCATTTGCCATACAACACAGAGGACAGGCAGGCATCAGGTACACACTTAACCCACTGACTGCCACAGGGTTGTGTATCAAGTTTTAGCCCTCAGTGAGTGTGTTCAAACCCCTCACACTGTAAACTTGCATTTCCCTCCCACTTCTCCTCCTTCCCCAGCCTATTACTAACACTTTTCCACATTTCTCTTAAGCCCCGCCCCTACTTGTGATTAAGCCCCGCCCCCTTTAACCCAGATTGCCCCATTGCTCTCTCCACATCAGCACCACATGAGGGACTCCACAATTAAAAGTTCCCAGGTATTACACACTCATGCCCCACTCACACAGCACCAAACACCCATACACACACACACACAAAGCCAGAAAGAAATATGGCTGACACACAGTCACTCACCCTGACTCCCAGTGGCCTCAGCAGGACCTGTAGTATAGCCACTGAAGGGTGCTGCATCACCAGGGGAACAAAATGGCACTCAAAGGGTTAAATTAGGTCCTCATTGCTGAATTATTTCTTCACTGTCATCATTTGCCATGCAAGACACAGGACAGACAGCCATCAGGTACACACTTAACCCACTGACTGCCACAGGGTTGTGTATCAAGTTTTACCCCTCAGGGAGTGTGTTCAAACCCCTCACACTGTAAACTTGCATTTCCCTCCGACTTTTCCTCCTTTCCCCGCCTATTACTAACACTTTTCCACATTTCTCTTAAGCCCTGCCCCTACTCGCGATTAAGCCCTGCCCACTTTAAACCCAAATTGCCCCATTGCTCTCTCCACATCAGTACCACATGAGGGACTCCACAAGTAAAAGTTCCCAGGTATTACACACACATGCCCCACTCACACAGCACCACCACACAAACAAAGCCAGAAAGACATATGTCATACCATATAAAGTCTGGCACTTCGAGTAGTTGCGAGAACTACATATAATCAAGAAATAGAGGCGACAGAGGGAACCTAAATGATTGGTAAACACTAATTTTATTTATAATCAGTTGATTAACCAATCACGTATCAAAATACAATTTAAAATACACAAAAATATATGATCAATTGAATCACATTAAAAACCATACAAACACCCCCCAATATTCAGATGAAACAATGATATATTTGATCCACCTCAATGACAAATGCTGGGATGTATCTCCGAGGCACACTGAACACCAATAAAGTTCTGATGCCACAGATAAATCCCTAAAAAATGATCGATAGTATAATAGCCAATGCAACGCACAAATCCATAGCATGGCAACAATATATCACTGTAAAAAACACATACACATATCTAAACTATCCTCTGCAAATACCCCATACTAAAATCTTCTAAACTGTCCCTCTCTATATACCGGTATATAAAAATAAAAATGCAAAAGAAAAAGGTCCAAACGTGATCCTCCTGACTGAGTGGAGTTTTTCGATGTATATCATACACCATACAATTCAACTGACCATTTCCAATCGCCAATGTTCAGAAACAATAAACCTTCAATGTATCACCAAATTTTTTCACTGGTATCTCTTGCACCTCCGCTGAACTTAATATACAGATATATATCTATTCATTACTAAGGTTCAAGCTAATTCCCTTGAAGGCAAAAATGCAAATCTGTGATACCTTTACATAAATTACAGGGTTACATAGGCTGATTTTCTTAAAGGCAAAATATTTATTATTTTTTTGAACTTGTGGAGTAGTGGTTCAAGGTCAGGCAGCTGAGGGTTGCTATTCCTCCTGTTTTTTGTTATCTTGCGACACCATATTTGTTTATTTATTCAGAAAGAAATATGGCTGACACACATACACAGTCACTCACACTGACTCCCAGTGGCCTCAGCAGGGCCTGTAGTACAGCCACTGAAGGGTGCTACAGCACCAGGGGAACAAAATGGCACTCAAAGGGTTAAGGTAGGCCATCATTGCTGAATTATTTCTTCACTGTCATCATTTGCCATGCAAGACACAGGACAGACAGCTATCAGGCACACACTTAACCCACTAACTGCCACAGGGTTGTGTATCAAGTTTTACCCCTCAGGGAGTGTGTTCAAACCCCTCACACTGTAAACTTGCATTTCCCTCCCACATCTCCTCCTTCCCCAGCCTATTACTAACACTTTTTCCAAACTTATGTTAAGCCCCGCCTACTCACAATTAAACCCCACCCACTTTTAACCCAGATTGCCCCATTTGTCTCTCCACATCAGCACCACATGACTCCCCTCCAGGGACTCCACAAGTCAATGTTCCCAGGCATGAATACACTTCCCACTGCTATTTAACTCTGACATGCCTCTCTATAACTTAACCCTTTGAGTGCCAGAGGGGTGCACAACTCATGGACGCATGTGTTTCTGCGCATATATGTTGTGTGTGTGTACATCTCTGTTACATATTTGTGTGCATCTCCGGTGTGTGTGTGTGCATGTCTTTTGCATGTCTCTGCCGCTCACTGTGTGTGTCTGCCTGTGTGTTGCATATATCTGTGTTTATCAGTGTGTCTACATTTCACACATGTGCGCCCAACGGTCATAACATGACGGCCAACGCCGTCCCACATAGTGTATAAGCGCCCAACATGTGTCACTTAACCCTTTCACTGCCAGAGGACTATACAACTCATTACACAGCAATGTGTTGCGTACCTCTCTCACACTCAGAGTTAAAGTGCTTCACTCCACCCAACAGCTACACTAGGTCTGTGTAATGCAGTAACCCTACAGCCCTGTATTTCATGTCTACTTCACAGTCTATGTATAGTCATTTCTCCCCCTCACCCATTATTTTACTTTAACACTTCACTGTCCCTCTTCTCCTCAATCTCTCATCTCCTCCTCCCTTGTCACCCCCACTCACCTATCCCCTTGCCATTCATCCATAGTCCCAATCTCGCCGTTTTACTCCCACATCACTATTACATTATCTATCACTGCATCTGTCACTTAACCCTCTGTCTGCCAACCTATTTCTTCAAATGTACTGCAGTATCCACTGCTGTAAACTAAATTATTCCTTTACTCACAAACATCTTCTCACTGTGACCTTCACCAAGTACATAGCACACTCACTTCAACTGTAAGGATACTGGGCCTTATTCATCAAGTAACACAGCACACTCACTTCAACTGTAAGGATACAGGGCCTTATTCATCAAGTATCACAGCTCACTCACTTCAACTGTAAGGATACAGGGCCTTATTCATCAAGTAACACAGGTCGCTCACTTCAGCTATAAGGATACAGGGCCTTATTCATCAAGTAACACAGCACACTCCCTTCAACTGTAAGGATACAGGGCCTTATTCATCAAGTAACATAGCACACTCACTTCAACTATAAGGATACTGGGTCTTAATCATCAAGTAACACAGCACACTCACTTCAACTATAAGGATTCAGGGTCTTATTCATCATGTAACACAACACACTCACTTCAGTTGTAAGGATACAGGGCCTTATTAATCAAATAACACAGCACACTTACTTCAACTATAAGGATACAGGGCCTTATTCATAAAGTAACACAGCACACTCACTTCGACTGTAAGGATACAGGGCCTTATTCATCAAGTAACACAGCACACTCACTTCGACTGTAAGGATACAGGGCCTTATTCATCAAGTAACACAGCACACTCACTTCAACTGTAAGGATACAGGGCCTTATTCATCAAGCTGAAGAGCTGCAATTAAAACATTTTTTACAACTTTTATCAGCATATCTACATCACCACTGCGTCTGTCACACACTGTCTACATATGTGACATACGTCCATGTATGTGTGTGTCTCTCTGTAGGTATGCGTTTCACAGTGTGTGACCCTGTCTCTTTAAGTGCGTGTCTGTAACACTGCATATTTCTGTTTCACACAATGTCTCTCTGTGAAAATAATATGATGGGCAACGCCGTCCCATATTGCTAATATATATATATATATATATATATATATATATATATATATATATATATATATACCTGAATGCTTTATGAAGGACTACTTCCCTGATAACTTAGGTAAGAATTGGTTACACTGGAAAATGTATTTGCCAATTTGTGTGGAAAAGCAAAGGGCTCCCAATGATCTAATGAAATCTGTAGTCATTATGGACCAAATAAAACATCCCCAGATTCCCAATGATTCAAACCGTGTATAGCAATTCACTGGAGACCTTTCTTGCATTTACAGCCCCTATTTAAATCAATTTAGATTTTTCTTTCTCCCCAGTTGGTCTGTCTGACAATCATTCCACTTTTCTTCTGAAGTTAGAATTCTCCAGCATCTGTAGAGATGGTTTAGTGACTCAGTCTTAATATATGTGAAGCTGGAACATATCCAGTTAATGTCTGTTTAATATATTCTCATCTTGGTCGACTGATGTCAAAGCCAATTTACCATTTGCAGTAACCGTGCTGATTTGTAGTAATTATAAAGATTAGTTACTATGTATCCCCCTCTTAAGTAATGTCCATAATGCTTAATATGATGGTGAACAAAGAGAGACAGTGCAGCAGGGTTGGACAATTAGTGGCCTTCCAGTTGCTGTACGAGCCCCACTCCCATCTCAGTGGCCAGCTGGGGAGGTGACCTCAGGTTACCCAATATCCAGCTCAGCCATAAAAGAGTTATTTGTCAGATATCTGAGCTTCTTAATCCTTTGAGTGCCAGAGGGGTGTGAAATGCATTGAGGAGCATTGCTTTGTGTACCCCTCTGGTACTCAAAAGGGTTAAAGAAGCAGTTAGACAATGTTAGAGACATCCTAGGAGATGCTTCATTCAAAAGTTACTACAGACCAATTCATTTTTGTTATTTATTTATTTATTGTTTGATTGTTTTTATTAAACTGTTAGCATCATCACTACCTGGAGGGAAAAATGGCAGTTTCAGTCTAGCAGGAAATTTCAAGCGAAAAGCACAGTTTTTCTGCTTTTTTTACCTAACTCACTGCATTGAAATCAATGGGAAGACTTAATTTACACCCACCACATATCAAATGTACCTTCTTTCCTATAGACATTGTATAAAGGTGTCTCAGGGCCCCACAGGGCCCCACAGTATGCCCTTCTGTGTTTGTAAGAGGAAAAGAGAGGGCAGCACATTTGTCAGCTAGTGAAGACAGCAGGGCCGGATTTGTCAATAGGCCAACTAGCCTAGGCTGCACAATTTTCAGGGGCACCTAGCAACTGCCCAGTTGTGCCCACCCACTTTAGGTGCCCAATTGCTCATGGATTTTATTTCAATTATAAATGGGAAAAAAATGGTGCCACCCTGCTTGTGCCGCCCCCCATCACTCAAATCAGAATACTCACTGCTTCTAGTATTGTGAATGCCAACGTGCAAGCTCCTCCCCAGCTTCCCCTGACCCCAATCTTGTCTTGCGGCCACGATGTCATAACACATTCAGAGGCATAACTAGAACCCTCCGGGCCCTGGTGCAAGAAGTGCCATAGGCCCCCCACCCCCGACCACATTGGCCCTTGGGCCTGCCACAATGCCCCCATATCCTACTTCCCAATCCCTGGTGGTCCAGTGGAGAGACAGGCTGGTGTGTTGTGCTCCCGTGCGGTCCTCTTCTGTAATGCAAAGCGCTGGGAGATGATGTCATCTCCCAGCGCTCTGCATTACTAGAGAGCCGGACTGAGATTGCGGGCTCCAGGAGGACCCCTATAGTAACACCACTGATAACGTTGCATGGATAATCTAATGCAGCTGCGTATAGCTTGCTCGGGCCGAATACCCAGAAACCAGCTAAGCACTTGGAGTTGCTTAGTTGGTGCGTGCAGGAAAGTCAGAGGCAAGATAGCAGATGTTGTTGATGGGCGGTGGCAGCAGAAGCAGCAGTAGCCCGCCAACAGGACCAACAATCAGTCATGTGTTGCCTCCTTCAGTTCGAATTTGACTCCTGAGTCCTAACTTAACATAACAAGCATGCTTCATACCATAGAGATTGATAGGACAACATAGTGGGCAGTGTTATGCAGAACTATGGCAAACCAGCATATGGTGCTTACTATATATATGAGTCTAAAAGGAACAAAGCTATATACCAGTATACTAAATATATAACTGCATTAATGTAAGTAAACCCAAAAATCATATATATAAAAGCAAATGCATATATACAAAACCTGCAAAATATAGATGAGGATGATGCTGCTGCATCCACAGAATCAGCACTAGAACTAGGACCAGGATTATTGGTGGCAAGTAGAACCTGTCCTAGTCCCAAATCACAACTGCTGTTACCCAGCCCCACTGTAGCCTGTTCATCATCATCCTCTTGCTGAGACATATCAACATCTAGCCCTTGCAACACAGCAGCAGAAATTACAGCGGCAGCAAACTCTGCAATGTCACTGCTGGTAGTGGTGGTGATGCCCATCCCCATATGCATATCTGTCTCCCATTCCTTTTCGCTTTCAGCTAAAAAGGCCCTCATTCTCTCCTCCACCCCAGCTGCTCCACCACTACCACTAGTCCCTTGCTGCTACTGGTGCTGCTGCTGCTGTTCTGTGATAGGTGGACTGGTTGGTGATGATGACATGTGACAGAGGGTACCTTACTGTCACACTTGCCATCTCTTCTTCAGGTAAATTAGTCAGACTGGCAGCACTAACAGCAGGCACAGGCAGCTGATATGTGCTGATGCTAATACTGAAGCCAGTTCTGCCTTCCTCATCATCATTTCCCATAGGGACAATGCCAGGGGAATGGAAATCACAGGGTAAGGGGGATGTTGTGGACTCCCTTGAACGCAAATCTGGCTGCTTACTTCCTGTTCCACCTCAGCATTAGGACTCAGAGGAGCAACAGTCCCACCAGCTGCTTCACAATTATAACCATTCCGACCCTCACCTCGGTTCACTATTGAAATATCGCCCTCTACTGGGCGACACATAAAAAGGTGCATTAATAATATCATCTGGTTCAAAGGGTGAGATTAGAATAACATTGTAGATGAGGCTGAAAAAAGACATGCATCCATCAAGTCCAGCCCATACCAAAAACACCCCAGAATGTTTCCTGCATGAAAAGGGCAACATTTTGATGTTGCATGGTCAAAGTGCTGTGGATCATACTTAAAGGAGCAGTAAACTTTTTTTATGAAAAAATACATATTGTAGGGATTTTCCTATTGAGTAAAATAAGGGTACTCCCACTGCCTAGAGATTTATATTTCCAGAGTTATTACAGTTTAAACCCATGTTTTTTTACATTAGCAGTGCCCTCTAGTGGTCAAATTCTAATTAGATTTCCTGTTAGATTCTAATGGAGAGGAAAGTCAGTGACATACAGTTCTCCATAGAATGTGATAGAAACTGCCTGTCACTTCCTGTCAGTTAGAACTATCAGGAAGTAAACACAGTAAATTCACTTCTTGATTATTTAAACTGCTATAATTTTTGAATAAAACATCTGACAGGGATGGGAGTGACCTTGTTTTATTCAGCAGGAAAAGTTCTATAAAATATGTGTTTTCATAAAAAAAAGTTTACTGCTCCTTTAAGACTAGTATCTATGCCATACCTTACGTCTAAACCAGAACACTGTTACCTACTGATTCAACATTGTGGGAATGGCATTCACTTTCTTTTGAAGGTATTATACTATCACTCACAATAGTTTACACAGACTTAGAAAACTGAACACCTATATTAACATAAATGCTATGGTCCCACCCTGCATAAAGGGCTGATCCTCATTTTGGTGATGGAGTTGAGGTGGGTCCTGGGGTGGCCCGGGAGGCTGGTTAAGAAGAAGAGGAGACTGCGCTGTTTGGTAATTGCCTGGTTATCTGTATATAAGCAGAGTAAACTGCATTGCTCAATTTGTAGACATTTTCGGTAAGCCGATGCACTTACCCAAGTGCGACCTCCTAGCTCCTGTCAGTGCTATAAACCGTGGGTGGCTGATAAAGCCACTAATCCCAAATCAGACAACAGCAATGCAGTTTACTAAGGCAATTTAGCTGCTTATATACAGAGAACCAGGCAACTACTAACAATGCAGTCTCCTCTCCTTCTTAACCTGCCCTCTGGCCGCTCCAGGACCGGCCTCAACTCCACCACCAAAACGAGGATCAGCCCTTTATGCAGGCTGTGACCTTCGCATTCATGTTAAAATAGGGGTTCAGTTTTCTGTCTGTGTCAACTATTGTGAGTGATAGTGTAATACCTTCAACAGAAAGTGAGTACCATTCCCACAATGTTGAATCAGTATGTAACAGTGTTCCAGTTCAGATATAGGTTATGGCATAAATACTGTTCTTAAGTATGATCCACGACACTTTATCCGTGAGACATCAGAATGTGGCCGTTTTCATGTGGGCAACATTCTAATCTTTCACTTTTGAGCCAGGCATATTTTTAATCTTCCTTTTTGTATGTCATCCAATAGAGGGAGACATTTTAATAGGATACCCCTCACCCCCATCACTTTCTAGCTGCTGTGTGGGGTTCACTTTTTAAAGGTCGCACGCGAAAGAGTGTGCAACCGTTTAACTAATTCACCACGTTGCTGTGATCAAAATGACGACATGACAATCTCGCACTGCATGACAGTGCGAGATTGTCGTGTCGCCTAATTAATGGTCGCATACACATGCACAGTTACAAAGGATCTGTGATAAAACACTGGGAGCTGGGATAAAACACTGAATGAGCACACACCATATACAAGTATAGAGGAGGGGGCATCTTCCTATCATCCCTGTGCCACAAAAGATTTTCAACAGCTGGAGCGTTGAAACATAATACATTTGATCGTGCTCCTTATTATATATGCAGCACACGGAGTCACTCCAGCTGTTAAAAATCTTTTGTGTCACAGTGATGATGGTATAATAGGAAGATGTCACCTCCTCCATACTTCTATATAGTGTGTGCTCATTCAGTGTTTTATCCCAGCTCCCAGTTTTGTTATCACAGCTCCTTTGTAACTGTGCACGTGTATGTGACCATTA
This sequence comes from Rhinophrynus dorsalis, assembly GCA_037306005.1. Taxonomy (NCBI): domain Eukaryota; kingdom Metazoa; phylum Chordata; class Amphibia; order Anura; family Rhinophrynidae; genus Rhinophrynus; species Rhinophrynus dorsalis. The sequence goes on from CM074720.1 coordinate 543,004,932, forward strand.
AGTAGGCAACATGACAATCTTGCACCGTCATGCAGTGCGAGATTGTCATGTTGCCATTTTGATCATGGCGACGTGGTGAATGAGTTAAAATGTCGCACGTGCGACATTTCAAAAGGATACCTCTGTGTGGTAGTAGTGGGACTGCGTGCAGATGACAAGTGTGATTTAGGGTCCCCTGCTGTCACACTTGCCATCATCTCCTCCTCAACATCACAGGGCACACTGGCAGCAGTAGCAGCAGGCAAAGGCAACTGACCTGTCCTGCTCGTGCTGCTATCCACTTCTTTCTGTGCCTTTGTTGATGATGACACTATTTTCCCCTGATCCCAATGAACGTGTAGGGGCCGGGGGACTGAGTATCATTGGGTCTGGGGAACCAGTGCTTCTAGACCCATCCATGCTCGTGGTGGTTACTTCTGACTCACTGGATGCAACATAGTCCTTCCAGCTCCTTCTTTTATTTCATACTAGTTGAAGAGCCCGTGTACACGGGCCACAGTGTCACCCAGCAAGGGCCACGGTGCAGTCATGCACAAAAAGACTGCCCTCGCCGTGGCTGATGCGGAGCGGGGCACTCCGAATTCAGACCGTAGTCCTCTCTGCTGGTCTGAATTTGGAGCCCCGCTCCTTTATCAGCCACGGCACGGGCAGTCTGTAATAATTTAGTGAATTATTATATAGGACTGGTGCTCATAGTGTTGGCCAGACTATGATCCTCTGATAGCCTTATTTTGCTAAATAAAATGCTAGGAAATCACCTTTCTCCCTCTCTATCTCTCTTGCTGCTTATTTTCCTGTTTTACTTCCTGGAAACGTCACGTTTTTGGTATGAAGATATGAATTTACACATAGTAAATTGGGAGGAAGTTTGTAGCTATTGAAAACAAAGAGAAAATGTTTTTTGTGTAATAGAAAAGGAGAAATGTTTAAAGCGGAACTTTCACCTAAGCACAAGTTTGCTTTAATCCATTTATTATACCGATTGTAACTGTGCTGTGTTTTGTTTGTTTAAAAAAAATGCGATAGAAATGAAGTTTGAGGGTTAACTTTTTCCCTCTTCTCCTCATTCTGATCGGCACCATCTTGCCGATGAGAATACAGGAGATCCTCCGCCCCGCTGGTCTGTCAGTAAGCAGGAGTGCTGTCATTGGCAGAGATCGATCTCTGCCAATAAGAGTTCTCCAGCTTACTGACAGACCAGCGGGGCGGAGGATGTCTCCTGTATGCTCATCGGCACAGTTGTGCCGATCAGAATGAGAAGGAAAAGGTTAACCCTCAAACTTAATTTCTATCGTGTTTTTTTTTTTAAAAAAACAATACCCAGCACAGTTACAATTGGTATAATAAATGGATTAAAGCAAACTTGTGCTTAGGTGAAACTTCCGCTTTAAGAGTTTTGCCCAGGGCGGATTTTCTAGAGAAAAAGCAGGCAACCACGTGGTTTTCGCTGCATTTCTTGCAGGAACACAATGAGACCTTTCGCCCATCCTTATTCCTCAACGCAACGCATTGGATACCCCTATGGCACTCAAAGGGTTAAATCTTGCTGCTTTTTTCACTCTCTCCAGGTAAAGAAACTTTACATACAACCCCTTACTCTCAACGTTAAGAAAATCCATGTTTATTGCAGCAAGCATTTTAGTAGTTAACATTATTATTATCAAGGTAGATTTTTCACTCTTCCTCTGGGTTAAATGCTGATGGATCCAGGCGCTCTTCTTTGGTCTCTCGGCCACTGGGCTCCATTGGATTCTTCCAACACTCCTAAGCTTCCAGGGGCCAAACCCGACTCAGGTTTTGGGGTATTTGATTCAGCTATATCTCAATCACATATCTCTTCAGCTTCCCAGGCACCAACACCAGCTGTGCTGTGCATTTGATTCAATCTGTCTGCCCTCAGACTATCAGTGGGCTTTGCCTGGGTCTTGTGAGTCACTGTATCTTTAGCACAAGCTTCTCAGGCAGTAAAGTAGTTTGTTTGCATCATGGCATATATTAAACAGTACTTCCACTGCTGGCAGTTGTTTTACTCAAAAGTTATCACAGTTCAAAACTGTTATACTATCTAAAAACAGAGATACAAGAAGTTTAAATCCTGAATATTCAAACTGACAGGAAGACACTCTGCAGATACTAACACTTTCCATGGAGAACTGTTATCAGTGACTCATCTCTCCCATAGAATGCAGAAGAATAACTGTCTGAAATCTGGTCACTAGAGGTCACTGTTAATGAAAAAGAACAAAAGTTTAAACTGTAATAACTCTGAAAAGACACATGTCCCAGCAATGGCAGTTAACTTGTTTCACTCAGCGGGGAAATTCATACAATGTATATCTACCGTATATAAATAAAAGAGAAAGCCTTATTGCATAATTTATGTCTCCTCGGGAGACACACACACAGGGGTGACATTAAGGAGAGGATATAGAATTCTCCTCCCTATTGCCAATTCTGGTGGGCAGGGTTTGCCCTCCCTCAACTTCCTGTTCAACCAGAAATAGCTGACACACACACACACACACACACACAAACACAGACATACACACACACACATACATACTGTGACACACAGATACACACACACACACATACTGTGACACACATACACACACACACACAGTCACTCACTCTGACTCCCAGTGGCCTCCGCTGGACCTGTAGTACAGCCACAGAAGGGAAGCTGCAGCACCAGGAGAACATAATGGCACTCAAAGGGTTAATGTAGGCCCTCATTGCTCAGTTATTTTATGAGTGTCAACATTTGTCATGCAAGACAGAGTACAGGCAGCCAACAGGTACACACTTAACCCCCTGACTGTCACAGGGTTGTGTATCAACATTTACCCCTCAGGACATACCAGCAGCATAGGGGGAAGTGTCCTCAAAACTCTCACACTGTAAACTTGCATTTCCCTCCCACTTCTCCTCCTTCCCCAGCCTATTACTAACACTTTCTCACATGTATAATAAGCTCCTCCCCTACTCACCCCCTGTTAAATCACATTGCCTCATTGATCTCTCCACATCAGCACCACATGACTCCTCTCCAGGTACTCCAAAAGACAAAGTTCCCAGCAATAAAAGTTCATCTTCACATTTATGTAACTTTTTAACTACACATTTATGTGACTTTTATTGCTGTGGAGCAATGTGATACACACTACTTATTTCTACTCTCCAGAAAACAGGGACTAAAGGGTAGAAAAGAGGGACAGCGGAATTTGGATCTGAAAAAGGGACTGTCCCTCCTAAAGGGGGACACTTGAGAGTTATGTCATTACATCAATGTTATTTTTTATTTCTCATTTACTTTGGGGCAGAATTGCAGTATTATGGCCGTTTTAACACTTCTACTGTGTTTGTGTTTAGCTTTAATTTTCCTCTTACTCATTTAATGTACCCACATATATTATATACTATTTTTCTTAAAATAAGATGGGCTTTCTAAAGATACCATTATTTTCATCAAGTTTCCTGTAAATATATGTATAAAATTTGATGAAACAAGTGTAACAAATGCACTTTTTTTTTAGCTTTTGCACACAAAATCTTTTACACATCTACAAACCCTAACCCCCCCCCTGCTAAATAGATTATAATATTTGTCTTCATTTTAGAAATACCCAATGTTAACATGTTTTTGTAATGTTTTTGTCAAGTTATATGGCAATAACTAAAAGTAGCAAAAATTGAGATGTCCTAAAGCTTTTGACCGCTAGTGTAGTGTTGTACTTAAAGGGATAGTAATGTTTCATAATAAAAGCCGCTCTAATTAATCATCATAGTATTTGGACTTTGGAGAGTGTTATTTCAATTCTGTTAGAGTTGTAGTTCTAGAGTAATTCAATGACAAAGTATCCTCCTCCCGCCCCTTTTACTGATGTAACACTGCTCAGCCAGAGCAGAAGGGAGGTGCCCAGGTAGACTGCAGAGAGGGACAATCTTCAATTAAGATAAGGGAAAAAGCTGAAAAACTTGTCAAGGGGAGCAGGGCTTTCATTGTTCTCATAGGAAGAAGATTGTCTCCTGCTGTTATCTGTCTGGTCTATGGACTGCATTCCACATCTGAGAAGAGATGGCTTACACTAGGTAAAAGGGACGGGAGGGGAAACTTTGCTTGTGAATATCTCTTAAACCATAAAGGTTTGAGAGATAAGGCTTATATCATTCTTCATGTTTTTTTTAATGCCTACAAAATAAAAGAAAGTTAAAACAAAGTATTACTATCCCTTTAAAAGATATTCAAGCCGAAGGGATCCCCCCTGCCCCTTTCCCTGCATCACTCAGCCTCTCAGTCTGGTCCAGATGGGGTGCGGAAAGGGAAAATCTTCAGTAAGCAAAAGGAAAATCCTGCCCTCGTTCGTCAAGGGGGTCATTATAGTTACTGAATAAAGATTGTCTCTCACTACATCCGTCCGGTCCCACAACCAGATTCCACATCTAATGGGAGGCGGCCAGAAGGGGTGGGAGGGAAGTCCTTTTTGCTTTAATACAGTTTTAACTACAACACTGTAAATATAGCGGTATATGTTATATAAAATATAAAGAAGACTCAGAGATAAACTTTAATAGAAGAATCACTATTCCTTTAAAACATTTATATATTCTTGACTTTTTCTGGTGTGACCATATTGTGGTTTTTTTGGAGCCTTTTTTTTTCTTTTTTTTTTTTTACATGGACAGTGGATGCCCAGGAGGATCCCTGTTCTTTCCTCAACACCCAGCACACCCTCTCCACGGCCGATACCCCTGCCTGCCCCTAGGCTCAGGCCTGTTTCCTCAGAATCAACAGAGGCTTCTTCATCCCACACTGGATCCAGACATTGCGAGGCACAGGGGAGGAGTGTCTCCTCTTTATCAGGGCCAGTAACGAAGAGAGACAAATCTACATTATTTATGTCATTGGGACAACTTCTTTATACATTAACAGCACTCTATTAAACCCTTTGAGTACCAGAGAGGTAATGAATGCATTGCACCACGACTCACTGGATGCCTTTCCAGCACTCAGAGGGTTAACTCTGACAAGACACACCACTGTATACTGCATGGCACTCTGTGACTTAACATGCTGGTATAAGTCTCTCTCTATCACATAATCTTTTATTTTCTGCTTTCTACTCCTACACCAAACACACAGAGGCATAATACTGCAATTCTGCCCCAAACTAAAGGAAATAACAAATACAATTGATTTCATGGTTTCAGGACCACAGTGGGGATGTCCTCTAGTCCTAGCAGGGCTACATTTTGGCTTCTAATTCTCTGAGTACTACAGATATTCACTTCAATATAAGATTGTTACCTATACAGCACTGTAAAGCTCCTACACTATTCCCAGGGTAGCCACAGCCCACACTTCTATACTCAGAACTTACAGATCTGGGTGACCTGCAAGAGCCAGAACCGCCACAATTGGGGGGTGGCTATCACTGTGTCAGTGTCCCCTCTGTGTGTGTACATATGCCTGTTGTGTGTGTACGTATGTCTGTTGCGTGTGTGTGTGTGGTGCGTATGTCTGTTTTGTGTGTGTGTGCATATTTTTGTTTTGTGTGTGTAAGTCTGTTGCGTGTCTGTATGTGCACATGACTATTGCGTGTCTTTGTGTGCATGTTTGTTGCACAAATGTGTGTCTGCGCATGTCTGCTGCGTCTGTACATCTCTGTTACATGTGTGTGTGTACATGTGTGCATCTCCGGTGTGTGTGTGTGCATGTCTTTTGCATGTTTCTGCCGCTCACTGTGTGTACATGTCTGCCTGTGTGTTGCATATGACTGCGTTTATTAGTGTGTCTACATTTCAGACACGTCCACCCAATGGTCATAACATGACAGGCAACTCCATCCCACATTACTAATCTATATATATATATATATATATATATATATATAAAAGAAGACTTTGTGCCTGGCAAAACACATCCGGGGCGGCAGTAAGGAGGAGTTACTGCTCCCATTGGGTGATTCAATGGGAGTGTGATTTTTGGCCCACCCCCACTATCCAGCCCGCCCACCACTATCTAAGGCTGAAAAAAAATGGCTGCCACTCACTCCTACACCACAGACACACACACATGCCCCCCACACACTAGCAGACGCATACACACATATACACACACGCGCACGCTGAGCAGTTGAGGATGATGGGAACTATGTTTAAGCTACAACTGGAAGGCCATGGTCCAAATCTGTATTATGCATCAGGGTTCCCAGCACATAGATACAAGGTTATGGACTCGCTACAATAACCAATACAGCTTCTTCATTCCCTGTCTGTGACCCTGCACAGCCCTGCCAATTACTACAAGTGAGCCGATTTCTAACCAATCAGCAGGCAGGATGCCGGGGAGTTGACTTGCTAGCACAGAGAAGCTGAGAAACTGGAACAATGGCAGAGACATGATCAGGAAGTGCAGAGCAGGGCTTCTGTGACTGTATTCATATAAAGGACCGGATTTAGAATTAGGCAGAGTAGGCATCTGCCTACAGGTGCACCCAACAGAGGGGTGCCTTTCACTAGGATCATGTGGGTTGTGGGGTTTTTTTTTTGTTTGTTTTTTATGAAATTTGCTTGAGTCAACTCTTCACCCGGCACCATGAAGACAGGTCTGTGCCTCCTCCTTCGGCACAGACCTGTAGCTGCTGTGCTTCCTCATCGGGTTTTTAGTAAGCAGAAGGAGGTGTTACAGACCTCTCTTGCTGCTGGACCACCAGGGAAGAGGTAGGAAACAGACACTGGGGCAATGTGAGGGTAATATGGAGATGATGGGGGCAATGTGAGGGCAATATGGAGCTGATGGGGGTAATGTTGAGCTGGTGGGGGGCAATATGGAGCTGATGGGGGGCATTGTGAGGGCAATGTGGAGCTGATGGGGGCAATGTGGAACTGATGGGGGGCATTGTGAGGGCAATGTGGAGCTGATGGGGGCAATGTGGATCTGATGAGGGGCAATGTGAAGGCAATATGGTATATGGAGATGATGGGGGCAGTATGGAGCTGATGGGGGCAATGTGAGAGCAATATGGTATATGGAGATGATGGGGGCAGTATGGAACTGATGGGGGCAATGTGAGGGTAATATGGTATATGGAGATGATGGGGGCAATGTGAGGGCAATATGGAGATGATGGTGGAAAGTTGGAGCTAATGGGGGGCAATGTGCAGATGATGGGGTAAATGTGAGGGCAATATGGAGATGATGGGGGGCAACATGGAGATTAGGAGCATTGTGGAGGTGTCCAGTGCAGATGGCCCCCTTCAGGTTTCTGTGCCTACAGGCTCCTGAGATGTAAATCCGGCCCTGCTTATATATTGCACAGAGAGAGAAAGAGAGCAGATTGTTTGTTAGTCTGTCTGTAAGTAGAGGTGCCAGTTCCTGCAATCATCTCCATGCTGTACATAGCTCACTGTATAGCATGTATGACAAACTATTTATATATGGTCTGGTATTGTATAGTATACAGTCTGTGTATAAGTACTGGCACTATACAGTATAGGAGGGACAGTCCCTGTTTGACACCCAAATCCCTCCGCTCCTCTATTTAGGAGATCACACTGTGTGGTGTATATACCAGTGTATCAGATTGCTCCACATCAATAAAACCCACAGTAATGTGGGTATAAACTTCTGTATATATCTTATGAATTTGTCTGTGTAAAAAAATACTTTCATCTTCTTCTAAACCATTCACTTACACAAAGAGTAACTTAACCATTTCAATGCCAGAGGGGTATGCAATGCATTGCTTACCCCCTGGCACTCAAAGGGTTAAAAATTCTCTAAAATACACCACCAGCCACGCCCCCATTAACACCACCTAAAACACAAGTGTCTCTCTTTGGCCATTTGAAATGTTGGGAGGTATGTTACTTACACTGCTCACACTGTATGTATGTATGTTCTGCCTTGCATCTCTGTGTCACTGTTTGTGTATGTCAGTGCATGTGTGTGTATATGTGTGTGTATGTGTGTTGCATGCATCTCTGTCTATCACTGTGTGTCCCCCGTGTATGTGTGTGTTTGCACATGTGTCTGTGTATCACTGTGTACCTTTCTGACACGCACACCCTACACCATATTTTACTATCATAACATTTATTTAAAAAAAAAAAAAATTCCTGCATAACATGACGGGCAACGCTGTCCCACACTGCTAGTATATATATGTATATATATATCTTATAAAAAATGTTTATTGGTCCTTTAAGCTACTCTGTCTTGTGCCTCACTGTTAAACTGCAGATAATATTGCACTCACCAGTGAACACTGCTATGCGGTTACATATGGAATGTTTTACGCTTTAGATCTCAGCAAGGATTCAGGAAATCAGTACAAGACAAACTTTACAGAACAGTAGGGCTGGAAGTCATGTCGATATAACTATAGAGCTTGATGGGATTATCAGCTTTACTTTAATGCCCAAAAAATGGACAATTACACCAGCTGTTATTATATAAATGCTCAGAGTGTTCCCCTGCTGCTATGACAGTCAGTAAATGTCGTGTTATATTTGGTAGGAGTTTTCATCTTGCACATCTTCTGATTGAATCTCAGTATAAATAGCTATGAATCTCTATAACACTATCTGTGTTTTTTTAAAAAGATTATGTTTCTGTTCATCTTGGGTTTGATCGGTGATAGGCTGAAGACATTCCATTAATCAGTGGTGGAGGTAGGAAAGTGATCTGTTTTAATGCAAGATAAGATCATCTGCGTAGAGCGGTCAACAAAACCACCCAGTCATTTCTTATTAAAACCACATGGGCTCTCCATTAATCCCTTTTCATTCTTATATGGTTGCTGTAGATATAGGAAACATATGTTTCTTGGTTCATACATGATGATCTCAGTTTAGATATGATGCATTAAAGTAGAAATAAACTTTATTATAAAAAAACTAAAATTATATATATATATATATATATATATATATATATATATATATATGTTTAGGGATACTTCTACTGAGTAAAGTAAGGGCATTGATGGGAGATTTAACAAGTTGTTACAGCTCAAACATTTTTTTTTTTATTAAACTGCAGTTTTCTATTGTAGACCAGGTGATGCTGTTCTATAACCATTATGGAAAGCCATAGTCTGTGACTCCAATAGAATGCATTGTAAAAAAAAAATGCCTTTTGGACTGTAGTTGGTGCTGATTCTGACTTATGCTGTAACAAAATTTCATTGGAAAGTCTCCTTTGTTCACTATAATATATATATATATTTTTTTTTTTTAAAGTTTATTTCTCTTTTAATTTCTGTAAAAAAGACATAATGATAAGTTCATAGTAAAAGTACCGCTTGGATGATGGGGAAATCCCAAATACATTGTGAATCAGAAGTTTGAGGACTGCATGAAACATCCTTGAAGTCAAAAAAACGTTTTTTTGTAGGTATGGCAATCAAGGCCGGATTTCCCAAAAGGCAGAGTGAACAACTGCTCAGGGAGCCACATTTTGAGGGGGAGGTGCCTTAGCTGTGCTGGCCACACCCCTGAACTGTGGGTGTGTCTAATGCAATCGCATTGTCCCTGAACCAGTTTTATATCACTTTACAGGCTATTATTTAAACCTCTTGGATGCTAGATAGTTTTCCAAAACATTGCAAATCAATGCTTAGGAGTTATCTATATAGCAGCCGAGGAAATAAAGATTTTTTCATCATTACTTCTTATAGGCCAAGGGTATTTAATGTCCAGGAAACAATGGATGGGCCTGGGGGTGGGACCATGTAAGGAGTGGTCATGGGTGGAGCTAAGGGTGCCTTGCTTAGGGGCACCCGGTATATACATCCAGCACTGGTGGCAATCATAATTATTTTGCCGTCTTGTCTCAGTTCTATGGTCATTTTCCAAAGATCATGGATTCAGTGGAAGACGAAACAGTTATTGTCTACTTGGGGATGCAAAGAGACATCTCCAACAGGTTTTAAGGTTGACTGCTCCTGCCTTTAAGTAATATTAAACCCTTCAGATCCCCTTCCCCCTTTATTTGGGTGTCTTTGATACACATCTTCCAGAATTCTGTCCAGTTACATTTCCTAGTGACCCATATGAATTGTGTGCTTCTGAACATCTTCAATCAGACCCAGATGGAGGCTGACATGATAGTTAACTGCCGGACCATAAGACCTCAAACTCTGCTGACTGCATCTTCAATCAGACCCAGAGGGAGGCGGACATGACAGTTATCTGCAGGACCATAGGACCTCAGATTCTGATGACTGCATCTTCAATCAGACCCAGATTGAGGTGGACAAGACAGTTACCTGCAGGACTATAGGACCTCAGACTCTGCTGACTGCACATGTTCATACCTGGGAACTTTGTCTTTTAGGATGGGGTTCATGTGGTGATGCTGGGGGATATAAATTATGAGATTCACATCACAAAGGGGTGGGGCTTAATCATGAATGGGGTGTGGCTTCCCAGACTGAGACATAAAGTGGGCAGGAAGTGGGAGGGACAGGGTGGGGAAGGAGGGGAAATGGGTTTGATGTGGGAGGGACAGGGTGGGAAAGGAGGAGAAGTGGGTGGGAAGTGGGCAGAACAGGGTGAGAAGGAGGAGTAGTGGGAGGAACAGGGTGGGGAAAGTGGAGACGTGGGTGGGAAGTGGGTGGATGTCACAGCCTACCTAGATCCAGCGTTGCCGCCTCTGCTGGCGCTGAAGTTGTACTGCTCTAAATTACGCTTCCGCATCATCCCATACATCGCTGGTTGGACTGGGCTTGGGCGTGATTGGCGTCAATAGCGGGTGCCCATGCACCAGTGCTAGGCGTTTCTGTGGCTCCAATTGACACAGCGGTATTACAGACGTATGACGCATCTTGTGGCGAGATTAGTCAATTACGAGAGCAAAGAAACATTCTTGACGCAGGCTCCTTCTTATATTTGGGTTTGGGTCTGGCTCCTCCCAGCTACTTCCTGGCGCCTTGCATTTAAGGAAACTGGATTTCCATCCAGTTACCCTTACATTAGTGTTCAGTACAGTTCTATTTCTTGATCCTTGTGTATGACCTGGCTTGTCTGCCCATCCATCCATCCTGATGCTGACCTGTGGCTCTATCTGACTACTCTCTTGTCTGACCCCTTGTAGTGGACACCCAATCTGGTGCAGACCTGTGGCTCTGGCTGACTACCCGCTCCGTGTATGACCTAGGCTTGTCTGACCATCCATCCTGGTGCTGACCTGTGGCTCTGTTTGCCTACTCTCTTGCATCCCTTGTAGCAGACACCCAATCTGGTGCAGACCTCTGGCTCCAGTAAACTCTGGCCCTACTGACTGCAGGTGTTAGTGGGTTATTTGGTTACCTCACCTTTAGGCCACAGCCTTCTCATAAATGACTGTAGGAGTGAGTCAGTGGGTTCTTTGGTTTCCTCACTTTTAGGCTACGGCTTTCGCCTAACTGACTGCAGGAGTGAGTCAGTCGTCTTTCCAATTACCATCTACAGGAGAGAGCATATGGCCTACTCTTCCTCTCTGACCTTAGAGACTACCATTGGCTTCGGCTTAGTCTCTGGGATCTGGAGACATACTGCTATTGCTGATAGAGTTCCTGTCTCTTGGTTGCCCTCTGCTCCATCCAGTATCCGAGTATTATATTACACTTACTTTAATAAAGGTGAATTTTACTGTACTGTCTGACTCTTGTCTTGCTTGTAACCGTGACAGAGGAACAGGGTGGGAAGGAAGACAAGTGGGTGGGAATTGGGAGGAACAGGGTAGGGAAGAAGGAGAAGTTTGTGGGAAGTGGGAGGGTCAGAGTGGGTAGGAAGAGAAGATGGTGGGAAGTGGGCAACACAGGGTAGGAAGGTGGAGAAGTGAAAAGAAGGAGAAGTAGGAGGAACAGGGTGGGAAGGAAGAGAAGTGTAAAGAAGAAGAAGTAAGAGGAACGGGGTGGGAAGGAAGAGAAGTGTAAAGAAGAAGAAGTAGGAGGAACAGGGTGGGAAGGAAGAGAAGTGGAAAGAAGAAGAAGTAGGAGGAACGGGGTGGGAAGGAAGAGAAGTGGAAAGAAGAAGAAGTAGGAGGAACAAGGTGGGAAGGAAGAGAAGTGGGAGGGACAGAGTGAGAAGGAAGAGAAGCAGGCAGTGTTTCATAAGAACCTCCCAAACACAGAGAATCAGCCTCTGTCTCCAGAAACCTGGTAATTACCTGCAAAAACAGGAGTCTCCGGAGCAGAATCGGAGAGTTCACAGATATGCACATGGTAATCTTAACGTTTTAATTAACAGAGGGGTGTGCAACACACTCAAAAACAAACACTCTCAGTAACACAGACACATACACAGGAGGATGGGTGGTAGTTTTGTATGAGGCAAAGAGGGAAGGTAGGAGGTAGCTTTGTACACAGCAAAAGGCAGCTGGGAGGTAGCTTTGGATAAGGTGAAAGGGAGGGTGAAGAGGACTGGTGAATCAGAGGGAGGACGGGCAAAGTGGATTTGGCGAATGGGAGGGCAATCAAAGAGGACATGGAGAATAGAAGGGAGGGTGGCCAAAGAGGACGCAGCAATTGTGAGGGAGGGTGGTCAAAGAGGATGTGGTGAAAGTGAAGGAGGGCAATCACCAGCCCAAGCCATCTGTGGCTCTTCTAACATACCTCCTGCAGGGAATGGCTTCACCCGCATGCATTTATCAATCCATTCTGTGTGTCTGCATACCTATGGGCAGATGAAAGTCCATCTGGCAATGGGCACTGTTAGCCCCAGCATGTCTAACAATGCCCATTGCCTGCCCTATGGCATGGCCGATACTGGTCCGGCCTGCAGCCGGCAGCACTGCTAGTTTTCTTTTAATGACGATCGGGTACCCGTTTCTTAGTAACGGACCCATTTGACGTCACCTCACCATGGAGCGCACCGTTGAGTGCTAGCTAACGCCGACCTTTTTGCGCTTTGAGGGCGTTGGGACTCCACGTTGCGGTGAACAGGTATTTATAGAACAGTTGTATTATATGTGCTCATTTGCCCTGATGAAGGTCCACCTGAAGGACCAAAAAGATTTGGCTAGACAGATCTAGCATATATGTTGCTCGCTACTATGATTCTGCAATAAATCTATTGAGGATATTGGATGAGTGCTGTTTCTATCTACAACCCAGGTTACCCCAGGCTGAGTATATTTATATATTCATACATATGGGACATGCACCATTATAATTGATTATTTTTATTTGGTTTTGTTGATGTGTGTGCCACAGTCATTTATTCTTACATTTATATATATATATTTATATTTATATATATATATAATGTGTTATTTTGCAAACCCTTGATGTGACGTGTCAGTGTTCATTGTCAAAATGTCACACACTCTAGTGCAGGCAAGTAAATGGCACATTAACCATGTCGCGGGGATGAAATGGGTGAGATTCTCATGTCGCACTCATTCCTGCGTGACTGAATGCGGCTCCCCGTCTGTTCCACTGCAATGCTCAACATGACAGCTATCAGTTGATCAACTGGGTTACAATAAATCTGCCATACGTAAGAACTGCTTTGATTTTCTGACTGGCTTGCTACTGTTTTAATGTTAATATGTCAGTGAATAAGAGCAGATGCAAGTAATAGTAATAGCTCAGTCATGTTGTGCATTGCAGTGGAACAGATGGGCAGCTGCATTAAGCTGCATTAAGTTATGAGGGTACTGAAATGAGAGCAACATGAGAATCTTGCCCTTTTGATGCAGGCGAGATTCTCTTGTTGCCCTTTACATCACCTCGACATGGTTAATGCACCATTTACTTGCTCGCACTACTGCTACTGTGTGTTAGAGGGGTGTTCGGTGCAATGCTTCACAATACATTGGACACCCCTCTGGCACCCATTGAGATAACTCTGACCGAAAACCAGACCTTAGCGTTGATAATTATTGTGTAATTCCTTTTGAACACTTTAGAATAACAATCTATTGATCACTTTGTACAAAGCAGCTTCCTAATTAGGTACATGAACCGGCACTCAGGGTGCAGAAGATTGTTATGTGTTTGGAATATCAATATGTCCACTAATGTACGTCAAGGACAACAGATAACTGTTGATTTGTTGTAATGTTTTGTTATTTAATTTTCTCTCTTGACAAAATTATATTTGGTGATAATCAAAAGCTTACAATCTTATTGGGTGGACAGAACTGGGATGATGGGAGGCCATGTTTGCTCTTGCAGGGATAGTAATGTTTCACAAAAACAACAGCTCCAATTAATCTTCATAGATTTTGGGCCATGGGGAGAGGAGGGGGTTACTTTATTATCCAATTACTCTTGAACTACAACTCTGACAGTATTGAAATAACACTCTCCATGGCTCAAATATATGAAGATTAATTGGAGCTGCTGTTTTTGTGAAACATTACAATCCCTTTAAAATGGGTGGAGGTGGGAACAATAGGGCAGAGAGAGACTGGAACTGGAAATTAAGTGGGAACAGAGTTACAAAGGAACTCACTGAGCCCTGAGAATCAGCCTTTGTCCTGGAGTTGGCAGGTCAGATATAGCCTCTGTTTGATCATGAGTAAGCGTGTTACACGCGAAACGCGTTGATCTCAGTCAAAACCATTCACTGTTTGTGTGCCCATCCACTGAGCCTTATTTGATATTCCAGCCATCATGGTGCTTGTCATGTATTTTACTTTTTAATACTGTTAAATAAAGTTGATTGTTTTTAATACGAGAGAGTTCTCTGGGGACCTGAGACAAGATGGTTAGCAGATATTTGTACTCACTGATTTCCTTATTAATGAATAGATTAAGCGTTTTTTTTTTTGGGTTTTTTTTACATCTGGTAATAAATATAGGACATACGCACAAAGGAAAATGGAAAAAATCATAGAGGATAAATTTTTTTTTTTTTTTTTAAATATCCATTAAATTAACCCTTTGAGTGCCAGAGAGGTATCCAATACTCAGAGGGTTAATTGGGATATCAACCCTTTGAGTGCTAGAGTGGTACGCAACGCATTGCTTTGCAACCCGTTGCGTACCCCACTGGCACTCAAAGGGTTGAACATAATGAATTCTGGAGAGATCTATAACACATTGATAAGCAATGCATTGGAAACCTCTGTAAAATTCAACCGGTAACAAGCCCCATTTTAATGTAATAATTTAATTTGTTAAAGGGACAGTAATGTTTTGTTGAGGTTAAAAAATAAACGATATGACACAAATCCTATCTCTCAAACCGCTATGGTATGAGAGATATCCTCCGTTAACTTCCAACTCTCCCTCCCCTTCTGCTGACGTCAGCTGTAAGTTGACAGCAGGAGTTCCTAGTCTGGGGACCAACAAGAGGCTCTTCAGCAGAGCCGCAATAGCGCAATTTAAAAATAAATACTTCTTTGGAGCGGTCTACAAAGTGGGCCTGGTTTGCAAGCACACTTTTTAGACCATTCTAAAGACGTATTTCTTTTTAAATCGTGCTATTGCGGCTCTGCTGAAGAGCCTCCTCGTGTCGGCCGTCACAGATCTCCTTCTGTCAGCTTAACAGCTGACATCAGGAGAAGAGGAACTTTAGAGGAGGATATCTCTCAAACCATAGCGGTTTGAGAGATAGGATTTGTATCATATTAGTTATTTTTTAACCTCTACAACACTATAAGCATTTTTAATTGGACATTACTGTCCCTTTAATGTTAATCAGCTTGTGTGCTGGGCCAATATTACCACACACCACAGGCAGACCTAGTGACTGACGGCCTAGATCCAAAGCAGTATTTGGGACCCCAATTCACTGGTAAGTATTAAAAAATCCTAAACATTTGTTGTTAGCAATTAAAATGGATCCCTAAAATTTTCTGAGCCCTGGTATATTGTACCTTCTGCACCAGTATTAGTTTTACCCTAGTCTTACACTGTGCCAGGCAAGGGCTGTCCTGGGGGGCAGGGGGGCATTTACCCCTGGGCCAGTCATATTTTTGGGCCAGTGGGCCACTACCTTACTCAGTCTCCCCTTTGCTGCTGTAAATTGAACTACATTAGAGATACCAAAGAGATTACATCTGAAATGGAGCCACACTTGCAGCATAATCCATTTCCCTTGTAAGCTCTGTAATATCACTACTGTATCTTTACTTCAGTTGTAAGCTCTGTAGAATCACTAGTGTAGCTTTACTTCAATTGTAAGTTCTGTAATATCACTACTGTATCTTTACTTCAATTGTAAGCTCTGCAATATCACTAGTGTAGCTTTACTACAATTGTAAGTTCTGTAATATCACTACTGTATCTTTACTTCAATTGTAAGCTCTGTAATATCACTAGTGTAGCTTTACTTCAGTTGTAAGCTCTGTAATATCACTAGTGTAGCTTTACTTCAGTTATAAGCTCTGTAATATCACTACTGTATCTTTACTTCAATTGTAAGCTCTGTAATATCACCAGTGTAGCTTTACTTCAGTTGTAAGCTCTGTAATATCACTAGTGTAGCTTTACTTCAATTGTAAGCTCTGTAATATCACTAGTGTAGCTTTACTTCAGTTATAAGCTCTGTAATATCACTAGTGTAGCTTTACTACAATTGTAAGTTCTGTAATATCACTACTGTATCTTTACTTCAGTTATAAGCTCTGTAATATCAGTAGTGTAGCTTTACTTCAGCTTTAAGCCCTGTAATATCACTAGTGTAGCTTTACTTCAGTTATAAGCTCTGTAATATCAATAGTGTAGCTTTACTTCAGTTATAAGCTCTGTAATATCAGTAGTGTATCTTTACTTCAATTATAAGCTCTGTAATATCACTGGTGTAGCTTTACTTCAATTGTAAGCTCTGTAATATCACCTTACAAACAAAGACTCTAATGTAGATTAAAGGGATAGTAATACTTCATTTTATCTTTATTTTATTTTGTAGGCATTAAAAAAACATGAAGAACGATATTCACAAGCAAAGTTTCCCCTCCCGCCCCTTTTACCTAGTGTAAGCCATCTCTTCTCAGATGTGGAATGCAGTCCATAGACCAGACAGATAACAGCAGGGGACAATCTTCTTACTGTGATCATAAGGAAAACCCTATCCCCCATGAACAGGTTTATCAGGCTTTTCCTTATGGACACTGAAGATTGTCCCTCTCTGTGATCCATCCGGACAGTCTTGCTGCTCTGAGGTGAGCAGTGTTACATCAGTAAAAGGGGCAGGAGGGGAATACTTTATCATAAATTACTCTTGTACTACAACTCTGAGAGTATTGAAATAACACTCTCCATGGCACAAATACTATGAAGATTAATTGGAGCTGCTGTTTTTGTAAAACATTACTATAATAAGTTTGGCTTATGATCCATTTTGAATTGAAAAAAAAAAAAAATATCCCTTTAACAGCCTGGATTCAGTTAATGGCTCTGTACTTAAGCCTCCAGACATGATTATATACATTTATTTTGGGTGGTAGGTGGTTGTAATTGGGATTGATCAAGTCAGTTGGCATCTGGCATCTTTTTTCTGTATTATTACTGAGATATTTCTACATTAAACATATTTATTGTAGTAAATGGGTTGTATCAAGAAATTATTTGCTTCTTGTAATTAGTTAATGCATGCTGTACTTGTAGGGTTCACAGGGTTTTTATGGTTTGCATTTATACACGTGTGTTTTTTTAGAACTTCACATAATCTTTGTTTATTTTCTAGTCCTGTCTTTTTCTTTTTTCTGGGTACCTGGAACATTAAAGGGATAGTAATGTTTCATAATAAAAGCCGCTCTAATTAATCATCATAGTATTTGGGCCAAGGAGAGTGTTATTTCAATTCTGTCAGAGTTGTAGTTCAAGAGTAATTCAATGACAAAGTATCCCCCTCCCGCCCCTTTTACTGATGTAACACTGTTCAGCCAGAGCAGAAGGGAGGTGCCCAGGTAGATTGCAGAGAGGGACAATCTTCAATTAAGATAAGGGAAAAACCTGAAAAACTTGTCAAGGGGGGCAGGGCTTTCATTGTTCTCATAGGAAGAAGATTGTCCCCTGTCTGGTCTATGGACTGCATTCCACATCTGAGAGGAGATGACTTACACTAGGTAAAAGGGGCGGGAGGGGAAACTTTGCTTGTGAATATCTCTCAAACCATAAAGGTTTGAGAGATAAGACTTATATCATTCTTCATGTTTTTTTAATGCCTACAAAATAAAATAAAGATAAAACAAAGTATTACTATCCGTTTAAATGATTCACTGGCTGGGTACATATTAGGATTGGTGCATACCCCTTTCCCCTAAGGAATTTTGACCATCAAAGAGTCATTGTTATGGGCAGGTAAGACTGCAGCTCTGCTCATGAGTTATCTTGGATGTCAGACAGTTCCTTATTCAACTATAATGTTATCCTGATCATCCAGAACCTTCTGGCTCCAGTCTGACTTATGACTGATCATTCCTTTGGTTCTAGGACATATACCCAGTCATGTGGACTTCCAGTTTGCCGGATTTTTTTCATATTGCCCGTGGCTGCTGCCTTTGGGAGGAAATGAGACCTCCTTCTGATGTATGCGCTCCAAGTGTGGGGAGCATACATGTATGAGCCCCATGTTTGGAGCACTGCTGCGGAGGAAGTGATGTGTGCGCTCCACGTTTGGAACGCGTTGCAGAGGAAGTGGTCATCTTTCATCTAAGAGAAATCACATGTCGTGGGCATGAGGTACTGATCAAGAAACACACACACACACACCATTTAATTGGATGAAACCAGGCCATAGCTTTATTACATATTTTACAAATTATAACAACCCCACTTTAAGCCCTTGCCAACTGTCAAGGCATACCCATATGCCCCGCCTATATCTGAGCAAAGCTCAACCCACATTTTTTACTCCATCCCACCACACCCCATTAGCCGGTCTATGCAGCTCAATGGGGAGCTGTGCCATAACCCGCGACCAAGGTCCAGGTGCAATATATGCCAATGCCGTTGGCCAGACCATAAAACCCACACAATGAATTTACCATTTTAACTTAACTGATCTTTGCTTCCTGGTAATAAGACCATTGCTACAACTGACTACACCTGCTCTTAATTACTCCTCGTCCTGCAGTTAAAGGGATGGTAATGTTTCATAATAATAGCAGCTCTAATTAATCTTCATAGTATTTGGGCCTTGGAGAGTGTTATTTCAATTCTGTCAGAGTTGTAGTTCAAGAGTAATTGAATGATAAAGTATCCCCCTCCTGCCCCTTTTACTGATGTAACACTGCTCAGCCAGATCAGAAGGGAGGTGCCAGGTAGACTGCAGAGAGGGACAATCTTCAATTAAGATAAGGGAAAAAGCTGAAAAACTTGTCAATGGGGGGAAGGTCTTTCATTGTTCTCATAGGAAGAGGATTGTCCCCTTCTGTTATCTGTCTGGTCTATGGATTGCATTCCACATCTGAGAAGAGATGGCTTACACTAGGTAAAAGGGGGGAGGGGAACTTTGCTTGTGAATATCTCTCAAACCATAAAGGTTTGAGAGATAAGACTTATATCATTCTTCATGTTTTTTTAATGCCTACAAAATAAAATAAAGATAAAGCGAAGTATTACTATCCCTTTAAATACCCATATCAGTAACATTTCTTATTTGCTTTCTGAGGCCTAAAATCTAGTCGTACATATGATTTCAGAAAGCAGACATCCCTGACTATTCCAGGGCTCCAAATACCACAACAATTTGAGGTGACTCTCCAGGATTGTCTGTAAATGGTATAAGATGACAACTTTTCTGATTAACAGGCGATAGTAATCACAGTACGTTAGCTGACTTTAGCACTTGTCATTAATTATAAACAGCATAAACACAAATAAATAAATTACTTACACTACTTTTAAAAGCAAGTGTGGGATTTTATTTTAGGTATGTAACATAGAAATAATAAATGTTTACATATGCTAGCCGTGCATTTAAAGTGATAGTAATTCTTCGTTTTATCTTTATTTTATTTTGTAGGCATTAAAAAAACATGAAGAACGATATAAGTCTTATCTCTCAAACCTTTATGGTTTGAGAGATATTCACAAGCAAAGTTTCCCCTCCCGCCCCTTTTACCTAGTGTAAGCCATCTCTTCTCAGATGTGGAATCCAGTCCATAGACCAGACAGATAACAGCAGGGGACAATCTTCTTCCTATGAGAACAATGAAAGCCCTGCCCCCCTTGACAAGTTTTTCAGGTTTTCCCCTTATCTTAACTGAAGATTGTCCCTCTCTGCAGTCTACCTGGGCACCTCCCTTCTGATCTGGCTGAGCAGTGTTACATCAGTAAAAGGGGCGGGAGGGGGATACTTTGTCATTGAATTACTCTTGTACTACAACTCTGACAGAATTGGAATAACACTTTCCAAAGTCCAAATACTATGATGTTTAATTAGAGCTGCTTTTATTATGAAACATTACTATCCCTTTAATGTTCTATCAACCTATTTCATTTTAGGTGCTAGTGTTCTTTTAGTTGACAGTACTTGGAGCACAGTGTAGGGTAGTCATATCCATGGGATGCCAGAACTGGTGGATGAGTCTCAGTATGGGAATTCCTTAGGGTTTTCTTCCTTGTGTGTGGAATCACTCAACCATTCATGGAAGTTTACATGGACTTTGACAAACTCAGTAGGGTAACAGACATGGACATCTTCAGGGAGGGCAAGAGAGGGCACTTGCCCCCCTTCCCCAGAGCTGGATTAACATAGGGGTTGGATCGCTTGGCCCAGGGGTCATATGTTGGCAGGAAGTTTCTTTGAAGGCCAATACAGCACCTTTATTTTGCATAGTTCTCAGCATGAATTCTCTGGTTGGTAGAAGAAAACACGGGGGAGCGGGTAGACACTCACAGGATGGCACCTTACGAACAAAGATTCTAATGTAGATTAAAGGAGCAGTAAACTTTTTTATGAAAAAAATATATATTGTAGGTATTTTGTTATTGAGTAAGATAAGGGTACTCCCAATGCTGAGAGATTTATATTTCCAGAGTTATTACGGTTTAAACCCATGTTTTTTTACATTAGCAGTGCCCTCTAGTGGTCAAATTCTAATTAGTTTTCCTGTTAGATTCTAATGGAGAGAAAAGTCAGAGACATACAGTTCTCCATAGAATGTGATAGAAACTGCTGAGTCACTTCCTGTCAGTTAGGACTATCAGGAAGTAAACACAGTAAATTCACTTCCTGATTATTTAAACTGCTATAAATTTTGCATAAAACAGCCGACACCGATGGGAGTGACCCATAAAAAAAGTTTACCGCTCCTTTAAGATTCTTACACATATGAAGCAGGGTACAAAAGTCCGAGTCCACGAACTGAATCTGGTTTTATTTCAGTATTCCTGAAATACAGTTTTTCTCAAACCAAAATACGTTATTTTCACTAATAAAAGTAAAAAATATGTTAGTACATGAAAATCACAAATTCTCAGTAAATAGCAGAAGTGCTGTGTAACATTATTGCTTTGACAACATCACTTGTAGTGGTGGTTGTGGTGGTGGTGATGATAACAGGTGTGGCACTCTATGCTAGCTCCTATAACAAACTCAAAATTATACTCCACTTTGTTTTGCATTTGAAGGACAGTAGCAGGAGCCATAGGTGTTGTTGCAAATGAAGGAAATCGCGGCACACACTCTGACACATCTACAGCACTATTATTGTATGCTATAGAACCCCGAGAACTTTTACGAGTGCCTCTACTGCTGCTCAGACTCATACTCAGAGCTGGTTGAACAGCTACAACCTCCTCTCCTATGCCATCATCACTAGAATGAGACTGATTGTCGTCTTCAGTGTTCTTAAATGGTTCATTAATTACTGGTGGTGGTTGAAATTTTTTTGTCAGTTTCACAACCAACCTTCTAATTAGGAGAAGGATTATCATAATTTATTGCACATGCTACAGCAACCATGGCTGCAGTCAGTTTTTGGTCTTCCACTTTACTAACACATCCCTCTCCCTGCACTACTCCTACATCTTCCCCCCTACCCCTGCCCCTAGTATGTTTGCTAGACATTTTCAAAGTAGTGTGGATTTTAACAGTAAAGTACACAACAGACATGTTTGCATGTTATGCCTTGCCATCCATAAAATACTGCATCATTTAAGCATCTGTCTTTAGTATCTGTCACGGTGTAACGGTTTGTTTGACTCACAGACACAGAGTTAAGATAAAAACACAGTTTTATTGAAAACAATAATACATTTAGAACCCTCGCAGGTCCTGTAGTATATAACATATAGTACAGACACACGACAGGTTACTGATGCCCACACAGGTCCAGTATATATATATATATATATATAGAAGACAAACAGATATGCTGACACAGGTCAGGCAATGCAGGATACAGGTTCCAGTAATGCAAGAGTTAATGTTCACAGACAAGGAGAACAGTTCAAAGAGTTTGGGCGTCCAGCCGCATCAGGAGACGCCACAATTAGAGTCCACCGTATACATGCCACTGAAGTCTTCAGTAGTGCTACCGGTACTAAAAAAGGCAACAATAGCAACCGGTTTTGACAAGGAGGAGCGCAACGAATGGAAGTATACCGGTGCAATAACGGAGACAGCACTTGCAACCGGATAAACTGAGTGGAGCGAACCAGTGCACTATACCGGTGCAATCAACGAGACAACACTTGCAACTGGGTTTGGTAGAGTGGAGCGAACCAGTGCACTATACCGGTGCAATCACGGAGGCAACACAGCAACCGGTAAAACAGAGTGGAGCGAACCAGTGCACTATACTGGTGCAATAATGAAGGCAACACAGCAACCGGTTAAACAGAGTGGAGTGAACCAGTGCACTATACTGGTGCAATAACGGAGGCAACACAGCAACCGGTAAAACAGAGTGGAGCGAACCAGTGCACTATACTGGTGCAATAATGGAGGCAACACAGCAACCGGTTAAACAGAGTGGAGCGAACCAGTGCACTATACTGGTGCAATAACGGAGGCAACACAGCAACCGGTTAAACAGAGTGGAGCGAACCAGTGCACTATACTGGTGCAATAACGGAGGCAACACAGCAACCGGTTAAACAGAGTGGAGCGAACCAGTGCACTATACTGGTGCAATAACGGAGGCAACACAGCAACCGGTAAAACAGAGTGGAGCGAACCAGTGCACTATACTGGTGCAATAACGGAGGCAACACAGCAACCGGTAAAACAGAGTGGAGCGAACCAGTGCACTATACTGGTGCAATAACGGAGGCAACACAGCAACCGGTTAAACAGAGTGGAGCGAACCAGTGCACTATACCGGTGCAATAACGGAGGCAACACAGCAACCGGTAAAACAGAGTGGAGCGAACCAGTGCACTATACCGGTGCAATAACGGAGGCAACACAGCAACCGGTAAAACATAGTGGAGCGAACCAGTGCACTATACCGGTGCAATAACGGAGGCAACACAGCAACCGGTTAAACAGAGTGGAGCGAACCAGTGCACTATACTGGTGCAATAAGGGAGGCAACACAGCAACCGGTTAAACAGAGTGGAGCGAACCAGTGCACTATACCAGTGCAATAACGGAGGCAACACAGCAACCGGTTAAGTAGAGTGGGGCGAACCAGTGCACTATCCCGGTGCAATAACGGAGACAACACTTGCAACCGGGTTTGGTAGAGTGGAGCGAACCAGTGCACTATACCAGTGCAATAACGGAGGCAACACGGCAACCGGTTAAACAGAGTGGAGCGAACCAGTGCACTATACCGGTGCAATAACGGAGGCAACACTTGCAACCGGGTTAGGCCTGGGACTAGGCCAGAGGCGCTCTGCGTAAAGGAATACAGGCTAGCCTGATAAACTGAGATGCCAGCAGCAAGGCTATGGAAGTCAGAATGTCACCGAGGCGACTAGAACACAACGGGCACTGCCAAGTCAGGATCCAGGAGCAGGAACATCAGCCAAGCCGGGTCAGGACACAGGAGCAGGAATGTCAGCCAATCCGGTTCAGTACACAGGAGCAGGAACGTCAGCCAATCCGGGTCGGTACACAGGAGCAGGAACGTCAGCCAGGCCGGGTCGGTACACAGGAAACAATCACTGGAGAGTAGTCAGGCAGTCCGGGTCGGTACACAGGCGCAGGAACAGGAGAGTAGTCAGGAAAGCCAAGTCGATACACTGGAACCACAGTCCAAACGTAGAACTGGCACAGGAACACCACGAAAGGGTAGCCATAAGGTGCAGGAGCCCAGTATATAAAGGCAATACTGGGCGGGCTAAACACAGGGCAACCAATGAGGGCCTCCTACAGGATAACTGACAGAAAAGGAATCATGGGCACCGTGATACATGGTCAGCCTCAGTCACAGCTCTCGTCAAGGTCTCTAACTGTCTCTGTCACCTATCAGTCAAAAGGTTTTTTAATAAACTGTCCCTATCTGCCACTGTCTACAAACAAATCAGTCACAATCCCTGCAAGTGCAAATCCTTCTTCCCTCTTTGCCTGTCTATCTGTCTGTAGCTACTGTCAAGACAATTTCAGCAGCTACTTTCTTTGTCTCCCAATGTCACCACAGACTTAATTTGTACAGTACAAGATGAGGATAGACCTTAGTCAATATACTGGTCCAGTTTCTGAATTTTGTTAGAGTGAGTGTCGTTTGTACTTCTCTGTCTCTTGGATGTCAGTCTGCAAAATATTCAGACAGTCAGTTACAGTTGCTCAGCCATCTCAGGAAAGAACGTGGATTATCTGCCACAGTCAAACAAGATCCTCGCCCTCAGGGCCGGCGCCACCTATAGGCAAGGTAGGAGCCGGCCTAGGGCGCACATGTACTGGGGGCGCAGGTATGCAGCAGAGAAGAGCTGCGCCCAGGACCGGTGTCGTCACGCCCAGGAGGCGGGACCTGTCATTGAGGTCTGCCCCCTACGCGTGTACAGCCGCATCATGCTCTGCCCTAGCTGCTGCACACCCTCGTCAATGTTGGCTCTTTAAAGGGATAGTAATACTTCGTTTTATCTTTATTTTATTTTGTAGGCATTAAAAAAACATGAAGAATTATATAAGTCTTATCTCTCAAACCTTTATGGTTTGAGAGATATTCACAAGAAAAGTTTCCCCTCCCGCCCCTTTTACCTAGTGTAAGCCATCTCTTCTCACTTGTGGAATGCAGTCCATAGACCAGACAGATAACAGCAGGGGATAATCTTCTTCATTGAGAACAATGAAAACCCTGCCCCCTTGACAAGTTTTTTAGGTTTTTCCCTTATCTTAATTGAAGATTGTCCCTCTCTGCAATCTACCTGGGCACCTCCCTTCTGATCTGGCTGAGCAGTGTTACATCAGTAAAAGGGGCGGAGGGGGACACTTTGTCACTGAATTACTCTTGAACTACAACTCTGACAGAAATGAAAGGACACTCTCCAAAGTCCAAATACTATGAAGATTAATTAGAGCTGCTTTTATTATGAAACATTACTATCCCTTTAATAATGCAGAGCGCTCTGGGAGTCCACATCTCCCAGCGAGCTGTGCATTAATGAAGAGAAGACCGCACGGGAGCTCCAGCTACAGGTCTGTCATGGGGGGCAATTTGGGGCTGATGGGGGGCAAGTTGGAGCTGAGGGGGCATGTTGGAGCTGGTGGAGGGCAAAGTGGAGCTGGTGGGGGCAAGTTGGAGATGATGGGGGGCCAAGTGAAGCTAGTGAGGGGCAAGTTGGAGCTGGTGGGGCAAAGTGGAGCTGGTGGGGGCAAGTTGAAGCTAATAGGGGGCAAAATGGTGCTAGTGGTGGGCAAGTTGGAGCTGGTGGGGCAAAGTGGAGCTGGGGGGGCAAGTTAGAGCTGGTGTGGGCAAGTTGGAGCTGATAGGGGGCAAAGTAGAGCTAGTGGGATGCAAGTTGGAGCTGGTGGGGGCAAGTTGGAGCTGATAGGGCAAGAAAAGAGGTGGGGTATAAGTAGGCAGGGTATAAAGGGGTGGGACACAAGGGGCGGCAAAATTAGATTTTGCCTATGGTGGCAAAAATCCTTGCACCAGCCCTGCTCGCCCTACTTCCATCATCTCCACCCCTATATTGTCTTCCTCCCTCTATCCCTACATCTTCACCATCCCTCCCTCCATCTTCTTCCTCACTCCCTCCATCTTTGTTCCATCCATCCTTCTATCTTCTTCCTCTAGTCTGTCACCTTCTTCCTCCCTCCCTTACGCCATTTTTTCCTCCCTCCCACCCTCTATTTTATTCTTTCTTTCCTCCCATATTCCCCTTCCTTCTTCCTTTCATCTTCTTTCTTCTTCCCTCTCTCTTTCACATTTTCCTTACTCCTTCCATTTCTTTCCTCCCCCTGTGCCATCAGATGTTATAATATAGTTGGTGATGTGGTGCTAAGGAAATACTAATATTATTAGAGGGATGTTGGGTGCCATTGTGTGATGCTGTTGAACATGTTTTAATAGAGTGGGCTACAGGGATACTGAAATGGTATATATATATTTACGGGCTGTAGGATGCCTCCCTCTATTTTCTTCCTTCTTACTCCCCTCCCTCCATCTTCTGCCTTCCTCTCTCCCTTTCTCTCTTGAAAGCTAGGGAGGTCCCCTAGCACATTGCTCTGAATGCTCTGGGTTAAGCAGCTAATTTAAACCAATGGAAATTTGGGAAATTGTTGTCAGCTATGGACTGGTTGGCTTATTTCAAAATTGCTCAACTGCTCACTTAGTAAATATGGCCCAACATATTTTCTCTTAAAGGGACTCCTTCACAATTTATAAAGGTATCCCTATCACCTCTTTGCAAGAAGGGACACATCACTGAGCCTTCTAAGTTTTTCTGGGGGCTTCCTGAACCAGATACAGAATCCCGCTGGAACCAAATTGCAAGTCCAAAGCAGCATCCATCTCCCCTGTTTGACAGGGGTTCCCATGTTGACATGAAGAACCATGATGGACTCATATGTAAGCTATTCCTCTCCATGGCTGTCCTCCTGGAAGTAATTCTATGTCCAAGAGAACACACACTTTTTCTCTAAATCAAGGAGAAAGGTGGTCTTTCAAATGGCTGCCTTGTCTGCCAAGGAAAGCGGTGACTACAGGGTTCAAGTGTGGGGGGTTCCATTGGTTGCACAGAGCCCAGCAAAAAACTTTAGGAGGCAACAGAATGCTTCTCTTCTTGCAGACAGGTGATAGGGACATATTTGCATATTGGTGTTAGTTTCCCTTTAAGTATTCAATACCTCGTAACCCTTTGAGTGCCAGAGGGGCACACAACACATTGCTTTTCAATGTGCTGCGTGCCCCTCTAGCACTCAAAGGCATACCTCCCAAGTGTCCCTCTTTAGGAGGGACAGTCCCTCTTTGAGACCCAAATCCCTCTGTCCCTCTTTTCTACCCTTTTGTCCCTCTTTTTAGGAGATCAGACTGGTGTGTATTACATTGCTCCACAGCAATAAAACTCACATAAATGTGTTGTTAATTGTCAGTATATATATATATATATATATATTTTTATACATTAATATGGGTAATTAAAATACTTTGGTCTTGCTCTAAATCATTTATCAGTTACACAAAGAGGTGCAGATGGGTCAAGAAATATCTTAAAAATTCTTGGAAATGCCCCGCCTACCAGCCACGCCCCCAGAAACAACACCTAAAACAGAAGTGTCCCTCTTTCGTCATTTGAAATGTTGGGAGGTATGCAAAGGGTTAATAAACAGATAATGTCTTTATAACTTATTTCCTACACTGTACCAGCAGATTAATAACTCACAATAAAATATTTTATCTTTTTTACAGAATTGTCACCCTGCAGAATCTACTAATATGAACGTTCAAGTGATTTATACTAATCCTTAGATACTGTTTGCAGGCTTTCCTCATGAGTAATCACAGTGTTGGACTGAATCGATTTAGCTGGTAGCACATTTTTAATGTGATTTCACTGAGAAATATACATTCTAGTAACCGTGAATGTCAATGTGGTTTTTCATTGTAACTCCAATAAAAGTAAGTATAACCATTTATATTCCAGCGGTTTATCCAACACATTGGGTATGGGAGAAATATCTATCTTTGCAGGCTTCTTTGGCACTCAAGAGGTTAAAAAAACAGATTTAAATTGATGGAACCTTTTGGAAGTCTATTTAGGATGGAATATTGTCAGTGGGAGGAGACTGAGATCACGACTCAGTGGATGTAATATCCGGTAGAAATTAAAGATTACATTTGGAGAACACACAGAATTCATTCATAGTGGCCATTAACCCTTTGAGTACCAGAGATACACTTAGGGCCATATGTTCAAAGGAGTAGCGAAATAGCTTTTGTCGTTTGTAACGACTTTTCAAACTACAGTGTCGTTGGGATCATTAATATTTTCAGAGAGCGTTGGTTGTGATTGGAAATATGTTGTTTGTCCTGACTGAAATTGTCGTGTATAAAGACAAAAATTTTGTATGTAACGACAAAAAATGTCTTAACTAACAAAAAAATGGCTTAAAGTGGAACTAACACCCAGACAAGATGTAGCCTCAATTAAAGTATCATCTGTTATAACCCGATGTTTAATTATTATTATTTTTTTTTTAAAGTGTTATTAAAGAATAAATCATAATTGTAAAAAGTACCTGGTGACGTCTTCCCCAGAAAAGCACATTGCGCATGTCAGCAACAGAGCCGATCAGCTCTCTTGTATCTCCCCCCGGCTACACAAAAACAACTACGTCATCAGCTTTAGATTCTCCCCTCCGGGTAGCCCTCAGTTGTAAGTTCCCAGGTATGCTAATATTGAGGTGGGGAGACTGAGAAGGGGAAGGGCAATTGAGGGGGGTATTTAAATGTTTTGGGGGTTTTTTTTGGTGTTTGCTTTTTTCTTTTCACTTGTGTATAATACGCACCTGCCCCCCCCCCTTACATAGCGTGAAATGGGCTAAAAATGTTCATATTATACCCAAGATTTTACGGTATTCGGAATTGTTAGTGTTCCTTTAACACTTTGAGTGCCAGAGGTGTACGGAATGCAGGTTAACCCCCCCCGCAAGGACCAAAGCGATGTGCAACGCTCTTCGGGGTTAAACACATTTTCTGCAGTAAAGTTGAAGTTTCATCTGCTAAGTCTTGTCTTCTCTCTGATGTGTGAATATGTCAGTCTTCTCACATTGCTCCCATGTAAATAAAAAACCTGATAATGGGATGAATACATTAAATTGGCCACAATGGCTTTCGGATGAACAATGGGATTGAAATAATGCCATTATTGTGATACAAAACTCCCACTGTCAGAGAATGAATACTGTTTTTCACAGAATGATTATCACACTGTCTCTGTATGCCTGCTTTAGCCTTTAACCATTTCAGTGCCACAGAGAGTTCCAACGCTTTGCAATGCAATGCGTTGGATATCTCTCTAGCCCTCAAAGAGTTAAAGTGTTAGTAATGCCTACAGTGGCGTAACTATAGGGGTCGCAACCACGACCGGGCCCGTCACTCCAGGGGCCCTGCTGCCCCCTGCAACCCCCTCCTCCTGGCGCCACAAGCTCCCTCCCGCGCTCTAGTAATGCAGAGCGCTAGGAGATGACATCATCTCCCAGCGCTCTGCATTACAGAAGAGGACAGCGCGGGAGCACGTCACACCAGCCACCACTCCACTTGACCACCAGGGATTGGGAGGTAGGAAATGGAGGCATTGTGGAGGGCCCAGTGGCCAATGTGTTCCGGGGTTGGGGGGGGCCCATGGCATTTCTTGCACGAGGGCCCGGATCGTTCTAGTTACGCCTCTGAATGTCTATATTTTACTAACACCAATACTGCAGCTATTATACAATGAAATGAAACAACCCCAGTACCATCACTCACACCTTTATGGTTTGAGAGATGTAGAAGGCTAAAATTCCCCGCACCCTCCACTTTCCCTGATGTCAGCTGTAAAGCTGACACCAGAATATCCTGGTTCTGGGACAAACAGACGGCTCTTCAGCAGAGCCGAAATAACACAATGTGAAAAATAGATACTTCATTGAAACGGTCTACAAAGTGTGCCTGCAAACCAGGTATGCTTTGTGGACCGTTCCGACAAAGTATTTCTTTTTACATTTTGCTGTTTCGGCTCTGCTGAAGAGCCGCCTCGAGTCGGCCGACTACAATCTCCTGATGTCAGCTTTACAGCTGATGTCAGGGAAAGCGGAGGGAGCGGGGAACTTTAGCCTTCTATATCCCTCAAACCATAAAGGTGTGAGAGACGGGACTGGGGTCGTTTAATTTCATTTTATAATAGCTGCAATATTAACGTTTATAAAAAATAGACATTACTAAAACTTAAAAGAAAAACGAACAAGTCCTCATATTCATACCTGGGAACTTTTCCATGTGGACTACCCAGAGGTCAGTCCTCTGGTGCAGCCGGGGGAGATGTATGATGCGATTTGCATCAGAAAATGGGAGAGGCTTACTCACAAGTGGGGGGCGGGGCTTCAAAAACCACAAAAAAACCCTGAAAAATATCCTGGGAAGGAGGGGAATTTGGCCGGAGTGCAAGGAGCATACACAGAAGTGGGTAGAGTTTTATTTAAAACTCCACACACCCGGAGAATCATCCTCTGCCCCAGAGACCTAGTAAGAGAAAACCGGAGTCTCCGCGGCAAATCCGGAGAGTTCCCAGCTATGCTCATATTCATATCTGGGTAGTAGGTACCTTCTTGTCCCCAGCCTCCAGAAATCCACTAAGTTCTGTGGGAGCATAGGTCCAAATGACACGAGTTGTGTCATAAGATGGGTGGGAATTGATATGAGGTGGGTGGGACTGGGAGGAGGGAAGGCAGAATTTGACCTTAAAGTGGGTGGAGAGTAGGAAGAAAGGGGCAGAGAGTGACCAGAATTGGCAATGAAGTTACACGGGAACTCACTGAGCCTTTTGAGTCAGCTTCTGTTCCTGGAGATGCGGTAATGAACTGTAAAAACCAGGTCATATCTGGAGAATTTCCATTTATGGAGAGGTCCATACCATCCAGTTATTCCACCCTGTGTCACTGCGTGTTGTATACAGAAACCCCTCTACCACACCCTCTGTCTTCATCTCAGACTGTGAGTGATGCCTAGAATTCGTTCTCTTCTCTGATACTCCCTCTCCCACACTTGGGGACTTCATCTTTCACATTGATGATCCTTACTAGTGTTGAGCGAGCATGCTCGGCCGATGCTCGGATCGGCTCGAGCATCGCTCTGCTCGGCACATGGCGGTACTCGTACGAGTACCGCATGTGCTCGCCCGCCATGTTCGGGTCTCCTCCCCGCACGTTTTGCGGCTGCTGCGCAGCCAATAAACGTGCAGGGAGGCTCTGACATCGGTGTAATGCCAGCAGCCATGTTGGCTGCTGGCATTACACTGATTGGCTGGCCAGAACCCGTGGTCGGGTGCTGTATAGCACCTGACCATCGAGTTCGGCTCAGTCTGAGCCAGGGAGAGCTGAGGATAGGAAGGGAAAGGCAGTGTAGGGAGGAAAAAAAAAAAATTGTGAAAAAAAAGAACCAAAAGTCCTTTTTAGGACTACTGTGTGTGGGGGCAGCAGGTTATTTGGTGTGGGGGGAAAAAAACAAAAAAAAAAAAAAAAAAATATTCTGTTTAGTGTGAAAAGTTGCAGATTAGAGCACATTCTGTTTAGTGTGCACAGTTGCAGATTAGAGCACATTCTGTTTAGTGTGCAAAGTTGCAGATTAGAGCACATTCTGTTTAGTGTGCAAAGTTGCAGATTAGAGCACATTCTGTTAAGTCTTCAAACTAAAATATCAAAGTCACATATTCCATTCAGTGTGCGTCGCCGCAGTTTAGCAGCACATTCTGTGTACTCTGTACAGTTGCAGAATAATAAGAAATACTGTTAAGTTTTCAAACTCAAATATTAAAGTCACATATTCCATTCAGTGTGTATCACCGCCGTTTAGCAGCCTATTCTGTGTACTCTGCAGAGTTGCAGAATAGTAAGAAATACTGTTAAGTTTTCAAACTCAAATATCAAAGTCACATATTCCATTCAGTGTGTTTCACCGCCGTTTAGCAGCCTATTCTGTGTACTCTGTACAGTTGCAGAATAATAAGAAATACTGTTAAGTTTTCAAACTCAAATATTAAAGTCACATATTCCATTCAGTGTGTATCACCGCCGTTTAGCAGCCTATTCTGTGTACTCTGAACAGTTGCAGAATAGTAAGAAATACTGTTAAGTTTTCAAACTCAAATATTAAAGTCACATATTCCATTCAGTGTGTATCACCGCCGTTTAGCAGCCTATTCTGTGTACTCTGCAGAGTTGCAGAATAGTAAGAAATACTGTTAAGTTTTCAAACTCAAATATCAAAGTCACATATTCCATTCAGTGTGTTTCACCGCCGTTTAGCAGCCTATTCTGTGTACTCTGTACAGTTGCAGAATAATAAGAAATACTGTTAAGTTTTCAAACTCAAATATTAAAGTCACATATTCCATTCAGTGTGTATCACCGCCGTTTAGCAGCCTATTCTGTGTACTCTGCAGAGTTGCAGAATAGTAAGAAATACTGTTAAGTTTTCAAACTCAAATATCAAAGTCACATATTCCATTCAGTGTGTTTCACCGCCGTTTAGCAGCCTATTCTGTGTACTCTGTACAGTTGCAGAATAATAAGAAATACTGTTAAGTTTTCAAACTCAAATATTAAAGTCACATATTCCATTCAGTGTGTATCACCGCCGTTTAGCAGCCTATTCTGTGTACTCTGAACAGTTGCAGAATAGTAAGAAATACTGTTAAGTTTTCAAACTCAAATATTAAAGTCACATATTCCATTCAGTGTGTATCACCGCCGTTTAGCAGCCTATTCTGTGTACTCTGAACAGTTGCAGAATAGTAAGAAATACTGTTAAGTTTTCAAACTCAAATATTAAAGTCACATACTCCATTCAGTGTGTTTCACCGCCGTTTAGCAGCCTATTCTGTGTACTCTGCACAGTTGCAGAATAGTAAGAAATACTGTTAAGTTTTCAAACTCAAATATTAAAGTCACATATTCCATTCAGTGTGTTTCACCGCCGTTTAGCAGCCTATTCTGTGTACTCTGTACAGTTGCAGAATAATAAGAAATACTGTTAAGTTTTCAAACTCAAATATTAAAGTCACATATTCCATTCAGTGTGTATCACCGCCGTTTAGCAGCCTATTCTGTGTACTCTGCAGAGTTGCAGAATAGTAAGAAATACTGTTAAGTTTTCAAACTCAAATATCAAAGTCACATATTCCATTCAGTGTGTTTCACCGCCGTTTAGCAGCCTATTCTGTGTACTCTGTACAGTTGCAGAATAATAAGAAATACTGTTAAGTTTTCAAACTCAAATATTAAAGTCACATATTCCATTCAGTGTGTATCACCGCCGTTTAGCAGCCTATTCTGTGTACTCTGCAGAGTTGCAGAATAGTAAGAAATACTGTTAAGTTTTCAAACTCAAATATCAAAGTCACATATTCCATTCAGTGTGTTTCACCGCCGTTTAGCAGCCTATTCTGTGTACTCTGTACAGTTGCAGAATAATAAGAAATACTGTTAAGTTTTCAAACTCAAATATTAAAGTCACATATTCCATTCAGTGTGTTTCACCGCCGTTTAGCAGCCTATTCTGTGTACTCTGCACAGTTGCAGAATAGTAAGAAATACTGTTAAGTTTTCAAACTCAAATATTAAAGTCACATATTCCATTCAGTGTGTTTCACCGCCGTTTAGCAGCCTATTCTGTGTACTCTGCACAGTTGCAGAATAGTAAGAAATACTGTTAAGTTTTCAAACTCAAATATTAAAGTCACATATTCCATTCAGTGTGTTTCACCGCCGTTTAGCAGCCTATTCTGTGTACTCTGTACAGTTGCAGAATAATAAGAAATACTGTTAAGTTTTCAAACTCAAATATTAAAGTCACATATTCCATTCAGTGTGTTTCAGCGCCGTTTAGCAACCTATTCTGTGTACTCTGTACAGTTGCAGAATAATAAGAAATACTGTTAAGTTTTCAAACTCAAATATTAAAGTCACATATTCCATTCAGTGTGTTTCACCGCCGTTTATCAGCCTATTCTGTGTACTCTGTACAGTTGCAGAATAATAAGAAATACTGTTAAGTTTTCAAACTCAAATATTAAAGTCACATATTCCATTCAGTGTGTTTCACCGCCGTTTAGCAGCCTATTCTGTGTACTCTGCAGAGTTGCAGAATAGTAAGAAATACTGTTAAGTTTTCAAACTCAAATATCAAAGTCACATATTCCATTCAGTGTGTTTCACCGCCGTTTAGCAGCCTATTCTGTGTACTCTGTACAGTTGCAGAATAATAAGAAATACTGTTAAGTTTTCAAACTCAAATATTAAAGTCACATATTCCATTCAGTGTGTATCACCGCCGTTTAGCAGCCTATTCTGTGTACTCTGAACAGTTGCAGAATAGTAAGAAATACTGTTAAGTTTTCAAACTCAAATATTAAAGTCACATATTCCATTCAGTGTGTATCACCGCCGTTTAGCAGCCTATTCTGTGTACTCTGAACAGTTGCAGAATAATAAGAAATACTGTTAAGTTTTCAAACTCAAATATTAAAGTCACATATTCTGTGTAAGATGAAGAAGGCGGGTAAAAAGGGACGGGGAAGTGGACGTGATCCTGAAAGTTCAGGGCGCGGGTCAGGACGCGGAGAAACTGTGCCTGGTGCCAGAGCACAAGAAAGAAAGACATCCACCATACCTAGCTTCATGTGTAATTTTACAGGGCGTCGCAGGACATCACTCTCGAGGTCCGACCACTGCGAACAGGTGGTCGGTTGGATGACAGCTGATACTGCTTCCAGTCGGTTAAGCACCACCCTGTCTTCCACCAAGTCCACTCTCAGTAGCCAAGAGTCTGGTCAAAATAATCCTCACTCTGATCATCCTTCCTCCCACCATACACGGTCTGGTCAAAGAAGTGATCCCACACTGGGATATAGTGAGGAGCTCGTCTCATCACTAGTGATGAGCGAGCGTGCTCGGCCGATGCTCGGATCGGCTCGAGCATCGCTCTGCTCGGCACATGGCGGTACTCGTCGAGTACCGCCATGTGCTCGCCCGACATGTTCGGGTGGCGGGGATCTGTGCCGGAAGAGGCACAGATCCGAAGAAGCTCCGCTGGACCACCAGGGACTGGAGGTACGGGGGCATTGCGGAGATGAAGGGGGCATTGCGGAGATGAAGGGGGACATTGTGGAAGAGGGGCATAGACTCTATGCCCCTCTTCCACAATGTCCCCCTTCATCTCCGCTATGCCCGTCTTCCACAATGTGCCCCTTCATCTCCGCTATGCCCCTCTTCCACAATGTGCCCCTTCATCTCCGCTATGCCCCTCTTCCACAATGTCCCCCTTCATCTCCTCTATGCCATAGAGGAGATGAAGGGGGACATTGTGGAAGAGGGGCATAGCGGAGATGAAGGGGCACATTGTGGAAGAGGGGCATAGCGGAGATGAAGGGGCACATTGTGGAAGAGGGGCATAGCGGAGCTGAAGGGGGACATTGCGGAGCTGAAGGGGGCATTCGGAGATGAAGGGGGCATAGCGGAGATGAAGGGGGCATTGACCAGGCACCCTCCCCTCATCAGAGCAGGGGGTGCCTGGTGTTGCCCCATTCATTTCAATGGGGCTCGGGTGCTCGGCCGAGCACTCGAGCCTCAGGGGGTGCTCGGTCAGAGCACCCGAGCACCCGAGCATCGTGGTGCTCGCTCAACACTACTCATCACCAATCCTTCATTTGACCCTCTCTCCAAGCACGCTTGCAGAGGAACATGACATCTTGTGCCCTGATTCACAACCTCTAGAGGCTACCCAATCACAAGAAGATGACAGATGTGAACGGCATTTAAGGTCAAAGGAAGTAGTGGATGATGATGATGATGATGAGACACAGTTGCCATTAAATCAACCACTATTTCCGTCTCAAGACCTTGTTGAGGAGAATGTTATACAGTTGTCAATGACTGAGTATGTGGTGGGATCAAGACTTGAGGAGGATGATCAGAGTGAGGAAGTGGAGGAGGACTTGGTGGACGATGAGGTGACTGACCCCACCTGGGAAGGTGTAGAGCCGAGCGATGTCAGCAGTCCTGAGGGTGAGCCATCTGCAGCACCGCAACAGGCTGGAAGAGGCAGTGGTGTGGCTACAGAAAGAAGGCGGACCGCACCAAACCGGCCCGCAAATGTTCCACGGAGCACCCCCTTGCGTAAATCTACCTTGCCAAGGGGTAGGTGTTCCGCGGTATGGCGTTTTTTTAAGGAAAGTGCGGACGACAAAAGAATTGTAGTTTGCAACCTGTGCCACACCAGAATGAGCCGAGGCATGAACACTAGAAACCTCACCACCACCAGCATGATCCGACACATGGCATCCAAGCACCGTAGTAAGTGGGAGGAACGCCTGGATCGCCCATCTGTGTCTGCAGGCCACACCACTGCCTCCTCTTCCCCTGTTTTCGGTGCCGGCCAATCGCCTGTCGAAGGCGCAGGCCCGCATACCTCCCGCCCTGCACCTGTACCATCTGAAGCACCATCAGCGACCACATCCACTTCCCTGTCCCAGCACAGCGTCCAAATGTCGTTACCCCAGGCATTTGAGCGCAAGAGAAAGTACCCAGCCACCCACCCACAGGCCATAGCACTAACCTCACACCTTTCCAAATTACTGGCCATCGAAATGCTGCCATTTAGGCTTGTGGACACTGAGTCCTTCCGCAGCCTGATGGCAGCAGCTGTCCCTCGGTACGCGGTCCCCAGCCGCCACTACTTTTCCCGGTGTGCCATCCCCACATTACACCACCATGTGTCCCGTAACATCACCCGTGCCCTGACCAACGCAGTTACTGGGAAGGTCCACTTAACGACTGACACATGGACAAGTGCTTGTGGCCAGGGACGCTACATTTCCCTGACGGCACACTGGGTGAATGTCGTGGAGGCTGGGAGCGACTCGGACCCTGGGATGGCACGGGTGCTACCCACGCCGAGGATTGCGGGCCCTACCTCCATCAGGGTTTCCACCAGCACCTACGTTATTGGCTCCTCCTCCTCCGTTTCCACCTCCGAATTCTCTACACACAGCGCCACTCCCCCATCAGCCAGTAGCTGGAAGCAGTGTAGCACTGCAGTGGGGAAGCGTCAACAGGCCGTGCTGAAGCTGATCTGCCTTGGGGACAAACAGCACACGGCCTCAGAGCTGTTGCAGGGGATTAGTCACCAGACCGAGCAGTGGCTCTCGCCACTCAACCTGCAACCAGGCATGGTTGTGTGTGATAATGGGCGTAACTTGGTGGCGGCTTTGGAGCTCGGCAAGCTCACACACGTACCATGCCTAGCGCATGTATTTAATTTAGTGGTGCAGCGATTTCTAAAAACCTACCCCAATGTGCATGATCTCTTGACCAAGGTGCGCCGCGTGTGTGCACATTTCCGTAAGTCATCAACAGCTTCAGCCGGCCTGTTGAAGCTGCAGCAGCGCTTACAATTGCCAGCTCACCGGCTGCTGTGTGACGTGAGCACGCGCTGGAACTCCACCTTCCACATGTTGGCCCGGCTTTGTGAGCAGCAGAGGGCAGTAGTGGAGTACCAGCTGTTACACGGTCGTCGCCTCTCCGTTCAACTTCCTGTAATCAGAAGTGAGGAGTGGGAATGGATGTCAGACCTCTGCGAGGTTTTACGCAATTTTGAGGAATCGACACAGATGGTGAGCGGCGATAACGCTATTATCAGTGTAACCATCCCACTTCTGTGTCTACTGAAACGCTCGCTGCTCACAATTAAAACCGACGCTTTGCATGTGGAAGAGGTGGAAATGGGGGAGGAAGAGCTTACACAAGGTGATAGCCAGAGCACCCTCACTTCGTCTTCTCAGCGACAATTGGAGGAGGCGGAGGAGGAGGAGGAGGAGGAGGAGGAAGACACGGTTGCCTCCGCTACAGAGGGTAGCCATGGAACTTTAGTTCCATCTCTTCAGCGTGGGTGGGCAGAAGAGGAGGAAGAGGATGAGGAGATTGAGAGTCATCCTCCTGGTGAGGACAGCGAAATCTTGACTGTTGGTACTCTGGCACACATGGCTGACTTTATGTTAGGCTGCCTTTCCCGTGACCCACGAGTTATACGCATTTTAAACAACACGGATTACTGGGTGTTCACCCTTCTGGACCCCCGCTACAAAGAGAATTTCTCATCTCTCATTCCTCCGGTGGAGAGGACAAGCAAAATGGTGCAATACCAGAAGGTTCTTGTCGAAAAATTGCTCCAAAATTTTCCATCTGACAACGCTGGCGGCAGAGTACGTGCTACCTTGGCCAACCGAGAAGGGGAGAAAAGGGGAGCACACAGCAGTTCCGACAAAGGCAGGGCAACACTCTCCAAGGCGTGGGACACCTTCATGACACCCCGCCAGCACCCTCACCCTGATGCGCAGCCTAGTGTCACAAGGAGGGAAAAGTTTTGGAAGATGGTGAAGGAGTACGTAGCAGACCGTGTCAGCGTCCTCAATGATCCCTCTGTGCCTTACAACTACTGGGTGTCCAAGCTGGACACGTGGTATGAACTGGCAATCTACGCCTTGGAGGTGCTGGCCTGCCCTGCCGCCAGCGTTCTGTCTGAGCGGGTATTTAGTGCTGCTGGTGGCATCATAACAGATAAGCGTATCCGCCTTTCCACCGACAATGCTGATAGGTTGACACTTATAAAAATGAACAAGGCCTGGATTTCCCCTGACTTCTCCACTCCACTGGAGGAAAGCCCCGGGGGAACATAAACTCACTTTATATATGTTATTTACAATGATGGGAATACTCTGTATTCCCATTCACCCCTTCCACCCAAAAAACGGGTATATGGTTGACTCTTAATCTTCTCATCCTCCTCCTCCTCTTCCATATGCCCTGTGCTATAATTTTTATATAGGGCCAGCTCACCAGCGGGCCCTGTGATATAATTTTTATATAGGGTCAGCTCACCAGCGGGCCCTGTGATATAATTTTTATATAGGGTCAGCTCACCAGCGGGCCCTGTTTGCCAATTTTTATATAGGTCAGCTCACCAGCGGGCCTTCTCATATAATGTTTTATTGGGTCAGCTCTCTAGCGGGCCCTCTCATATAATGTTTTATAGCGTCAGCTCACTAGTGGGCCTTCGCATATAATGTTTAGGATGGTCAGCTCTGCAGCAGACCCTCACCCATAATGTTTTAGATGGTCAGCTCAGCGCACGTTTCCCTCTTAATCATGGCCTCAGTTCAATAAAATCAAGGAAATTTTTGGGAGAATTTGCCTCTGTGCACGTTTCCCTCTTAATCATGGCCTCAGTTCTGAAAATCAAGGAAATTTTTGGGAGAATTTGCCTCTGTGCACGTTTCCCTCTTAATCATGGCCTCAGTTCTGAAAATCAAGGAAATTTTTGGGAGAATTTGCCTCTGCGCACGTTTCCCTCTTAATCATGGCCTCAGTTCTGAAAATCAAGGAAATTTTTGGGAGAATTTGCCTCTGCGCACGTTTCCCTCTTAATCATGGCCTCAATTCTGAAAATCAAGGAAATTTTTGGGAGAATTTGCCTCTGCGCACGTTTCCCTCTTAATCATGGCCTCAGTTCTGAAAATCAAGGAAATTTTTGGGAGAATTTGCCTCTGCGCACGTTTCCCTCTTAATCATGGCCTCAGTTCAGAAAAATCGAGGAAATTTTTGGGAGAATTTGCAGATGATATACAAGTAAATATACAGCAAATACTGTTTGGTAACAATTTTTCGCCTAAAGTCGTTTTTATCTGCCTTTTTGTGTGTTTTACGGTCAGTCTGTAAAAATGGCGTACTACGGGCGAAAGATCGTTCCCAGCAGCGACGTTGGAGTCCAAGATGCATCAAGACATCCTCCCTATGCTGTCCCTGAACCATTTCTGTAGTGTTTCCATCTTTTTCTGCCCTTTTCCTATGGACCAGGCACCCTCCCCTCATCAGAGCAGGGGGTGCCTGGTGTAATGCTCGAGTCCTCCCATTGACTTCAATGGGGCTCGGGTGCTCGGCCGAGCACTCGAGCCTCAGGGGGTGCTCGGTCAGAGCACCCGAACACCCGAGCATTGGGGTGCTCGCTCATCACTAATCCTTACCTTACTTGGATTTCACACCTGTTTCACCCAACCTCCTGCTTTACCCTTCAACAATGGACTGAGTCTAGCACACACAAAGATGGTCACTTTGACCTCTTGACTTGGTCTACACAAAGAACTGCTCCCTATTAGATTTCTTTGTATTTCCTTTTCCACTCTTGAAAACCACCACCTCTTAACTTTTTCTACAACTCTTTCCCTACCCATTAAGATGCCCCATTATACCAACAACTTTCACTCTCTAGACATCTCTGCCATAGGTTTCATAGGAGGCAATTATAGTCAAGTTGATACCTTTATTAGCTAACTAATGTCATGCTGCCTACCCGCTCTGGCCTCTGCTGCACTGTCTGTCGGCTCTCTCTCACTTCACTCCGGTTCTCGTTGCGGCTCTGCTCTTCCGGGTTCTCCGGTGACGTCATCCATCCAAGCAAGATCCCAGATCCTCAGTGCTCTAACACAGTGTTCCTGTGGCATCTGGGCACCTAGCTCTAGCCTTAGCTTTATCTTGTTGCCTAACTGTATATCGAACCAGCTTGTTTTGACCCTGCTATCTGCCTATTGTCTTGGATCATTCTGTTGCCTATTGTTTTGGATACTTCGCTGACCGCAAAACACTGACCCTTGGGTTCTGTTGACCCTGCATACATCATTTTGTATACTTCACTGACCACACAATGCTAACCCTTGGCTTGTCCATTGACCCTGCATTCAACCTGTGGCATTGGAGACCTAGCTGATCATTCTGCTATAAAGGTCTGTAATTATTATTTGCAGTTCTGCTGTATCTTTGTGTCTGGGTTTAGTCCTGGAGAGTTGTAGCTACAGTGTGGCCTACGCTCTCCATCCATGTTCCCTAGCCAGTGCCCTCTAGCCTTCGCTCTCCTCTGAAGGAGAGAGAGTACTTTTTATTGTGAGACAATCCTGGTCAGGGCCCCGGCTCAACCGGGATCGGACATCTGGCTTCACGGCCAGCACCTATACACAGCCCTCACCGCAGCACGGTTTTGCTGTAGACACTCACCGCGCTACTAGCACCAAACTCCAGCGACGCTCCCTAGCACACCCTCTCTTGCAGGTTTATACCTGCTGCTGTGGTCCAGTGACAACTAAGCAGATTCAGGATGCAAGCTTTCAAGACCACTTAGGTCTCTTCCTCAGGCATGTTATGATGTACCCGCTCTGTTGAATCCTACATAAAATTATGCCACTCTGTTATCCTCCAGAATTGCATCTTTCTGATCCTCCATAGTAAAATAGTAACATAGTTGATGGGGCTAAAAAATGACATATGTCTATCAAGCCCAGCACATGCCTAAACACCCCAGCTAATGCAAATGAAGGCAAAAAAGAAACCAATTGAAGCCATTTCCAACTAAGCCCAAAGTGGGTAAAAAAAAATCCCTACTGACTCCAAATGGTAGTCATATACTTCCCTGGATCAGCAACCTATCTACTTTAAGCTAACTGTCATAATTCACAATATTGTTCTGTGCTGTATAGGTATCCATTACTTTTTTGAAAGCATTATCTGCAAGCACAGCATCCAGAGGCAAAGAATGCCATAGATTTACTGCTCTTACGGTAAAAAAATCCCTACCTTTGTTTTAGTTGAAAACGCATTTCCTCTAGTCTTAATGGATAATCTCTCTTTCCTAGCATAATTAATTGGAGAGTTCTTTGTATTGACCTTGAATATATGTGTGAATAGTCTCTCTTTAAAACGCAGATCCTCCAATCCCTTTATCAGTTTTGTTGCACATCTGCACCTTTTACAGTTCAGTAATGTCTTTTTAAAGAACTGGTGCCCAAAATTTTACTCCGTATTCTAGATGAGGCCTTACGAAGGATTTATGTAAAGGTAGAATAATATTAGCATCCCTTGCATTTACACCTCAGAACCCTATTTGCTTTTGCAGCAGCTAAGTGACTTTGCACACTGCTGTGAAGTCTATTGTCTATCAGTACTCCTAAATCTTTCTCTAATGAGGATTCCCCAAGTTGTTTCCCATTTAGTGTATATGTAGCAAGTTTGTTTCTACAGCCCAAATGCATAACCTTACATTTATCTACGTTAAATATCATCTGCCACTTTTCTGCCCATTCACTCAGTTTATCTAAAACCTTCTGCAGTGAAAAACCTCTGTATGTATTTCCTTACAAAACTTAGATACTACTTTCAATTCCCACTTCTAGTTCATAATAATAAACAAATGAAAAAGCATTGGGTCCAGAGATGAAACCTCTAACACCCCACTTACAGCTTTAGACCAACTTGAAAAGGTTCCATTTACAACATCCCACACATTTGTTTATTTTGCTTTGGTCACAAACGCAGAGGTCTCCCTTTTGTTCTCTACCTTGCCACTT
Organism: Rhinophrynus dorsalis; assembly: GCA_037306005.1. NCBI lineage: Eukaryota > Metazoa > Chordata > Amphibia > Anura > Rhinophrynidae > Rhinophrynus > Rhinophrynus dorsalis. The sequence goes on from CM074720.1 coordinate 543,047,360, forward strand.
ACCACCTGCTCCCTTGAAACTGTACCATACCACCTTCTTAATCCTTTGTCATCCACTTACATCTCATGCTGACTTGTGTCTTCAACTCCTCCCATCCACTGGCATGGTCTCTTCTTCTTTCAAACATTCAATGTCATCTCCATTCCTGAAGAAGCGTTCATTAGACTCCACCTCCACATCCAACTACTTGCCCAATCACACTTGTAATTTGCCTCAAAACGTCTTGAATGTCTAGTATACTTTCATCTGCTTGCCTTTCTCAACTCCCTAAACAGTTTGTACCCACTGCAGTCTGGTTTTTGACCCACTTTCTCTACTCCCAGGTTCTCCAATCTCTAGAATATCTTGGCCTCTGTTTCCTGGCACATTCCTCGTTCTAATCCTTTATCTGTCAATGATCTCTCTCTATGTCATATACCAACACCTCCTCACTTCCTAGCCCTCTCTCAACAGGAGTTCGCCAAGACTCTATTCTTGTCAGATGCATACCTCTTGATCTGGCTTACTCTGAGCCCTCCGCTTAGTGCGCCCCTGCATGTGGTGGGTCTCCGGCAGCGTTCCCCCCCATGAGTCCTGTTCTGGTGCGCTCACCACGTCTGGAGAGGCCTGGCAGCTCCAGCGTGTGTGTCGACAGTGCAGGCCAGGAGGGATGTGGCTGGGGATGCACCATGGCGCGAGTGCGCTTTTTTACACGCTTGATGTGTGAAGGGTCGGGGACTGCCAGTGGGAGCCAATCAAAAGAGGTGGTTTGTAGCCACAGCACCTCTATGTAAACCCTGGGCATCCCTTTGCTCAGGGCTTGTTTGTAATTGCCCCATACTTACCGTGTATGATATACCTAAGTACTCCTCTTACTTATTACTGGACCTCGGCTTGTGACCCCTACTTCATTGATATCTATATTCCTGATCCGTGGCAACCGTGAACTACTATTCTGTCCTCTCCACTCCTGATCATTGACTACCGTGACCTTGACCATTCTGACCTCAGCCACACTTGTAGTGGCTCTCTTCGTCCTCTTCTCCCATTGGTATTCATCTACAGGACTGAGTATCCCTGCATCTGGGCACCAACCATTATCCCAGGCCCCACAATTCTGAGCCCCCTTCTTTTTTCTCTGTATCCTTTTTCTGGGAAAACGGATAAAGTTCTTTGGCTTTTACTACCATCTCTATGCAGATGACACACAAATATCTCTCCACACCCTCACTTTCACCTGAAATACAGCATAGGTCTCAGAATGCCTTATTACTGTCTCTTCTTGATGGCTCATTATCACATAAAACTTAATATGCCTAACGCTGGATTCTTCTCTTTTCTTCACCACCCACATTAATGAAGTAACAAAAACATACAGCACAAATCCACACATTTCTTTCCTTCTCTACAACTTAAAATCTCATACACGCCTGAACTGTTGCAACTCCTTACGATATCCTTTTAAAAGGTTGCACGCTTGGGACCAAATGACAGAGGAACCCTGTTGCCGTAATAAAAATGACAACATGAGAATCTCACCCTGCATAAAAGCGCAAGGTTCTCATGTCGCCCCTGTAAAAGTTGTTACCTTCAATTTACTGGCCACAGCATCCAAGCAGCATGCAAGTGCATTTAACATATAACGAACCCCATATTACACTACAACTCCCATCATCCTTACCTTGTCTGTTGGTTCATTTGTACTTCACAACTGCCCTGAACATTGCTTTGGTTGAGTGCCAGGTGACAGAGCGGAGCTGAGCGGGGAGAGAGAGCCAGGGCAGCGCTCATTCTGGCAGCAATGTTCAGGGCAGTTGTGAAGTGTGATTGAACCACCAGTCAAAGTAAGGATGATGGGAGTTGTAGTGTAATATGCCGCTCGTTATATGTTATATGCACTTGCATGCTCATTGGATGCCACGGTCAGTAAATTGAACGTATCAGCTTTTAAAGAGGCGACATGAGAACCTCGCTCTTTTATGCACGGTGAGATTCTCATGTCGCCATTTGTATTACGGGGACATGGTTACTCATTCAATTGGTTGCACGCTCTTTTTATCTATTTATTTATTTTATTTATTTAGAAAATGTTTAACCAGGAAGAATACATTGAGATTTCTCTCGTTTTCAAGTATGTCTTGGACAGTTTTCAGTAGAGGGTTGCATATTTACAGAAATTGAGAAACATTATATAATACATGTTATTAAATTTACATACACATATGAATATACATACATATGGATTTTGCGTGTGACCTTTTAAAAGTAAACCCTCCTTACTATTGCTCTTCCTGCTACCAATCTCTCTCTTTTCAGTGGATTCTTAACCCCGCCCCCAGAATACTCCTCCTCCCCTCCAGAACAGTACTTACCCCTAAACTACTAAAATCATTGTCATGGCTTCCCAAAAAACAATAACATTCAAAATCCTCCTCATTATCTTCAATGCTTTCCAACACTCATCCGCATCTAATATTTCAATGTTGATATCCCACCATTTACCTGTAGGTCCTCTATGCTATATACATAGTGGATGACTCGCTGCACTCTAACCTCCACTGCTGTAGGATTTCTCCCTTGCTGCTCCTTACCTCTGGAATTCCCTACCATCCAGCACTCACCAAACCTCAACTTTCAACAACTTCAAGCTAAAAGAATTCCTTGTAAATGTAGCACTACTTTAAAATATAAACCTTATTTCTGAACTGTCAGAAACTGTATTTCCTCTTCTAACTCGTTGTATTTGTATTAACCCCTCCTATACTTAGATTATAAGCTCTATGGGGCAAGGACCTCCTATCCTAATATATGCTCACTTAGAGCTAGATTCTATTACAGGAGCTAAATGTTAACACTCGTTTTATCAAACATTTTCCTATTGATGTCTATGGAGAAAACTGGAGATAAACGCAGAGATAAAATTAGCACCTGTATTAGAATCTAGCCCTTAGTCTTCCCATTATGATAATTGTCTGTATAAACCAGGCCCAGACTGACCATCGGGCATACCGGGCATTTGCCCGGTGGGCCAGTCTGGGGCCAAGCTAACCACACGACACTTCCAGGATACCGGCTCACAGTGATGATAACACTCTAAGTACACACTGATCCCAAGAGACCGGAGCCACCATGGGCTCAGAGGATCGGGATGTTACCGAGGAAGACCCGGAAAAGGCAGATCCAGAGGTGCTGGTGAGCAGGCTCTTCCAGCCAGATGAGAATGGCTTCCCCCAGGGGACCTGGTTGGACACCGAGAATCAACCGCCCGGAGCCGAGTCAGAGGGACACAACGGGAATCCAGGTGACATCAGCGTCACCTCAGACTGTCCCCAAGTCCGTGACACACAACAAAGGACCTGCTGCTCCCCATACCTTATGTCAGCTTAGTAGTGAAAGATGAAAAGACTGGTAAGGGATAACAGACACATGAACAGAAAGTGATTTATACTTAGATATTCCATTTATAAGCAGGTTTACCTAGGATAATTTCTCCAATGGCACTCCGGGCTTTTAAAAAAACAATAATTCAACGAGTTTGGGCCGTCTTTCACCTTCTGAAAGACAGCCAACTCGTTACAAGTTTCCTGGTGGGTTGGCAATCAACATGCGGCCGTGCAGAGCACCGCACATGATTATAAGCTCCGCCCACGATCACCGTCGGCCGACAGCGCAACCCCGCGACAATCAGTGTCAGTGAAGGCCGCTGCCCGCTGCTCCAGAGCAGAGAGGCCGCCACCCCCCCCCATGGGCTGCTCAAAAAATAAAAATGGGCTCCTCAGCCTTAAATGCCCTATTTTTTGTCCCATTCCGGGCCTGGTATAAACACTTAATAACTGCACTTATTGTATCCCCTCTATACTAAAGTATGCTAAGTTCATGTGTTGGTGCTATATATAAATAAAATTATACACGCACACATCCATACTGTATGTCAGTCTGCTCACAATGTTCCCTATACAAACAAAAAGATAATGGGAGGAATACATTAAAATGGTCACAATTGCTTTTGTTTTTTTATTGCTGGATGAACAATGGGATTGAAATAATGCTGTTATTGTGACACAAATCCTCCATTATCAAAGAATCAAAACTACCTTCACACAAGGTTTATTATATTGTCTTTGTATGCCTGCTTTCGCCTTTAAAGGGGAACTAACACCTTCCAGTCCTAAGCCCCCACTTACATTACTGTGGACAGAAAATTCGAAAGACACCAATGAATTTTTCCCTTGCACATGCACATACCTGAAAACCTTCAAAATGAGCCCTACCCTGTGACTGTTTAAGCAGAGCTCTCTGGCACTTAAAGGGATAGTAATGTTTCATAATAAAAGCAGCTCTAATTAATCATCATAGTATTTGGACTTTGGAGAGGGTTATTTCAATTCTGTCAGAGTTGTAGTTCAAGAGTAATTCAGTGATAAAGTATCCCCCTCCCGTCCCTTTTACTGCTCAGCCAGATCAGAAGGGAGATGCCCAGGTAGACTGCAGAGAGGGACAATCTTCAATTAAGATAAGGGAAAACCTGAACAACTTGTCAAGGGGGGCAGGGCTTTCATTGTTCTCATAGGAAGAAGATTGTCCCCTTCTGTTATCTGTCTGGTCTATGGACTGCATTCCACATCTGAGAAGAGATGGCTTACACTAGGTAAAAGGGGCTGGAGGGGAAACTTTGCTTGTGAATATCTCTCAAACAATAAAGGTGTGAGAGATAAGACATATATCGTTCTTCATGTTTTTTTTAATGCCTACAAAATAAAATAAAGATAAAACGAAGGGTTAAATGGATAGTAATGTTTCACAAAAAAGGAGCTCCGATTAATCTTCATAGTATTTGGGCCATGGAGAGTGTTATTTCAATACTGTCAGAGTTGTAGTTCAAGAGTAATTCAATGATAAAGTATCCCCCTCCCACCCCTTTTACTGATGTAACACTGCTCAGCCAGATCAGAAGGGAGGTGCCCAGGTAGACTGCAGAGAGGGACAATCTTAAATTAAGGTAAGGGAAAAAGCTGAAAAACTTGTCAAGGGGGGAAGGGCTTTCATTGTTCTCATAGGAAGAAGATTGTCCCCTTCTGTTATCTGTCTGGTCTATGGACTAGATTCCACATCTGAGAAGAGATGGCTTACACTAGGTAAAAGGGGTGGGAGGGGAACTTTGCTTGTGAATATCCCTCAAACCATAAAGGTTTGAGAGATAAGACTTATATTGTTCTTCATGTTTTTTTAATGCCTACAAAATAAAATAAAGATAAAACGAAGGGTTAAATGGATAGTAATGTTTCACAAAAAAGGAGCTCCGATTAATCTTCATAGTATTTGGGCCATGGAGAGTGTTATTTTAATACTGTCAAAGTTGTAGTACAAGAGTAATTGAATGATAAAGTATCCCCTCCCACCCCTTTTACGGATGTGACACTGCTCACCTCAGAGCCACAAGACTGTCCGCATGGATTGCAGAGAGGGACAATCTTCAGTGATCATAAGGGAAAACCTTAAAAACCTGTCAAGGGGGGCAGAGTTTTCCTTATGCTCACAGTAAGAAGATTGTCCCTTGCTGTGATCTGTCTGGTCAAGAGACCAGATTCCACATCTGAGGGTAGGAGGCTTACACTAGGTAAAAGGGACAGGAGGGGGATACTTTATCATTCAATTACTCCTGAACTATAACTCTGACAGTACTGAAATAACACTCTCCATGGCCCAAATACTATAAAGATTAATTGGATCTGCTTTTATTGTGAACAATTACTATCATATTAATGTTCCCTAGAGCATAGATTCTAGATATGTATATAACACCAGGGAGGGATGCACTATGGAGTGATAAAGAGATAATAAAGTGGAGATAAGTCCAGTGATATCACTTCTCCAGTTTCTATGTTATTTTACAGAGCCTATGCACTAAGATCTCTCTCACATAGGCTCCATAGAATAACACAAGAACTGGAGAAGTGATATCACTGGAGAAGTCATCTCTGCTTTATCACCTATTTATCACTGCTTAGTGCATTTCCCCCAGATCTTTTCTAGGTGCTAGTGTTGCTTTAAAGAAATGGTGCTAACATGTAAAGCATGAATGAGCCTTCACATAACCCTTTGAGTGCCCGAGAGGTCTTGACAATTTGGTGAAGACTTCCCTAGCATCCAAAGGGTTAATTCTTTTTTTTAGGACCCCCCCCCCCATTCAAAAAATTGTAACCATAATGTACTGATCTTTGAGGACCACATACAAGATCTATGGGGATGGGGGTATGGTTGCCTGGCTTTCGATTAAATTTCATAATACAGTAATTACAATGCAAAACAGCAGAGGGCAGAACTGCATGCTTGTCTTTGAGAAATCTCTAATAAGGCGTGACACCTTGCAACCTTAGGCTGTAATAACTATTAGCTAATCTTCTGGCTAGATAAAATGCATTCCTCCTCTCTTACTGCCTATGGGAAACGAAGCCAGAGCATTCTCATCTCCAGCTTAACCCTTTTAGTGCTAGAAGGGTATGCAACACATTGGATACCCCTCTGGCGCTCAAAGAATTAAAGGCGCACTAACTCCAAAAAAATTAAATAGGTTGCTATAACTTTAAATCTCACTTGCAGATAATATATAAAACAAAATAATTATTCATATGTTACATCCCTAAAATATTATTCTGAACGTACTTTTTAATTCATATGTAAATTACCCTGTTCAGAGAGCATTTATCTAATTTTGTTTGTGCTGTTTGCAGTGAGAGATAAAAGGAAAACTCAGTTAACTGTGGTCCGTGCCTATTGTTCTTGTTTTCAAAAAGGCTGTTATCTTATCTTAGCCCATTCACAGATAATCCTGGATCATAAATGGAAGCCCTGGTAAAGGCAGGCATGTCTGTTTCCTCAGAGTATATGTAAGGACTAGATTTTAGGGCTCAGAAAACAAAAAAAGACATTTTACAGATATATTCATGTTTTTAAAACCCCAGTTCATTTTCTGGATGTAATTTTTTCATGAATGGGTGTTTTACTGCATTTTCTTTAGGACTGACACATTATTTGGAATGAAAAATGCATATATTACCAGTTCTAAAGACTGCAAAGGCAGTTTTTTAAAGGGATAGTAATGTTTCACAGAAACAGAAGCTCCAATTAATGTTCATAGTATTTGGATCATGGAGAGTGTTATTTCAATACTGTCAGAGTTGTAGTACAAGAGTAATTGAATGAAAAAGTATCCACCTCCCACCCCTTTTACCTAGTGTAAGCCGCCTCCCCTCAGATGTGGAATCTGGTCTCTTGACCGGACAGCTCACAGCAATGGACAATCTTCTTACTGTGATCATAAGGAAAACCCTGCCCCCCTTGACAGGTTTTTCAGGTTTTTGTCCTTATGCTCACTGAAGATTGTCCCTCTCTGTGATCCATCCGGACAGTCTTGCTGCTTTGAGGTGCGTAGTGTTACATCAGTAAAAGGGGCGGGAGGGGGATACTTTATCATTCAATTACTCTTGTACTACAACTCTCACAGTATTGAAATAACACTCTACATGGCCCAAATACTACGAAGATTAATAGGAGCTGCTTTTATTGTGACACATTACTATCCCTTTAAACCAACAAGTTGAGATTGTGGTTCAGTGGTAGAGTGTATAGTCATATCTCAGAACATTGACTTGTGCACTCCTCGGAGGGGAGTCCTGTGGTGCTGCTGGGGGGAGAAAAAAATAGGCTGAGGAAGGAGGAGAAGTGGGCGGGGAGTGGGAGGAACAGACTGGGAAGGAGGATAAGTGGGCAGGGAGTGGGAGGAACAGACTGGGAAGGAGGAGAGGTGGGAGGAGAGTGGGAGGAACAGACTGGAATGAGTATAAGTGGGCGGGGACTGGGAGGAACAGACTGGGAAGGAGGAGAAGTGGGAGGGGAGTGGGAGGAACAGACTGGTAAGGTGGATAAGTGGGTGGGGAGTGGGAGGAACAGACTGGGAAGGAGGATAAGTGGGCGGAGCATGGGAGAAACAGACTGGGAAGGGGGAGAAGTGGGCGGGGCATGGGAGGAACAGACTGGGAAGGAGGAGAAGTGGGCGGGCAGTGGGAGGAACAGACTGGGAAGACAAAGTGAGTACAGTTTGACTAAAAACTCCCCACATCCGGAGAATCAGCCTCGGCCGGCGAGTTCACAACAATGTGTATGACTTTGGCCCAGAAGGTTGCATGTCAGATTGCCGAGGGGAGAAGTATATTTTTGCCACTGGTATTAATCACTTGTCCAGTAATTCATTCAATTCTGCATTACTGTGACATTTCAGTTCACATTAAAAAACTGTTATTTGTAGTGTAAAATATCCAGAGTAGCAGTGGTGGAGCTACAACATAAGCAGAATACGCCGCTGCTTAGCGCCCCCCCACTAGGCCAGAGGACCCCACAGTTCTTACCCAGCAGCACTGCTCCATGTAAACAAAATCAGAAATATTGATGAAATGGGGGCCCTGTGTTCATTTATTGGCTTAGGGCTGCCAAAAAAAATAGAGCCGCCTCAGCAGAGTATAAACATTCTAGCTTTAACTCTTTCAATGACAGTATTGCATACCCCTCTGGCACTCAAAGGGTTAAAAACAGCAAAGACAGGTGGCAGTTGCAGCATTCTGACCTCATGGTACAATGGTAGCACGGCTGTCGTGAGCTCACGAGGTTGTGTGTTCAAATCACGTCCGGGTAATGTGGGTGTTTTATTGACTGCTATTCAACTACTAGATGAATATTACATGTCATTCTACTTTACAGCATCAGATTAGCTTACACATATAGCAAACTGTATAGCTTACTGTTATTTTCCTTCCCTGGCCAGGACATATCGATACTCACCCAAGAGGTTAAACCTCATCTTATCTGATTGGATAGAAAATCTTCCCTAACCAAAAAAGAAAAAGAAACCTGTCATGGGGGGCAGGGTTTTCCTTATGATCACAGTAATAAGATTGTCCCTTGCTGTGATCTGTCCTGTCAGGAGACCAGATTCCACATCTGAGGAGAGGTGGCTTACACTAGGTAAAAGGGGCGGGAGGGGGATACTTTATCATTTGATTACTTTTGAACTACAACTCTGACAGTAATGAAATAACACTCTCCATGGCCAAATACTATGAAGATTAATTATCAAATTAAAGCGATAGTAATACTTCATTTTAACTTTATTTTATTTTGTAGGCATTAAAAAAACATAAAGAACGATATAAGTCTTATCTCTCAAACCTTTATGGTTTGAGAGATTTTCACAAGCAATGTTTCCCCTCCCGCCAATTTTACCTAGTGTAAGCCATCTCTTCTCAGATGTGGAATGCAGTCTATAGAACAGACAGATAACAGCAGGGGACAATCTTCTTCCTATGAGAACAATGAAAGCCCTGCCCCCTTGACAAATTTTTCAGGTTTTTCCCTTATCTTAATTGAAGATTGTTCCTCTCTGCAGTCTACCAGGGCACCTCCCTTCTGCTCTGGCTGAGCAGTGTTACATCAGTAAAAGGGGCGGGAGGGGGATACTTTATCATTCAATTACTCTTGAACTACAACTCTGACAGTATTGAAATAACACTCTCCAAAGTCCAAATACTATAATGATTAATTAGAGCTGCTTTTATTATGAAACATTAGTATCCCTCTTTGCGGTTGATGTATAAAAAGTCTTCTTAGTGTATTCTTAAGAATTGTCGCTAAAATTCACAAAGCCTGGTCATATTTATTAAGAAATAAGGTCACATTTATAAATATGTCTGTCTGAGAATATTCTGTGAATTATCGCACCTGCGAATATATATTCGCACACATAGTGGTATTATATACTTCCGATAAGACCAGGTTATACCATAAAATCTCGGGTTTAATACGCACAATTTTACCCCACTTCACCTTATGTGAAGAGGGGGGTGCGTATTATACACGAGAGTTTTTACAATGAAAAAAATATAGTGTTATCAGACCTCTTCCCTCCCTCCCCTGGCGCTGCGCTTTGAAGATAAACCTTACTTTTGTGCAAGTGAACAGCCGAAGAGAAGGCAAAACTTCTTGCACTTGCCGCCCTGCCGCCCGCTTCCTTCAATTGGGCTTACAGGACCTTCTGCCTCCAGCCAATGGTAATGCCCTGATACACGCTTCCTTCAATTGGGCTTACAGGACCTTCTGGCTCCAGCCAATGGTAATGCCCTGTGTAGGGAAGAGGTCTGCTAACACTATATTTTTTTTGTAGTAAGGGAGAAAACAAGGGTGCGTATTATACATAGGTACTCTTGTTTTCCCCTAAAATCTTAGGCATAATACACACCTGCGTATTATACACAGGTGCGTATCATACCTGAGATTTTACGGTACCTGGCATTATGATTTAATCCCTACAACTGGCTTTATTTTTGGCGCAATTTGCTAATCCTATATAATAATTCGCTAAATCGTGTGTAACGCCCGACATGCGCAGGAGACACTGCTGCGCGTGCGGCAGTCATGTGCAGTAGAGACTGCCCGCGCCACGGCTGATACAGAGCTGGACGCTCCGAAGGAGCGTCCTGCTCTGTATCAGCCGTGGCGCGGGCAGTCTCCACTGCGCGTGACTGCCCCGCAACCGGCTGCCAGAGGCACTGTGGCCCGTGTAATGGGCTGTTCAACTAGTTTCTTTATAAATACACTGGGACATAATTCTTATTTGGCCAAGACCATTTCTACTCCACTTTTCCAAAAATTCAACTAACTGGAGTTAGCACTTAGCAAAATGTCGCTGGCTGTTTATACATATACTTATGTTGCTTTGAGACACTTTTACAGACACTTTATTTGTAACTTCAGTTTTATACGTCTCCCCCTTTGTTCTTCAGCATTTCTTCTCTAATCTCCCGCTACACCCCTTCCCATCACCTTTGTTCTTTTCGAGGGTTCTTCCTGTCCTCTCCCTACACAACTTGAGCCATCTCTCAGCTGCAATCACCTTCACTGACTGCCCCTCGACTTTGGAATGTCCACCCATCACCATTCACCAATCATCTCTTTCCAGCATCTCCTGGAAACCCACCTGCTCAAGGAGGCATCTCAGTAACAATATCCCCCTTGTGCCACTGACAGTCACATAAGAATCACTCTACTCTTTCTTTACTGAAGCCTTGAACCCATACTTATTATACTCTTCCTACTCTCTCTATATGTTGTCGTGATAACTAATTAGATTGTAAGATCCTTAGGGCAGGGTCCCTTTCTCAGTGTATGATTCCATTTGCTGTACTTTGTCTCCTGTTAATAATGCAATGATGGCACTTTAGCTTGATACTCTTAAAAGGATAGAAATGTTTCATAATAAAAGCAGCTCTAATTAATCATCATAGTATTTGGACTTTGGAGAGTGTTATTTCAGTTCTGTCAGAGTTGTAGTTCAAGAGTAATTCAATGAAAAAGTGTCACCCTCCGCCCCTTTTACTGATGTAACACTGCTCAGCCAGATCAGAAGGGAGGTGCCCAGGTAGACTGCAGAGAGGGACCATCTCCAATTAAGATAAGGGAAAAACCTGAAAAACTTGTCAAGGGAGGCAGGGCTTTCATTGTTCTCATAGCAAGAAGATTGTCCCCTGCTGTTATCTGCCTGGTCTATGGACTGGATTCCACATCTGAGAAGAGATGGCTTACACTAGGTAAAAGGGGCGGGAGGGGAAACTTTGCTTGTGAATATCTCTCAAACCTTCATGTTTTTTTAATGCCTACAAAATAAAATAAAGATAAAACAAAGTATTACTATCCCTTTAACCCAGTCCTGTATTGTAGTATTGTACTATTACAATTTCTATAAAGCTCTGTGTAAAAATATGGTGCTATATAAATAAAGATACTTAAATATATATATAAAATACCTTCACAAAGCCAGACATTCAATTGTCCTTGTAAACCCCGCTACGCATCTCATTATTTACAGTAATGTAGTAAGATAAACTCCTTAGAACTATATGGAGGAAGGCAAGAAGATAAAAAAATGTACTTTGGACACTAGGTGTCGCTATTGCTCTTTACAGAAGCTATCGGCCAACTGTAGCTATCTATAGACAGAAATAGCAACAATGCCACCTCCTGACCAATGCTCAGCATTGCAGTTTTACTTTAAAAATGGATGGATAATAACAATTTTTGAATATAACATCTTTTTTTATTCAAAGTCATGAAAAGACTGAACCATCGCTATTCCTATAATTCCCCGCCAAACAGCAGTAACTGACATTTCAATATATACTGTCAGTAAACAGGCATCTCCACGCTGTCACTGGATGATCTTTGGTAGCGGTATTTAAAATGACACCTCATTTTTACATAATTCTTTTTATCTACAGGGATAATGTATATCCAACAGCGATATACATAACTGACAGTGTGAAATAACAGCTTACAACATGAGAAATAGCCTCCCTTTCCTATTTGGCAGGCAGAGATGCTTGAGTAATTTAAATGATTAATAACTTCTATATTATGAAGATTTAACTTGGTTTCTTTGCCAAAAGTAAAATGAAACACTGATTTAGCAATGTAATTATACAATGTGCTGGATTATTGAATGCACAGTTACTCTTTATTCTTACTGTATTCCATTAAATAATGCATCTGTAGCTGTATTACCACACAAAGGAAAAAGCAGGGAAGACTCAATTAAAGTGACAATCAACCTCCTTTTAACTTGAGATATTCTGCAAGTGCATAATGTGTAAACTCAAATTGCTTTTTTTTTTAAATTCAACCTATTTTACACATGTTCCTGAGGGAGAAGCTCTCTGAATTTCTGTATTCAGGGAGCTTTGTGTTAGTGACTATAAAATCGGCAGACATGTACCCCTGTGGACCCCTTGCTCTCAGTTCCTAGGGAATCCAGCTACACCTCACCAACAAGGCCGAAAGATACGCCTGGGGTTAACTGGTGTTTCTGTGCAGAGGGGACTTGACCGTCATTTTAAAACTGGACCGCCCTATTGGACGGGATTATTCTAATATGTATGTGGAAAATATTCCTCTGTAATGGCACTAGGGCAGAGGCGTAACTAGAACGGTCCGGGACCCGGTGCAAGAAGTGCCATGGGCCCCCCCCAACCCCCAAACACATTGGCCCCCGGGCCCTCCACAATGCCTTCATTTCCTACCTCCCAATCCCTGGCGGTCCAGTGGAGTGGCAGGAGAGGCGGGCTGGTCCTCTTCTGTAATGCAGAGCGCTGGGAGATGATGTCATCTCCCAGCGCTCTGCATTACTAGAGCATGGGAGGGAGCTTGCGGCGCCAGGAGGAGGGGGTCGCAGGGGGCAGCCGGGCCCCTGGAGTGACGGGCTCGGTCGCGGTTGTGACCCCTGCGACCCCTATAGTCACGCCACTGCACTAGGGGGCTAAAACGTGATGCTTCTTGGCAGTGACTAGCCGTAGAACAGGCCATTGTGCTGTTTGTTTGTCCTCAGAAGCCTCTCACACTTTGTATATGTAATCTGAATACTATTAGTGGGTCTCCCTAAGAGTGCAGGGTAATCCAGACGTGGTGCCTAAGGAATTCAGCTGCATCTTACTGACGAGGCCCAACAAGGGCAAAACGTACGTCTGGGGTTAGCTGGTGTTTACATACAGAGGGTACTTGCCTGTCATTTTGGAACTGGACCGCCCTTTTGGGCGGGATTAGTCTAATATGTAAGTGAAAATTTTTCCACTGTAATGGCACTAGAGAGCTAAAACGTGATGCTACTAGCCGTAGAACAGGCCATTGTGTTATCTGTTTGTCCTCAGAAGCCTCTCACAGTTTGTATTTGTTACTATAAAATCAGGCATGAAATACAATGCCGCACTATACTGGATACTACAGATGCCTACAAAATCTTGTTCCACAATGAGTTGGAGAGGTCTCTAAGATAAACTGGTTAAAACAGGGGCGGCTCTAGGTTTTTGGGGACCATAAGAGAAAAATTCAAATGGAGGCCCCATTTACCCCCCCCCCATTGGTATTTCTAATAAGACATTGCCACCTGTTTTTGTTTACATGTGGTGGCGGCACTGTATAAGTGTTGCAGGGTTTCTAACCAAGTAGAGACCCTAAGCAGCTGCTTATGCTGCTTATATTGTAGTGCCACATTTGGTTTAAAGGGATATTAATACCTGTATTTACGATTATGCTGTATTGAATATGTTAAAAAAATTAAGCATCTGGAGAAAGTCCCATCTCTCAAGCCTTTATGGTTTAAGAGATATTTGGTGCTAAAGTTCCCTCCTCCCTCCCTTTCTCCTGACGTTAGCCCTCTACTGACAGCAAGAGATCCCGGTCCTGGGACCAGCCGGCGGCTCTTCAGCAGAACCGAAATAGTGATATTTAAAAACAAATACTTTATTGGAACGGTCTACGAAGTGTGCCTGGTTTACAAGCACACTTTGTAGACCGTTCCAATAAAGTAGTTCTTCTTAAATATCGCTATTTCGGCTCTGATGAAGTGCCTCCTCGATTCGGCCAACACAGATCTCCTTCTGTCAGCTTTAGAGCTGACATGAGGGGGGGGACTTTAGTGCTGAATATCTCTCAAACCACAAAGGTTTGAGATATGGGACTTTCTCCAGATACTTTATTTTTTTAACATCTACAATCACAGCAACTAAAATAAGGGCATTACTAACCCTTTAAAAGGATACTTGCTTAGAGTGGAAAATCGTGTATTTTAGTGCTTTTCCTAATGTGTAAAACAAGGTTATTCTCATTATTGGGTGCTACTTCAACAAGTCGCAGACAAACAAGACACCGACACACTCCCACATGTCCCATCCCTTGGAAGACAAGGTGCAAAGTTGGAGTGTGCCAAGTACTTTCTAAAGTGGGTACAGACCAGCTTGGCACCTGGGGCCAGATTCAGAAATCGAAAGAGAAGCAATTCTAGGGCAAACCAACTGCATTGTATGGGACAAATCATTTAAACATTAATCCCTTGAATGCCAGCAAATCAAAACGTTGGAGACTTCTCTATCATTCAAAGAAGCAGTAAACTTTTTTTTATGAAAACACATATTTTATAGAGAATTTTCTGCTGAATAAAACAAGGTAACTCCCATCGCTGTCAGATGTTTTATTCAAAATGTATAACAGTTTAAATAATCAGGAAGTCAATTTACTGTGTTTACTTCCTGATAGTTCTAACTGACAGGAAGTGAATTTACTATGTTTACTTCCTGATAGTTCTAACTGACAGGAAGTGACTCAGCAGTTTCTATCACATTCTATGGAGAACTGTATGTCACTGACTTTTCTGACTTTCCTCTCCGTTAGAATCTAACAGGAAATCTAATTAGAATTTGACCACTAGAGGGAACTGCTAATGTAAAAAAATTGTGTTTAAACTGTAAAAACTCTAGAAATATAAATCTCTCGGCAGTGGGATTACCCCTATTTTACTCAATAGGAAATTTCCTACAATATATATTTTTTCATAAAAAAAGTTTACTGCCCCATTAAGGGTGTAAAAGCCTCATTTAAATTATCTGAATTTTTAGCTTTTCCCTAATATTGCACCTGGTTTCCTACAGGATTATTTTTCTTTAGTTTACACATACTTCCCTTAATATAAAGGAAAAGAATCGGCACTTGATATACCTGCTTGTTACTTAGAATTGTCCCTTTGCTCCTTTAAAGGGGATGTATCACCCCAATACAAATTAGCCTTAATAGTTACATTATATAGCGAATATGTGTAAAAGTTTATTAATTTCTTTTTTTAAAGCTCTGTTTGGTCGAAATGGAAGGGATAAATGCTGGCCTGCACCTACTTCTGCATAGGCTGAGGGTAAATCTTTATAACCACAGTCCGTTGCTCTGCCTCTGCTCCCCTCCCTCTACCCAGCCTCCTCCAATGACAGAGGATTTCTGTCTGTAAGCTGGAGGGATCTCATTGGCTAGATATCTATCTCTACCAATGAGACCGCTCCAGTTTACAGGCAGAAAGCCTCCGTCATTGGAGGAGGCTGGATAGAGGGAGGGGAATATAGGCAGAGTGACAGACTGCAGTTACAGAGCAGGTAACCGCAGTCTATCCAGAAGCAAGTGCAGGGCAGTATTTATTACTTCAGTTTAGACCAACGGGAGCTTTAAAAAAAGAGATTAATAAACTTTTACACATATTTGCTATATAATGAACTATTCAGATTAAATTGTATAGGGGTGATACATCCCTTTTAAATATTCTGCTTCCCTGCTCACCCCTAAGGTTTAACATACTAACACATATCAGTCCAGGAAGGTAAGGGTAGTAAATTTTTGGACATCAAGGTGGGAATTGAAGTCGTGTCCCCCAACAACTGAAGATCGTACAATTGACTACCCCTGCAATAAAAGATTTCCAAAGATCCTCCAAGATGAATGCGTTGGTGCAGGTAATAATATTCATCTGAATATCAACTAGCTACAAATGTGTGACATTTGATGCTGACAGAAGTAATAAATCTTTTTACTCTGCATATAAAGTTCTTTTGTTCTCTCGCTGATTTATGTCTCCCGTCACAAGAGACGTCTTGGCAGAATATTCAGTTAGAACTGTGTGACTCTTAGCGGCTTGTTTCAGTCTTTGCCTTTGATTATAAGGATTAGATCTGTAAGAATGCAGATATAAACATTTCCAGTAGCAATTCTCCATTATGAATTATACATCTTACCATGACTTAGCATCATATACTGTAAGGCCATGGTAGACAACATCAGGCCCTCCAGCTGTGTTCAGGACTACAATTCCTATCATCCCTAGCTAGTTTTCAAGCAGTGTTAATGGGAGGAATGTTGGTGTATATAGTTTAGTAACAGAGGCGTAATTAGTGAGAAAATTGCAATGGGCCCCGCTGGCCACATTGCCCCCACAGGGTATCTCTACATTGCCCCAATTGGGTATATCCATATTGCCCCCATTGGCCATCTCCACATTGCCTCCAATGCAGGGACGTGCACAGACATTTTGAGGGGCAGGGGCTCAAATGAAAAAAAGGGCACTTCTCATAATTATTTATTCAAAATATATATTAAAAAAGGGCACAAGGGCACTTTGGATAAAAAGGGCAGGTGCTCAAGCCCCCCTTGGTGTCTATGTGTGCACATGCCTGCTCCAATGTGCATTTCTCCACATTGCCCCTAATGTCCACCCTTCCCCATTGACCCCTAGTGTCCATCTCCTACCGGCATGGCAGGAGAGGTCTGTGCCTCCTTCGCACAGACCTCTATTATCAGCTGGAGCTCCCGCTCGGTCCTCTCTCCAGTAATGCAGAGCGCTGGGAGATGATGTCATCTGGAGACAGGCTGCTCGGCTGCTAATAGAGGTCTGGGCCGCGTCCCTGGAGTGACAATCAGATTTGAGCGGCTGTTCTTTAAACTGATTGGCTGAGATGTGACATCCCAGCCAATGGCTGTGAGGGAAATGGAAGTGAGCCTGCCCATATATAAAGGCAGGCTCACTTCCAGTTCCTTCAGTGTGCGATGGACATCGGCCCGTTCAGGACTGGGGGCATTGGTGCGGCTGGTCTGTGTCTCCGCCTCTTCCGCACTAAGTGTCGGAGACTTCACCATATAAGCTAAGTGAATTTACTTAGCATTGCTGCATTAAATATTTGTCTGATATATATATATATATATATATATATATATGTATATATATATATATAACTATGGCATATTTACACATTGGGATAATACATGGGGGCGTTTACGTTGGTCTTGGCCTATAGCAAGCATGGAGAATTAAAAAAAAAAAAGCTTTAACCCCATACCTCCCAAGTGTCCCTCTTTAGGAGGGACAGTCCCTCTTTTAGACCCAAACCCCCCTGTCCCTCTTTCCCACCCTAATGTCCCTCTTTTTCTTATGGTGTGTATACAAGTGTATAATGTTGCTCTACAGTAACAAAACTCACATTAGTGTCATTAGTTTAAACATCAGTATTTATGTGAAAAATTAGCCTGTGTAAATAAAATAATTTGGACTTGTTATTAGGTTACACAAAAAGGTGTCAATAGTTCATGAAATAGACTAAAAATTCTCGGCCACACCCCTACACATACCACTTAAAACAAAAGTGTCCCTCTTTGGCCATTTGAAATGTTGGGAGGTATGTAACCCCTTGGTTGCTAGAGACATCGCCAACACATCATTCTACAGTTCATTGTAGATTTCTCCAGCATCCAAGGAGTGAAATAATATCTTGTAAAGGGGTATAAAACTGCAGCGGGGACATTAATAATGTTCTGACCACACCCACTATTCAGAATGTGGGTGTGGCCAGAACAGCTGAGGTAGTTGCCTACTCTGCCTATTAGAAATCCTGCCCTGTTTAGAAACGAGCATCATAGCCTGATCTACATGAATACTTTACAGGAAGCAATTAGAATGATATAGGGAACCAATTCCAGACTAAATGACATGAAGTAAGGTATTAATAGACAGGCATTGAGCTCTGGGCAGAATGATTTTTATCATATTCCTGAGTAGTGAGTCAAGAGCCTGTTTGTTACAATTTTCAATGCGGGGGTTTTAGGATTATATGGGGCAGAGAGTTCTAGAGCGATTCTACAGCATGACTAATGGTGCGGACTAATAGAGAATCATTACGATACTATACTTAGTAACCAATTATATCAATGCTCATATCTATTTCATTGCCATTTCTCTTAGCAGTCTAATGGTTCTTCTTTTTCCTGATCATTATACTTCAGGTAAATTAGATTTGATTTCTTTACTTTCTTTGTGTTTGGATTTTTTTTTTCATAATTTCCGCAAATACTCAGCCAGAAACCCTTTTTCTGCAGTGGAAAAGTATATTTTGAGCCCGTTCTGAAAATGGTATGAGGGGATACGCTATACTCTGCCCCAGGGTACAGAATAATCAGGGTCGGATTTATATCTCAGGAGCCTGTAGGCCCCCCCCATTGGCCATCTTCACAATGCTCCAAATCTCCATATTCCCCTCACATCACCTTCACATTGCTCTCCATCAGCTCCACATTGCACCCATCACCACTACATTGCCTCACATTGCCCCCATCAGCTCCACATTGCCCCCATCAGCTCCACATTGCCCCATCACCTCCACATTGCCCTCACATTGCCCCCATCAACTCCACATTGCCCCCATCAGCTCCATATTGCCCTCACATTGCCCCATCTCAACATTGCCCCCATCAGCTCCATATTGCCCCCATCAGCTCCACATAGCCCCCATCAGCTCCATATTGCCTTCACATTGCCTCTATCATCTCCACATTGCCCCCCATCAGCTCCAACTTGCCCCTCATCATCCCCATATTGCCCTCACATTGCCCCCATCATCTCCACGTTAAGCCTCACACTGCCCCCCCCCTATCCATTTCCTACCTCCCTGGTGCTCCAGCGGCAGGAGAGGTCTGTGCTTCTGCACAGACCTGTAGCTGCTGGAGCTCCCGCGCCGTCTTCTCTTTAGGAATGCAGAGCGCTGGGAGATGATGTCATATCCTAGCACTCTGCATTACTAAAGAGCCGGGGGAACTCAGCAGATACAGGTCTGTGAGGCACAGACCTTACCATGTGGCAGGTGGCATGGCACGCCACTTTAAAAAAAGAAATAAATAAAATATAAATTCCAATGACAGACGCCACTCTTTAGGGTGCTCCTGTAGGTAGATGCCTACTCTGACTTATGGCAAATCCGGCCCTGAGAATAATTGGCAAAATTGTGTTTCCTGTAGTGCCTCGTAACACTGACTCATTCTTTAAAGGGACACTAATGTCCCATAAAAATGTTTTTTTTTTGTTTTGTAGAGTAAAAAAAATATAATCTATGCAACAAATCCCATCTTAGAAACCTTTACGGTTTGAGAGATATTCAGTCTTAAAGTTCCCCCTCCCTTGGGGTTGCCACCTTTTCTTAAAAAAATTACCGGACATGGCATTCCCTCCATAGACTTAACATTGGACAGAAGTCAATTTTTTACCGGCCTGCCAGTAAAATACCAGCTGCGTGGCAACCCTACCCTCCCTTCCCTTCTCCTGACGTCAGCTGTAAGCTTACAGCAGGAGTTCCCGGTCTGGGGACAGACAAGCGGCTCTTCAACAGAGCCGCAATAGCTCAATTTTAAAAGAAATACTTAATTGGAACGGTCTACAAAGTGTACTTGGTTTGCAAGCACACTTTTTAGACAGTTCCAAAGAAGTATTTCTTTGTAAATCAAGCTATTGCGGCTCAGCTGAAGAGCCTCCTCGTGCCGGCAGACACGGATCTCCTGCTGTCAGCTTTACAGCTGACATCAGGGAGAGTGAAACTTTAGCAGCAAATATCTCTCAAACCCTAAAAGGTTTGAGAGATAGGATTTGCTGCATAGAATTTATTTTTCTTTAATCTACAAAACAAAAAATTATTTTAATGGGAAATTGCTGTCCCTTTAAAGCTCCGTTAGTTTTGTATTCAAGAGTTGGAATATATAGATAAAAATAGGTTCGGCCAGTTGGGTGTGTCCCAGCCCTTAATTTGAGTGGCTGATTCCACATATACAGATGAGAACTCCACGGACTTTAGGAGGGGAGACATGTCCGGGCTGGGGTTTGGTGGGAGAAAAGAGTGGGTGTGGCTTTGGTGTTCAAGTCCAACCGAAAAGGGATAAGTTCGATTGTCACTTACTGTTGGTGTGGCAGTTAAGCTTAAACCGGAGAAGAAGCGGTTGAAGAATTTTTCTGAGGAAAAGTGTATTGCTGTCATGTCGGAGCATTTATTAGAGGAGGTGAGAGAGCTTTTGGAGTCCGGAGGAGGAACTTGGCTGAGAGAGCAGCTTTCTCGGAGGAGGGAAGAAACATGAATGCGTGGCGAGGTGGGTCGGCCTGTACGCAGCACTCGAGCTCGTCCGCCCACTAGATTGAGCCCTTCTCGCTCTCCGTTGCGGCGGAGGAGTGCAAGCCCAAGACCAAGAGGAGCGAGGAGTGCGTCTGTGAGGGGGATAACGGTTGACCAGAGGATCGGGCGGAGCTCTTTTCGCAGCAGCTTGGCTGTACAGCGGGAATCATCAAGTGCTGAGGAGACTCGTCAGGGACGGCCTGTTCATCAAGGGCGGGACTCTGCAGGCGGCAGCAGAGACAGAACGGAAGGTTCCAGTCAGACACTTACACAGGTGACCATACGCACTGTGTCCTTTTATTTATTTCTTTTACAGGTTCTGGTATGTTTCTCTTTTCTCCTCTTCCCTCCCCCCCATCATCATTTTTCCCTGAAAAAATTTTTTAAGTCTAATTATTGTTTTAATTTTAGTTATATCAACCCCTTTAGCTTTAAGTTGCCTTTACTTTATTCTCCTCCTCCTTTACTTTTATGTTTTGTTTCTATGGTTGGGGTCCGGTCCCTGGTTGGAAAGGGCGGACTCAGGTCTGGTTTGGTGCCACAGTAAATGTGGCTGTTTTTTCCTCAGGAAGTCTGAGGTAATTGGTAACTGGTATGTTGGGGTTTTTTATGTTTATTAGGGTTGCATTAAAGTTCCAGAGTATCCTGAACATTTAAAAAAAAAAAAAAAAAAAAAAGGGGGGGGATTTCGTTTAATATTTGTTTTTGGTAATGACATACTGGTGGGTCAAAAGGTATATGGTTTACCAAAAGTATTGGCTAACGTGAGAGCCATTATATATTTGGTGGTTAGTAGTGATGAGCGAGCATGCTCGGCCGAGCATCGCTCTGCTCGGCACATGGCGGTACTCGTACGAGTACCGCATGTGCTCGCCCGCCATGTTCGGGTCTCCTCCCCGCACGTTTCGCGGCTGCTGCGCAGCCAATAAACGTGCGGGGAGGCTCTGACATCAGTGTAATGCCAGCAGCCATGTTGGCTGCTGGCATTACACTGATTGGCTGGCCAGAACCCGTGATCGGGTGCTGTATAGCACCTGACCAGCGAGTTCGGCTCAGTCTTAGCCAGGGAGAGATGAGGATAGGAAGGGAAAGTCAGTGTAGGGAGAAGAAAAGTGTTTTTGAACAAAAAAAAGACCCAAAAGTCCTTTTTAGGACTACTGTGTGTGGGGGCAGCAGATATATTTTA
The DNA here is from genome assembly GCA_037306005.1 of Rhinophrynus dorsalis. Taxonomy (NCBI): domain Eukaryota; kingdom Metazoa; phylum Chordata; class Amphibia; order Anura; family Rhinophrynidae; genus Rhinophrynus; species Rhinophrynus dorsalis. Next base: position 543,069,353 of record CM074720.1, read on the forward strand.
TTTTGGGGGGCAGAGTTTAAAAAAAAAACGTCACATATTCCGTTCACTGTGCCTAGCCGCAGATTAGCAGCACATTCTGTTTAGTGTGCAAAGTTGCAGATTACAGCACATTCTGTTTAGTGTGCAAAGTTGGAGATTAGCAGCACATTCTTTTTAGTGTGCAAAGTTGCAGATTAGCAGCACATTCTGTTTAGTGTGCAAAGTTGCAGATTAGCAGCACATTCTGTTCAGTGTGCAAAGTTGCAGATTAGCAGCACATTCTTTTTAGTGTGCAAAGTTGCAGATTAGCAGCACATTCTGTTTAGTGTGCAAAGTGTAAAAAATAAAAGTCACTTATTCCGTTCACTGATCCTAGCCGCAGATAAGCAGCACATTCTGTTTAGTGTGCAAAGTTGCAGATTAGCAGAACATTCTGTTTAGTGTGCAAAGTGTAAAAACTAAAAGTCACATATTCCATTCACTGTGCCTAGCAGCAGATAAGCAGCATATTCTGTTTAGTGTGCAAAGTTGCAGATTATCAGCACATTCAGTTTAGTGTGCAAAGTGTAAAAACTAAAAGTCACATATTCCATTCACTGTGCCTAGCCGCAGATAAGCAGCATATTCTTTTTAGTGTGCAAAGTTGCAGATTAGCAGCACATTCTGTTTAGTGTGCAAAGTGTTAAAAATAAAAGTCACTTATTCCGTTCACTGATCCTAGCCGCAGATAAGCAGCACATTCTGTTTAGTGTGCAAAGTTGCAGATTAGCAGAACATTCTGTTTAGTGTGCAAAGTGTAAAAACTAAAAGTCACATATTCCATTCACTGTGCCTAGCCGCAGATAAGCAGCATATTCTTTTTAGTGTGCAAAGTTGCAGATTATCAGCACATTCAGTTTAGTCTGCAAAGTGTAAAAAATAAAAGTCACTTATTCCATTCACTGTGCCTAGCCGCAGATAAGCAGCATATTCTTTTTAGTGTGCAAAGTTGCAGATTAGCAGCACATTCTGTTTAGTGTGCAAAGTGTTAAAAATAAAAGTCACTTATTCCGTTCACTGATCCTAGCCGCAGATAAGCAGCACATTCTGTTTAGTGTGCAAAGTTGCAGATTAGCAGAACATTCTGTTTAGTGTGCAAAGTGTAAAAACTAAAAGTCACATATTCCATTCACTGTGCCTAGCCGCAGATAAGCAGCATATTCTGTTTAGTGTGCAAAGTTGCAGATTATCAGCACATTCAGTTTAGTGTGCAAAGTGTAAAAAATAAAAGTCACTTATTCCGTTCACTGTGCCTAGCCGCAGATAAGCAGCACATTCTGTTTAGTGTGCAAAGTTGCAGATTAGCAGAACATTCTGTTTAGTGTGCAAAGTGTAAAAACTAAAAGTCACATATTCCATTCACTGTGCCTAGCCGCAGATAAGCAGCATATTCTGTTTAGTGTGCAAAGTTGCAGATTATCAGCACATTCAGTTTAGTGTGCAAAGTGTAAAAACTAAAAGTCACATATTCCATTCACTGTGCCTAGCCGCAGATAAGCAGCATATTCTGTTTAGTGTGCAAAGTTGCAGATTATCAGCACATTCAGTTTAGTGTGCAAAGTGTAAAAACTAAAAGTCACATATTCCATTCACTGTGCCTAGCCGCAGATAAGCAGCATATTCTGTTTAGTGTGCAAAGTTGCAGATTATCAGCACATTCAGTTTAGTGTGCAAAGTGTAAAAACTAAAAGTCACATATTCCATTCACTGTGCCTAGCCGCAGATAAGCAGCATATTCTTTTTAGTGTGCAAAGTTGCAGATTAGCAGCACATTCTGTTTAGTGTGCAAAGTGTTAAAAATAAAAGTCACTTATTCCGTTCACTGATCCTAGCCGCAGATAAGCAGCACATTCTGTTTAGTGTGCAAAGTTGCAGATTAGCAGAACATTCTGTTTAGTGTGCAAAGTGTAAAAACTAAAAGTCACATATTCCATTCACTGTGCCTAGCCGCAGATGAGCAGCATATTCTGTTTAGTGTGCAAAGTTGCAGATTATCAGCACATTCAGTTTAGTGTGCAAAGTGTAAAAAATAAAAGTCACTTATTCCGTTCACTGTGCCTAGCCGCAGATAAGCAGCACATTCTGTTTAGTGTGCAAAGTTGCAGATTAGCAGAACATTCTGTTTAGTGTGCAAAGTGTAAAAACTAAAAGTCACATATTCCATTCACTGTGCCTAGCCGCAGATAAGCAGCATATTCTGTTTAGTGTGCAAAGTTGCAGATTATCAGCACATTCAGTTTAGTGTGCAAAGTGTAAAAACTAAAAGTCACATATTCCATTCACTGTGCCTAGCCGCAGATAAGCAGCATATTCTGTTTAGTGTGCAAAGTTGCAGATTATCAGCACATTCAGTTTAGTGTGCAAAGTGTAAAAACTAAAAGTCACATATTCCATTCACTGTGCCTAGCCGCAGATAAGCAGCATATTCTGTTTAGTGTGCAAAGTTGCAGATTATCAGCACATTCAGTTTAGTCTGCAAAGTGTAAAAACTAAAAGTCACATATTCCATTCACTGTGCCTAGCCGCAGATAAGCAGCATATTCTTTTTAGTGTGCAAAGTTGCAGATTAGCAGCACATTCTGTTTAGTGTGCAAAGTGTTAAAAATAAAAGTCACTTATTCCGTTCACTGATCCTAGCCGCAGATAAGCAGCACATTCTGTTTAGTGTGCAAAGTTGCAGATTAGCAGAACATTATTTTTAGTGTGCAAAGTGTAAAAACTAAAAGTCACATATTCCATTCACTGTGCCTAGCCGCAGATAAGCAGCATATTCTGTTTAGTGTGCAAAGTTGCAGATTATCAGCACATTCAGTTTAGTGTGCAAAGTGTAAAAAATAAAAGTCACTTATTCCGTTCACTGTGCCTAGCCGCAGATAAGCAGCACATTCTGTTTAGTGTGCAAAGTTGCAGATTATCAGCACATTCAGTTTAGTGTGCAAAGTGTAAAAACTAAAAGTCACATATTCCATTCACTGTGCCTAGCCGCAGATAAGCAGCATATTCTGTTTAGTGTGCAAAGTTGCAGATTAGCAGCACATTCAGTTTAGTGTGCAAAGTGTAAAAACTAAAAGTCACATATTCCATTCACTGTGCCTAGCCGCAGATAAGCAGCATATTCTGTTTAGTGTGCAAAGTTGCAGATTATCAGCACATTCAGTTTAGTGTGCAAAGTGTAAAAACTAAAAGTCACATATTCCTTTCACTGTGCCTAGCCGCAGATAAGCAGCATATTCTTTTTAGTGTGCAAAGTTGCAGATTAGCAGCACATTCTGTTTAGTGTGCAAAGTGTTAAAAATAAAAGTCACTTATTCCGTTCACTGATCCTAGCCGCAGATAAGCAGCACATTCTGTTTAGTGTGCAAAGTTGCAGATTAGCAGAACATTCTGTTTAGTGTGCAAAGTGTAAAAACTAAAAGTCACATATTCCATTCACTGTGCCTAGCCGCAGATAAGCAGCATATTCTGTTTAGTGTGCAAAGTTGCAGATTATCAGCACATTCAGTTTAGTGTGCAAAGTGTAAAAACTAAAAGTCACATATTCCATTCACTGTGCCTAGCCGCAGATAAGCAGCATATTCTGTTTAGTGTGCAAAGTTGCAGATTATCAGCACATTCAGTTTAGTCTGCAAAGTGTAAAAAATAAAAGTCACTTATTCCGTTCACTGTGCCTAGCCGCAGATAAGCAGCACATTCTGTTTAGTGTGCAAAGTTGCAGATTAGCAGAACATTCTGTTTAGTGTGCAAAGTGTAAAAACTAAAAGTCACATATTCCATTCACTGTGCCTAGCCGCAGATAAGCAGCATATTCTGTTTAGTGTGCAAAGTTGCAGATTAACAGCACATTCAGTTTAGTGTGCAAAGTGTAAAAACTAAAAGTCACATATTCCATTCACTGTGCCTAGCCGCAGATAAGCAGCATATTCTGTTTAGTGTGCAAAGTTGCAGATTATCAGCACATTCAGTTTAGTCTGCAAAGTGTAAAAACTAAAAGTCACATATTCCATTCACTGTGCCTAGCCGCAGATAAGCAGCATATTCTTTTTAGTGTGCAAAGTTGCAGATTAGCAGCACATTCTGTTTAGTGTGCAAAGTGTTAAAAATAAAAGTCACTTATTCCGTTCACTGATCCTAGCCGCAGATAAGCAGCACATTCTGTTTAGTGTGCAAAGTTGCAGATTAGCAGAACATTCTGTTTAGTGTGCAAAGTGTAAAAACTAAAAGTCACATATTCCATTCACTGTGCCTAGCCGCAGATAAGCAGCATATTCTGTTTAGTGTGCAAAGTTGCAGATTATCAGCACATTCAGTTTAGTGTGCAAAGTGTAAAAAATAAAAGTCACTTATTCCGTTCACTGTGCCTAGCCGCAGATAAGCAGCACATTCTGTTTAGTGTGCAAAGTTGCAGATTAGCAGAACATTCTGTTTAGTGTGCAAAGTGTAAAAACTAAAAGTCACATATTCCATTCACTGTGCCTAGCAGCAGATAAGCAGCATATTCTGTTTAGTGTGCAAAGTTGCAGATTATCAGCACATTCAGTTTAGTGTGCAAAGTGTAAAAACTAAAAGTCACATATTCCATTCACTGTGCCTAGCCGCAGATAAGCAGCATATTCTGTTTAGTGTGCAAAGTTGCAGATTATCAGCACATTCAGTTTAGTGTGCAAAGTGTAAAAACTAAAAGTCACATATTCCATTCACTGTGCCTAGCCGCAGATAAGCAGCATATTCTGTTTAGTGTGCAAAGTTGCAGATTATCAGCACATTCAGTTTAGTGTGCAAAGTGTAAAAACTAAAAGTCACATATTCCATTCACTGTGCCTAGCCGCAGATAAGCAGCATATTCTGTTTAGTGTGCAAAGTTGCAGATTATCAGCACATTCAGTTTAGTCTGCAAAGTGTAAAAACTAAAAGTCACATATTCCATTCACTGTGCCTAGCCGCAGATAAGCAGCATATTCTTTTTAGTGTGCAAAGTTGCAGATTAGCAGCACATTCTGTTTAGTGTGCAAAGTGTTAAAAATAAAAGTCACTTATTCCGTTCACTGATCCTAGCCGCAGATAAGCAGCACATTCTGTTTAGTGTGCAAAGTTGCAGATTAGCAGAACATTCTGTTTAGTGTGCAAAGTGTAAAAACTAAAAGTCACATATTCCATTCACTGTGCCTAGCCGCAGATAAGCAGTATATTCTGTTTAGTGTGCAAAGTTGCAGATTATCAGCACATTCAGTTTAGTGTGCAAAGTGTAAAAAATAAAAGTCACTTATTCCGTTCACTGTGCCTAGCCGCAGATAAGCAGCACATTCTGTTTAGTGTGCAAAGTTGCAGATTAGCAGAACATTCTGTTTAGTGTGCAAAGTGTAAAAACTAAAAGTCACATATTCCATTCACTGTGCCTAGCCGCAGATAAGCAGCATATTCTGTTTAGTGTGCAAAGTTGCAGATTATCAGCACATTCAGTTTAGTGTGCAAAGTGTAAAAACTAAAAGTCACATATTCCACTCACTGTGCCTAGCCGCAGATAAGCAGCATATTCTATTTTGTGTGCAAAGTTGCAGATTATCAGCACATTCAGTTTAGTGTGCAAAGTGTAAAAACTAAAAGTCACATATTCCATTCACTGTGCCTAGCCGCAGATAAGCAGCATATTCTGTTTAGTGTGCAAAGTTGCAGATTATCAGCACATTCAGTTTAGTGTGCAAAGTGTAAAAACTAAAAGTCACATATTCCATTCACTGTGCCTAGCCGCAGATAAGCAGCATATTCTTTTTAGTGTGCAAAGTTGCAGATTAGCAGCACATTCTTTTTAGTGTGCAAAGTGTTAAAAATAAAAGTCACTTATTCCGTTCACTGATCCTAGCCGCAGATAAGCAGCATATTCTGTTTAGTGTGCAAAGTTGCAGATTAGCAGAACATTCTGTTTAGTGTGCAAAGTGTAAAAACTAAAAGTCACATATTCCATTCACTGTGCCTAGCCGCAGATGAGCAGCATATTCTGTTTAGTGTGCAAAGTTGCAGATTATCAGCACATTCAGTTTAGTGTGCAAAGTGTAAAAAATAAAAGTCACTTATTCCGTTCACTGTGCCTAGCCGCAGATAAGCAGCACATTCTGTTTAGTGTGCAAAGTTGCAGATTAGCAGAACATTCTGTTTAGTGTGCAAAGTGTAAAAACTAAAAGTCACATATTCCATTCACTGTGCCTAGCCGCAGATAAGCAGCATATTCTGTTTAGTGTGCAAAGTTGCAGATTATCAGCACATTCAGTTTAGTGTGCAAAGTGTAAAAACTAAAAGTCACATATTCCATTCACTGTGCCTAGCCGCAGATAAGCAGCATATTCTGTTTAGTGTGCAAAGTTGCAGATTATCAGCACATTCAGTTTAGTGTGCAAAGTGTAAAAACTAAAAGTCACATATTCCATTCACTGTGCCTAGCCGCAGATAAGCAGCATATTCTGTTTAGTGTGCAAAGTTGCAGATTATCAGCACATTCAGTTTAGTCTGCAAAGTGTAAAAACTAAAAGTCACATATTCCATTCACTGTGCCTAGCCGCAGATAAGCAGCATATTCTTTTTAGTGTGCAAAGTTGCAGATTAGCAGCACATTCTGTTTAGTGTGCAAAGTGTTAAAAATAAAAGTCACTTATTCCGTTCACTGATCCTAGCCGCAGATAAGCAGCACATTCTGTTTAGTGTGCAAAGTTGCAGATTAGCAGAACATTCTTTTTAGTGTGCAAAGTGTAAAAACTAAAAGTCACATATTCCATTCACTGTGCCTAGCCGCAGATAAGCAGCATATTCTGTTTAGTGTGCAAAGTTGCAGATTATCAGCACATTCAGTTTAGTGTGCAAAGTGTAAAAAATAAAAGTCACTTATTCCGTTCACTGTGCCTAGCCGCAGATAAGCAGCACATTCTGTTTAGTGTGCAAAGTTGCAGATTATCAGCACATTCAGTTTAGTGTGCAAAGTGTAAAAACTAAAAGTCACATATTCCATTCACTGTGCCTAGCCGCAGATAAGCAGCATATTCTGTTTAGTGTGCAAAGTTGCAGATTAGCAGCACATTCAGTTTAGTGTGAAAAGTGTAAAAACTAAAAGTCACATATTCCATTCACTGTGCCTAGCCGCAGATAAGCAGCATATTCTGTTTAGTGTGCAAAGTTGCAGATTATCAGCACATTCAGTTTAGTGTGCAAAGTGTAAAAACTAAAAGTCACATATTCCATTCACTGTGCCTAGCCGCAGATAAGCAGCATATTCTTTTTAGTGTGCAAAGTTGCAGATTAGCAGCACATTCTGTTTAGTGTGCAAAGTGTTAAAAATAAAAGTCACTTATTCCGTTCACTGATCCTAGCCGCAGATAAGCAGCACATTCTGTTTAGTGTGCAAAGTTGCAGATTAGCAGAACATTCTGTTTAGTGTGCAAAGTGTAAAAACTAAAAGTCACATATTCCATTCACTGTGCCTAGCCGCAGATAAGCAGCATATTCTGTTTAGTGTGCAAAGTTGCAGATTATCAGCACATTCAGTTTAGTGTGCAAAGTGTAAAAACTAAAAGTCACATATTCCATTCACTGTGCCTAGCCGCAGATAAGCAGCATATTCTGTTTAGTGTGCAAAGTTGCAGATTATCAGCACATTCAGTTTAGTCTGCAAAGTGTAAAAAATAAAAGTCACTTATTCCGTTCACTGTGCCTAGCCGCAGATAAGCAGCACATTCTGTTTAGTGTGCAAAGTTGCAGATTAGCAGAACATTCTGTTTAGTGTGCAAAGTGTAAAAACTAAAAGTCACATATTCCATTCACTGTGCCTAGCCGCAGATAAGCAGCATATTCTGTTTAGTGTGCAAAGTTGCAGATTATCAGCACATTCAGTTTAGTGTGCAAAGTGTAAAAACTAAAAGTCACATATTCCATTCACTGTGCCTAGCCGCAGATAAGCAGCATATTCTGTTTAGTGTGCAAAGTTGCAGATTATCAGCACATTCAGTTTAGTGTGCAAAGTGTAAAAACTAAAAGTCACATATTCCATTCACTGTGCCTAGCCGCAGATAAGCAGCATATTCTGTTTAGTGTGCAAAGTTGCAGATTATCAGCACATTCAGTTTAGTCTGCAAAGTGTAAAAACTAAAAGTCACATATTTCATTCACTGTGCCTAGCCGCAGATAAGCAGCATATTCTTTTTAGTGTGCAAAGTTGCAGATTAGCAGCACATTCTGTTTAGTGTGCAAAGTGTTAAAAATAAAAGTCACTTATTCCGTTCACTGATCCTAGCCGCAGATAAGCAGCACATTCTGTTTAGTGTGCAAAGTTGCAGATTAGCAGAACATTCTGTTTAGTGTGCAAAGTGTAAAAACTAAAAGTCACATATTCCATTCACTGTGCCTAGCCGCAGATAAGCAGCATATTCTGTTCAGTGTGCAAAGTTGCAGATTATCAGCACATTCAGTTTAGTGTGCAAAGTGTAAAAAATAAAAGTCACTTATTCCGTTCACTGTGCCTAGCCGCAGATAAGCAGCACATTCTGTTTAGTGTGCAAAGTTGCAGATTAGCAGAACATTCTGTTTAGTGTGCAAAGTGTAAAAACTAAAAGTCACATATTCCATTCACTGTGCCTAGCCGCAGATAAGCAGCATATTCTGTTTAGTGTGCAAAGTTGCAGATTATCAGCACATTCAGTTTAGTGTGCAAAGTGTAAAAACTAAAAGTCACATATTCCATTCACTGTGCCTAGCCGCAGATAAGCAGCATATTCTGTTTAGTGTGCAAAGTTGCAGATTATCAGCACATTCAGTTTAGTGTGCAAAGTGTAAAAACTAAAAGTCACATATTCCATTCACTGTGCCTAGCCGCAGATAAGCAGCATATTCTGTTTAGTGTGCAAAGTTGCAGATTATCAGCACATTCAGTTTAGTGTGCAAAGTGTAAAAACTAAAAGTCACATATTCCATTCACTGTGCCTAGCCGCAGATAAGCAGCATATTCTGTTTAGTGTGCAAAGTTGCAGATTAGCAGAACATTCTGTTTAGTGTGCAAAGTGTAAAAACTAAAAGTCACATATTCCATTCACTGTGCCTAGCCGCAGATAAGCAGCATATTCTGTTTAGTGTGCAAAGTTGCAGATTATCAGCACATTCAGTTTAGTGTGCAAAGTGTAAAAAATAAAAGTCACTTATTCCGTTCACTGTGCCTAGCCGCAGATAAGCAGCACATTCTGTTTAGTGTGCAAAGTTGCAGATTAGCAGAACATTCTGTTTAGTGTGCAAAGTGTAAAAACTAAAAGTCACATATTCCATTCACTGTGCCTAGCCGCAGATAAGCAGCATATTCTGTTTAGTGTGCAAAGTTGCAGATTAGCAGAACATTCTGTTTAGTGTGCAAAGTGTAAAAACTAAAAGTCACATATTCCATTCACTGTGCCTAGCCGCAGATAAGCAGCATATTCTGTTTAGTGTGCAAAGTTGCAGATTATCAGCACATTCAGTTTAGTGTGCAAAGTGTAAAAACTAAAAGTCACATATTCCATTCACTGTGCCTAGCCGCAGATAAGCAGCATATTCTGTTTAGTGTGCAAAGTTGCAGATTATCAGCACATTCAGTTTAGTCTGCAAAGTGTAAAAACTAAAAGTCACATATTCCATTCACTGTGCCTAGCCGCAGATAAGCAGCATATTCTTTTTAGTGTGCAAAGTTGCAGATTAGCAGCACATTCTGTTTAGTGTGCAAAGTGTTAAAAATAAAAGTCACTTATTCCGTTCACTGATCCTAGCCGCAGATAAGCAGCACATTCTGTTTAGTGTGCAAAGTTGCAGATTAGCAGAACATTCTGTTTAGTGTGCAAAGTGTAAAAACTAAAAGTCACATATTCCATTCACTGTGCCTAGCCGCAGATAAGCAGCATATTCTGTTTAGTGTGCAAAGTTGCAGATTATCAGCACATTCAGTTTAGTGTGCAAAGTGTAAAAACTAAAAGTCACATATTCCATTCACTGTGCCTAGCCGCAGATAAGCAGCATATTCTGTTTAGTGTGCAAAGTTGCAGATTATCAGCACATTCAGTTTAGTGTGCAAAGTGTAAAAAATAAAAGTCACTTATTCCGTTCACTGTGCCTAGCCGCAGATAAGCAGCACATTCTGTTTAGTGTGCAAAGTTGCAGATTAGCAGAACATTCTGTTTAGTGTGCAAAGTGTAAAAACTAAAAGTCACATATTCCATTCACTGTGCCTAGCCGCAGATAAGCAGCATATTCTGTTTAGTGTGCAAAGTTGCAGATTATCAGCACATTCAGTTTAGTCTGCAAAGTGTAAAAACTAAAAGTCACATATTCCATTCACTGTGCCTAGCCGCAGATAAGCAGCATATTCTGTTTAGTGTGCAAAGTTGCAGATTATCAGCACATTCAGTTTAGTGTGCAAAGTGTAAAAACTAAAAGTCACATATTCCATTCACTGTGCCTAGCCGCAGATAAGCAGCATATTCTGTTTAGTGTGCAAAGTTGCAGATTATCAGCACATTCAGTTTAGTGTGCAAAGTGTAAAAACTAAAAGTCACATATTCCATTCACTGTGCCTAGCCGCAGATAAGCATCATATTCTTTTTAGTGTGCAAAGTTGCAGATTAGCAGCACATTCTGTTTAGTGTGCAAAGTGTTAAAAATAAAAGTCACTTATTCCGTTCACTGATCCTAGCCGCAGATAAGCAGCACATTCTGTTTAGTGTGCAAAGTTGCAGATTAGCAGAACATTCTGTTTAGTGTGCAAAGTGTAAAAGCTAAAAGTCACATATTCCATTCACTGTGCCTAGCCGCAGATAAGCAGCATATTCTGTTTAGTGTGCAAAGTTGCAGATTATCAGCACATTCAGTTTAGTGTGCAAAGTGTAAAAAATAAAAGTCACTTATTCCGTTCACTGTGCCTAGCCGCAGATAAGCAGCACATTCTGTTTAGTGTGCAAAGGTGCAGATTAGCAGAACATTCTGTTTAGTGTGCAAAGTGTAAAAACTAAAAGTCACATATTCCATTCACTGTGCCTAGCCGCAGATAAGCAGCATATTCTGTTTAGTGTGCAAAGTTGCAGATTATCAGCACATTCAGTTTAGTATGCAAAGTGTAAAAACTAAAAGTCACATATTCCATTCACTGTGCCTAGCCGCAGATAAGCAGCATATTCTGTTTAGTGTGCAAAGTTGCAGATTATCAGCACATTCAGTTTAGTGTGCAAAGTGTAAAAACTAAAAGTCACATATTCCATTCACTGTGCCTAGCCGCAGATAAGCAGCATATTCTGTTTAGTGTGCAAAGTTGCAGATTATCAGCACATTCAGTTTAGTCTGCAAAGTGTAAAAACTAAAAGTCACATATTCCATTCACTGTGCCTAGCCGCAGATAAGCAGCATATTCTTTTTAGTGTGCAAAGTTGCAGATTAGCAGCACATTCTGTTTAGTGTGCAAAGTGTTAAAAATAAAAGTCACTTATTCCGTTCACTGATCCTAGCCGCAGATAAGCAGCACATTCTGTTTAGTGTGCAAAGTTGCAGATTAGCAGAACATTCTGTTTAGTGTGCAAAGTGTAAAAACTAAAAGTCACATATTCCATTCACTGTGCCTAGCCGCAGATAAGCAGCATATTCTGTTTATTGTGCAAAGTTGCAGATTATCAGCACATTCAGTTTAGTGTGCAAAGTGTAAAAAATAAAAGTCACTTATTCCGTTCACTGTGCCTAGCCGCAGATAAGCAGCACATTCTGTTTAGTGTGCAAAGTTGCAGATTAGCAGAACATTCTGTTTAGTGTGCAAAGTGTAAAAACTAAAAGTCACATATTCCATTCACTGTGCCTAGCCGCAGATAAGCAGCATATTCTGTTTAGTGTGCAAAGTTGCAGATTATCAGCACATTCAGTTTAGTGTGCAAAGTGTAAAAACTAAAAGTCACATATTCCATTCACTGTGCCTAGCCGCAGATAAGCAGCATATTCTTTTTAGTGTGCAAAGTTGCAGATTAGCAGCACATTCTGTTTAGTGTGCAAAGTATTAAAAATGAAAGTCACATATTCTGTTCACTGTGCCTAGCCGCAGATAAGCAGCACATTCTGTTTAGTGTGCAAAGTTGCAGATTTGCAGCACATATTCCGTGTAATATGAAGAAGGCGGGTAAAAAGGGACGGGGAAGTGGACGTGATCCTGATAGTTCAGGGCGCGGGTCAGGACGCGTAGAAACTGTGCCTGGTGCCAGAGCACAAGAAAGAAAGACATCCACCATACCTAGCTTCATGTCTCAGTTTACAGGGCGTCGCAGGACATCACTCTCGAGGTCAGACCACTGCGAACAGGTGGTCGGTTGGATGTCAGCTGATACTGCTTCCAGTCGGTTAAGCACCACCCTGTCTTCCACCAAGTCCACTCTCAGTAGCCAAGAGTCTGGTCAACATAATCCTCACCCTGATCATCCTTCCTCCCACCATAGAGGGTCTGGTCAAAGAAGTGATCCCACACTGGGATATAGTGAGGAGCTCGTCTCATCACCAATCCTTCATTTGAACCTCTCTCCAAGCACGCTTGCAGAGGAACATGAAATCTTGTGCCCTGATTCACAACCTCTAGAGGGTACCCAATCACAAGAAGATGACAGAGGGGAACGGCATTTAAGGTCAAAGGAAGTGGATGATGATGATGATGAGACACAGTTGCCATCAAATCAACCACTTTTACTGTCTCAAGACCTTGATGAGGAGGATGATATACAGTTGTCAATGACTGAGTATGTGGTGGGATCAAGAAATGAGGAGGATGATCAGAGTGAGGAAGTGGAGGAGGACTTGGTGGACGATGAGGTGACTGACCCCACCTGGGAAGGTGGAGAGCCGAGCGATGACAGCAGTCCTGAGGGTGAGCCATCTGCAGCACCGCAACAGGCTGGAAGAGGCAGTGGTGTGGCTACAGAAAGAAGGCGGACCGCACCAAACCGGCCCGGAAATGTTCCACGGAGCACCCCCTTGCGTAAATCTCCCTTGCCAAGGGGTAGGTGTTCCGCGGTATGGCGGAAACGCTCGCTGCTCACAATTAAAACCGACGCTTTGCATGTGGAAGAGGTGGAAATGCGGGAGGAAGAGCTTACACAAGGTGATAGCCAGAGCACCCTCACTTCGTCTTCACAGCGACAATTGGAGGAGGCGGAGGAGGAGGAGGAGGAGGAGGAAGACACGGTTGCCTCCGCTACAGAGGGTAGCCATGGAACTTTAGTTCCATCTCTTCAGCGTGGGTGGGCAAAAGAGGAGGAAGAGGATGAGAAGATTGAGAGTCATCCTCCTGGTGAGGACAGCGAAATCTTGCCTGTTGGTACTCTGGCACACATGGCTGACTTTATGTTAGGCTGCCTTTCCCGTGACCCACGCGTTATACGCATTTTAGACAACACGGATTACTGGATGTTCACCATTCTGGACCCCTGCTACAAAGAGAATTTCTCAACTCTCATTCCTCCGGTGGAGAGGACAAGCAAAATGGTGCAATACCAGAAGGTTCTTGTTGAAAAATTGCTCCAAAATTTTCCATCTGACAACGCTGGCGGCAGAGTACGTGCTACCTTGGCCAACCGAGAAGGGGAGAAAAGGGGAGCACACAGCAGTTCCGACAAAGGCAGGGCAACACTCTCCAAGGCGTGGGACACCTTCATGACACCCCTCCAGCACCCTCACCCTGATGCGCAGCCTAGTGTCACAAGGAGGGAAAAGTTTTGGAAGATGGTGAAGGAGGACGTAAGCAGACCGTGTCAGCGTCCTCAATGATCCCTCTGTGCCTTACAACTACTGGGTGTCCAAGCTGGACACGTGGTATGAACTGGCACTCGACGCCTTGGAGGTGCTGGCCTGCCCTGCCGCCAGCGTTCTGTCTGAGCGGGTATTTAGTGCTGCTGGTGGCATCATAACAGATAAGCGTATCCGCCTTTCCACCGAAAATGCTGATAGGTTGACACTTATAAAAATGAACAAGGCCTGGATTTCCCCTGACTTCTCCACTCCACTGGAGGAAAGCCCAGGGTGAACATAAAGTCACTTTATATATGTTATTTACAATGATGGGAATACTCTGTATTCCCATTCACCCCTTCCACCCAAAAAATGGGTATATGGTTGACTCTCTTCCATATACCCTGGGATATAATTTTTATATAGGGCCAGCTCACCAGCGGGCCCTGTGACATAATTTTTATATAGGGCCAGCTCACCAGCGGGCGCTGTTTGACAATTTTTGTATAGGTCAGCTCACCAGCGGGCCTTCTCATATAATGTTTTATTGGGTCAGCTCTCTAGCGGGCCCTCTCATATAATGTTTTATAGCGTCAGCTCACTAGCGGGCCTTCGCATATAATGTTTAGGATGGTCAGCTCCGCAGCAGACCCTCACCCATAATGTTTTAGATGGTCGGCTCTGCGCACGTTTCCCTCTTAATCATGGCCCCAGTTCAGAAAAATCGAGGAAATTTTTTGCAGAATTTGCCTCTGCGCACGTTTCCCTCTTAATCATGGCCCCAGTTCCAAAAAATCGATGAAATTTTTTGCAGAATTTGCAGATGATATACAAGTAAATATACAGCAAATACTGTTTGGTAACAATTTTTCGCCTAAAGCCGTTTTTATCTTCCTTTTTGTGTGTTTTACGGTCAGTCTGTAAAAATGGCGTACTACGGGCGAAACATCGTTCCCAGCAGCGACGTTGGAGTCCAAGATGCATCCAGACATCCTCCCTATGCTGTCCCTGAACCATTTCTGTGGTGTTTCCATCATTTTCTGCCCTTTTCCTATGGACCAGGCACCCTCCCCTCATCAGAGCAGGGGGTGCCTGGTGTAATGCTCGAGTCCTCCCATTGACTTCAATGGGGCTCGGGTGCTCGGCCGAGCACTCGAGCCTCCGGGGGCGCTCGGTCAGAGCACCCGAACACCCGAGCATTGGGGTGCTCGATCATCACTAGTGGTTAGGGCCTGAGCTTTGGGCCCCTGTGGAGTCTATGTGTTTAGACTGTCGTTTATGGGTTTATTCTTTTTCCTTACAGGAGGATACGGTTGCTGAAGTATCAGGACCTGTGAGGCGGGAGCACGCGGATGTGGAGGCCGGTGCTGGTTGTACTTCAGCTGGACATTCTGTACCAATGGCGCCTTTGTCGAGGGCAGGTACAGGACTTTCTAATATTTTGGGATCAGTAGAATTGGGAGGAGAGGATGCAGTGGGGTCTTTGTGGCAGGCTTTAGGGGCATGGCAAGATAGAGCATTAAGTGATTCAGTTAGGTTACCTTCTTCAACAGGTGTGTTGTCAGATCCTGTAGCTGGGACAGTTTTAGTTCCAGGTGAAGGGGTTTTGACAAATACACCTAGGGGAAGGGTTGGGTCGTCGCCAGGATTGGTTATTGGGGGAGGGGTCCAGTGTTTTATTGACAGGGAATGTTCAGCAGGGGGCTAACGCCAACTTGGCCGGGGTTCAATTGTCAGGTAGTGGTTTACAGCCTCTTGCTGGACAAGGATTAGGTACTGGGGTTTTGACAAATCCTATGGTAATGAATACTCCTGGGGTTTCTGGTTTGGCCTCTGCGGGATCAGTATCAGGTTTAGGCTCGGGTGATTCACAGATGACGAGCTCTAATTTTGGAGGAGTGACGTTGGGAGCGTCACAGGTTTGTGGTGTGCCTACAGTGGGTTTTGGGGCAGCTTATATGTGTTGGTCGGGTCCTTTGGGTATTCATTTAAAAAATGAAGTTAAAGAAAAAATTTGGAAGAATGAGTTTGTTGAAATTTATTCATTATTGCCACTTGATGAAGCTCCTCCTGACAAGGAAGAAAAAGACTCTGAGAAGAAAGAGGAGAAGGAACGTCATCGGTACAGAAAAATACCAAAGGTTTTTGGTAATTGGATTCGAACCTTCTCTATATTGGCTAGTGTGATTGGTGAACGCTTTTCAGCGAAATGCTCATCCTTGTTCTGATATCAGGACACAATTTGGAAAGCCTGCAGGACTTATGGCGGTCTGGCATGGTGGTATTATGATGAGCAGTTTAGGCAGAGGCTGGCTGTGCGCCCGTCAATGTCTTGGGATCAATTGGATATTGGGCTTTGGTTGTCAATTATGACTCGCCCAGCTGGTTCCTCAGTGGGGTTCCAGTCCTTTCAGGCCAGCACTGGGGGGTTGGGGCTCCCCTCAGGAAGAGCAGCGCCAGGGAAACAGAAAGGTTTCTGTTGGCAGTTTAATGAGGGTCAATGTAAATGGGGGGGATCTTGCAAGTTCAAGCATGAGTGTTCGGGATGTTCAGGTTCCCATCCCCTTGTCAGGTGTTTTAAAAAGCAAAAGTTGGGTGACAAAGGGGGGACTGTTGGGAATAAAGGGGGTGACTCCGGTATCCGGAGACAGGATGCGTCCTTGGCTAAAGGTTTACAAGGATAGAATAGCTGCACAAATTCTGGAAGCAGGTTTTGAGTTTGGGTTCAAGATTCCTGAGCAGGAAGGTTTTGGTGTAGCTGAAGCGGCTAATTTACGTTCGGCTAGTTGTTATCCGGGGATTTTGCAGGACAAGGTGAATGTTGAGTTGTCACTGGGGAGGATGGCGGGTCCTTTTTCTGTACCTCCATTACCTGGATTCAGGGTATCGCCTTTGGGTATAGTACCAAAGTCAGAGCCTGGGAAGTTTTGTCTTATACATCACCTTTCATTTCCTTTTGGATCTTCTGTGAATGATGCCATTGATCCGTCTTTATGTAGTGTCTCCTATACATCATTTGATAAAGCTGTGGAACTGGCCGTAAAGGCTGGTCAGGGGGCGTTGTTTGCAAAAGCTGATATCGAATCAGCGTTCCGCCTTCTTCCAGTTCATACTGAAAGTCAACATCTTTTGGGTTGTAAGATTGGAAATGTTTATTATGTCGACCTATGTCTTCCCATGGGATGTTCTATTTCTTGTGCGCTTTTTGAACGCTTTAGCACATTTTAGGAGTGGGTAGTGCGTAGGGAGTCAGGTTTCTCTTCTATCTTACATTATCTGGATGATTTTTTATGTGTTGGACCCTCAGGTATGCATGTTTGTAGACATTTGCTTGTTACTTTGCAGCAAGTATGTTTTGAATT
The DNA here is from genome assembly GCA_037306005.1 of Rhinophrynus dorsalis. Lineage (NCBI taxonomy): Eukaryota > Metazoa > Chordata > Amphibia > Anura > Rhinophrynidae > Rhinophrynus > Rhinophrynus dorsalis. The sequence continues at coordinate 543,086,476 of CM074720.1, forward strand.
TGGTGTACCATTATCGGCGGAGAAGACGGAAGGTCCTACAACGTGTTTACGTTTTTTTGGGTTTGGAGATTGATTCAGTGGCCATGGAGTGCAGACTTCCTCAAGATAAATTGGAAGGTTTACAAGCTGAAGTGGTTGCTTGTCCATTGGCTAAGAAGGTTACTTTGAGAGCACTTCAATCCTTATTGGGAAAGTTGAATTTTGCATGTAGAATCATGCCCATGGGTAGAGATTTTAATAGGCGGTTAGCTCAGGCTACTGCGGGAATTGTTTGTCCCCACCATCATATTCGTGTGACATCTGTCATGCGGGAGGATCTGGTGGTTTGGGAAAGGTTTTTAGCTGATTATAATGGGAGATCATATTGGCAAAAATTGGTGAAATCTAATGAGGATTTTGAGCTGTATACCGATGCATCTGGGTCGATTGGTTTTGGGGCTTTATTTGGTTCTGATTGGTGTGCAGAAAAGTGGCCTTTGGCTTGGGTTCAGGTAGGTCTTACCAAGAATATATTGTTTTTGGAGCTATTTCCTTTGGCTGTGGCTGTGACACTGTGGGGTGACAGATTGAGGGACAGTAAAGTTCTTTTTCATTCTGATAACATGGGACTGGTGCAGGCGGTAAATACTCTCACTGCTTCTTCTCCCCCCGTATTGTCATTACTCCGTCATTTTGTGTTATTGTGTTTGAGATTTAATCTTACTTTTAGGGCTCAACATGTGCCTGGTATAATGAATGTGGCTGCTGATGCATTGTCTCGTTTTCAGGAAACAACGTTTCAGAAGGCGTGTCCGGGGGCGAAGGCCACGGGTACGCCTTGCCCATCTTTCCTGTGGGACCTTGGTGGAGTGCAGTGGTAGACTGGGTGAAGAATTCTGTGTCGCCGGCCACATGGGCACGGTATTCAGCAGTTTGGAATGATTGGCTTAATTTTGAAAGTATGGCTGGTACTTTAAAAGATGATTTTGAAAAGAGGGATGGGGTGTTGTGGTTAATTTGGGAATGGTTTTCTCGGGGGATCTCACCTGCGTCGATATCAACTAAAGTGTCAGGATTGTCCTTTGGTTTTAAATTACGGGGTTGGAGGGATGTTTCAAAAGATTTTGTAGTAAGACAGGCTCTTCGGGGATTGCGTCGGGGTAAGTCTTCATTAGACTCTAGGCGCCCGGTTTCTTTTCAATTACTTGAAAGACTAATGGAGGTGTTAGAGGAGGTGTGTTCGGATGATTTTGAAGTAATTCTTTTTAGGGCAGCCTTTTCTTTAGCTTTTTTCGGGGCGTTACATATAGGGGAATTAGTCAGATTGTCAAAAAATAGGCCGGGGGGTATACTGTTTGAAGATGTACGTTTAGGATCTGATTCTTTGGAATTTCTAATTCGTCGTTCAAAAACGGATTCTTTAGGGGTGGGGTCATGGGTCTCACTTTTTTCTAATCCAGGTTCCTTGGGATGCCCGGTTTCTTGTGTCTGGCGGTATTTAGGAATTAGACCAGTTTTAGGTAATTCATTGTTGGTTCATAGCGACGGGGTAGTTTTGACAAGATTTCAATTTTTAGCAGTGTTCAAACATTGTCTTTCAATTCTTCGAGTTCCAGTCGGTGATTTTGGTGGTCATTCTTTTCGAATTGGAGCAGCTACGGAGGCTGCTCGTTTAGGGTTGGGTTCTGAGACAATTAGATGTATTGGGCGTTGGGAGTCACGTCGGTTCTTGTCTTACGTTAGGCCACATAGAGTTTTAGGGCTTTAGACTTAAGGGGTGGGGGTATTATTTATGTTGTTTTGTTTTCTCTTTAGGTGCGGCTCCTCGGGAATTGTGGATCATCGGTCACTCGTTTGTATTTTGGGCTAGCCGGAGGGCCGAGGTTTGAGAGAGTGGTCGACAAATGAATGTTCCCTTATCTGCAGGCCAGGTTGTCTGGCATGGATATAGGGGAATGTGTTTGCCACAGTTGGTGCCGGAGGTTCTTAGGCTGGTACATGCCGGAGGGGTGGTTCCTTATGTTTTATTGGTACACCTGGGGGGTAATGATCTGGGTTACATTCCGGGTCTGGAGCTGAGGCAGGCCATGAAAGAGGATTTCCAAAAACTTCTTCAGCTCTTTCCGGGGATCCGATTGGTGTGGTCGGAAATTCTCCCTAGAAAGTGCTGGATGGGTGCGAGGAATTGCTGGGCCTTGGATAAGAGCCGGATCAAATTGAATAGGAGGATCTCAAAGTTTATAGCTGAGATTGGTGGTCTAGCTATTAGACATAGGGTATTTGAAGAGCCTTCTATCAATTTGATCCGGAGTGATGGTATTCACCAATGATATGGGGTTAGACTTTTTTAATTTGGACATGGCTGAAGCTTTGGAGGAGGCCGTAGCTTTGGGTGAGGGTGGGACTAACTTGTAGGGGTACTCGTTAGTCCCTTGTGGCGGCTTGGGCCCTTGCCAATGTATAGAGTGGTAGGAAGATGGTGGAGGTTACTGTAGATGGTAGGTCAGCGGCCTAGGTCTAAGAACGCCCGGACTTTGTCGCGGGTTAGACGCCGGCCTCATTGAGCTTTATTTAACAGCTAATGAGGTGCGGTTAAGGTGGTAATTTGAGGAGTTTGGAGTTTCGGCTCCAAAGTAGGATAGGCTGGTTAGCCTGTAGGAGATGGACATTGGCAAGGGCTCAAGGTTGGGGAAAATTGGTTAAATAATTTATTTATGGATATTGGTATTTTGACCTATTGTTATTGTACAATAAAGCTGCGGCCTTGTTCAAATCCATCCCAAGGTGTACTGTTTTTCTTGAACCTATACCCCATGCTTAGGACATGCCTTTCTCTGCTGAAGCTGTGAGGAGCTATGGAAGACCTACCCTTTTGCTGGACCTGAGAGAGTCACTATACTGGGTTGTGAGTCAATGAAGGCTAGTGAGCCAGGAGGCAGGTTATACCCTCCCAAAAGTGTGAGTAACATTCTAAGAGACCTTTGATGCTGTTGGTTAAAGGAGCAGTAAACTTTTATTTATGAAAACACATATTTTATAGATCTTTTCCTGCTGAATAAAACAAGGTCACTCCCATAGCTGTCAGATGTTTTTATTCAAAATGTATAGCTGTTAAAATAATCAGGAAGTGAATTTACTGTATTTACTTCCTGATAGTTCTAACTGACAGGAAGTGAATTTACTGTGTTTACTTCCTGATAGTTCTAACTGACAGGAAGTGACTCAGCAGTTTCTATCACATTCTATGGAGAACTGTATGTCTCTGACTTTTCTGACTTTCCTCTCCATTAGAATCTAACAGGAAAACTAATTAGAATTTGACGACTAGAGGGCACTGCTAATGTAAAAAACATGGGTTTAAACTGAATAACTCTGGAAATATAAATCTCTAGGAAGTGGGAGTACCCTTATTTTACTCAATAGCAAAATGTTTACTGCACCTTTAAGGTCTGCCTTATTATTATTACCTACTACACTTAGAAGAGATCCTTTGCAATGCTTTTTGGTTTGTTTGGGTTTTTTTTGTCTCTTTTGAGTGGTGACCCAACCCATGGTGAGCGTGCGGCATCTGATATGAAGAAGCAGACCTTTTTTTAGGTGCAATATCACAGTGGCCTGAAAATTTACAGTTGCAACGCCATCCTATGGAGATTTATGGTCTATGGACCAGAGCTGTCCATAGGATGGTGTAGCAACAGCACCACTGTACAATTTTCAGGCCACTGTGATATTGCAGCTAAAAAATGCAAGTTTGAGCTGTTATAATTTTTTTATAAAATATCTCTCAGCAGTGGGAGCACCCTTGTTTTACTCAGGGGGATAAACCCTACAACATATATTTTTTTACATTTTAATTATTACTATCCCTTTAAGGGTTTGCTGCCATTAAAGTCATACTGACGCTGCCTCACTGCTCTGGTCCTGCTCTGCATACTGATGCCTTGTCACTTCTCCGGTTCTGCTCTGCATACTGAAGCCGCCTCAGTGCTCCGGTCCTGCTCTGCATACTTACGCCGCCTCACTGCTCCGGTCCTGCTCTGCATACTTATGCCGCCTCACTGCTCCGGTCCTGCTCTGCATACTGACGCCACCTCACTGCACCGGTCCTGCTCTGCATACTGACGCCACGTCACTGCTCCGGTCCTGCTCTGTATTCTGATGCCACCTCACTGCTCTGGTCCTGCTCTGTATACTTATGCCGCCTCACTACTCCATGCGATGTAGTCATGCGCAGTACTGCCCGGGCAGTCTCTACTGAGCATGACGGCTTCTGACAAACATCGCTAGCATTTTATTATATGGGATATTAGTGAAAGTGAAAAGCTGTTAGAGTGAGCAAAGGAGTTATATGGAAACAGGAATAAAGAAAATAGCTCACCAAAGTCACTGTGCGATCATCATTCCCCCAGTGTAGGGCACAACCAATAGAAAATTAGAGGGACCATGACCCCATCAACCATATTAATTACACAAAGCCAATGTTCCCAATATTCAGTGGGTAGTCTACAGGTGTACTGACTGGCTGAGTTTGATGGGAATTTCAGTTCAACAATAGCTGGCTTCCTTTAGGTTACCCCCACTCCCTATTGTGTGTTTTTTAAAGGAACCCTAAATCCTACTAATAATAAATATTACCCCCTTTTACGTTAATCTGCAACTATGAATCAATTCGGTATAAAATGGTTCCACATGATTAATCTTCTGCTGACATTATATTGTGTTGCTGGACACCAGGAAGTCTTCTCCATGACTATTACTGAGATCTTCTGCAGGACCTCTCAATTCTTCCTGCCTAAGAAACAATAATAACACACCTCCCAAGTGTCCCTCTTTAGAAGAGACAGTCCCTTTTTCAGATCCAAATCCCTCTGTCCCTCTTTTCTACCCTTTTGTCCCTCTTTTCTAGAGAACAGAATGCGTAGTGTGTATCACATTGCTCCACAGCAATAAAACTCACATAAATGTGTAGTTAATCGTCAATATATGTGTATATAAATTAGTCTGTATAAATAAAATTCTTTAGTGTTGCTATAAATAATTTATTCAGTTACACAAAGAGGTGTCAACAGGTCTGAAATAACCTAACAATTCTCGGTAATGCCTCTCCCACCAGCCACACTCCCATAAACACCTCCTAAACCAAAATGTCCCTCTTTGGCCATGTGAATTGTTGGGAGATATGTAATAATGAACAATCTCATTAAGTGCAAATTGGTTCTGGGTGCTGGAGGAGACAGGTCTCTTTGCCCCCTTCTCAAACCAAAAAGCCATTACTTGGTCACTGGTGTAGGAGAAATTCTTAGCATTGTTCTAACATCTAATGCCTTCCTTTTATGGTCATGTGTGCATCCATAGTAAACACCTAAATGGATTCCAATACTGGTATTAAGAACGGGAGCATCACAAACATTCCAAACTTTGCTACATGTGTTAACAGAGTCAAACACTTTTTGTGTTGTTTGTTATTTTGTATCAATAACTTTTTATGATTTTAACAATGGCAAAATGGCATAAACAGCAAACGGCCACTTCTCTTCTGTCATAGATACACAGACCAGGTGATAAAACAGAGCCGTATATCAGTGTACGCTACGGATTTGAGAAGAACAGTTTGTATGGGTTCACTTCTAGTTCTCAGTGTGTATGCTGAGATATCTAACACAGAAGGTCAGACTCTCCCATACACATATGTGGGAACTCTTTGGATCCATCCCGGAGATTCCAGTTTTTAAAGTTATTTACCGGGTGTCCAGGGGCAGAGGTTGTTTTTCTGGCAGTAGTGAGTTTCCTGTGAAACTCCACCCACTTCCCGCTCACTTCCCCTCTTTTCCAACCTGTTCCACCCACTTCCTGCTCACTTCCCCTCTTTCCCAACTTGTTCCACCCACTTCTTGCTCACTTCCCCTCTTTTCCAACCTGTTCCACCCACTTCCTGCTCACTTCCCCTCTTTCCCAACTTGTTCCACCCACTTCATGCTCACTTCCCCTCTTTCCCAACCTGTTCCACCCACTTCTGTATACAACAATGGTAAGCTCTGCCCAGGCGTCTAAGCCCCACTCCCTTCATGATGCAAATCATATGATTTAAATACCCGAGCTCTCTGGGGGCTTAAGAGAATGAAGTTCTCCGGTAATGCCCACACCTCTGCACAGTGGGTGTTGCCACACAGCTGAAGCTCCCCTTAAAAGGATAGTAAACCCCCAAAAAAACTGTAAGCCAAATGATAGTTATAATAAAAACATACTTAATGCCCTCATTCCCATTTCTCAAACCGTTATGGTTTGAGAGATGTAAGAAAATAAAGACATCCGCTCCCTCCGCTTTCTGCCTGACGAGCTGTATATCTGTGTGGGGGTTTTTATTCAATGCAGGCTATGGCGAAATTTACCATTTTAAAAATGAGCTGGTTACGTTAGGTATAACTCCCGCAGCCTGTCAATCTTTGTCACTTCCCCTCCCCAAGTAGTTCCTTGCACTCCAGCGATAACAAATGATGTCTCCATGTGAGCCGGAGCTCTATCTTGCCAATGAGACCGCTCCAGCTCACACGAAGGAAGCCTCCGTCATTGCTGGTGGTGGGAATATGGCGCTACTTGGGGAGGGGAAGAGATGAAGATTGACAGGCTGTGGGACAGAGTTGTACCTGTCCTGAAGTGAATTAACCAGCTCATTTTTTAAACGGTAAATTACGCCATAACCTGCATTAAATAAAAAACCACACAGATTACAAGTTATCGCTATAGGAAGATTACATAGAGGCAAACTTTTAAAGAGGTGATAGTTCCCCTTTAATAGCTGTATCACTCTGACCCACACACACCTCTTGAGCACAGCAAAATCGTGCTGGATATGCATTTAGAAATCTGAATGTTAAACTATAAAAATAAGGCAGAATAAGCTTTATAAACTAAAAAATAAATACAATTTTCCTCTTGAATGCTCATGATTATCTGAGGTCATTGTGGTGATGTCGATCAAAATTGTCAGTGTTAAGAGGTAAATTATACCACTGACAAACCAAGATGACAGCTTGTGAATAGCAGTGATGAAAAGGGACGTCAAGCTCTGCATAGAATTCCATACTGTATTAAGAATGGCTAGATTCATATTTTATTTGCAAATGCCTATAGTGTTTGTGTATTTTATGGTTTATGAAATACTTTGTAAAATTTGACTGTTAACTCTTCATGTTCTGACATGAGTTGTTTATCCGCTAGTCATTTCTACACATAAAATGAACAATATTAAATGAGTTTGGATGGTTTCTGATAGCTTTTCAAATACATCCATGGTGGCGAATGGCCGTGGCGCAATGATAACTAAAATTATTGTTATTTTTCTAGCAAAAAAAGGTGCTGGTACTATATAATTTTTTTTACAAGAAAAGTAGATCATAGAAATAGACTGGCCTCACGAAATTAAACAACTGTCAAAAAATGTAGCTATGAGCGGTAATCATTTTTGAAATAGGCGTCTAAAGGCAGTGGGCATACCCTTGGGCAGGTATCCTTTTGAAATGTCGCCATCTATTGGACGACCATCAAAAAGCAGCATTAAAAATGGCTCCTGAATCAAAAGGGTGACATCAGAATGTCGCCCTAATCAAAAGAGCGACATTCTGATGTCGTACGGTTAAAGGTCACCAAATAGAGGAAGACATTTCAATAACAAGGAACAAGGGGCTGGATTCTATTGCAGGTGCAATCACTGCAAAAGCAATGCGTTGCAGACTTCCCCGGCATTCAAAGGGTAAATGTAGAGTTTAGTGAGGGCTGATCCTCCCAGAAGCTGTGATGTGCCCCGCTGCCTGGTGTGCCCCTGGGGTGAGTCTGTCTCTGAATGAGCAAAGTGCCCCAGTACCTCTCATACCTCTCATTACTTCCCTGGCACTGAAAGCCCACTTTCTGCACACATTACTTCCTATGCAGGCCCTTGTAGTCAGTAGTCAGTCACTGCTCTTAGACAGGTCCATGGATTCCAGTAACCTCTCCCGTACTATCCAGAGTTAGTGCCTCAGTCCAGTTTTCTCTTACTCACGCAATATTCCTCAGCGGGATCTCCAAGGCAAGTGCTCACTCACTGCACAAACTACTTCCAAAAGGATCTCCCCACGGGAGACAACACACAATCCCTTTGATGTGTGAGGGGGTAGCAATGACCCCCACAGTGGCAGGTTTTTCTGGCTGAAGTTTAGGATGAAGCACTCCCATCCACTGGAGGAGGATCACACACAGCACGGAGAGGAAGAGAGCAACTTCTCCTCTTCATCATTTCATCACCAAGGACAACACTGTGTGGGATCCTCCTCCAATGGATGGGAGTGAGGACTTGATCCATTTTTCTTGTGTATATGACTCTTAAAGGGATAGTAATGTATCTTTGAAAATTGTTCACCGTCTTCTGTATATTAAAAGTAAGATTGCTCTATGCCTAAGACCTTCCTTGTTTGTAGTTCAAAAGTTATGAAGTGATAAATATTTACCACCCACCCCTTCCCCCAAGTCACTCAGAAGATACAGGCTGATCCAGACGGCTGCAGCGAGGGACAAACTTAAGTAAGCAAAGGGAAATCCTGTCCTCCTTCATCAAGGGCTGCAGGATTTCCCTTATACTTACTGACTGAAGTTTGTCCCTCGCTGCAGCCGTCTGGTCCCGTCACCAGCTTTCATATTTAGTAAGAAGCAGCCAGAAAGAGGCGGGCGGGGGATCTTTACTGCTTCATAACCTGTGAACTACAAACAAGAGCCCCCCGCGAAATAAGAAGGGCAGATATTTCTTAGCTGGGGGATGGCAAGGAACGGTATAAGGGGTGGGACAGGAAGTTAGGGGAGAGGAAGTTAGGTAAGGTTAGGTAAGGTGGCTGTACTGTGGGCACTTCCTTTTGCATCTGGCAGAGAACAGCAGCATCCCTTCCTCCCTTATGTTGGTTCTGTTTGCACGGCATGGTGTTGTGGTAGTGAGGGTGATTGTGTCTGTGCGGTTTGTTGTGTTTCATGATAGTCACAGATATTGGGGGCTCTTTGGGACCTTGCCAATGGGTATAAAGGTCAGTAATTTTGTGATATGTTTAAAACGGCCCCATTGAGCTGCAGTGACCAGCTAATGGGGCACAGTAATGTGGAACTAAGTTTGGGGTGAGCCTAAGGCTCAGTAAAGGGGTAGGCAGGTTTGTGGCCTACCAAGTTGTGGATTGGCAAGGGCTTAAGGTTGGAGAATTGGAAATGGGTTGTTGTGTATTTTCAATAAAGCTGTGTCCTGAGTTAAACCCATATTTATTTGTCTATGTCTTTACTTGAACCATTACCCCATGCATAAGACAAGTATGGTCTTAGACATCGTGCAATTTGTTACTTTTAATATACAGAAGACTCGGAGAACGACTTTTAAAAAGACATTACTATCCCTTTAATTATCATTGGTGACTATAGGCCACCAGGATTTGAAGGACTTTTTAGACGTATGTTTACGATGACGACAAACTAAAGAACGAATGCCTCTTGGGGAATAAGTGAATAAAGTGTAAGAATGGACTGCTTGGCTATAGAGAGTAAAGTGAGTCTTAGTTATTATTATTATGATTTTTTATTTATATAGCGCCAACAAATTCCGCAGCGCTTTACAACAGGGAATAGACATACAGAGGTATTAAATTGTACAATCAAATGTGAAGAAACAGAAGGATCAGAGGGCCCCCTGCTGGTGAGAGCTTACAGTCTATAGCAGTGGTTCTCAACTCCGGTCCTCAGGACCCACTAACAGGCCAGGATGTGATGATTTCCTTGTTAGTGCACAGGTGAGTTAATCAATGTGAATGAGCCTCTGATCACATGATTCCCTTGTTAGAGCACAGGTGAGTTAATCAGTGTGAATGAGCCTCTGATCACATGATTTCCTTGTTAGAGCACAGGTGAGTTAATCAGTGTGAATGAGCCTCTGATCACATGATTTCCTTGTTAGAGCACAGGTGAGTTAATCAATGTGAATGAGCCTCTGATCACAGGATTTCCTTGTTAGAGCACAGGTGAGTTAATCAGTGTGAATGAGCCTCTGATCACATGATTTCCTTGTTAGAGCACAGGTGAGTTAATCAATATGACTGAGCCTCTGATCACATGATTTCCTTGTTAGTGCACAGGTGAGTTAATCAATGTGAATGAGCCTCTGATCACATGATTTCCTTGTTAGAGCACAGGTGAGTTAATCAATATGACTGAGCCTCTGATCACATGATTTCCTTGTTAGTGCACAGGTGAGTTAATCAATGTGAATGAGCCTCTGATCACAGGATTTCCTTGTTAGAGCACAGGTGAGTTAATCAATATGACTGAGCCTCTGATCACATGATTTCCTTGTTAGTGCACAGGTGAGTTAATCAATGTGAATGAGACTCTGATCACATGATTTCCTTGTTAGTGCACAGGTGAGTTAATCAATGTGAATGGGCCTCTGATCACATGATTTCCTTGTTAGTGCACAGGTGAGTTAATCAGTGTGAATGAGCCTCTAATCACATGATTTCCTTGTTAGAGCACAGGTGAGTTAATCAATGTGAATGAGCCTCTGATCACATGATTTCCTTGTTAGAGCACAGGTGAGTTAATCAATGTGAATGAGCCTCTGATCACCATACCTGGGAACTCTCCGGTCTTGCCCCGGAGACTCCGGATTTCAAACTGAATTACCGGGTCTCCGGGGCAGTGTGTGAATCACCGGGTGGGCAGAGTTTAAATAGAAACTCTGCCCACTTGTGCTCCATCCCGTCCGGTTCCTCCCACTCCCCGCCCTCTTACCTCCATTTTGCAGGGGGTTTTTTGTTTGTTTTTTTGTCCCGCCCCCCCTGCGATTAAGCCCCGCCCCTTAATCGCATCATTTTCCTCCGTGGTCGGCACTGACAGGGTTACCATCCGGTTAACCCTGCCTCAAAAGTTCCCAGGTATGCTGATCACCACACCTGTGCTCTAGCAGAGAAATCCCTAAGTCCTGACCTGTTAGTGGGTCTCGAGGACAGGAGTTGAGAAACACTGGTCTAGAGGAAGGTTGTTTGACACAGAAGGAGTTACTGCTATGGGGTGTAAGTGCCTCCTGCCACATGAACTACCAGTCAGTGGGTGGGAGAGAGAAGTGCTATTGAATGCAGTGGCCCAGGCAAGGGGTGATTCTTAAAGATATTGTTTATGGAGGTAGTTGATAGGCTTCCCTAAAGAGGTGAGTTTTTAGGGAGCGTCTGAAGATCTGAAGGCTGGGGGAGAGTCTGATTGGTTATGATTAGTTAATAATAGGCAGGGAGGACCTGCATTTGAATAAGCGGTTAAGGTGAATTTATATTGGACATTGTTAGCTGGATTGGGTAGTAGCGCATATACGAAGATATTATGATTTTGTGAGGACCTGACTGGTAGCAGTGAAGGGTTACATACCTCCCAACATTTCAAATTACCAAAGAGGGACACTTGTGTTATAGAGGGTATTGCTGGGAGCGTGACTGGTGGGAGGGGCATTACCAATAATTTTTAGGCTATTTCATGACCTATAGAGACCTCCTTGTGTAATCTAATAAATGAATTATAACTAGTGATGAGCGAGCATGCTCGGCCGAAGCTCGGTTCGGCTCGAGCATCGCTCTGCTCGGCACATGGCGGTACTCGTACGAGTACCGCATGTGCTCGCCCGCCATGTTCGGGTCTCCTCCCCGCACGTTTCGCAGCTGCTGCGCAGCCAATAAACGTGCGGGGAGGCTCTGACATCAGTGTAATGCCAGCCGCCATGTTGGCTGCTCGCATTACACTGATTGGCTGGCCAGAACCCGTGATCGGGTGCTGTATAGCACCCGACGCGCGAGTTCGGCTCATTCTTAGCCAGGGAGAGATGCGCTTAGGCAGGGAAAGTCAGTGTAGGGAGAATAAAATTGTTGAAACTCTTTCAAGACCCAAAAGTCCTTTTTAGGACTGTTGTGTGTGGGGGCAGCATTTATATTTTGTTTGGGGGGGCACAATTTCCTTTTTTTTGTGGGGGGGGATATTTATAAGGTGACATATAATACTAGATGCACAGGAAGTCAGTGTAGGGAGAATAAAATTGTTGAAACTCTTTCAAGACCCAAAAGTCCTTTTTAGGACTGTTGTGTGTGGGGGCAGCATTTAATTTTTTTTGGGGGTGGCAGAATTTCATTTTTTTGTGGGGGGGGACATGTTCTAAGGTGACATTGTACTAGGTGCACAGGGACAAATATTTCACAGTGCAGTGACAAGCTGACATATTCTGTTAGGTGCACAGGGCCAATGATTTTACAACGCAGCGACAAAAAGGGCCATTTTAAACGTGTGCCTAGCCATAGATTATTGTCACATTCTGTTTAGTGTGCAAATTCACAAATTAACGTCACATATTCCGTTCACTGTGCCTAGCCGCAGATTAGCGTCACATTCTGTTTCGTGTGCCTAGCCGCAGATTAGCGTCACATTCTGTTTCGTGTGCCTAGCCGCAGATTAGCGTCACATATTGTTTAGTGTGCCTAGCCGCAGATTAGCGTCACATTCTGTTTCGTGTGCCTAGCCGCAGATTACCGGCATATATTCCGTTTAATATGAAGAAGGCGGGTAAAAAGGGACGGGGAAGTGGACGTGATCCTGATAGTTCAGGGCGCGGGTCAGGACGCGTAGAAACTGTGCCTGGTGCCAGAGCACAAGAAAGAAAGACATCCACCATACCTAGCTTCATGTGTAATTTTACAGGGCGTCGCAGGACATCACTCTCGAGGTCCGACCACTGCGAACAGGTGGTCGGTTGGATGACAGCTGATACTGCTTCCAGTCGGTTAAGCACCACCCTGTCTTCCACCAAGTCCACTCTCAGTAGCCAAGAGTCTGGTCAACATAATCCTCACTCTGATCATCCTTCCTCCCACCATACACGGTCTGGTCAAAGAAGTGATCCCACACTGGGATATAGTGAGGAGCTCTTCTCATCACCAATCCTTGATTTGAACCTCTCTCCAAGCACGCTTGCAGAGCAACATGAGATCTTGTGCCCTGATTCACAACCTCTAGAGGGTACCCAATCACAAGAAGATGACAGAGGGGAACGGCATTTAAGGTCAAAGGAAGTGGATGATGATGATGAGACACAGTTGCCATCAAATCAACCACAATTACTGTCTCAAGACCTTGATGAGGAGGATGATACACAGTTGTCAATGACTGAGGATGTGGTGGGATCAAGAAATGAGGAGGATGATCAGAGTGAGGAAGTGGAGGAGGACTTGGTGGACGATGAGGTCACTGACCCCACCTGGGAAGGTGGAAAGCCGAGCGATGACAGCAGTCCTGAGGGTGAGCCATCTGCAGCACCGCAACAGGCTGGAAGAGGCAGTGGTGTGGCTAAAGAAAGAAGGCGGACCGCACCAAACCGGCCCGCAAATGTTCCACGGAGCACCCCCTTGCGTAAATCTCCCTTGCCAAGGGCTAGGTGTTCCGCGGTATGGTGTTTTTTTAAGGAAAGTGCGGACGACAAAAGAATTGTAGTTTGCAACCTGTGCCACACCAGAATGAGCCGAGGCATGAACACTAGCAACCTCACCACCACCAGCATGATCCGACACATGGCATCCAAGCACCGTAATAAGTGGGAGGAACGCCCGGATCGCCAATCTGTGTCTGCAGGCCACACCACTGCCTCCTCTTCCCCTGTTTTCGGTGCCGGCTAATCGCCTGTCGAAGGCGCAGGCCCGCATACCTCCCGCCCTGTACCTGTACCATCTGAAGCACCATCAGCGACCACATCCACTTCCCTGTCCCAGCGCAGCGTCCAAATGTCATTACCCCAGGCATTTGAGCGCAAGCGAAAATACCCAGCCACCCACCCACAGGCCATAGCACTAACCTCACACCTTTCCAAATTACTGGCCATCGAAATGCTGCCATTTAGGCTTGTGGACACTGAGTCCTTCCGCAGCCTGATGGCAGCAGCTGTCCCTTGGTACGCAGTCCCCAGCCGCCACTACTTTTCCCGGTGTGCCGTCCCCGCCTTACACCACCATGTGTCCCTTAACATCACCCGTGCCCTGACCAACGCAGTTACTGGGAAGGTCCACTTAACGACTGACACATGGACAAGTGCTTGTGGCCAGGGACGCTACATTTCCCTGGCGGCACACTGGGTGAATGTCGTGGAGGCTGGGAGCGACTCGGACCCTGGGATGGCACAGGTGCTACCCACGCCGAGGATTGCGGGCCCTACCTCCATCAGGGTTTCCGCCAGCACCTATGTTATTGGCTCCTCCTCCTCCTCCTCCGTTTCCACCTCCGAATTCTCTGCGCGCAGCGCCACTCACCCATCAGCCGGTAGCTGGAAGCAGTGTAGCACTGCAGTGGGGAAGCGTCAACAGGCCGTGCTGAAGCTGATCTGCCTTGGGGACAAACAGCACACGGCCTCAGAGCTGTTGCAGGGGATTAGTCACCAGACCGAGCAGTGGCTCTCGCCACTCAACCTGCAACCAGGCATGGTTGTGTGTGATAATGGGCGTAACTTGGTGGCGGCTTTGGAGCTCGGCAAGCTCACACACGTATCATGCCTAGCGCATGTATTTAATTTAGTGGTTCAGCGATTTCTAAAAACCTACCCCAATTTGCATGATCTCTTGACGAAGGTGCGCCGCGTGTGTGCACATTTCCGTAAGTCATCTACAGCTTCAGCCGGCCTGTTGATGCTGCAGCAGCGCTTACAATTGCCAGCTCACCGGCTGCTGTGTGACGTGAGCACGCGCTGGAACTCCACCTTCCACATGTTGGCCCGGCTTTGTGAGCAGCAGAGGGCAGTAGTGGAGTACCAGCTGTTACACGGTCGTCGCCTCTCCGTTCAACTTCCTCTAATCAGAAGTGAGGAGTGGGAATGGATGTCAGACCTCTGTGAGGTTTTACGCAATTTGAGGAATCGACACAGATGGTGAGCGGCGATAACGCTATTATCAGTGTAACCATCCCACTTCTGTGTCTACTGAAATGCTCTGCTGCTCACAATTAAAACCGACGCTTTGCATGTGGAAGAGGTGGAAATGGGGGAGGAAGAGCTTACACAAGGTGATAGCCAGAGCACCCTCACTTCGTCTTCTCAGCGACAATTGGAGGAGGCGGAGGAGGAGGAGGAAGACACGGTTGCCTCCGCTACAGAGGGTAGCCATGGAACTTTATTTCCATCTCTTCAGCGTGGGTGGGCAGAAGAGGAGGAAGAGGATGAGGAGATTGAGAGTCATCCTCCTGGTGAGGACAGCGAAATCTTGCCTGTTGGTACTCTGGCACACATGGCTGACTTTATGTTAGGCTGCCTTTCCCGTGACCCACGCGTTATACGCATTTTAGACAACACGGATTACTGGGTGTTCACCCTTCTGGACCCCCGCTACAAAGAGAATTTCTCATCTCTCATTCCTCCGGTGGAGAGGACAAGCAAAATGGTGCAATACCAGAAGGTTCTTGTCAAAAAATTGCTCCAAAATTTTCCATCTGACAACGCTGGCGGCAGAGTACGTGCTACCTTGGCCAACCGAGAAGGGGAGAAAAGGGGAGCACACAGCAGTTCCGACAAAGGCAGGGCAACACTCTCCAAGGCGTGGGACACCTTCATGACACCCCGCCAGCACCCTCACCCTGATGCGCGGCCTAGTGTCACAAGGAGGGAAAAGTTTTGGAAGATGGTGAAGGAGTACGTAGCAGACCGTGTCAGCGTCCTCACTGATCCCTCTGTGCCTTACAACTACTGGGTGTCCAAGCTGGACACGTGGTATGAACTGGCACTCTACGCCTTGGAGGTGCTGGCCTGCCCTGCCGCCAGCATTCTGTCTGAGCGGGTATTTAGTGCTGCTGGTGGCATCATAACAGATAAGCGTATCCGCCTTTCCACCGAAAATGCTGATAGGTTGACATTTATAAAAATGAACAAGGCCTGGATTTCCCCTGACTTCTCCACTCCACTGAAGGAAAGCCCCGGGTGAACATAAAGTCACTTTAGATATGTTATTTACAATGATGGGAATACTCTGTATTCCCATTCACCCCTTCCACCCAAAAAACGGGTATATGGTTGACTCTTAATCTTCTCATCCTCCTCCTCCTCTTCCATATGCCCTGTGATATAATTTTTATATAGGGCCAGCTCACCAGCGGGCCCTGTGACATAATTTTTATATAGGGCCAGCTCACCAGCGGGCCCTGTTTGACAATTTTTGTATAGGTCAGCTCACCAGCGGGCCTTCTCATATAATGTTTTATTGGGTCAGCTCTCTAGCGGGCCCTCTCATATAATGTTTTATAGCGTCAGCTCACTAGCGGGCCTTCGCATATAATGTTTAGGATGGTCAGCTCCGCAGCAGACCCTCACCAATAATGTTTTAGATGGTCGGCTCAGCAGCAGACCCTCATTCCTAATGTTTTAGATGGTCAGCTTAGCGGCATGCCCTCGCCCCTAATGTTTTAGAGGGTCACCAGCAGGCCATTAATCCTAATTTTTCAAGGCTGTGTATGATGCCCTCCTTTATGTGTAATAAAGGGTGTATTGGAGTGACATTTCAGTCTAATTTTTGGCAGCCCTTTCACTTAGTGCATAGGCTTTATGAGTGTTGGACCACTACCTGAACTATTGTACCACAATGTGAATGAGTCCCTCCATTTTGTGATATACAGGTTGTATCGGAGTGCCTCAGGTCCTCCCATTGAATTAAATTGGGCTGGGGTGTTCGAAAGAGCAGAAGGTAGTTCTTGGCTTCATCCACTAAGTCACTTCGTCACTTTTACTCAATGGATCAGACCCCACTGTTCCGACTATAAATTTTGGACTTAACAAGGGCAAACGGACATGTTGTAAAACCTGTGGTAGCTGCGGCCTCCGTTCCTGAATGCTGTACCTTACCCGGGCCATAACCACGTTGAACACCTGCTTTACGCTGCGCACGTTTCCCTCTTAATCATGGCCCCAGTTCCGAAAAATCGATGAAATTTTTTGCAGAATTTGCAGATGATATACAAGTAAATATACAGCAAATACTGTTTGGTAACAATTTTTCGCCTAAAATCGTTTTTATCTTCCTTTTTGTGTGTTTTACGGTCAGTCTGTAAAAATGGCGTACTACGGGCGAAACATCGTTCCCAGCAGCAACGTTGGAGTCCAGGATGCATCCAGACATCCTCCCTATGCTGTCCCTGAACCATTTCTGTGGTGTTTCCATCATTTTCTGACCTTTTCCTATGAACCAGGCACCCTCCCCTCATCAGAGCAGGGGGTGCCTGGTGTAATGCTCGAGTCCTCCCATTGACTTCAATGGGGCTCGGGTGCTCGGCCGAGCACTCGAGCCTCCGGGGGCGCTCGGCCAGAGCACCCGAACACCCGAGCATCGGGGTGCTCGATCATCACTAATAGTAATGGTTAATTTTAAGTTTATTTAATATTGTAGACATTAAAAAAAGTTTAACATCGATGTAAGTCTTATCTCTCAAACCTTTATTGTTTGAGAGATATAACCTGCTAAAGTGACCTTTTCCTGGCTGTTTTACTCAAGTCTGCCATCTAGCTGACAGCTGCAGATTCCAGTCATGTGACCAGACAGAGGCCCTTCAGCAGAGCTGAAATCACGCTATATAGAAATAAATACTTCATTGTAATGGTCTACAAAGTGTGCTTGCAAGCCAGGCACACTTTGTAAACCATTCCAAAGTAAGTATTTATCTTTAGATATTCTTATATCGGTGCTGCTGAAGAGCCACATCTGGTCAAGGGACCATAATCTGCTTCTGACAGAGAACTTTATTTTCCTATATCTCGCAAACCATAACGGTTTGAGAGAAACAAACAAGTGCAAGTACTCTCTTTTAATTGTATCTACCATATAGCTAATACTTTTTTTCTGACATTACTATCCCTTTAAGAGTGAGACATCAGAATGTTGATTCGGGTGACAGTTTGATGGTCGCCAAATAGACGGCGACATTTCAGTAGTGAACCCCTTGGGCATACCTTTTAATTAACCCTATGAGTGCCAAAGAGGTGTGCACTGCTTTGCAATGCACCCATTCTGGCACTCAAAGGGTTACTAAAATATCTAAAATTATATAATAGGGATGTATTATCCCCGTAATCATTTTTGAATTACTCATTTACCTGCAGTGGGCATACCCTTATTTTTCTGTAAAAGTCCTTTAAAATACCTAATATTACATAATAGGAGTTTACTATCCCTTTAAAATGTTTTTCAGTATGCTGGATAAACGAAATGTAATGTATAATCCTAATGAGAAGTGGATGAATGATTCAGTCCACTCGTGGGACTCTGGGATCCTATGTTTAGTCTCACTCTGATACAAAAAAACACCCTTCTGTCATATGCATTGCAAACCCCATGGTCACTGAGAGTGTTAACAGTTATGGTCCTTAGAGTTTCAGTATTTCTGTGGTTCTGTTGTCAAGATCCTGTGGGTTACAGAAGGGAAAGCTGTGCAAATGTTTGGTTCAGAAATGTCATCAGACAGGAAAGGTTTGTAGTTTGATGAGGGGGTTTTGCATTGAAAGAAATGATGGGTCCAACTTGGCATTGGTCCATGAGCCTAACCAGGGCCGGATTTACATATCAGGAGCCTGTAGGCACAGAAATCTGAAGTGCCCCCCCATTGGCCATCTCCACTGGACATCTCCACAATGCTTTTAATCTCCACATTGCCCCCATCAGCTTCATACTGCCCCATCATCTCCATATACCATATTGCCCTCACATTGCCCCCATCAACCCAATATTGCCCTCATCATCTCCATTTACCTTATTACCCTCACATTGCCCCCACATCAACCCAATATTGCCCCATCATCTCCATATACCATATTGCCCTCACATTGCCCCCCATCAGCTCCATATTGCCCTCATCATCTCCATATACCATATTGCCCTTACATTGCCCCATCAGCTCCATTTACCATATTACCCTCACATTGCCCCCCATCAACCCAATATTGCCCCATCATCTCCATATATCATATGGGCCTCACATTGCCCCCACCAACCCAATATTGCCCCCATCATCTCCTTATACCATATTGCCCTCACATTGCCCCCCATCAGCTCCATATTGCCCCCATCATCTCCATATATCATATTGCCCTCACATTGCCCCCCATCAACCCAATACTGCCCCATCATCTCCACATTGCCCCCATCAGCTCCATATTGCCCTCACATTGCCCCATCAGCTCCATATTGCCCCCATCAGCTCCAACTTGCCCTCCATCAGCTCCATACTGCACGTTGCCCCCCCGCCCCCAGTGTCCATTTCCTACCTCCTCCCTGGTGGTCCAGCAGCAGGAGAGATCTGTGCCTCCTTCGGCACAGACCTGTAGCTGCTGGAGCTCCCGCGTGGTCTTCTCTTCAGTAATGCAGAGCGCTGGGAGATGATGTCATCTCCCAGCGTCTGTATTACTAAAGAGCCGACGAAGAAGCTCAGCAGCTACAGGTCTGTGCTGAAGAAGGCACAGACCTCACCTCACCATGTTGTGGCACTGGGCGGTGGGAGAGGCATATAAAAAAAAACAAAAAAACACAACATGATCCCAATGACAGGTGTCCCTCTGTGGGGTGCGCCTGTAGGCAGATGCCTACTCTGCCTAATTATAAATCCAGCCCTGAGCCTAACGTACAAAACAAGAGCAATGTGTTAAAATGTCTTGGATCTTTCACAATTCATTTTGTGCAGACCTTCAAAAAATTCCTAATTGATTAAGAACAATTTATGGAGAGAAAAGGCAATAAGAGCAGACAATATGGATTAGAAGGTTTTTGTGATTAGAAGGTGTTTGTGGTAGTAGCTTTTCCTCCTCACTAGTGACACTGCTTTAATTAGAGCTGGTTTCATATGTGCATTGATCTGAATGCAAGATATCCCCACCACCAATCAATGTTCTCTGGGTCCAGACAGCCAGTGAGAGAGTAGGAGTGCTATACTGCCTTCCTACCCATGTCTCCGACAGCCAATCAAATCAGACCAGTGGCAGGCAAGCCTTAGCTTCAGAGCAGCAAGCCTGTTCAGCTACTAGGAGAGGGAGTCACAGATATCTGTGCAGACCATATAGTTGGCCACTGTGGCTCCCTCACTCCTGAATGGGGCCTAGAGATGCAGCTTCCTCAATTACTCCTATTAATTAAGCCCTGGGGTAAACCAGCTGCACCATACAGAAAAAAACAACAATTTAACGTAAAGGGAATTCATGATCCCCATAATGTGGTTGGGTTGATCCAGAATTGCTACTCTTGTATTCTTATGAGAAACTGGGGAATTTGTATTTGTCCCCTATGATGCAGTTGGTTTGCTCCAGAATTGTGCCATGTTTTCTTAATATGTCAGCCCTACTGTCTTGTTCTTCATAAATCAACAGAATTCATCCCAGAACAGTAAATGTGTGGACCTACGTTCCTCTCCATCA
Source organism: Rhinophrynus dorsalis (assembly GCA_037306005.1). Classification (NCBI taxonomy): domain Eukaryota; kingdom Metazoa; phylum Chordata; class Amphibia; order Anura; family Rhinophrynidae; genus Rhinophrynus; species Rhinophrynus dorsalis. The sequence goes on from CM074720.1 coordinate 543,106,907, forward strand.
TATGGCCTAGATTACATTAGATTCTAGATATCCGGGAACAAGCAGGAAAGGAATCCGTGTCATTAATAACATAATAGAGTACTTCTCGGATCAGTGATGTCCGCTGTAGGGGATTTATTTGCAGGCCACGGATCAGAATATTCCCTGCCGTACGCTTTTGATCTGTATACCTATCCAAAGGATGTTATGGAATCAATTTGCTCATAATTAGTCATAATAATATGAAATCTCCTTTCAAACAAGTTGCAGACTATGAAGAACAAAACCTCTTGCTTGCCAGAAAGTGCTGCTGATTTGCTGGCTCTCTAGGGCTTAACGTATTGGTACCAGATAGGCCTATTTAACCCCATGAATGCTAGAGATGTCTGCATTGCATTGTGGACAGGGACATTGCTAGGTTCCAAGAAGGGCTAGTGCCCGTGGCAAAATTCCACAGCGTGCCGGACGCCCGCGGTAGTCACGATAACTACATATGCAAACTTAAATGTATATAGTACATATATGTACATATGTGCTAATTTTCCCACCAAGACTTTGCCCAACATCTAGCTTCACCATTACAGTTGATGGAATTGACATTGATCCAGTTAGCTCAGCACGATGCCTTGGGGCCATATTTGATTCCTCTCTTTCCTTCTCCCCTCACATTAACTCTGTGGCTAGGACATCTCGCTTCTTTCTCTGCAACATTGCTAAAATACCCCTGTTCCTCTCCCAAGAAATGACTAAAACTCTTATACATGCCCTCATTCTGTCCTGCTTAGACTATTGCAATATCCTACTAACTGGCTTCCCTGCTACCCATATTTTTCCTATGCAATCTGTTTTAAACTCAGCTGCACGAATCACCACACTCTCCCCAAAAACTGAACCTGCCCACATAATTCTCAGACATCTGCCATGGCTCCCTATTCAGCAACGCATCAATTACAAAATCCCTCTTCTCACCTTTAATGCTCTCCACACTGCTACCCCTCCTTACATCTCTTCCCTCATCTCCTCTTATGTTCCTGGCCGCCTCCTTCGCTCAGCACACAACACCCTTCTTGTTGCACCATCCACACCCTCTGTCCTCTCCCGTCTCAAACCTTTTTCACTTTCTGCTCCATATCTATGGAACTCCATACCCCTCTCCCTGCGTCTAGAACAATCCCCCTCTGTCTTTAAGTCTACACTGATATCTTATCTTCTGGAACACTAGGACCATGCACTACCTTTGGCCAAACTCAGCACTTGTAATCTCGGCAATTGACACCCTCTTACCCCATTGTCTGTCTCCTTTTACCCATTTAGCTCCTTGGGGCAGGGACCTCTCTCCCATTGTTTCTATGAATGTTGCACTTATTGTATCCCCTATTATTTATTGTAACATATGTCTATTGTAAGGCGCTGCATACACTGTGTGGCACCATATAAATAAAGTATACATTATAAATAGCTTTAACTGAGGCACTCCAAAGATGTGTGATTTAAAGGGGCCTGTGTATGATCATGCACATGCAATACCATCTGGAGTGGCTGTATTTGTTACTACAGATTTAAATCCGGACCTGCTCCTCTCTCTCTTCTTAGCATTGATTTCTCTCTGTGTATGCTTGAGAAAGCATAACTGCCTTGGCCATACAGATGTACAGTGTCAGTGTTAAGTGGAGGCTGGTGCTGGCCCGAATTGAAGTCTGATTGGCTGTATGTTGTCATATTATTTGTGGAGGGTGCAAGCAGGGGGCATCCAACTAAAGATCTCTAACCTATAAGGAAAGGGGCACACACAAAGTTGCAATGGCAGTGGGGGACTTGACTCAGTTGAACCCTCTGTAGTTACACCAATGCTTAATTGCTAGATAGTAGCTGTCAACAGCCTCTTGTCGTCGCAGAGCCTAGTGGGAAGAAACACCAGCCCTCCCCACTCTGTGCATCCAAGAATGGGTGTCTGTAATTGAGATGAGCATTTAATCCAAGGAGGGTGGATGCACCAATCAAGATAAGGTGTATTAAAAACTTTTGATCAGACATTAGTAATACAAATTATACTGACTGGTGCATCCATCCTCCTTGAATTAAATCCTTATTTCAGTTATAGACACCCATTCTTGGATGCTCAGTGCAGGGAGGGCTGATGGTTTTTCACATGAGGTCCTACTAGTGAGAAGCGCCTGTTTCCACTTATTCTGATGAGATACCATCTTCGACACAATAGCTGCTACTATCAAGCAAGTAAGATACTACTTTTATGGCCAAGCCCCCCAAACTTCCCCCCCTGGTGATCTCTCGGTCCATAACCGAATTCTTGATCGCTCAGTCCTCCCCTGGAGTAAGATAAGTTGTTTATTTCAGCAGAAGAATTGATAGTTCCCCCTGATATTCTTTCCCTGCACTGCGCATAGGTATTATTGATTATGATACATTACTCACTGACTTCACATTTTCCAAATGTTTCCGAGAACTTTGGACCTTAGGACGGAAACAACTTTTCCAAACTCTGGGGAGTAAAGTACCAACTGAATAGGGGTTTGTAGTTAGTTTCCCACGACTGGAGGAAGAGAGAAGAGTGTGTGATTGCACGCCATATACCTTCCCACTATTCCATATCAAACCTATGTCCCAGCTTCGTCTCCCAAACCCTAACATAGGTGAGTGCACCTTGGGAACCAATATGTAATATGTCATAAATTTTCCCTAGAAATCTACAAGTGGAGTGCCCTTGACTCAAGTAAATGTTCTGATCGTACAGTTTTTGAATTCTGGATTATCTAGGAAGTTTTTAATTCTGTGATGCCTCCATATTTCACTAGGAGGCAGAGATAATTTTGAACTTTGGGCACTGAAAGGTCTTATTTGTCCATCACTCATAAGATCTATAATGCATAAATATGGAAAACAGGACCACAACGGAAACTGAGTAGATTCCAGAGAATGTGGGGAGACATGTGGGTGGAAATCTATCAGTAGAAGAGATGGAGAGAATAGTGAGCCATGGAGGGAATATTTATCTCCAAAAGACAATGGGGCTATTATTGGGTGAGAAGACAGTTTATTCAATCTAATGGACTTTGGTAAAATGAATTCTGTTACAGGATCAGCTAATGCCATACACAAACATTGTAGTCAAACCCAGGATTTACTGGATCCATTATGATTCCAGTCTAGGAAAGATGAGAGAAGGGCAGCATCATGACACAGCAAAATATCAGGCATTCCCAATCCCCCATGGGCTACTTCCTAGACGGCATCCCAAGCTGCAAGCATGGTTTTCTTAGACTTCCAAAGGAATTTGTTAAACATGTGGTTTAGTTGAGTCATGAAGGTTATTGGGAGTCTGACTGATAACGTTTTAAACAGTTATCACAACCTATGTAGAATATTAATCTGAATCACATGTATCCTACCTATCCAAGAGATATCCAAGAGTTCCCAGTTGGATATATCTTTTTTAATAGCATCTACGAAATATGTGAAATTTGCTTCAAATATAACGCCTATAGTAAAGGTGAGATGTATACCCAAATACTTAATTGAGGAGGTGATGAAACAGAATCAATATATCACAAGAAAGGGGGTGGTTGAGTAAATGGCTAAAATGCTGGAACTGAGACATCCGTTGAAATCACAGTTAGAAGTAGATTATTGTCTGCAAACTGGATAATTTGTATAAATAATTTGCTATACAGTTTCCTGAAATTTTGGGGTTATGATGGACATGTTCCGCAAACGTTTCCAAAAGAATAAGAATTAGACAAATAGTCATTTGTTTTTATTCTAGCACTGGGACTAAGATATAATGAGAGTATACACTTCTGAAAGACAGGACAGAATGTGTGCCAAATAGTTTCAGCTGATCCAGTCGGAAGCTTCCTCAGAGTCAGTGGTAAGCAGGACCATAGGTATCTGGTTTGTGGAGACATAATGTATGAGATTGAGAAGTTTGCATGTGTTATCTCTCGCTTCCCTCTTGTGTGTGAAGCTGGTCTGATCTAGGTGGTTAAATGAAGGGAGAAGAACTTTCAATCTTTCGGCTAGTATCTATACATGTATCTTAATATCAATATTTAACAATGCCCTGGGTCTTTGAGGGTCTTTATCTTGACTTTGGTAGAACTGTGATATGGGTCTCTGTAACTGCAGGATGCTGAAGAATGTTATTGAGCAAGGGGGAGAAGGATGAAGGAAGCATGATTGTTTTAAAGACTTTTAAAGGTCTTGTACTATGGTTGGGAAAATCTATTATGACCAGGATTTTTGTCGCCGGGTAACAAATCAATGGCCTTCGCCACCTCTTCCTCCGTTATGATACCCTCTAAGAGGTGGTAAAGAGTCATCATCAAATCAGGATAGATGTGGCCATATCAAATAGTCCTGTATTCTCTGAGAGTGGACATGTTGCGGTGGTAGACTAGATTTCAGATTAAATAACATGTCACAGTATTTCTGAAATGTGGCCTCTATGTCAGCCGAGTCTTTTGAACTAATACTGATACTTTTAGTTCTGAAAACCTGAACTTTTCTCAGTGCAGCACATAGCTTCATTGCATGCCTCCCAACATTTTATATGGCCAAAGAGCGACACTTGTCTTTTAGGTGAAATTGCTGAGGTGTGGCTGGTGTATGAGTCATTACCGAGAATTTTTAGCTTATTTCTTGACCTAGTGACACCTCCTTGTTTAACTGAATAAATTATTTAGAGCAAAACCAAAGTATTTTATTGCCATAGACTAGTTTATAAGCATATGCTGAAGCTTAAACAAACATTAAAGTGAGTTTTATTGCTGTTTTATTGCAATATGATGCACTTTTACACACGCCACACAGTGAGATCTTCTAAAAAGGGTGGGAAAGAGGGATTTGGGTCTCAAAGGGGGGGCTGTCCCTCCTAAAGAGGGACACTTGGGAGGTATGTAATTGGCATATGAAAATGCACTGAGCTCTTCATTAGCCTACAGTACCATACAGAGATAAAAATATGAATATTTCCCAAACTGTATATTTGCTGGTCTTTTTGTTAACATGATACACAAGCAGTTTTGAATGACCTTTTCAAATATTCTAACTTAAATTCACTTAAAAATTGCTGTTTTCTGTAGATGGGTGAATTTACCATATGTAAACTTGGATTCCAAGTGACAGGCATCAAAGTTTCGTCATGCCTGATATGTGCAGCAGCCTACATTGCCACGCAGAACATTTATGACTGCATCATTGGAAGTTGATGTGCACAGCCTCTAATGACTGGCCAGCTCACATGGACATCAGTCAATAATATACATCTGAAACCCAAGTGGGCTGACCTTGTCTCACACCCCGCCACACCCTCCATGCAAGAGATTCACCTGAGGAACACAAGGTATCGGAGGTAAGTAGGAAGGGGCAGCTTAGAATTATCTAAGTAGATATACAGTCAAGTCACCTGTGTGAACATAATTTTCAAGGGCAACTAATACAAAAACATTTTAAAATATATATGTTAATATGTTTTACTAGTTAATCCATTGATTCTCAACCAGGGTGCCATTGCACTTTGGTGTACCATGGATATCCACTTAGATTATCCCCATCAATTCTATAAAAACTTTGACAAAATGTGAATACTGAGTTTCAAAATGTATATTTCGGGAAATGTTTCTGCACAATATGTTTGTTTTTGTTATTCCAATTGTGAGACATGAAAAAACGATATATTTATGCATTTCTATTCATAGAAATTTCCAGACTGCACGTTAGGGGTGCCTTCAATAAAAAAGGTTGAGAACAACTAATCATTGCTACTCCCACCGCTGGCAGAATCAGCAATATAACCCTATAGCCCTTAGTGTTAAGGTCACTCCTGGGCCTCTCCTCCCGGAACTAGTGAATCTGAGTTATCTCTCACTTCCCTCTTGTGTGTGAAGCTGGTCTGATCTAGGTGGTTAAATGAAGGGAGAAGAACGTTCAATCTTTCGGCAAATATCTATACATGTATTTAACAATGAGCTGGGTCTATATTTCTTGGATCTTTGAGGGTCTTTATCTTGACTTGGGTAGAACTGTGATATGGGTCTCTGTAACTGCAGGATGCTGAAGAATGTTATTGAGCAAGGGGGAGAAGGATGAAGGAAGCATGGTTGTTTTTAAGACTTTTAAAGGTCTTGTACTATGGTTGGGAAAATCCATTATGACCAGGATTTTTGTCACCGGGTAACAAATCAATGGCCTTCGCCACCTCTTCCTCCGTTATGACACCCTCTAAGAGGTGGTAAAGAGTCATCATCAAATCAGGATAGATGCTGCCCTATCAAATAGTCCTGTATTCACTGAGAGTGTACATGTTGTGGTGGTAGTCTAGCTTTCAGATTAAATAACATGTCATAGTATTTCTGAAATGTGGCCTCTATGTCAGCCGAGTCTCTTGAACTAATACTGATACTTTTAGTTCTGAAAACCTGAACTTTTCTCAGTGCAGCACATAGCTTCATTGCATGCCTCCCAACATTTTATATGGCCAAAGAGCGACACTTGTCTTTTAGGTGAAGTTGCTGGGGTGTGGCTGGTGTATGAGTCATTAAAGAGAATTTTTAGCTTATTTCTTGACCTAGTGACACCTCCTTGTTTAACTAAATAAATTATTTAGAGCAAAACCAAAGTATTTTATTGCCATAGACTAGTTTATAAACACATATACTGAAGCTTAAACAAACATTAAAGTGAGTTTTATTGCTGTTTTACTGCAATATGATACACTTTTACACACACCACACAGTCTGATCTCCTAAAAAGGGTGGGAAAGAGGGATTTGGGTCTCAAAGGGGGGGGCTGTCCCTCCTAAAGAGGGACACTTGGGAAGTATGTAATTGGCATATGAAAATGCACCAAGCTCTTCATTAGCCTACAGTACCATACAGAGATAAAAATATGAATATTTCCCAAACTGTATATTTGCTGGTCTTTTTGTTAACATCATACACAAGCAGTTTTGAATGACCTTTTCAAATATGCTAACTTAAAGTCACTTAAAAATTGCTGTTTTCTGTAGATGGGTGAATTTACCATATGTAAACTTGGATTCCAAGTGACACGCATCAAAGTTTCGTCATGCCTGATATGTGCGGAAGCCTACATTGCCACGCAGAACATTTATGACTGCATCAGTGGAAGTTGATGTTCACAACCTCTAATGACTGGCCAGCTCACGTGGACATCAGTCAATAATATACATCTGAAACCCAAGTGGGCTGACCTTGTCTCACACCCCGCCACACCCTCCATGCAAGAGATTCACCTGAGGAACACAAGGTATCGGAGGTAAGTAGGAAGGGGCAGCTTAGAATTATCTAAGTAGATATACAGTCAAGTCACCTGTGTGAACATAATCTTCAAGGGCAACTAATACAAAAACATTTTAAAATATATATGTTAATATGTTTTACTAGTTAATCCATTGATTCTCAACCAGGGTGCCATTGCACTTTGGTGTACCATGGATATCCACTTAGAGATAAATGAGTACCATTGATTGGGTAATAATAACATCTATTATTTCAGCTGCCGATTTGGTTAATTCCGAGAGCGTGCGCTGAAAGCGCTTTGAGTCCCACTGGGAGAAAGGCGCTATATAAATACTAGTTATTATTATTATTATTATTATTATCCCCCATCAATTCTATAAAAACTTTGACAAAATGTGAATACTGAGTTTCAAAATGTATATTTCTGGAAATGTTTCTGCACAATATGTTTGTTTTTGTTATTCCAATTGTGAGACATAAAAAAACAATATATTTATGCATTTCTATACATAGAAATTTCCAGACTGCATGTTAGGGGTGCCCTCAATAAAAAAGGTTGAGAACAACTAATCATTGCTACTCCCACCGCTGGCAGAATCAGCAATATAACCCTACAGCCCTTAGTGTTAAGGTCACTCCTGGGCCTCTCCTCCCGGAACTAGTGAATCTGAGTTCTAGAGAGGCAGCTGAGGATTCCTATTGGCTGATTTGATGCCACACCCACGTGAGCAGCCAACTGGAATGAGGATACCAGTGACAGTTTCACCTGTTTCAGAAGGTGAGACAAGAATCTTGGGGTGGATCTGTATAATTAGGATTGTAAGTTTATAATTCCACTAGTATGGGAGTGATGGATAGGAATAATAAAGACTGACTAGTAAAATGGGTAAAGCGTGGTACTGTTATAGCCATAGAAAATGCAGGAAACTAGTAGAGTAAAAACGATACCTTTATTGGCTGAGTGACTTTGGATGCCAGCTTTCCAGACAACTAGGTATCGTCTTCAGGTATTACAGGTTCTGTGGGTAAGTTCTCTTGTTCTAGGAATGTTTTGCAGAGTGGCTAGAATGGTTTCCCAAGGGATAGAATCACATCCAACCCTCGGGTCTTCTGGAAAGAGGGATTGCTTTTTGTTCCTTGGTATGTCTGCTGTAGACATACTAGCTGCCTTTCCTTCTCTGTGTCAGGCTAACTCAGCTGATGATTACAAACTCTGATGTTTCTTCTGGCTCCTGATTCCTGGCTTGTTCCTGACACCGCTGACCTCTGTATCCTTGACCCCGGCTTGCCTTAGTACCCATCTTGGTTCCTGACCACAGCTTGTCTTTTGTTTTACACTCCTGAATCACCCTTTTGCTTTGTTTTCTTTGGTTTTTTTAATAAAGGTGTTTTGTACTTTACATTTTTGTGTCTGTCTGGTTCCTGCTCCCTAACATCAGGTTGTGTGCCAATGTGTATTGTTTGTTAAGTATAGTTGTTGTGACTATTTCTGAAGCTATTTTTATATCTATCCAGTGTGGCGTTGCTTCCAGGCGGCGGGGTCCATGTGGCATTTTTGCATGTTGTCGGGAAGAAGACGTCACTGTCCAATTGTGACAGTTTCTTTAGGAGGTTCTTTAGCTTAATTTGTGTACGGTACATTGTGGTATCTTCCATTATAATATGGGTAAAATGTGGTACCGTGTTACACATAGAAAATGCATGAGACTAGCAGAGAAAAAATGATACCTTTATGGCTGTGTGGCTTTGGATGCAAGCTTTCTTCAGAAACGGGGAGATTCACTAAGTGATAAAGTGGAGATGACTTCTCCAGTGATATCACTTCTCCAGTTCCTATGCTATTCTGTGAAGCCTATTCACTTAGATCTCCAAAATTGAAGAAATATCTGCTTAGTGAATCTCCCCCATAGAGTCACATCAATTATACTTGACAAACAATACAAACTGTCAAACAACCTAATTACCAAGGAACAAAAAGCAATCCCTCATTCCGGAAGACCAAGGCTTGTATGTGGCTCCATCCCTAGGGAAACCATTCTAGTCACTCTGCAATGCATTTCTAGCATAAGAGGACTTACCCACAGAACCTGTAATGATTGAAGAAGACACCTAATTGTCTTGAAAGCTTGCATCCAAAGCCACTCAGCCAATAAAGGTATCAGTTTTAATCTAGTAGTCTTGTAAAAGACAGAGCTTTAACCCTTTGAGTGCCAGAGTGGTACGCAACGCATTGCAAAGCAATGCGTTGCGTACCACTCTGGCACTCAAAGGGTTAATGAATATTTTTTTTATGTTTTTCCATGTTAATTGCTCCTTAAGAACAGTCAACCCTTTGAGTGCCAGAGGGGTACGCAACGCACTCAAAGGGTTAAAATAAATTTCTTAAAGAGGCAATACTGAGTTACAATATATGGACTTTTTTCTTTTAAACTAATTATTTACACATTGAAAGAAAATATTAAAAATAAGAAGAGGTTAGAATACTGAAGTGATAAAGAGGATGACTTCTCCAGTAATTCACTTATCCAATTCCTATGTTATTCTATAGAGCCTATACACTAAGACTTCTTCAACTTTGGAGATCTTAAAGGAGCAGTAAACTTTTTTATGAAAACACATATTTTACAGAGCATTTCCTGCTGAATAAAACAAAGTCACTCCCATCCCTGTCAGATGTTTTATTCATAAATTATAGCAGTTTAAATAACCAGGAAGTGAATTTACTGTGTTTACTTCCTGATAGTTCTAACTGACAGGAAGTGAATTTACTGTGTTTACTTCCTGATAGTTCTAAAGGACAGGAAGTGACTCAGCAATTTCTATCACATTCTATGGAGAACTGTATGTCTCTAACTTTTCTGACTTTCCTCTCCATTAGAATCTAACAGGAAATCTAATTACAATTTGACCACTAGAGGGCACTGCTAATGTAAAAAAACATGGGTTTAAATTGTAATAACTCTGGAAATATAAATCTCTCGGCAGTGGGAGTACCCTTATTTTATTCAATAGATAAATCCCTACAATATATATTTTTTCATAAAAAAAAGTTTACTGCTCCTTTAATGCACATGTTGTATAGAATAACATAGGAACTGGATAAGTGATATTACTGGATAAGTTATCTCCACGTTATCACCTCTTTATCACCATTTAGTGAATCTCCCCCCTTATTGCCCTACCTTCGGTACAGATGTGTTATGGGTGGATATTTGGTGTATGTGACTTGGTAAATTAACATTAGGCAGACGCTGAAACATGAGACCAATTCCACATCCTGTTCTTGCATGAAATCACTGTTGTACATTCTTCCCGGTATGTTTATAAATGAAAATACTATAATATTCTCTATTGTATAACACAACTTGCATTTTAGCATCAGTGTTTATTTAAAAACAAGTGTTTCCTCCTTAAAAAAATACAGATTCCTGTTATTATTGGTTAAACAATTTAACATAATTTATTTTTGTAAATGGAATATATGTTGAGGCATTTCTTAAAGGAACAGTACACTTTTTTAATGAAAATCTATGATATAGAGCTTTTCCTGCTGAGTAAAACAAGGGCACTTCCACCCCTGTCTGTTATTTTATTCACAAGTTGTAACAGTTCAGATTGTCAGGAAGTGAATTACAGTGTGATTATTTCTTGCAAGTTCTAACTGGCAGGAAGTGACTCAGCAGCTTCTGTTATATTCTATAAAGAACTATTTCTTGGTGACTTTACTGGAGAATGCAATTGTGTAACTAATTGGAACCTGACCACAAGAGGATACTGTTAATGTAAAATAAAAACAAAAAAACAATAGTTTAAACTATAATAACTCTGTAAATATGTTTCTCTTGTTTTATGCAGAAGGTTATTTCCAGAAATACATGTTTTTTTCATAATAAATATTTAGTATTCCTTAAATCCCTAAATCAAATGATACTTTTATCAACCATTAGACCAGCGTTAGTTCTCAGCAGCCACATGCATACATAGACACCAAGGGGGGCTTGAGCACCTGCCCATTTTGTCCAAAGTGCCCTTGTGCCCTTTTAACAAAAAAAAAAAAGTTGCCTCGCCGCCCGCACTAACCCCCCCACCACCCAGTCAGGTCTGTGCCTCCTTCAGGACAGACCTGTAGATGCTGCGCTCCCTTGTTGTCTCTTTAGTATTACAGAGCACTGGGCAGTGCTCTGCATGAAGAGAAGACCGCGTGGGAGATCCAGCAGCTACAGGTCTGTGCCAAAGGAGGCAAATACAGACCTCTCCTGTCACTGGACCACCAGGGAAGAGGTAAGAAATGGACACTGGGGGGCAATAGGGATCTGATGGGGGGCAAGATGGAGATGATGGCAATGTAGAGATGATGGGGCAATGTATGTGAGGGTAAGTTGGAGCTGATGGGGCAATATGTAGCTGATGGGTGCATTATGGAGATGATTGGGGCAACGTGAGGGTAAGCTGGAGCTGATGGGGCAATATAGAGATGATGGGGGCAATGTGAGGGTAAGTTGGAGCTGATGGGACAATATGGAGCTGATGGGGCAATATGGAGCTGAATGATCGGGACAATGTGAGGGTAAGCTGGAGCTGATGGGGGCAATATGGAGATGATGGGGGCAATATGGAGCTGATGGGGCAATATGGAGATGATGGGGGCAATGTGAGGGTTAGTTGGAGCTGATGGGGGCAATATGGAGATGATGGGGGCAATATGGAGATGATGGGGGCAATGTGAGGGTAAGTTGGAGCTGATGGGACAATATGGAGCTGATTGAGCAATATGGATCTGAATGATGGGGACAATGTGAGGGTAAGCTGGAGCTGATGGGGGGCAATATGGATCTGATGGAGGCAATATGGAGCTGATGGGGGGCAATATGGAGATGATGGGGCAATATGGAGCTGATGGGGAAAATGTGAGGGTAAGTTGGAGCTGATGGGGCAATATGGATATGATGGGGGCAATATGGAGCTGACAGGGTACAATGTAAGGGCAATATGGATATGATGGGGGCAATGTGGAGATTAGGAGCATTGTGGAGGTGTCCAGTGGAGATGGCCAGTGGGGGTGAGGCTTCAGATTTATGTGCCTACAGGCTCCTTTTCTTTTCTTTTTTTAAATATATATTTTGAATAAATAATTATGAGAAGTGCCCTTTTTTTTCACTTGAGCCCCTGCTCCCCAAAATGTCTGTGCACGTCCCTGGTTCTCGGGCACATCAAAAGGTCAGTTTTAATTTATTCCTGCTTAATAAAAGGTGAGTAATTAGTGCTTCAGTCATTGTGATTGAGCTTTCAATGCTTAATTAGTAATATCCTGAGAATCTGCCTTGTTTTGAAGCCCTGAGGATTAGAGCTGAAATCACTGCTCTAGATAAACAGAATTATACTATTCTATGTCATAGAAAAATGGAATGTTCTGATACTGTATTACTACTTTTTATGCTACAACCTAGGACAGAACACTGATCAACCTATTAACCCACTGATTGCTAGAGAGGTCTCCAGCCCATTGCTTCACAGTTTGAACTGTTATAACTTTGGACTAAAGCAAATTCCAGCAGGTTGACTCATTAGGAAAAAGCCCCAAACTATCTGTTGGTTTATATTCACAATAAAGGTGTACTTCTTCTTGAAATGAATGCAAATTTGTGTTTATTTTTATATGCCATTTTCAGTGGTGTTAATTAACCCTTTGAGCACCAGAGGGGTGTGCAATGCTTTGTAAAGCAGTGCGTTGCGCAACCCTCTGGCACTCAAAGGGTTAACTCTAGAATTGCTCATCTTTGGTTTTGTACGTACCGCTCTAAGGTTCCTGGTACATGTAATATAACATTTTAAAGGGATAGTAATGTTTCATAATAAAAGCAGCTCTAATTAATCATCATATTATTTGGACTTTGGAGAGAGTTATATCAATTCTGTCAGAGTTGTAGTTCAAGAGCAATTCAATGTCAAAGTATCCCCCTCCCGCCCCTTTTACTGATGTAACACTGCTCAGCCAGATCAGATGGGAGGTGCCCAGGTAGACTGCAGAAAGGGACAATCTTCAATTAAGATAAGGGAAAAACCTGTCGGGGGGGGGGGGCAGGGCCTTCATTGTTCTCATAGGAAGAAGATTGTCCCCTGCTGTTATCTGTCTGGTCTATGGACTGGATTCCACATCTGAGAAGAGATGGATTACACTAGGTAAAAGGGGCGGGAGGGGGAAACTTTGCTTATGAATATCTCTCAAACCATAAAGGTTTGAGAGATAAAACTTATATCATTCTTCATGTTTTTTTAATGCCTACAAAATAAAATAAAGATAAAACGAAGTATTACTATCCCTTTAACTCTTTGAGTAACAGAGATGTGCATTGCAAAGCACCCCTCTGGCACTCAAAGTTTTCTCCATTTATCTGATGGAGGGGTTTATACAGCCCTCAAACCTTCAAGGGGAGCGATTCAGTAACGGCAGAACTGTGAATGTCTTTTTAATGCTTTTTTAATTTGCACTATGAGTCAGATGTAAAATGACTAACTAAATGATTGATTGAAAATAGCCTGGAAGGAAAGGCGATGTGTATGATTATGACTGCTTTAGAAATATGCTAAATGAAGGCCATTGCATACTGATTTTATAGGCACAAGTAACTTATTCCTGTTCTTTTTAGTAAAAAAAAAAATGAAAAATTAAGTTTAGTGGATAAAGTAATGTTTAAGAATGTGTATTAAATGACTAGCAATTATTTTTAATGAAAAATATATGTTTAAAAGACTTTTGTACTGAATAAAAGTACTTACACTGCTGTGAAATGCTTCATTCAAAAGTTATTGCTACTGAAACCAGAATAGAAAAAAATGTGTTTTCATTTCCTTGAGAATGTCTAGCTCAGGGGCAGACAACATTCAGAACGCCAACTGTTGGAGCCTACAGCTCAGCTGGCTGGTAAAGGGGTGATGGGATTTTTAGTCTCCAGTAGCCCAATAGGTAAAAATTGTCTAATCCCATTTTTGCCTTTTACATAAATCAGTGGTTCTCAACCTGTGGGTCGGGACCCCTTTGGGGGTCAAATGACAATTTGCCAGGGGTCGCCTAAAACCATCAGATATTTATATTTCGATTAATAAAAGTAGCAAAATTACAGCGATGAAGGAGCAACGAAAATAATTTTAGTGTTAGGGGTCGCCACAACTTGAGAAATTTTATCAAAGGGTCACGGCACTAGAAAGGTTAAGAACCGCTGACATAAGTTATTTCACCGTAGAATTCATAGCCACAGAAGCACCTAGTGGTGACTTTTCATAAAGTTAATTTTGGTTTTAAAAAATTATAAACATTATTGAATGATGTAACTTTATTTTAGAAGTGTTTTATCAAGGATGGTAAAGCTTAATGTAGCCTCCTCAGTGTGCGAGTGCTATAAAGTGCCAAAAAAAGAAGACTCAAAAATTGAGGCAAAAGTTTGAATGAATAAAAAATAAAATAAGATAAAGTTGAAATGCCAGGGGATGGGAAACACTATATGACCCTCAACTTTCTCCTGAACACCTCAGTAGTTTAGACACTTACAAAATAATGTCTCCCCTCGGATATTCATTTTAGAATTTCTCCTAGAAAAAGTGGTATTCACTCTCTCCACACTGCCTTACAGTGCAGTGTGACGGTGTTCCAACGCGGTTTCGGAACTATGTATTTGTCAATAAAATCTGTAAATTGGAGGGAAAGGGAAAGAACTATGTTCTTCATTGTATACCAGTCAGGAGGCAACAGTGGGACAAAAATTATCTAGAAGTAAGTGGGGTGAATGTATGAATCCCCAGCTCAGCTCCACTTGAGTTAGCCTCCATTGCCAGAAAATGCACACAAGGTATACACTACAGAGTGTGATTGATTTGGTGCATACAGGTGCACACTCTGCTGTCGTTATTAAGGTCAGCAAGCTCCTTACTATTGACCCATAGCATTTGCAGGAACATGGATTAAAGTACGTACCATCAAACAAGGAGCAGAGGAAAGGAAAAACCTAACATTCCGTAGACTTGAAAATGCTGTATTCCGCTCTTTATCCAGTGGTGCTGAGCCTGCAATGAACAGCAAGCTGCTTGTAAATCTGAACAGACTGGCTTTTATATGGCCAGTCTCCGTTCAAAATGGTTCCCAGCCTTCCATTGGCTGGGATGTGAGGTTACACACCTCCCAGCCAATCGGCTTCTATTGGGTTTCGTCATCCTTCCAGGGGTGGCAGACGTGGCAGAGTACACTTTTGACGTATCTTTGGGGGCATTTCATATTTCAAGATAGATTTTATTTTTATGTCTAGAGCATATTATTTCTGTAGGATAAGAAAGAATATTAGAAGAAAGAAGAACACAGAAGATAGAAGATTAAAGGAGCAGTAAACTTTTTTTTACGAAAACACATATTTTACAGAGCATTTCCTGCTGAATAAAACAAGGTAACACCCACCGCTGTCAGATGTTTTATTCAAAATTTATAGCAGTTTAAATAATCAGGAAGTGAATTTACTGTGTTTACTTCCTGATAGTTCTAACTGACAGGAAGTGAATTTACTGTGTTTACTTCCTGATTGTTCTAACTGACAGGAAGTGAATTTACTGTGTTTACTTCCTGATAGTTCTAACTGACAGGAAGTGACTCAGCAGTTTCTATCACATTCTATGGAGAACTGTATGTCTCTGACTTTTCTGACTTTCCTCTCCGTTAGAATCTAATAGGAAATCTAATTAGGATTTGACCACTAGAGGGCTCTGCTAATGTAAAAAAACATGGGTTTAAACTGTAATAACTCTGGAAATATAAATCTCTCGGCAGTGGGAGTACCCTTATTTTACTCAATAGGAAAATCAATACAATATATATTATTTTATAAAAAAAGTTTACTGCTCCTTTAAAGAAGAAGACTGACGGTGGATGACCAAGATGCTGAAGATCAAGCTGGACAGCAGACTTACCGGTAAGTGTTTATTTTCAGGGGATGGTGTTAGATTTATTGGGATTAACCTGTATGCTTTGCGGAGCATTGCATACCCCACTGGCACTCATAGGGTTAATTTTCCTTGCATTACACACATTTTTTCAGTACTCTGGATGCACTTAGGGCCCCATATCAATACACCAACTGGTCACGTTTTTTAAAGCTTTTTTTTCCACTTCAATTCCAGCGTCAGTATTTAAAGGGGATGTGTCACCTATACAAGACTTAAGCTAAATAGTTGTTTTATCAATAATATCACTAAAACAGTGTTTATTTTTTTTAAAAAAAAGCTTTGTTTTGTCAAAATTTAAGTTATAATGTATGGGCAGCAGCTGCTTCCGTATAGACTGCAGCCCGCTGCTCTGCCTCTGCTCTCCTCCCTCTATCCAGCCTCCTCCGATGACGGAGGCTTCTGTCTGTAAGCTGGAGAGATCTCATTGGCTAGATATTGATCTCTGCCAATGAGACCACTCCAGCTTACAGACTGAAACCTCCGTCATAGGAGGTGGCTTGATAGACGGACGGGGGCAGAGGCAGAGCAAAAGGCTGTGGTTACAAAGCAGGTAACCACAGTCTGTCTGGAAGTACCTACAGCCCAGACTTTATAAATTAAATTTTGACAAAGCAAAGCTTTATTTTAAAAAATAAACACACTTTTATTGCTATTATTGATATAACTTAACTATTTAGCTTAAAGGGGAACTACCACCCCGCAATAACTTAACCTGCATTCATTCTTCATCTGGCGACTAGCTGCTTAGTAGCGCTAGTCGCCAGAAATATTACCTGGTTCTGAAGATTTTGCCGTTTTACCAATGCTCCAAAAGGGACTGACAGCGCAGGAGCACGGACGTCACTGTGACGAGATGTCCGTGCTTCCTGCTCCTGTGAGCATTGGTAAAACGCCAAAATCTTCAGAACCAGGTAATATTTCTGGCGACTAGCGCTACTAAGCAACTAGTCGCCAGATGAAGAATGAATGCAGGTTAAGTTATTGCGGGGTGGTAGTTCCCCTTTAAGTCTTGTATAGGTGACACATCCCCTTTAAAAATGCATTAGGGGACACTGCACCAACTTTTCTCTGTGCAGATTTTTGGAAATAAAGTGGGTCCCTTAAAACATGTTACTACCCAACGCATGGAATTGTATCACTAATTCATGATATTTTTCATCGCACCCAAAGTGTTTTTTTCCCTTTGATAGTTTTTCACACCACAGGTAATTAGATGGCTTACTGTGCTTGAAAAACTACCACTGGCTATTTTTTTTTTTTTTTTTTTTAATAGGGGTCTATGAAATCGAGTCCCTATAGTGAAATTGATTTGTTCTCAAATTACACCTCTTATTGAATTCAGCCTCTAAGCTCTTTTTAGAAATAAGAAGAGGTAAACACGTTTAATATCATTTCCCTTCCCTCAAAAAGATCATGATTCCTCTTAATTTCTAGTAATCAAACTTTATGCAGCTGCAGAAGAGGAAGCAAAAAATATTGTTCCAAAATACTTCAAATACTTCATCTCTAGACAGATTCACGGGATCAAATGCTGTGTCAGTCTATAGCAGCTTAGACGGAAGAAAGACTATCATTAACACAGCAGTATTGATATTGCTAAAAAGTACAGATCCTTATCTGCATTCCCCTTAATCAACCCCGGGCTATCAAATATGAAGCTGTCACTAATGCTCTATGTGTCAAGAAAATCATTATTTCCTTGCCAAGAAGGTACCCCTAGGGGATAAATAGATGTTATTTTTACATTGAATTTTATAAGTACACATAAGATTAAAGCTTTCAATGCTTTCAAGGCAAGTATTCCACATGAAGCATTGAAATTCTGCCCAGAGCATAGTGAGGGAAACTTTGAGAACATCTATATATATATATATATATATATATATATATATATACTAGCAAAATGGGCATGGCGTTGTCCGTGTGGTTGAGGGTTTGTGTTTACATGTGTTTAAATGTATGTGTGTCTGTATATATGTGTGTGTGTCTGTGTGTATATAGATATGTGTTTTTGTGTGTGTGTTTGTTTACCTGTATATGTGTGTGTGTATGTGGATGTGTGTGAGTGTCTGTAGATGTGTTTAAATGTATGTGTTTCAGTGTGTGTATGTTTGTGTGTGTATGTATATCTATATATTTGGGTACATGCTTGTGTTGTGTGTGTATGGATGTGTGACAATGTCTGTGTATATCCCCTTAAGGACCGGCGGTCATGGGACATTTCCGTCCCATAATGACCGCATAGGGGCACTTGGACGCGCCGGTACACGTGACCTGTCACGTGTATCGGCGCGTCATTATGGGGCCTGATAGAGATCGCTCCGATCTTGGAGCGGTCAATTTCAGGCCCTATTTTTACTTACAGCGCTCCCGGTAGAGCGCTGTAAGTAAAAAATACGTGACGTACCATGACTGTCATCGGTCCTTGAGTATTTCAAGGACCGTGACGGTCCTGGTACGTCAAGGGTCCTTAAGGGGATATGTGAGTATGTGTATATGCATGTGTGTTTTTGTGTATATATTATGTACATATATGGATATGTTCATGTGTATGGGTGTATTTATGAATGTGGCTCTCTTGCAGCATCCAAGATTGTTATGAGTGCATTTTGGATAATCTGTTTTTCCCTATGTGCAGCCATTGGTGGCTCTTAAACCTTTAACCCCTTAAGGACCCATGATGGTCCTGGACCGTCATGGAATTCCGGGCTCCCCGCGCGGCTGCACACCGTTCAGGGAGTCCGGAATCGGATTATGAAAAAAAAGGTCCCTGGTCCTTAAGTGACCGCACCGTGCATGTACGGCCGATCCTTAAGGGGTTCAGTACCAAAGAGGTAAGCAATGCATTGGTCGCAATGTGTTGTTTACCTCTCTGGCACTCAAGTGGTTAAAGAGCGATAAGAGTTGATCTGCAAGAAATACCAGGGATACCTGATGGTCGGGGGGTAAAGACTGCGGTCAGATACACTGGAGATCGCTCTCTGCCAGCTCTGTGTAGCCGGTGTCTCTCCTTCTGTCGCCGTTCCTGATGTGTGAGGGAGCCTTGGGCACCGTTCCAGCACTTTGTAGGTGAGGGTGGAAGTGGCCGGTCGCCTGGAAGATGCCATGAGTGGAGGAGGCCACTTACCCGCAACTGTACTCCTCTACACTGCAAGGCTACTCCGCGGCTGTCCCCGGAATGAGGGGGTCCTGGACACCATGGGCTAGATTCTATTAAGGTGCTAATTGTATATCTGCTTTTATCTCCAAGTTTCACCATAGACTTTAATGGGAAAATGTTTGATAAAACGGGTGTTAACATTTAGCACCTGCAATAGAATCTAGCCCCATGAGTGCAGTGGGCAGGCAGGAAGCAGCTGGTGGCAGATGTAGGCGGGAGAGGGAGCGCATTGAGCCGGATTATGTGTGGGTTATATTCTGCCTGTGCGTCTGTGTTGTCCCACAGTGTGTGTGCGTGTTAGGTCTCCTTACTGTACCTGGTGAGGCGCTGCGGGTGATAGTCAGGGTAGGCTTTTAGTGGCATGGGGCGAAAGTGAGGCATGTTTTTTTTTGTAGTAATAGTACCGGCTGAGGATGATGGGAGTTTGAGTCCAGGCTGATCTTGTACAGGTGCTGCAGGAGGGCCGGCGGGTGAGCAGAGATAAACAGACGGGTAATGTGAGGAGGTCCCTCTCCTGCACCGTTGCCGGGAGAGATGAGAAGGGAGGCGGGGAGAAGAGTTGCTTGCACACTGGAGCTGAGGTGGAGAATGACAGAGCGGACACATGTAGAGAGTGAACGGGGGCACCAAGTTGGAACAGCGACAGATCGCTTCAACACACACAAAGGGCGGAAGGGCATTCTGCATAAAGTTCGTGGGAGCATGGCTAAATGTAGGGTGTGTATGTTTTGATATGGTTCTGTGCAGTGATTTTTTGTTTAGTGGTGTGTATGAGAGTGTGATGCGAGTGTGTGTCAGCCATGTTGAATTTGTTTTTTATCTGGATAGTGAGGGAAGGGCAAGACCATGCAGAGAGTGAAAATCACGCCTCCCTTGTATCTCCAGGAGTAGCAGTAGGGAGGACACATGAATATCTCCTCCTTACTGCCACCCCTGGGTGTGTGTGTCTCCTGAGACATAAATTATGTAATGAGCCTTTCTCTAAGATATATATATATATATATATATATATATATATACACACACACACACACACACATATAGTAGAAATATATTTTAGAGATACTAATAGTCCCCCACTAAGTTTGTTGGGCCATTTCTAGCTGCCGTCTTGCTTTTCAGTTTCAATTACCTTCCACCTACAGGGTCCATCGAGTTTTATTCTTAAGCTGATTCTCCATCAAGCTGTCTTCTCTACTGGTTCCTGTTTTGCTGATGATGCTGATGAATTCAAGTATGAGAAGATCTCAGATTCATGTCAGAGATTTAGGACTTTGGAATATCTGACCCATTGGAAATGCTGTGGACCAGTGGAACAACATGCTCGTCCCTATCAAGGCTTTCCATTATGCCTACCCCTGTGCTCCCAGGGGGTCACCCTTGGGGAGGGGATAATGTTGTTCTATGTGGTCCTGTAGCTGTTTGGTTTGATCACCTCTAGGCAGTGGCATACGCTGAGAAGTTCTTCCTTCTCTGACCATGTTCAGTCTCATGGCCGTCTACCTGTTCACAATGCTCGCCTAACAATGTTACTGTGACTGCATTGCTGGTAAGCATGCATATATGAAGTCTGCAACCCACTGCAACAGGGAATTAATCTTAAATATATCGATAAAGCAAACAAGGAGAATTTCAGGGCAAAAACGGGAATGTTCTTGACAGACCAATTCAATCGAACGTGCATTTCACTTGCCGAAGATAAGACTGGAGGGAAAATGCCCAAAACAAAGATAAACTTAAGATGGCTGCAGTACAGGCCTGGAACAACATCACCAGGGAAGATACTTAGTGTCTGATGAATCAGCAACAAACTACTAAATATGAACTCTTTCTTTAAAATTATTTGTCCCATTACTTTTGGTCTAAAATAAAAGGACTATGTATATAAAGGGCTGTAATGCCTACACAGTTCATGGTTTATAAGTTTAAATACCCAGAAATGAAAGCTGACAATCTGCTCTTTATCCTCTTAGTCAATGTTTCATCCCTAATCCAATGTGCTGAGTACAAAGACAAAACAAGATCAACATAGAAAAATAGTTGGTTCACACGAAACGCGTCGATGAGCTTGTAAAGCAAGTCCCCATTTCTTGTGAACGATTAGAAAATTTATGATGTTTTTAACACCGTTTGAATAATCTTTATAGTTTTTATTATAGGATTGACTTTTCTTCAAGGTGCAGCCTATTTTTCTATTTTGATATTATATATACTGGACTAGGAGAAGTCCTTTTGGGCTAAGCACAGAGTTTCTGTCTACCCTTTCGTATACATTCTTCTGGACTTTATATTACAGCCTTGGGTCCCAGAGCTGCGGAATTTATTTTTTTCTAAATACTTACAGAGACAAAACAATCAAACTTGTGTCACTGCCCAAATACTTACGGACTGTGATCCTTGTGATAACAACTGAATGGGTTTGGCTAAATGTCTGCCAATCACTGGCTGAGAATTTTGAAAAACAAAACAGTGGCTACTGTCATTATTGCTTTACTATACTCCTTGTCATTGGTTGGGAGTGAAAAAAATGTGATTGGCTATCAGTGATCACCTAATCACATGTTGTTATGTACAGTAGTGTAATTCGCTTGTGTAAACTAGGCAATATAATTCTTATATACTCTTGTGTCACTGAAAACACAGGCAGCAAAAAAAGGTGAACTATCAGGGTCCTGGTATCACGGTGCCCGTGATTGGCTGCAGTTACTTGTCTGTCACCAGTAGGGGGCTTCTATTGGCTGTCTGCAGATAGCCCGCCTCTTATTGACTATTTAAACCTGGATTGGGCACCCTTTGAGTGCCCTTTCGTGTTGTTTCTGACCTTCTTGCTATCACTATGCTAGTGATAGCTGGGCCTCTGTTCCAGTGTTCCTGAGTTCCTGATCTCATGTGTTCCTGAGTTCCTGATCTCTACTGTTCCAGTGTTTCCTGCATGCTGAAGTACTTCCAGTCCTGGTTCCGGCCTAGTCTCTGGTGTTGCAGTTCCTGCTGAACTTCTCTGCTGTTTTCTGACCTGACTGATCGTTGCTGGTTCCTGTCATCTCATCACCTGTCTTCAGTATCCTGGCGACCTTCTGCCTGGTCGCGTTGGTGACATTGCTACAATTCCGTGTTGGTCCCAGCGTGCGGACGCTGGTTTGCTCCCAAGCCTTGCGGCTATACAAACTCGCTTGTTACACCAGTGTGCGGTCACTGGTTTGCTCCAAAGCCTATCAGCTATACAAATCTGTGTTGGTCCCAGCGTGCGGACGCTGGTTTGCTCCTAAGCCTTGCGGCTATACAAACTCGCCTGTTACACCAGTGTGCGGTCACTGGTTTGCTCCAAAGCCTTTCAGCTATACAAATCTGTGTTGGTCCCAGCGTGCGGACGCTGGTTTGCTCCTAGCCTTGCGGCTATACAAACTCACTTGTTACACCAGTGTGCGGTCACTGGTTTGCTCCAAAGCCTTTCAGCTATACAAATCTGTGTTGGTCCCAGCGTGCGGACGCTGGTTTGCTCCTAAGCCTTGCGGCTATACAACTCGCTTGTTACACCAGTGTGCGGTCACTGGTTTGCTCCAAAGCCTATCAGCTATACAAATCTGTGTTGGTCCCAGCGTGCGGACGCTGGTTTGCTCCTAAGCCTTGCGGCTATACTACTCGCTTGTTACTCCAGTGTGCGGTCACTGGTTTGCTCGCTAAGCCTAACGGCTATACTATTCAGTGTTGGTCCCAGCGTGCGGACGCTGGTTTGCTCCAAAGCCTTGCTGCTTAACGATTCTGCTATTTGCCAGTTCCATCTGACTGCTGCTATTATCTCTGGGCTGCCCTGCCCGGTATTGGTAAGGCCGGTAGAACCTTTTGCCACATTCCATCTGAGGTTGCCTTACCCGGTATTGGCAGGGCCGGTAGAGCCTACATTGTGTATCTATTGAGGCTGCCTTGCCCGGTAATTTGGTAAGGCCGGTAAACCGTTATGCTATTCCATCTGCAGGTTGCCTTACCCGGTATTGGCAAGGCCGGTAGAGCCTAAAGACTGTCCTGTCCGGTATATTGACAGGACCGGTAGAGTCTGCCTTCTGTCTGTGCTATTTTCTGCATATATATATTATGTATGTTATTGCCATCCTAAGTTATCATTTATTATTTCAATAAAATTGATTTTTTTTACCTAAAACTTGTGTCTGAGAGTCATAATAAACCGTGACAGTACGAAAGGGCCATGACCTCAGACAGCAAGGGTGAAGGTAACGCACAGAATATCCATTGGAGGATGGATGTGCTCGAGCAACGTTTGGATCAGTTGGCAGTTGCAATTCAAACGATCCTTGAACGCACGGTACCTGCTGCCCAATCTAGCTCTAGCCCGGTGGTCTCGCCAAGTCAGACACCGGAAAGTGATACCAGACCCCTAGGGGGTACTGTTAAAGGGTTAACGGCTTCTGCACCCTTGCCGCTAAGATATGATGGTGACCCTAGTCTCTGCAGAGGGTTCATCAATCAACTCGAAATCTTTATGGAATTGACGGCACACGCATTTCCCAATGATCGTAGTAAAGTGGGGTTCACGATATCACTGCTCACTGGCAGAGCATTGGCTTGGGCTAACCCCTTGTGGGAGAATGCTAAACCTTGTACTAAGAACTTTAGTGAATTTGTGCGTTCCTTTCGAAGAGTGTTTGAGCCTCCTGGTAGAACCACCTCTGCTGCCAAACGCCTTATGGAGATACAACAGGGCAGGCGTACAGTGGGCGACTATGCCATCGAATTCCGCACATTGGCAGCAGAGGTAGGTTGGAATAACGAGGCATTATTGGCAGCCTTCTCTCAAGGCCTGAATGACCACATTAAAGACGAAATCGCTGCTAAAGATCTACCTATTGATCTAGATGATTACATTGAGTATGTTATGATAATTGACTCCAGAATACGTGAGAGATCAATTGCCAGAGATCGTAAGTTACGGTCAAAAAATAATGAGCCTAGTAGCATGTTTTGCCCACCCATCCCTCCCTTGGCATTGAAGTCTAGTGAACCAGTACGGGAAACAATTGAACCTATGGAAATAGGCTTCACTAGACTATCCAAGGCAGAGAGACTATATCGCAAAAAACAAGGGTTATGTTTATACTGCGGTAAAAAAGGGCACTTGCTAAATTCCTGTCCGGTACGTCCGGGAAACGCACACACCTAGGGTATCTTGGGGGACAGGCCCTAGGTGGTGTACAATCGTCCCCAGTGTCGGGCATAATGAAACCCACCATACAGGTGGTATTGTCTTGGGCACAACGCTCTGTGGAGGTTTTGGCCTTGGTTGACTCCGGTGCAGCAGGGTATTTTATGGATAATACCTTTGCTGAATTGCACGGAGTTCCACGCATTGAAAGAGAAAACCCCTTGACTATTGAAGCGATTGATGGTAGACCCTTAGAACCGCCTCAGGTTATATTTGAAACTATGCCATTGTCTATGACTATTGGGGCACTTCACAGAGAAGAGCAGCAGTTTCAACTGATTAATTCCCCGCACCATGCGGTGATATTGGGATTTCCGTGGTTACAGTTACATAACCCACAATTCGATTGGAAAAAGTGTGAAATTGCTGCTTGGTCCCAGTTTTGTATGGACAAGTGCGTCATCCAGCCTATTAAGGTCATGTGCACCTCCTCTGCTATGCCGGATGTGTACCAACAGTTTGGCGATGTTTTTAGCAAAGGAGAGGCTAGTATGCTACCCCAGCATAGACCTTATGATTGTTGCATTGAATTGCAGCCTGGTGCAGTACCTCCGAAAGGACGCACTTATCCATTATCTTGTGATGAAAATAAGGCTATGGAGGATTACATTTCTGATGCCCTTGCTAGAGGGATCATACGTAAATCTACCTCTCCAGCTGGGGCTGGGTTCTTTTTTGTAAAAAAGAAAAATGGCGAATTAAGACCATGCATTGACTACCGGGGCTTGAATAAACTAATGGCAAAAAACGCATACCCAATACCACTCATCACCGAGCTTTTTGACAGGCTTAAGGGCGCTTCGATATTTACCAAGTTGGACCTACGGGCCGCTTACAATCTGGTTCGCATTCGAGCAGGTGATGAGTGGAAAACTGCCTTTAATACTCGAGCTGGGCACTACGAGTATCTAGTAATGCCTTTTGGGCTGTGTAATGCACCCGCAGTTTTCCAGGAACTGATAAATGATGTTCTGAGAGATATGTTACAGACATGTGTTGTGGTGTACCTCGACGATATACTGATTTACTCCCAAAACATGGCACAGCACATCAAAGATGTATCCGCAGTATTGCTACGACTCCGTGAGAACAAATTATTTTGTAAAATGGAAAAATGTGAGTTTCATAGAA
This sequence comes from Rhinophrynus dorsalis, assembly GCA_037306005.1. Lineage (NCBI taxonomy): Eukaryota > Metazoa > Chordata > Amphibia > Anura > Rhinophrynidae > Rhinophrynus > Rhinophrynus dorsalis. Next base: position 543,132,654 of record CM074720.1, read on the forward strand.
CCAGTGTGCCATTCTTGGGGTTCATAATTGGCAATGATGGCATTGCCATGGACAAAGAAAAGTTGTCAGCTGTCCTACAATGGCCAAAACCCAAGGGTCTTAAAGCCATACAGCGTTTCCTGGGTTTCGCTAATTATTATAGGAGGTTTATTAAGAACTTTTCTTCCATTGTCAAACCTCTGTCCGATCTTACGCACAAGGGTGCTAATCCTTCTTGTTGGCCGGTATCTGCTGAGAAAGCCTTTGAGAATTTGAAGCTGGCATTTGCTGCGGCTCCTGTGTTATCCCACCCCAATCCTTTACTTCCATTTACGTTAGAGGTTGATGCCTCAGATATTGGGGTCGGGGCAGTACTTTCGCAGCGACACGAGAAAGGTGGAACTCTCAGACCTTGTGGGTTTTTCTCTAAAAAATTGACTGTCACTCAAAGCCACTATGAGATAGGTGACAGAGAATTATTGGCCATTATCCTTGCTCTTAAGGAATGGCGTCATTTGCTTGAAGGTACTAAGAATCCTGTCTTAATCCTAACAGATCATAAGAATCTGACCTATCTCTCGGAGGCCAAGAGATTGTCCTCTCGTCAGGCCAGGTGGGCACTGTTCCTGTCTCGATTTAATTTCATTGTATCATATTTACCAGGGTCAAAAAATATCAGGGCTGATGCACTGTCAAGACAATTTGAGGCCGACAGTGACAGAGTGGAAGCACCAGCTCCTATCATCCAACCTGATAGAATACTGGCTACTATACGCACGAGTATCACTTCTCCTCTAGGGGAGGAGATCCTGGCCTCTCAGGGGTCCGCTCCCCATGAAACCCCAGTGGGCAAATGTTTTGTCGCTGAATCATTTCGTACTAGGCTGCTCGAAACCTACCATTCCTCTAAGGCTGCGGGACATATTGGTAGAGACCAATTGTTATGGTCCCTTTCTCAGTTATTTTGGTGGCCTTCCATGAGAAACGATTGTGCCGAATTTACGAATGCCTGTGCCACCTGCGCCCGCGCTAAGACCCCGAGACATCTCCCTGTGGGCTTGCTTCAACCGGTGCCTAATGGCGAACGCCCCTGGTCTCATGTTTCCATTGATTTTATGGGAGAGTTGCCTATGTCGAAGGGGTACTCCTTTATATTCATGGTGGTGGACAGGTTTTCTAAAATGGCTCATTTCGTGCCCCTCCGTGGTCTTCCTTCAGCGAAGGAATTGGCAATGGTGTTCGCCAGAGAAGTATTCCGGTTGCATGGAGTGCCTAGGGTACTGGTGTCTGACAGGGGGAGCCAGTTTGTGTCTAGATTTTGGAGGGCATTTTGCCAACAGATGGGCATACAGCTGTCCTTCTCCTCTGCCTACCATCCCCAGACCAATGGAGCCGCTGAACGAGCTAATCAGGGCTTGGAACAATTTCTCCGTTGTTTCGTTACTGACCATCATGATAATTGGTCCGACTTGTTGCCTTGGGCAGAGTTCGCCAGGAACTGTGCGGTCAATTCTTCATCTGGGAGCTCTCCGTTTCTGATTAATTATGGGTTCCAGCCCTGTTTGCTTCCAGACTCATTTCAGACGCAACAGATTCCAGCTCTGGATGAGCATATCGAGCAACTCCGTTCCACATGGGCACAAGTTCAGAGGGCACTTGGTCAGTCATTTCAGCGTCATCAGCGCCATGCTAATCGCAGAAGGCTTCCAGCGGTTTCCTTTCAGGTTGGGGATAGAGTATGGCTTTCCTCCAGAAATCTCAAGCTGCAGGTTCCGTCTAATAAGTTGGCTCCTCGGTTTATTGGTCCATACAGAGTTATTCGCAAAATTAACCCTGTCTCCTATGCACTAGACCTACCTGCATCCATGCGTATCCATAATGTGTTCCATGTGTCCCTTCTTAAGCCTCTGGTTTGCAATCGCTATACTACCACACCTGTGGTGCCAGGACCTGTTGAGGTCGAGGGCCAGGAGGAGTACGAGGTTCAGAGCATTATTGATTCCCGTAGGCTTAGAGGAAGGGTACAGTACCTGGTACATTGGAAAGGGTATGGTCCTGAGGATCGATCATGGGTGGATAGTACGGACCTTCATGCACCTAGGTTAACTAGGGCCTTTCATGCCAATTACCCGCAGAAACCTAAACCCTATTCTAGGAGAGGGGGTCTTTGAAAGGGGGGTACTATCACGGTGCCCGTGATTGGCTGCAGTTACTTGTCTGTCACCAGTAGGGGGCTTCTATTGGCTGTCTGCAGATAGCCCGCCTCTTATTGACTATTTAAACCTGGATTGGGCACCCTTTGAGTGCCCTTTCGTGTTGTTTCTGACCTTCTTGCTATCACTATGCTAGTGATAGCTGGGCCTCTGTTCCAGTGTTCCTGAGTTCCTGATCTCATGTGTTCCTGAGTTCCTGATCTCTACTGTTCCAGTGTTTCCTGCATGCTGAAGTACTTCCAGTCCTGGTTCCGGCCTAGTCTCTGGTGTTGCAGTTCCTGCTGAACTTCTCTGCTGTTTTCTGACCTGACTGATCGTTGCTGGTTCCTGTCATCTCATCACCTGTCTTCAGTATCCTGGCGACCTTCTGCCTGGTCGCGTTGGTGACATTGCTACAATTCCGTGTTGGTCCCAGCGTGCGGACGCTGGTTTGCTCCCAAGCCTTGCGGCTATACAAACTCGCTTGTTACACCAGTGTGCGGTCACTGGTTTGCTCCAAAGCCTATCAGCTATACAAATCTGTGTTGGTCCCAGCGTGCGGACGCTGGTTTGCTCCTAAGCCTTGCGGCTATACAAACTCGCCTGTTACACCAGTGTGCGGTCACTGGTTTGCTCCAAAGCCTTTCAGCTATACAAATCTGTGTTGGTCCCAGCGTGCGGACGCTGGTTTGCTCCTAGCCTTGCGGCTATACAAACTCACTTGTTACACCAGTGTGCGGTCACTGGTTTGCTCCAAAGCCTTTCAGCTATACAAATCTGTGTTGGTCCCAGCGTGCGGACGCTGGTTTGCTCCTAAGCCTTGCGGCTATACAACTCGCTTGTTACACCAGTGTGCGGTCACTGGTTTGCTCCAAAGCCTATCAGCTATACAAATCTGTGTTGGTCCCAGCGTGCGGACGCTGGTTTGCTCCTAAGCCTTGCGGCTATACTACTCGCTTGTTACTCCAGTGTGCGGTCACTGGTTTGCTCGCTAAGCCTAACGGCTATACTATTCAGTGTTGGTCCCAGCGTGCGGACGCTGGTTTGCTCCAAAGCCTTGCTGCTTAACGATTCTGCTATTTGCCAGTTCCATCTGACTGCTGCTATTATCTCTGGGCTGCCCTGCCCGGTATTGGTAAGGCCGGTAGAACCTTTTGCCACATTCCATCTGAGGTTGCCTTACCCGGTATTGGCAGGGCCGGTAGAGCCTACATTGTGTATCTATTGAGGCTGCCTTGCCCGGTAATTTGGTAAGGCCGGTAAACCGTTATGCTATTCCATCTGCAGGTTGCCTTACCCGGTATTGGCAAGGCCGGTAGAGCCTAAAGACTGTCCTGTCCGGTATATTGACAGGACCGGTAGAGTCTGCCTTCTGTCTGTGCTATTTTCTGCATATATATATTATGTATGTTATTGCCATCCTAAGTTATCATTTATTATTTCAATAAAATTGATTTTTTTTACCTAAAACTTGTGTCTGAGAGTCATAATAAACCGTGACACCTGGTCCCACCAAACTGACTATATGTTGTGTTAGCCATTTGGTGTAACATGAATAGTTTCTGAGAAATTAAACTTCATTATTTGGTGGCCACGTGTGACACTGCATGCTAATTAATTTCTGCAGTGGTCCAGTTCTTGCTATGATTGAATCTAGGCAGAGGTCCCACACCGGGAACAGTGTCTAGTAACACAACAGAATGAATTAGTAGAATGAGCAGGAAATTAGCATACGGTGCCAGCACAGTGTCACTAAAACAGGTTTATTCCTCAAAATATTTATTTTAAAGGATAAATAGTTCTGCAATGCGTTGGCATGCAAAAGGTTAAGTCTTTGTAAAACAAACTAAAATGTGTCTCACAGTAACAAGTTTTAACCCTTTTCAGTGCATCGCCACTCCTCCGGCACTCAACTAACATTCGTGAGATTTAACCTCATTTAAATAAAAGGGAAATTTTCATTTGTTCCCACACAATGTAGGGGTTCTGTTCTGGAATTTCTCTTCTTTATGCTGCTGAATATAACCATTTATCTTTAAAGGGATAGCAATGTTTCACAATAAAAGCAGCACCGATTAATATCCATATTATTTGAGCCAGGGAGAGTATTATTTCAATACTGTCATAACTGTAGTACAAGAGGAATTGAATGATAAAGTATCCCCCCTCCCGCCCCTTTTTACTGATGTAACACTGCTCACCTCAGAGCAGAAAGACTGTCCAGATGGATCACAGAGAGGGACAATCTTCAGTGAGCATAAGGTAAAAAAAATGAAAAACCTGTCAAGGGGGGCAGGGTTTTCCTTATGCTCACAGTAAGAAGATTGTCCCTTGCTGTGACCTGTCCGGTCGAGAGACCAGATTCCACATCTAAAGGGAGGATGCTTACACTAGGTAAAAGGGGCGGGAGGAGGAAACTTTATCATTCAATTACTCTTGTACTACAACTCTGACAGTACTAAAATAACACTCTCCATGGCAAAAATAGTAACATAGTAATTTTGGTTGAAAAAAGACTTGCGTCCATCTAGTTCAACCCTTTTCCTATTCCTGTTTACCATCGTTGATCCAAAAGAAAGCAAAAAAAAACCCTCAATATAGCAATTTCAAATTCTGCCTTGAATGGGGGGAAAAAAATTCCTTCTTGATTCCAAATGGCAATCAGATTCCTCCCTGGATCAACAAGCCCTAACTAAATATTAATCCCAATACTAACGTACATAGTCCTCTATGTTATGCTCTTTTAAATAAGTATCCAGGCCCTTTTTAAAGGCATCTAATGTATTCAATAGCACCACCTCCTCAGGCAGTGAATTCCATACCTTTATTGTCCTTACTGTAAAGAACCCCTTCCGCTGCTGTAGATGAAATCTCCTTTCCTCAAGTCTAAGCGGGTGGCCCCTTGTCCTGTGTACTGTTCTGTTAATGAACAGGTCTTTGGAGAGCCCTTTGTATGGGCCCTGACCATATTTATAAAGTGTTATCATATCCCCTCTAAGATGCCGTTTTCCTAGTGTGCACAAGTTTAACTTTTCTAGCCTTTCTTCATAACTAAAACTTTCCATTCTCCTTACTATCAAGATTAATCGGAACTGCTTTTATTGTGAAACATTACTATCACTTTAAGGCAAAGATGTATTAGTGGGTTAAAAATTAGGATCCTGCCAAAATCCTTATCCTAATATTTTGCAGTTGTTAAAACGTGACCATGTAGAGTGTTGGAATTCACACGCTGCCCTGATATTAGGAAATCTCAGATCAGAAAAAAAAGGAACAAAATAAAAAAAAAACTCAAAGAACCTGCTTTGCGTGTAAGCACAGAACATTCTGGAAGTCACCTTGTAAACTCAGAAGTAGAGGTAGTAAACCACAAACTTTCCAGCTATTAGAGACTACACCCCCCATTACCTTCAAGCAGCTAAATATATTTTTGGTTAATGTGTTAAAGTGGAACTGTTGCATTGTAACCAATGAATCATTTTAAAACCATTTTCAAAATCATCTATATTTATGTCAGACATTTTTTCATTTAGAATGATAGTTTGCGGTATATTAATCTTTATTTACTTGTGTTTATGCGCAGTAGACAGGGCTTACACTCCCTGCCAGCCAGATGCAAGCATTCCATTCTGCACTCCCTCCCAACTGCTTCTCCATGACAGCCAGTACTTTTTTTTTTTTAGAAAATAACAAATAAAGCTACATACCTCATAAACTATTATTTAGAATATAAAATATAGCTAACAAAATATGTGATTTTGAAATCTTTTTACAGATCATATTTTTGTTGCACATGTTACTTTAACCCTTGGAGTACCCCTCTGGCACTCAAAGGGTTAACATGCAGGTGAGCAGTTGTGTGTATTTCGCTGGAAGCTTCTCTGAGAAACCATTTAAGTGATGGTAGGAATCTATGCCAGCAGAATGGAGAAAACATGCTTGTAACAGCTGGTGAGAGGCGATCCCCCTTCAGAATAGAATTAAATTACATCTTAAAGGAATTAATTCTGCTACATTTTTACCATAACTTCTCCCTGTAGAATGCTAGAGAGGTTTCCAGTGCATCAAGAATTGATTTAATACAATCATAATGAAAATCCATAACCTTATCCATTTGAAGTGTTCACTTACCCATCTTACTACCTTTATAATTTATCACCCTCCTCTTTCTTCCCTTTCTAACTCTCTTTGTACATCAACATACCTCCCAACTGTCCCTCTTTGAGACCCAAATCCCTCTGTCCCTCTTTCCCATCCAGATGTCCCTCTTTTTAGGAGATCAAGCTGTGTGATGTGTATATAAGTGTATCACATTGCTCCACAGTAATAAAATGCATATTAATGTTTGTTTAAATTTCAGTATATGTCTTTATAAATTAGTCTGTGTAAATAAAATGCTTTGTTCTTGCTCTAAATCATTTATTCAGTTACACAAAGAGGTATCAGAAGGTCATGAAATGACAAGAAAATTGTCAATGCTCTGCCCACCAGCCTTGCCCCCAACACCACCACCTAAAATGAAAGTGTCCCTCTCTGGCCATTTGAAATGTTGGGAGGTATGCATCAAGTGTGACGGGGATGTTTCTAAAAGATACAACTGTATATGTGGCTTTCAGTTTCCTGCTTCCCATTGGCTCGACAAAAATCTGTATCCTCCAATGGCTAAAGAGCGGCCAACTCTCTATTTTAATATCCAGCAGTGTCAGACCAGGCACGCACACAGGAGTTCTAAACCAGGTTTGTGGAATCTGAGGCCCTCCAGCTGTTGATGAATACAATTCCAATCATCCTCAGACAGCCAGTGAGTGGCTGGGGCTAATGGGTGATTTAGTTCTCAACAGCTGGAATGCCTCAGGTTCTAACCACTACGGGAGAATGAAACACCAATTCCCGATGCCAAAATTTCAGCTGAAGTTCCTTTTTCTTTTAGTGTAAGGCTGATTCATTCTCATTAAAGTGGCCTGTCACCCAAAGACGTTTAGTTTGTTTTACAGAGAATATCCAACACATTGGTTGTGGAACATAGCGATATTGCTTATGCTTTTGCTAAACACTGCGGTGTTCTTCAGATGGAGACTTTTTTGTTAGGGGTGCCATCAGAGGACATCCCAGTCAGTGTTATTTTCAGAAGAACTCCTACTTTAAAGGGATAGTAATGTTTCATAATAAAAGCAGCTCTAATTAATCATCATAGTATTTGGACTTTGGAGAGTGTTATTTCAATTCTGTCAGAGTTGTAGTTCAATGGTAATTCAATGACAAAGTATCCCCCTCCCGCCCCTTTTACTGATGTAACACTGCTCAGCCAGATCAGAAGGGAGGTGCCCAGGTAGACTGCAGAGAGGGACAATCTTCAATTAAGATAAGGGAAAAACCTGAAACACTTGTCAAGGGGGGCAGGGCTTTCATTGTTCTCATAGGAAGAAGATTGTCCCCTGCTGTTATCTGTCTGGTCTATGGACTGGATTCCACATCTGAGAAGAGATGGCTTACACTAGGAAAAAGGGGCGGGAGGGGAAACTTTGCTTGTGAATATCTCTCAAACCATAAAGGTTTGAGAGATAAGACTTATATCGTTCTTCATGTTTTTTTAAAGCCAACAAAATAAAATAAAGATAAAATGAAGTATTACTATCCCTTTAAAGAACTTTAAAGGGATAGTAATACTTCCATTAAAGTGCAGCTCCGAGTCCTCTTTTTATTTTATTTTTAACATGAAGTGCTATATGTAGTTACTTAGAGTGTTGTAGTTCAAACGCTAGTGAATCTGAAATGATGCCCCTCCCGCCCCTTCTGGCCGCCTTCCATTAGATGTGGAGTCCAGTCGTGAGACTGGACGGATGCAGCGAGGGACAATCTTCATTCAGTAAGTATAAGGAAAATCCTGCCCCCACGGCCGGATTTCTGGCCTAGAGTGCCCAATTTTCTGGGGCTCCCTGTAGTGCCAGTCAAGCCCACCAGCCCACCTACTTCCAATTGTATGCAAAAGAAATGGCACTGGTGACGGTGTGTTTTATTATGCGGCTGCTGGAATGTACCTAACCGCCACTTGCTTTGTAACTGCTCAGTGCCGTCCCTTACATGGGTTCCACTGCAGGCGGCACTTTGACAGAGGTATATTCTTTCAGGTGCCAGTAAGGGTTAATCTGTGTTTATGGCAACTCCACTTAGGGAGGCCTCCAGGATTTCGCATGCTCAAGGCTTTCCATCACCATCACAACAAGCACCGGTCCACCGGTCAAGCACCAGTTGTCTGCAGAAGGTTCAGGGTGAACTGTGCGCTCTGAGGTGAGTGTGTAATAGGGTGACCACATGTCCCGGATTGCCCGGGACAGTCCCGGATTTTAAATGTTTGTCCCTTGTCCCGGGCAGCCCCCTTCTGGGACAATACAAAGTCCCAGAATTAAGATTCCTGAGTACAGAATTCTAAACTAGAAGGAGAACGACCCATAGACTACTGTCACAAAGTGATGTCACTGTTGGGCTACAGGAAAATGACTTCTGGGCAGAGCTCTAAACACTAGAGAGAGAATGGAGCCTTGATACTGACATCAAGTAGGACCTGCAGTGCACTTTTGTTGTAGTTTAATGCTAATCTAAGTCTTTGGGCGTGATGTACATTTTCTTGTAGGCCACCACAGGCACCATTTTTTCTCACAGCAGTCAATGGGCAGTTTTCCCTCTAGTGTCTTCTCTCTGCAGTGTCCCTGAATGGCAGAATTGAAATGTGGTCACCCTAGTGTGTAATGGACAGTACCGGGTAAGCTTCACATGATCATCACCTCATTTACTGGGGGACAGTACCTCACGAGGGAAGCTGGAAATCTTATACTACTGGGACAACACTACAAGCACCGCTACTAGCAAACAAGCAATGTGAGATCTCTCTAGCATCCAAGGACTTTTAAAGCTTTTATGTCCTTGCTTGTTGTAGGCCAAAGGTATTTTCTGTGCCAGGAAACAGTGGATGAGACTGGTGGCGTGGTCATGTGAGGTGTGTGTGTGTGGGGGGGGGGGTGGCCATGGGCAGAGCTAAGGGCACCTAGAGTGCCTTGCCTAGGGGCACCAGGAATGTAAACCCGGCACTGCACACTAGCATGGTAAGTTACTTTCTCTTCCTCTCGTAAACCTCTCTCTATGAGAAAGGCAGCATTATGAAAAACAGGGAACAGAAATCTGTGAACTATAAACCTGATTTTAATGATGAGATCCAGCTAACTGAGCAGACTGTAATTCCAATTAAGAAACTAGAGGTGCTATAACCATTTATCATATTCACCTAACATGACAGCTAGTTTGATAAAAATTACTGTGGATCATATTACAGAAAAATGACATTATGTGGCCAAGCAGGTCTCAATCCTATACACATTGGGGCCATGCATTATGAAAAGCAAGTTGCTAAATAACTAGTAAATTTAGAAAACATTTATTGTTTGTATTGCAGTGAGCTTGTTTTTCAGAAGACACATTGGACTTTATTTATAAAAGCAAACTGGAGTTATTCTGAATTAAAGGGATAGTAATGTTTCATAATAAAAGCAGCTCTAATTAATCATCATAGTATTTGGACTTCGGAGAGTGTTATTTCAATTCTGTCAGAGTTGTAGTTCAAGAGTAATTCAATGAAAAAGTATCTCCCTCCTGCCCCTTTTACTGATGTAACACTGCTCAGCCAGATCAGAAGGGAGGTGCCCAGGTAGACTGCAGAGAGGGACAATCATCAATTAAGATAAGGGAAAAACCTGAAAAACTTGTCAAGGGGGGCAGTGCTTTCATTGTTCTCATAGGAAGAAGATTGTCCCTTCTGTTATCTGTCTGGTCTATGGACTTTTTCCACATCTGAGAAGAGATGGCTTACACTAGGTAAAAGGGGCAGGAGGGGAAACTTTATCCTTCAATTACTCTTGAACTACAGCTCTGACAGTAATGAAATAACACTCTCTATGGCTCAAATACTATGAAGATTAATTGGAGCTGCTGTTTTTGTGAAACACTGTCCCTTTAAGCTCAAGGGGCTGCTTTTGTGCACTGCCACTAACATCAATGTACCAATCTTCTCACAAGAAAAATTGGCTGCTTTGGGCTGCTTGTGCCAAAGAGTGAGCAAAGTGGACGTGTGTATTGGCGTTTCGGGGCATTTTGGGGTTTGCTTTTCCTCTGTGCTCTAACATCATGTACTAAATAAGTTACATTTTTTTTTTATCACTGCGATAGAAATGTGTGTGTGTTGTATGGTGGACTCCTTCCTAAGTATGTTCTTCTATTGCATACATTACAGCAATTTACTCTGTATAGGAATAGCTCCTTATATATACCCCATCCCATGGGTTTGGCCACAAAAGAGGGTGTCATATGAGGGGGTGTGGCTATGGGTGGGGTGAAGGCGGGGCTATGAGCACCAGAAGGTGTTGTGCCTAGGGGCTCTTAAGGTGTAAATCCAACCCTGTCTGCCCCCCATTGATGAAGGAGGGCAGTGTTTTCCTTTTTCTTACTGAAGATTGTCCCTCGTCTCTCTCCATCCGGACCAGAGTGAGAGGCTGAGTGACGCAGGGAAATGGGCAGGAGGGGGTCATTTAAGCTTGAATTGTGATTGAACTACAACACTGTAACAATTAAATATAAGGCTACATGTTAAAAAATATATAAAGAATACTCGGAGCTAAACTTTAATCGAAGTATTACTATCCCATTAAAGATCTCTTTGGCCCCAAGCAAATCTGGAAGTCACAGTGCTAACAGGGCACTGACAGACACATTTTTTTGCAGTTACAGATGTGGTGTCGATTGATGTCTCACCTGCTTCACTATTTCAGACTATATTTAACTATTTGAGTGATAGAGGGGTTTGACGGAGGTCCCAGTGATTTCCGCACTGTATTGTAGGGAAAATCACATTCATGTTGGGAAGAAATTATTGATCCAACGGAAGAAAGTTTCTTTATGAATTCATTGCATGATAAACACAGTAAAACCTCATCTCTTTTTTTCATGAGATTTAATTGCACAAAACACTGCTACAAAATCTCATTCTTCCTGGGAATCTAAATGTTAAAGAGGTTAGTGCCATCGAGATAAAGAAAAATATATTTCTTAATAAGTATACCATTAGAGTGCTTATCCCTGATACTCCTAAGTGATCACACAAACCACAACGGGAGAAAGGCGGCAATGTGAGGGCAACATGGAGATGGTGGGGGGCAAGTTGGAGCTGATGGGGGGGCAATGTGAGGGCAATATGAAGATGGTAGGGACAATGTGGAGCTGATGGGGGGGCAAGTTGGGGGCAATGTGAGGGTAACATGGAGCTAATGGGGGCTAATGTGAGGGCAATATGGAGATGGTGGGGGCAATGTGGAGCTGATGGGGGCAAGTTGGAGTTGATGGGGGGAAATGTGAGGGCAAAGTGGAGCAGATGGGGGGCAAGTTGGAGCTGATGGGGGCAATGTGAGGGTAACATGGAGCTTATGGGGGCAATGTGAGGGCAATATGGAGCTGATGGTGGCAATGTGGAGATGATGGTGGCAATGTGAGGGTAATATGGAGATGATGGGGGCAATGTGGAGATGATGGTGGCAATGTGAGGGTAATATGGAGATGATGGGGGCAATGTGGAGATGATGGTGGCAATGTGAGAGTAATATGGAGATGATGGGGTCAATATAGAGCTAATGGGAGGGCAATGTGAGGGCGATATAAAGATGATGGGGGCAATGTGAGGGTAATATGGGGCTGATGAGGGGCAAGTTGGAGCTGATGGTGGGCAATGTAAGGGCAATACAGAGATCAGGGGGGCAATGTGAGAGTAATATGGGGCTGATAGGGGGCAAGTTGGAGCTGATGGGGGCAATATAGAGCTAATGGTTGGGCAATGTGAGAGCAATATGGAGATGATGGGGGGCAATGTGGCGATTAGGAGCATTGTGGAGGTGTCCAGTGGAGATGGCCAGTGGGGGAGGGGGCTTCAGATTTCTGTGCCTACAGGCTCCTGAGATGTAAATCCGGCCTTGCTGGTATGTGTAATAACTTACACTGCTGTAGTTTTAAAGATATTCTATGTAAAAGGATCCCTCTCCCGCCCCTTCTGTCCGCCTCCCCTTGGAGCTGCAATCATGGGACCGGACGGATGTAGCAAGGGACAAACTTAACACAGTAATTATAAGGAAAACCCTGGTTCCACTAGACGAAGGAGGGAAGGATTGTTCTTTGCTTATTGCAGTTTGTCCCTCTCCACTCTCCATCCGGACCAAGCAAGGATGAGCATGACGCGGCCAGAAGGGGTGGGAGGGGGATCCTTTTACACGGAATATCATCAAAACTATAACAGTGTAAGTTATTACACATAGCGCAATGTGTTATGCTTACCATAATGACAACTGGGCAACCTACTTTATTTTAGTCATTGCTATCCCTTTAAAGGGATAGTAATACTTCGTTTTAACTTTATTTTATTTTGTAGGCATTAAAAAAACATGAAGAATGATATATGTCTTATCTCTCAAACCTTTGTGGTTTGAGAGATATTCACAAGCAAAGTTTCCCCTCCCGCCCCTTTTACCTAGTGTAAGCCATCTCTTCTCAGATGTGGAATCCAGTCCATAGACCAGACAGATAACAGCAGGGGACAATTTTCTTTGTATGAGAACAATGAAAGTCCTGCCCCCCTTGACAAGTTTTTCAGGTTTTTCCCTTATCTTAATTGAAGATTGTCCCTCTCTGCAGTCTACCTGGGCACCTCCCTTCTGCTCTGGTTGAACAGGGGGGGGATGCTTTGTTTGTGAATATCTCTCAAACCATAAAGGTTTGAGAGATAAGACTTATATTGTTCTTCATGTTTTTTTAATGCCTACAAAATAAAATAAAGTTAAAACGAAGTATTACTATCCCTTTAACTGCTGCAAATTAACGGTGGCTATAACATTTGACCAGTGAACCACTGACCCAGGGGATTCAGTCATTTTTATTTGCTTTCAATCAACCCCAGATAATTTACATCTTTTCACCTCATTCTATAACTGGCTTTATAGGAGTGTAAATGCACGAAACAATAAATGTCAGTAATAAAAAATGAAATCCTGCTTACAAGCCAAGGAATGTTCCACCCAAGCACTGTGAGATACATATTAATCCATTAAAGGGACAGTAATACTTAAAATGTAAAAAAAAAATATATGTTGTAGGGTTTATCCCCCTGAGTAAAACAAGAGTTCTCCCACTGCTGAAAGGTGTTTCATTCAACAGTTATTAATTTTCAAAGCTGAATTTTTTAGGTGCAATATCACAGTGGCCTGAAATTGTACAGTGGCGCTGTTGGTACACCATCCTATGGAGATTTATGGTCCTGGGACCAGAGCTGTCCATAGGATCATGTAGCAACAGCGCCACTGTACAATTTCAGGCCACTGTGATATTGCACCTAAAAAATTCAACTTTGAAAATTAATAACTTTTGAATGAAACACCTTTCAGCAGTGGGAGTACTCTTGTTTTTCTCAGGGGGATAAACCCTACAACATATTTTTTTTTTACATTTTAAGTATTACTATCCCTTTAATGCTAATCATCTGCATGTCAGGAGGAGAATGCTACAGCAGAAGAGTGTACAAATAGCTACAATGTATATATGAATGAATATGTCTATTTACATAGCGCCACAAGCGTACGCAGCGCTTTACAATTTAAGGGTTTAACCCCTTAACGACCAGCCGTGCAGGCACGCAGCGGTCACTAAAGGACCACGGAGCATTTTTTTTTTAATTTTCCGATCCAACTCAGGGATCCCCAAACGGTGTGCAGCCGCACGCAGAGCCATGAAATCCATGACGGTCCTGGTACATCATGAGTTGTTCAGTCATTTTTACCCATGACGTACAGGGGAGGGCTGGCAACTTGTGGCCCCGGGGGGCAAATACAATCAAGTGGCCTGTTTCTACTATTGTTTGAGCCCACTGTCCCTGCCCACCCCCCTTTTCTTAGCTTTAACGGAGCAGTAAACTTTTTTTATGAAAAAATATATATTGTAGGGATTTTCCTACTGAGTAACATAAGGGTACTCCCACTGCTGAGAGATTTATATTTCCAGAGTTATTACAGTTTAAACCCATATTTTTTTACATTAGCAGTGCCCTCTAGTGGTCAAATTCTAATTAGATTTCCTGTTAGATTCTAATGGAGAGGAAAATCAGAAAAGTCAGAGACATACAGTTCTCCACAGAATGTGATAGAAACTGCTGAGTCACTTCCTGTCAGTTAGAACTATCAGGAAGTAAACACACAGTAAATTCACTTCCTGTCAGTTAGAACTATCAGGAAGTAAACACAGTAAATTCACTTCCTGTCAGAACTATCAGGAAGTAAACACAGTAAATTCACTTCCTGGTTATTTGAACTGTTATAAGTTTTGAATAAAACATCTGACAGCGATGGGAGTGATCTTGTTTTATTCAGCAGGAAATGCTCTGTAAAATATGTGTTTTCATAAAAAAAAGTTTACTGCTCCTTTAAATTTGGCCTTAATGTTAAGATGAGTGATACCACAGAGCTTACCGTTAAAATGGGGCTACACTACTGATATTGCAGAGCATATAATTTAACCGTTTGAGTGCCAGGGAGGTATCCAGAGCGTAGCAATGCGTTGATACCTCTCTGGCACTCGAACGGTTATGTAAAGAAACATAAGTTGGATTGTAGCTCTGGTATCACTTGTGTATCTCCATTTACAGCAGCATGTAGGAGTTTGAGGCAGTGGCCCAACAGTCCAGACATGTGACCAGCCCAGGGGGCAATTGCCCCCCCTGACCCCCAGGCCAGCCCTCCCCTGATGACATACCAGGACCGTCAAGGGTCGTTAAGGGGTTAAACAATACAGGGTTACAGGTGCTTTGTAGGGTGAAACATTGGGTTCAAAGTTCCTGCCCAAAAGCTTACAATCTATATACTGAGGCAGTCCAACATCTGCCTGTTACATGTCACGGAATACATGTCACGTTGATACAATGCCGATTGGCACAGAAAGTCAAAATAATGCACAAGTGTTCTTAATCTTATGGGGGTCAGATGATGCTGTTTTTTTCAATTTATAATGATGGCTGTCAACTCTCTTGCCAACCAGATGGAAATATATAGCACAGATCTGTGTTTGTTTAGTTGATTTTTTTTGTATTAATATTATTATCTTAAGAAACATGAAATGATTGTATTTAACACTGGACTAGGGCAGTTCAGTATAAATTAAAAAGGAAGTGACACCTCCTAATAATTAATACACCCCACTTACTATACTATGATTAGAAAATCCTAATGGCGGCTATGAATTTTTCCCTTGCTCCTTGGTTCAAGAGATAATATCTTTAATCAGTCCCAGATGTTATGTACGTGGGGGCGGACATGTCAGTTGCTGTCTGTTTTTTCAAACTGAAGCAGGCAGAGTGCTTGAGCCTACTTAAAGCATTATGGTCCAGAGACAGGAGCGTCACGGGGACTGAATCCCCAAGTGTTTCTGTGGGCAGCCCCGAATCCCAGTAGGCCACCAGCCATTCATGACCTATCTGCTGTCTCTGCTCCATTTACATACCTCCCAAGTGTCCCTCTTTAGGAGGGACAGTCCCTTTTTTAGACCCATATCCCCCTGTCCCTCTTTCCCACCCTGATGTCCCTCTTTTTAGGAGATGACACTGTGTGGTGTGTATATATAAGTGTATCACCCTGGTGTCCCGGTGTTTAGGAGATCAGACTGCGTGGTGTGTATATAAGTGTATCACCCTGGTGTCCCTGTGTATAGGAGATCAGACTGTGTGGTGTGTATAGAAGTGTATCACCCTGGTGTCCCTGTGTTTAGGAGATCAGACTGTGTGGTGTATATATAAGTGTATCACCCTGGTGTCCCTGTGTTTAGGAGATCAGACTGTGTGGTGTGTATATAAGTGTATCACCCTGGTGTCCCTGTGTGTAGGAGATCAGACTGAGTGGTGTGTATATAAGTGTATCACCTTGGTGTCCCTGTGTTTAGGAGATCAGACTGTGTGGTGTGTATATAAGTGTATCACCCTGGTGTTCCTGTGTTTAGGAGATCAGACTGTGTGGTGTGTATATAAGTGTATCACCCTGGTGTCCCTGTGTTTAGGAGATCACACTGTGTGGTGTGTGTATAGAAGTGTATAATGTTGCTCCACAGCGATACAACTCACATTATTTTTTGCTTAAATGTCAGTATAGGTGTTTATAAATTAGTCTGTGCAAATAAAATACTTTGGTCTTCTTATAAGTCATTTATTAGGTTACACAAAAAGGTATCAATAGGTCATGAAATAGTCTAAAAATGATCAGTAATGCCCCGCCCACCAGCCACACCACCAGTCCACACCACCAGTCCACACCCTAAAACACAAGTGTCCCTCTTTGGTCATTTGAAATGCTGGGAGGTATGCATTTACGATTGAAAGGGCCAGGACTCCTTTCCGGGGTGCACTAGGTTAATTTCAGTACAACCTGGAGCTACCACAGGGGGCAGTTTGGTGCATGTGAGACACCTCCGTGCTGCATGCAATGCAGGGGACGGCACAGAGCACACCATCACTACCTACAGAAAATACACAACAACAAAAAGGTAAGGGAATGGGAGGGCAGTGGCATGAGTAGGGGTGAGCAGTACATTGCAAAGTAATTCATTACACACCTCTAAGGACGAATGCCGTGCCAGGACCATCACGGCTGTCCTGGACTTAAGGACCAGGCATGACATGGAATTCAGGGCTCCCTGAGCGGCTGCACTGTATTTGGGGAACCCTGAATCAGATTACAAAAAACTACCAAGTGCAGACGGTCCTTAAGGGATTAAAGGGTTAAGATTACCATTTGTAGTGGACAATGTTTGTGTCCTGTGGTCCTGCTATCAACTGTCATGTCCGCCTCTATAAACATGACATCTAGAAGTGACTGACAATGTTATCTCAGAAAAAGGGAAAAATGAAGAAGGGTCATAAAGATTTTGTGGCCATAGTAAGATAAGTGGAGGGGTTATTTCCCCTTAAAAATGATTGAAGGGGCTGAAGACCCATGACGGCCATTAAGATGGCCCTCTGCCTGTGTGGGGGGCCACAGCCCCCTTTTCTTGCTGGAGGGTGGCCAATCAACTGGGGGTAAGGGGGTGAGAAGGGAGAAGGGTGTGGAGGGACTATGCGGAGGGTGAATTGTCTTAAAGGGATAGTAATGTTTCACAATAAAATCAGGTCCAATTAATCTTCATAGTATTTGGGCCATGGAGAGTGTTATTTCAATTTTGTCAGAGTTGTAGTTCAAGAGTAATTGAATGATAAACTATCCCCCTCCCGCCCCTTTTACTGATGTAACACTGCTCCCCTCAGAGCAGCAAGACTGTCCGGATGTCTTGTTGAGAGGGACAATCTTCAATTAACATAAGGGAAAAACCTGAAAAACTTGTCAATAGGGGCAGGGTTTTCATTGTTCCCACAGTAAGAAGATTGTCACTTGCTGTGATCTGTCTAGTCTGTGGACCAGATTCCACATCTGAGGGGAGGGGCTTACACTAGGTAAAAGGGGCAGGAGGGGGATACTTTATCATTGAATTACTCTTGAAATACAACTCTGACAGTAATGAAATAACACTCTGCATGGCCCAAATACTATGAAAATTAATTGGAGCTGCTTTTATTGAGAAACATTACTATCCCTTTAAATAGTGTTATTAATTACCTTTTCTTTCTAACTCATACCTTCCATACACGCACTTTCAATTATCCAAACCAAAAAGATTAATCTGCCCCCAAGGACTTTACATCCTGAAAAACCAAGAAGAAAATCAGCATTTCATAGAATTGGTAAAATTTATCATTTTATATATCTAATTCCCTCTTTTTCTGGTAATAATTTACCATAAATTGGATGAGCAGACTTTACTTAAAAACAATAGTAAAAATGAATTTATTAATTAATTGATGTGATATTATTATTATTAATTCAAAAAGTTCATGGGGTCTGTAGGTTTTGAACCTTTGGGTGCCAGAGGGGTCTGACCAAAGAAGGACACTTGTTTTATCAGGTGCTGCTAGGGGTGCGGCTGTGGGCGGGGCATTACCAATAATTTTTAGATTATTTCATGACATATTGAAAGCTCTTTATGAAATGGAATAAATGATTTAGAGCAAGACCAATGTATTTTATTTCTAAACACAGATCCCTAATATCTCCTAAAGAGGGACACTTGGGAGGTATGGACCCCTAATATCTCCTAAAGAGGGACACTTGGGAGGTATAGATCCCTAATATCTCCTAAAGAGGGACACTTGGGAGGTATGGACCCCTAATATCTCTTAAAGAGGGACACTTGGGAGTTATGCCAAATTATGTGTAAGGTCCCTTTCCTCTCCAAGGTACTCCATTTCATGTGAATCCTATGTAATACGGTAAGCGAGCTTAACCCCTTAAGGATCGGGAAAATCAGAGGTGGATTTGACTTAAGGACCGGAGCAATTCTGACCTTTTTGACTATGTCTTTGTTCAACAGTGTTTTCCCTCTTAGTAGTGATGAGCGAGCGTGCTCGGCCGATGCTCGGATCGGCTCGAGCATCGCTCTGCTCGGCACATAGCGGTACTCGTCGAGTACCGCCATGTGCTCGCCCGCCATGTTCGGGTGGCGGGGATCTGTGCCGGAAGAGGCACAGATCCGAAGACGCTCCGCTGGACCACCAGGGACTGGAGGTACGGGGGCATTGCGGAGATGAAGGGGGCATTGCGGAGATGAAGGGGGACATTGTGGAAGAGGGGCATAGACTCTATGCCCCTCTTCCACAATGTCCCCCTTCATCTCCGCTATGCCCGTCTTCCACAATGTCCCCCTTCATCTCCGCTATGCCCCTCTTCCACAATGTGCCCCTTCATCTCCGCTATGCCCCTCTTCCACAATGTCCCCCTTCATCTCCTCTATGCCATAGAGGAGATGAAGGGGGACATTGTGGAAGAGGGGCATAGCGGAGATGAAGGGGCACATTGTGGAAGAGGGGCATAGCGGAGATGAAGGGGGACATTGTGGAAGACGGGCATAGAGGAGATGAAGGGGGACATTGTGGAAGAGGGGCATAGCGGAGATGAAGGGGCACATTGTGGAAGAGGGGCATAGCGGAGATGAAGGGGGACATTGTGGAAGACGGGCATAGCGGAGATGAAGGGGGCATAGCGGAGATGAAGGGGGACATTGCGGAGATGAAGGGGGCATTCGGAGATGAAGGGGGCATAGCGGAGATGAAGGGGGCATTGACCAGGCACCCTCCCCTCATCAGAGCAGGGGGTGCCTGGTGTCGCCCCATTGAAGTCAATGGGGCTCGGGTGCTCGGCCGAGCACTCGAGCCTCAGGGGGTGCTCGGTCAGAGCACCCGAGCACCCGAGCATCGGGGTGCTCGCTCAACACTACCTCTTAGGCTTTTATTCCACCCCAACAAATTATATACTGTTTTTTTTTACAAACAAATAGGGCTTTCCTTTGATACCCCACTTATATGGATAACCCACCATTTACTTTATTAAAATTAAAGAAAAATGTAAAAAAAAATGTAAAAAAACCCACCATTTTTGTTTTTTCTCTTGGGGTCAATTGGGCATAAAGGGTTAAATTTTTATGGAGACTGAATGAAAGGTATGACCAGTCAGTCATACCTACAAAATGCGCAGTTTAAAGTGGCCACTGTCCCCCTGGGTGAAAATCCCCATGTCCCTTTTTCCCACGCTATTTTCCCACTTTTTTGTTCATTACATTTGGTGGTGTGTGTAAGTGTATTACATGGCTCCACAACAATCACAGTTCCAATTTTGTTTCTTGAGATGTTTTTTTAAAAAATAAAATATTTTATTTGTAAAAGAAAAAAGTGTGTTGTTTTTATTTAAAAAAAAAAAAAAAAAAAGTGTATTTAGCAGGTCAGAAATTGACCTGCATCTAGCCATCCTCCTGCACCAGCAGTGAAGGGGTTAACACCCCCAGCTGCTGTATTTTTTATTTCCACTAGGTGTCTCCTCTCTGCTTCTCTGTCCCTTACTTTGATGTAAGGGACGCATTGGCAGAGAGGACACACTAGAGGCAGTAAGTAGCACTGCCTCATTCACTGATTTAGAATGCCGGTACATGTGATCGCTGAAGCAGCAATCACATGACGTGGCACAACAGACAGAGGCTTAGACTGAATGGTCCGGTACTGGACCGCTCAGTCTCAGCCTGGAATGAATTGTAGCAGCGTGCACGGCGGCGCGCTGCTACCATTTAACACTTGACGTACCAGGACCGTCACTGGTCCTTAAAGGAAATTTACCCTTGACAGTCCCGGTACGTCAAGGGTCGCTAAGGGGTTAAACATACTTTGGCCAAACTATGCAACAAAATCTTAATATTTTGAAAATGTATCAACACATTGATATATGTATTATACAGGGTTCACACTTGGGAAACTTGTATAGAGAAGCCCAGGTTTGTTTTTCTGTTTTAGTTATTGCGTTAGGTTTCTTTGGGAATTTGGAGAATTCACTTATTCCTTGCTGCCCTCCATACAATATTGATTTGGGTTCTTATTTTGCAGATCTATATTATATTTATGTATTTGTTATGGTGTGCTGGTAGATTTGTTTTTTTTTCTTTGAAAAACAGTGTTTGTGTTTTCAGGATCCTATTATAGTGGAACTGTTGCCTACTAAGCTTTAAAGGCATAGTAATACTTGGATTTAAGAATGTTTAATATTGTTCATATTAAAAAAATAAATGAAGTAAATTCCATTGTTTAAAGTTATATATTTTAACCCCTTAGGGACCAGGAAAATCAGAGGTCATTTTCCCTTAAGGACCGGAGCAATTCTGACCTTTTTGACTATGCCTTTGTTCAACAGAGTTTTCCCTCTAAGTCTTTTATTCCACCCCCATAAGTTATATACTGTTTTTTTAAGAACAAATAGGGCTTTCATTTGATACCTCACATATATGGATAACCCACCATTTACTTTATGAAAATTGAAAAAATATATAAAAAAAAAAAAAAAAAGTAAAAAAAACACCATTTTTGATTTTTCTCTTGGGATCAATTGGCCACAAAGGGTTAAATTTTTATGGCGACTGCATGAAAAGTATGACCGGTCACTCATACCTACAAAATGCTCAGTTTAAAGTGGCCACTGTCCCCCTGGGTGAAAATCCCCATGTTCCTTTTTCCCACCCTATTTTGACACTTGGCATTTGGTGGTGTATATAAGTGTATTACATAGCTCCACAACAATCACAATTGCAATATTGTTTGTTTGTTTGTTTTTTATAAAAAAAAATTTTTGTAAAAAAAAAAGTGTGTTGTGTTTTTAAAAAAAAAAAAAAAAAAGTATATAATTGCAGGTCAAAAATTGACCTGCATTTATCCAGCCTCCTGTACCAGCAGTGAAGGGGTTAATGCCACCAGCTGCTGTATTTTTTTACCACTAGGTGTCTCCTCTCTACTTCTCTCTCCCTTACTTTGATAGCAAGGGAGACAGAGGTAGACGACACTCAGAGTCAGCATGCTTTGCATGTTGCCTCTGTTTGTCAGAATGACGGTACATGTGATCGCTGCTGCGGCGATCACATGAATTGGCACAAGCAAGAAGGGCTGAGACTGAACGCCCCAGACTCGGAGCGCTCAGTCTCAGCCTGGAATTAATGATAGCAGCGCGCACGGAGGCATGCTGCTATAATTTAAGCCATGACGGTCCAGGACCGTCATGGGTCCTTAAGGGGATAGCAACCCATGACGGTCCAGGACCGTCATGGGTCCTTAAGGGGTTAAGAGTTATAAGATTTTAAAGTCCCCCCTCCCGTCCCTTTTACAGATGTCAGAGATCTAGCTGACGGATCGACATTTTGGTCCTGGGACCGGATCAATAAAATAAACAATGATAAAGACGCCCCCACCCAGCCATCCCCAGTATGTCCTTGCCGGCCCAGGTTAAGATGATGTCTCTCTTTTTTTGTTTTGTGGAGTCTCTAATGTGGTTGCTTCCATGCAGTGCCACCTGATGGACTGGAGATCTGAGAAAGTGACTCTATTCATTTGAGCCATCCACTATTTGAAGGTCCGTTGGCATCATCTGATCTTGCGACTTTAGCTACATGAAAGATTGAGGACACAGCTTCATTTATGGCCTACTGTGGTGATGAACGGAAGTTCTCACCCAATGGTTCCAACTTCGGGGTAAGGTCACTGAGCGTTTCCAGTGATGGACTGGTACACTTCAGAGTGAGTTGGATCCCTTTCAGTCAAAACATTTTAAGACAC
Source organism: Rhinophrynus dorsalis (assembly GCA_037306005.1). NCBI lineage: Eukaryota > Metazoa > Chordata > Amphibia > Anura > Rhinophrynidae > Rhinophrynus > Rhinophrynus dorsalis. The sequence goes on from CM074720.1 coordinate 543,155,115, forward strand.
ATTCTTCCTGGTGGCCTTCCCCCTCTCCCCAGTGGTGGTGCAGCAAGGCAGTTTCCATCACCTCTCCAAGCCTCAAATCGTAAGTACCATAAAAGGTGGATCTTTCTTTGGGGAAAAAATGCCTTAGTTATATAACTGTGTATAAGAGAATCACATGGAAGCGCTCCAGATCTGCAATATGTCAAACAACAATGTATCCAAATGTATCTCTTAGATGTCGCAGCTTAGCAGACAAAACAAACGGCTTAGTCCTGCAGCCACAAGCAAAATGGATCCAACTTTTTCCGCTAATACTCCTCCTCCACACCAGTATACCATATAACAAATTGAGCGCTGACTTTGCCTTTAATTCTGCCAACCTGAAAAAAAATATATATATATATATATATATATATATATATATATATACATATCAGGCAGATATATGCTCTAACCCAAAATTATATACCACAACACTTAGGAAGTACTGCAGATATATCAAATACACATACGATAATTTGTATTGAAAAAAAAGCTATATTTATTGAATATAAAATGCATACATTTGCAAATGCTAGTAGGATCTCTTAAAAACAAGCAACCATGCTGCTATGTCTTAATACAAATAATCCAAGCAACACATGAAGTCTAAACAAAGTATAAAAAAAAATCTGTATACACACAAAGAAATATATAATTATTAAAACAATAATGTGAAAATGTTTTCTTACATAGTAGATCAATTGTATTTCAAACACCACATATGATCTCCTGGCAAGGAACAAAGTAGTGTCTCCACCAATGCAACGCGTTTCACACAAAACCGTGCTTTATCAAGCTTAATCTTTAATAGTGACGATAGCACTATAGAGCTTTCTTCGCAACTAAAGCTTAATAAAGCACGGTGTTGTGTGAAACGCGTTGCATTGGTGGAGACTAGTGTTGAGCGAGCACCCCGATGCTCGGGGGTTCGGGGTGCTCTGACCGAGCACCCCCGGAGGCTCGAGTGCTCGGCCGAGCACCCGAGCCCCATTGAATTCAATGGGAGGACTCGAGCATTACACCAGGCACCCCCTGCTCTGATGAGGGGAGGGTGCCTGGTCAATGCCCCCCTTCATCTCCACAATTCCCCTCTTCCACAATGTCCCCCTTCCACAATGTCCCCCTTCCACAATGTCCCCTTCATCTCCGCAATGCCCCCTTCATCTCCGCAATGCCCCCCTTCCACAATGTCCCCCTTCCACAATGTCCCCCTTCATCTCCGCAATGCCCCTTCATCTCCGCAATGCCCCCCTTCCACAATGTCCCCCTTCCACAATGTCCCCCTTCCACAATGTCCCCCTTCATCTCCGCAATGCCCCCTTCATCTCCGCAATGCCCCCCTTCTTCTCAACAATGCCCCTCTTCACAATGTCCCCCTTCCACAATGTCCCCCTTCCACAATGTCCCCCTTCATCTCCACAATGCCCCCTTCCATCTCCACATGTCCCCTACCTCCAGTCCCTGGTGGTCCAGCGGAGCGTCTGTAAGATCTGTGCCTCCTTCGGCACAGATCCCTGCCACCCGAACATGGCGGGCGAGCACATGGCGGTACTCGTACGAGTACTGCCATGTGCCGAGCAGAGCGATGCTCGAGCCGATCCGAGCATCGGCCGAGCATGCTCGCTCAACACTAGTGGAGACACTACTTTGTTCCTGGCCAGGAGATCATATGCGGTGTTTGAAATACAATCAGTCTACTATGTAAGTGAACATTTTCACATTATTGTATTAATAATTATTTATTTTTGTATTGTATTGTATATTTTATTTATATAGCGCCAACCAGTGTACTTGGCACTTTACAGTTTACATTTGATATAGAAGGGGTACAATAAGTGTGGTGATTAAGTGCTTATAAAGATAATTGTAAGGGTAACGACAGGTGAGTATACATGAGGATGAAAGGTCCCTGCCCCATAGTGCTTACATTCTAAGTATATAATGGGTGATATACAGATACGATCTGGTAGAGGAGGAAGTGCAGTTTTTGACATATGAGATACTGTTTTCATATTACATTGTTACTATATGTAAAAGGTGCTCTTTTACTTTAGATTTAAATTTGTTGAGGGTTGATGCTTGGTGAATACTGGCTGGTAGGGAGTTCCAGAGGTAGGAGCAGCACGGGAGAAAGCTTTCAGTCGTGATACAGTGATAGTGGTTAAAGGGACAGAGAGTCGTCCACCATGTGTGCTGCGTAGTGGACGTGCAGGAATATGGCGGGATATCAAAGATGAAATATAAGGCGGGGACAAGTGATGGAGAGCCTTGAAGGTAATGAGGAGGATTTTGAATGTGATACGCTGCTTTATGAGAAGCCATGACAGTGATTTTAGGAGTGGTGGGTGAGTACTGTTCTGTAGGAGAGGAAGAGTATTCTGGTGGCTGAATTAAGAACTGATTGAAGAGGAGCGAGATGGTTAGTAGGAAGACCAATAAGTAAAGAGTTGCAGTAGTCCAGGTGAGAAAGGATAAGAGCATGCATGAGGGTTTCTGTTGTAGAGTGAGAGAGGAATGGCCGGATTTTTGCTATATTCCAAAGAAAGTGACAGGTTTTGTTTACATCATTAATGAGGGTGGAGAAGGAACGAGAAAAGTCCAAAGTTACCCCGAGGCAGCTGGCCTTGTCTACAGGGTAAATTGTGGATCATATTTGGTGTTTGAAATACAATTAATCTACTATGTAAGAAAACATTTTCAAATTATTGTTTTAATAATTATATATTTCTTTGTGTATATACACATATTTTTTTTTATACTTTGTTTAGACTTTTCAATACATTTATCATATGTGTATTTGATATATCTGCAGTACTTCCTAAGTGTTGTGGTATATAATTTTTGGTTGGAGCATATATCTGCCTGATATGTATATATATATATATATATTTTTGCAATCAGGTCAGCAGAATTAAAAGCAAAGTCAGCGCTCAAGCTTGTTATATGATAACTGTGCACAACCATATAAATGGGGAATGTAACTGTGGTCAGATACAACCAATCACATTCCAAACAATGACAAAGGTAATTTGCCTTCTCCTGACAATAATTGAAGTGATTCTGTTTAACCCTACATAAAATCATCTGTTCCTGTAGGATTTCCTTGAAGACGTCTTGGTTACATACTACAGAAAATGCCATGGTCTACACGGAGCTGACACATGACCTATGGGATCCTATTGTTGAAAGGTACAGGTCAGGGGAGGGATATAAAAGAATTTCTAGCACATTACATTTATCATGGAACTCTGTGAAGACCATCATTAAGAAGTGAAGGTAATATGGCACCAACAGGACATTGCAATGGTCAGGGCAAGGACTGGGCAAGGAGAAAGCTCATCAGAGAGGTTACCAAAAGGCCTAAGAAGCTGCAGGGTTTTATGACAGTAACTGGCCGCTCCATGCATATTACAAGCATTTTGTACAGTTCTGAGCTTTGAAGTAGTGGAATAAGACAAAAGATATTTTACTTAAAATGTAAAAAAACAATATGTTGTAGGGTTTATCCCCCTGAGTACAACTACTGAAAGTGTTTTATTCAAAAGTTATTACAGCTCAAAGTTGAATTTTTTTAGGTGCAACATCACAGTGGCCTGAAATTGTACAGCGGTGCTGTTGCTACACCATCCTATGGACAGTTCTGGTCCCGGGACCATAAATCTCCGTAGGATGGTGTAGCAACAGCGCCACTGTACAATTTCAGGCCACTGTGATACTGCACCTAAAAACTTGAGCTTTGAGCTGTAATCACTTTTGAATAAAACACCTTTCAGCAGTGGAAGTACCCTTGTTTCACTCAGGGGGATAAACCCTACAACATATTTTTTTTACATTTGAAGTATTACTATCTCTTTAAAGGAGCAGTAAACTTTTTTTTTATGAAAACACATATTTTACAGAGCATTTCCTGCTGAATAAAACAAGGTCACTACCACTGCTGTCAGATGTTTTATTCAAAATTTATAACAGTTCAAATAATCAGGAAGTGAATTTACTGTATTTACTTCCTGATAGTTCTAACTGACAGGAAGTGACAGGCAGTTTCTATCACATTCTATGGAGAACTGTATGTCTCTGACTTTTCTGACTTTCCTCTACATTAGAATCTAACAGGAAATCTAATTAGAATTTGACCACTAGAGGGCATTGCTAATGTAAAAAAAGCATGGGTTTAAATTGTAATAACTCTGGAAATATAAATCTCTCAGCAGTTGGAGTACCCTTCTTTTACTCAATAGGAAAATCCCTACAATATATATTTTTTTCATAAAAAAGTTTACTGCTCTTTTAACTTGTCATTATTAAAAAATGAATAAGAACACCACAGAGAAAAAGCTCTTTTTTCCCTAGGAAGTTAAAATCCTTCTTTACTTTGATTCTGAGACACTCCTTTCAGAGATAACATTCCTAAAGTTCATGTTCCTGTAGCCAGGCTTTCCAAGAAAACTGCTATTCTGGTAGAAAATGGCTTAGGATGTAGATATCCTTTGGATGAAAAAAATGAAAGACCTTTTGCAGATATTATGAATCTGCAGCAATTTGATTCAGTCCTAATTTGACCACTACTAGTGTAACCAGAACCCTAAGGGAATGGCATTCTCAAATGGAAAAATAAATAATATAGTCTCCAGGGATGATATGCTTAACACATATAGTTGCATAGCTATTGTCAGTATCCCTGCCTTTTTTCCTCCCTGCCACTGGTGTCAGTATTTTCCCTGCCTTTTCTCCTCCTGGCCACTGGTGTCAGTATTTTTGCTGACCATTATGTCCTTCCTGACATCTCTTCTATCATCTCTTTTTGCCTGTAAATATCCATCTTCTTCCAGCGCGCAATCTAAGTGTTCCTGTAGTGGTTTATTGACCTAGCTCCTGCCTACCACTTTCTTGATCTTGTTGCCTGTACCATTGCCGACGCTCTTTCTGACATCACTACTCTCAGTCTGCCTATTAGGTTTTGATGTTGCCCATCTGTTTCTGACTTTCCTTCTTTACCAATGACTCTGGTGCCTGCCGACTTGGATTTGATGCTATCCATCTGTTGTCAACCCTCCTGCTGGGCTCTGTTGGTCTAGAGTAGGCTAACACTCTGCTGACTCCTGTTGACATATCTTGGTGTTGCTACTTCTAGTATACGTTCCTGGAGGGTTATCCTATGGGTAAAGACATTCCTTGCTCAACTCTTCTTTTGGGGTTCTCTATACTTTGTGGCTTGTTCCTGTATGGCTAGGGCCATGGTCTGACCTTACCAATGGTATCATTGTGCTCTAGTGACGCCCATTAAAGGGATAGTAATACTTGGTTTTATCTTTATTTTATTTTGTAGGCATTAAAAAAACATGAAGAACAATATAAGTCTTATCTCTCAAACCGTTATGGTTTGAGAGATATTCACAAGCAACGTTCCCCTCCCTCCAATTTTACCTAGTTTAAGCAATCTCTTCTCCTATGTGGAATGCAGTCTATAGAGCAGACAGATAACAGCAGGGGACAATCTTCTTCCTATGAGAACAATGAAAGCCCTGCCCCCCTTGACAAGTTTTTCAGGTTTTCCCTTATCTTAACTGAAGATTGTCCCTCTCTGCAATCTGCCTGGGCACCTCCCTTCTGATCTGGCTGAGCAGTGTTACATCAGTAAAAGGGGTGGGAGGGGGATACTTTGTCATTGAATTACTCTTGAACTATATCTCTGACAGAATTTGAAATAACATCTCCAAAGTCCAGATACTATGATGATTAATTAGAGCTGCTTTTATTATGAAACATTACTATCCCTTTAATGTAGAACCTCATCATAACCCAGAAAATGAAAATTATATAAGAATTCCCAAATCCAAAATGGGTATTAGTCTGTTTACCAAAACTTCCTCTTTTACCTACGACTGCGCAGTATATCCCTGATTGTTCCCTTCTGGTAGAATTGAATCTAATTCTATCTTAAATGTATCCATTGTATCTGCCATTACCAAATCCTTGGTCAAGGAAGTTCATCTTTTCTATGATCAGATTAGAAAGTAACTTTATTTGTGATTTTTCAATGGAGAATGTAAAAATGACTGCTAGAACCACAGCTCTGGACACATCTGGTTGTAGAGCCATACGGCTCAAATAACTGATAGCGGACTTCTCATCCAAAAGTAAATTATGTTCTGTGTCCTTTGAAGGAACGAGATAAATAGTATTACTTGGTGCACACTGTGAACAAGATAAAAAGCCATTGGTGATGGTATTTGTTCCTTACAGTGCAAATTCAATCATCTTTGTATGTATGTTCCACTATGCTTTTCTTTTCGTAAAGCTGACTTTGAGCTCTAGGTTCAAAAGTAACTGGCTTAAAAGTAAACTCTTGCCTCTACAAAAGTTCTCCTGATCATAATGTTCCTATTGAGATCATTGATTATGCAGATTTTTTTCATTTAATTTAGTGCAGGATATCCCGAGTTTTAACATTTTAAAATTGAGCCGGTCAAGTGGGTTCAAGAGAAGCTGTGGTACCACAGCATGTCAACCTTCATCTTCTCCCCTCCCCAAGTAGTGCCTCGTTCTCATGTCTTCCAATGACAGAGGATTTCTCTGTGTGAGCTGGAGGGATTTCTTACCAATGAGAGCACTCCAGCTCACATGGAGGTAGCCGGTATCAGAGCAAGAGGTGAGAAAGAGGCGGTACTTGGGGAAAGGAAGAGACAAAGATTGACAGGTTGCGGTTACATAGTAACATAGTAATTTAGGTTGAAAAAAGACTTGCGTCCATCTAGTTCAACCCTTTTCCTATTCCTGTTTACCATGGTTGATCCAAAAGAAGGCAAAAAAAAAACCCTCAATATAGCAAATTCAAATTCTGCCTTGAATGGGGGGGGGATTCCTTCTTGATTACAAATGGCAATCAGATTTCTCCTTGGATCAACAAGCACTAACTAAATATTAATACCAATACTAACGTGCACAGCCCTCTATGTTCTGCTCTTTTAAATAAGTATCCAGGCCCTTTTTAAAGGCATCTAATGTATTCAATAGCACCACCTCCTCAGGCAGTGAATTCTATACCTTTATTGTCCTTACTGTAAAGAAACCCTTCCGCTGTTGTAGATTGTTGTAGATTAAATCTCCTTTCCTCAAGTCTAAGCGGGTGGCCCCTTGTCCTTTGTACTGTTCTGTTAATGAACAGGTCTTTGGAGAGCCCTTTGTATGAGCACTGAACATATTTATATAGTGTTATCATATCCCCTCTAAGACCCTGTTTCTCTAGTGTGTACATGTTTAACTTTTCTAGCCTTTCTTCATAACTAAAATGTTCCATCCCCTTACTAGTTTTGTAGCCCTCCTCTGCACTTTCTCTAGCTCCATAATGTCCTTTTTCAGAAAGAACACCCAGAATTGAACAGCATATTGTAGGTGGGGTCTTACCATGGACCTGTAAAGAGGCATAATAATATCTTCCTCCCTTGAGTCAATACCCCTTTTAATACATGCCAATATCTTATTGGCCTTTGCAGCTGCCAGCTGGCACTGCGGTTGACAGGCTGTGAGTTGTACCTGCAGCCTGTCCTGAACCCACCTGACCGGCTCATTTTTAAAATGTTACATATCAGGATATCCTGCACTAAATAAATTAAAAAAAGATAGATTACAGATGAACTCAGTAGGAACATTACGATAAGGAGAACTTTTGTAGAGGTGAGAGTTCCCATTTAAAACAAGTGTACCATAAGTTGAAAATACAAATTCCTATTGATGTAAATGGGGAGTTCCACAACTGATTGCTTTGCAGATCTCGCTAGCATTCAGAGGGTTTTTTAAGCCAGTAGAATTGTGGGGAATCTTTCTTTTTCTCATGTAGTCGAGTTGCTCTTTGTAGACGAAATTCCTACCACAATCCGAATCTCTACTTACCGATCGTGTTTACTTCTTGTGGAGTCTATTCCACTTTACACTGGTATTTTATTTATTTCATCTGGAAAGACCCAACCGAATATAAATATACATTTTATACATGAGATATAAAACATAGTAACGGCACAGAAACAAAGATTGCATGAACATTTACAATTTGATAATTCCGAATATTTAGATTTTCACAGAGGTCTGGAATTTCTTAAATTGAGCGACTCAAAAAAAAAGAATGTTTCATATTCCTACTAAATATTTAGCTCTCTGATTGGCAGTCAGTATAGTGAGGCTGATTCACAAAGAACAGTTGGAGTAATTCTGGGATAAACTAGTTGAACAGGGAACAAATAAAACACAACTTCTCATGGATTTTAAAGCAGGGTTTATCCCTTTGAGTGCCAGAGAGGTATCAATGTGTTGGATACCCCTATGGCACTCAAAGGGTTAAACCATTCAGTGCAAGAGAGGTCTATAGTGCGTTGCAAAGCAGTGCACTGGATACCTCTCTAGAATTTAAAGAAGCAGTAAACTTTTTTAGTGAAAAAGAAACGTACATTACAGGGCATTTTTTTCTGAGTAAAACAAGTGTATTCCCATTGGTAGGAAATGCGTCTTTCCAGAGTTATTACAGTTTAACTTGTTTTTCACATTATCAGTGCCCTCTAGTGGTAAGATTCCAGTTAGTTATTGTGATGCATTCTATAGGAGAGGCGAATCAATGACAAACAGTTCTCTATAGAATGTGATACAAACTGCTGATGAGTCACTTCCTGTCAGTTTGCACTGTCAGGAAGTAATGACACCTTTGTTCACTTTATGACCATTTAAACAGTTATAACTTTTGTAATAAAACAACTGACTGCAGTGGGAGTAACCTCAGCAAGAATCCCTATAACATTAAGGTTTTCAATACAAAAAAAATGCATAAAAGCCCATTTAAAATAGTGGGAATTTGAGGAATTTGTGAAAACCACAAAAAAAGGATCAGAATAGACCTACGTTATGACTTAGATTAGAGCATAAAACCAGTGGTTCCCAACCACTTAGAGTTCCCCTTTTATCTTTAATTACTTTGACAAAAAATGAGTTGAGTTTCAGTTATTTATGGAAATAATTATGCACCATCTGTTCATTTTGTTATTCTGATTGTGACACCTAATCCTATGTAATTCACTAGGATGTTTGTCAGAAGCCATCATGCACAATGCAGACTGCCCGAACGCATGGAATGCTGGGAGGTGTAGGAATGCTGGGAGTTCTGTGCTGGGAGCATTCTGTGCTTTCGGGCAGTCTCTGCAGTGCATGACTGCGTCAGCGGCAGGATGCAGAGCAGGACCGTCCTCTTAACCCTTTGAGTGCCAGAGGAGTACACAATGCATTGCAAAGCAATACGTTGTGTACCCCTCTGGCACGCAAAGGGTTAACATCACCCGGACCTTTGCCCGTGTACTCGGGCTTTTACACTAGTATCTATATATATTTATGCATTTGTACCCTTCCTTACATTTAATATATTAGGGTATCAAGAAAATTCCACAGCAGTTTACTCTTACATCCTAATGAGATCATGTCATAAGGCATTGTCATCACCCAGGAAATCCGTCCAATCAGTGAGCACCTTCCAATGCGCCACCCCTTCACCATGGCAACCTGGTAATTACAGTCTACCTATAAATAATATAAGGAGGCAAGCAATGGGTCAGGTCCCGTTGGCTTTGCTCATCACTAAACTATCACATAGTACTTTAGATTCAATTGAATGTGAAAAACGCTCGTGCAGATTTTAACTTTTCTCCAATAAATTCTATACATTGCTCTTAGCACAGGTACAATGATAACCGTAGTAAAAACAGGAGACTGGTAGAGTTAAAGTGATACCTTTATTGGCTACGACAGTTAGCCAATAAAGGTATCACTTTTACCTTACAAGTCTCCTGCTTCTTCTATGCTACTCAGTTAGCCAATAAAGGTGTCACTTTCACTCTACCAAAAGAGGAGAAGAGCCCTGGGGCCAACAAAAAAAAAGTCAGAATTTCAAGTTTAAAAGTCAGAATTCTGACTTTAAAAGTCAAAATTTTGACTTTAAAACACAAAATTATGACTTTCAGATTTTGACTTTAAAAGTCAAAATTATGACTTTTAAACTCGAAATTCTGAGTTTTAAACTTGAAATTCTGACTTTTTTTTTTTTTGGCCCCAGGGCTCTTCCGTGGAGGACAAACAATGGGAATTGACAAAAAGATTTAGAAACAAAACATAAAACAACTAGAATAACATACAAATACAAAGAATAAGACTATCTGATACAATAGTTTTACTGTCTATCCACAGGAAACTAGCCACTTAATACAGTCAACAAGGGGGTCACAATATGAAAAAGGTAACAACACTTTAATCCTCCGTGAAACCTACACACCTACATTCACCGCTTTCAATTCCATAGTCCTTTTGAGTAATTTAGAAAAACAAAAAGCAGATTACAAAAAGGCATTTCAATTGGGGATATTCACTAAGCGGTGATAACGTGGAGATTATGTCTCCAGTGGTATCACTTCTCCAATTCCTAATGCATTGGCTCCATAGAATAACATAGAAAGTGATGTCACTAGAGAAGTTATCTCCACTTTATCTCCTCTTTATCACCGTTTAGTGACTCTCTCCCTATGTATTTTCTTCACTCGGCAAAAGTGGATTCATTGGGGGAGATGCACTAAGGCATGATATAGGGGAGATAAAGCGGAGATGACTTCTCCAGTGATATCACTTCTCCAGTTCCTATGTTATTCTATAGAGCCTATACACTAAGATCTCCAACTTTGGAGATCTTACGGTATAGGCTGTATAGAATAACACAGGGCGAAGTGTGGACCCTAAGACAATATTTCACAGGTACTCCAATCAATCCTAGGGTTATGTGCCTGCAACCAAGGAAACCCTAGGACAATGGAATAATGAGGAGAGTTGATATCCTGAAACTTCAGGGTTTCTTTATGGAGGGCTCCGACTTTCAGGGTTAACTGAGACGTCTCATGAGTAATGTGTGATGTGTCAATGGCCTTATATCACAGTGCCTGTGATTCATGTCACTCTTCCCTGTGGTTCGCTCTGATTTGTTGAGCCAGTTTGGCCCGCCCCTGGTGACCTTCTTATGCCTGGCCCAGACACCTGTCAGATGCCCTTTCGTGGTGTTTCTGAGCCAGTAGTACTGTTGCTGTGTTCCTGTGTTCTGGATTCCTGTGTACCGAATCGGCTTGTCCTGACTATTCTCCAGTGTTCCTGCTTGTGTATGATCCAGCCCGTCTGACTACCACCCTTGGATCCTGAACCGGTTTGGCTGACGTTCCTGCTTGTGTATGACCCGGCTTGTATGACTACCTCCTACGTGCTCCGACCCGGCCTGGCTGACTTCCTGCTCCGAAGATCGACTTCCAGCTTGTTCCAGTGACCTGCGTTCCAGTTGTCGCCGCCGCAACATTATTATCTGCTGTTCCAGTCTTTGTGTGACTACCTTGCCTGGTGTTACCCCGATCAGTGCAGTGTATCTACCCGTGCAGAGCTGTGTGTGTGTTTCAGTACGCCTCCCTCATACTGCAGAGCCTTGCTGTTCGCTGAAAGCCTCGAGTAAACATGCCTTTTAACCCTAGCGGTGCTGCCTTGGTTTCACTCTCTCTACTCCAGTACGAGCCTCGTCTCGGTGATACTCCTGCTGAGTTGGCCGCTCACCGTCGGCAACTCTATACCTCCTTTGCAGAGTATTCACATCTGTTGGGTCGGTTGGGCGCCTAAGGCTCTTTCTCATTGTATTGCTGGGCGATATCCGTTATACAGAGTGGTGGCAGGCAAAGGCTTCAGCGCTAGCAAATCCGGTAACAACGCCCGTGGGGCTGTTGATCTTGCACGTCAAATCCCAGTATCCGGTTAAGTCTGAGGAGGCTTAGCAGCTTTTGCATTGCAGGCCGGTTCCAGTTACGCCCGTGGGGGCTATTTTCACTTGCACTAGCAGACACAGTTCCAGTAGGTACGCCCGAGGGGGCTAGTTGGATTCCTGTTCTGCTTTTTACTGAACACGTTGGCGAGACAGTCCTGTATCCAATATATGGTGAACTCTGTCTCCAGCACAGCCTCATAACACCCAGGGCGTGCCAAACATCCACATCTGAGACTGACTGTTATCAAGGACTTAACCCTCTGTGGTTATATCCCATTCTACTGCTGAGTATTTCTACATGTAATACGTTTGTGCAATTAAACTTGTACCTATCAGTCTACACTGCTGATGTATTATCAACCGCCACTACATTACATTACTCTAAATAAATTGTGTTTTTATTTCACATACTGGTCTGAGTGTCTTTAAAACCGTTACAGTACAAAAGGGCCATGACCTCAGACGGTAAGGGTGAAAGTAATACACAGAACATCCATTGGAGAATGGATGTCCATGAGCAGCGCATGGACCAATTGGCACTGGCTCTACAGACGTTACTCGAACGTACAGTACATTTGGACAAGCCTAGTCCTAATCCGGTGGTCACCCCAGTCCTGACACCGGAGAATCCGCCTATAGTCCCCTCAGCTAACTCGAGAGGGTTAACGGCAGCGGCGCCGTTACCATTAAGATATGATGGCGAACCCTCCCTTTGCAGGGGATTCATTAATCAACTGGAGATATTTTTGGAATTGTCACCCGAGGCATTTCCTAACGACCGTAGTAAGGTCGGTTTTATGATATCTCTGTTGACGGGCAAGGCTTTGGCATGGGCGAATCCGTTGTGCGAGAATGCCAGACCCTGCACACTGAACTTTAGAGAATTTGTGATGAAGTTCAGACGAGTGTTTGAGGTTCCTGGCAGGGCTGCCTCTGCTGCTAAAAGGCTGATGGAAATTCAGCAGGGCGAACGCACACTGGGCGATTATGCTATCGAGTTCCGGACCTTGGCAGCAGAGGTGGGCTGGAACGATGAGGCCTTACTGGCTGCCTTTACCCAGGGTCTCTCCGAACGAATTAAGGATGAGATAGCCGCTCGTGATGTACCCAGCGATCTGGATGAGTACATCGATTATGTCATGCTAATAGACTCCCGCATCCGAGAGAGATGGTTGGCTAAAAGGGCTAAAGCAAAAAACTATGGCCAGACCCGTTTCCTTAACCCACCCACACCACCCGTTCTTCCTGAACGACCAGCCGATTGTTCTGAACCTATGCAGTTAGGGTTCACTAGGCTCTCTAAGGAAGAGAGATTGTATCGTAGGAGGCAAGGCCTATACCTATACTGTGGCAAACCAGAGCACCTTTTACGCAATTGTCCAGTGAGGCCGGGAAACGAACGCACCTAGGGTACCTTGGGGGACAGGCCCTAGGTGGTGTAGAAGAGTCCCTAGATCCTAGCACCAATAAACCCACCATCCAGGTGGTATTCGCTTGGGCGGACAAGGTAATCGAGGTCCTGGCATTGGTGGACTCCGGGGCAGCCGGCTACTTCATGGACCAGTCCTTTGCCGACTTGCAAGGCATTCCTTTATGTAAAAAGGACTCTCCTGTGGCAATTGAGGCCATTGATGGCAGACCCCTGGAGCCTGCATTCATTACGTTTGAGACAATTCCAGTGACAATGACTGTGGGGGCCTGTCACAGGGAGCAGATACGGTTTCAGATTATTCGTTCCCCGCACCATTCAGTTATTTTGGGGTTCCCATGGCTACAGGTACATAATCCTCAATTTGACTGGCAGAGATATGAGGTTAACTCCTGGTCTGAATACTGTAACAAGAATTGTCTCTCTTTGCCTGTCAAGATTATGTGTACCTCTCCGGCTGTGCCAACCGAATATGGGCAATTCAGTGACGTATTTAGCAAAGGAGAGGCCAGCGCATTGCCTGAGCATAGGACATATGATTGCGCCGTTGATTTGCCTCCGGGTGCATGCCTTGAGAGGGGCATCATTCGTAAATCTACGTCCCCGGCGGGTGCCAGATTTTTCTTTGTGAAAAAGAAAAGTGGTGAACTCAGGCCATGCATTGACTATCGAGGGCTGAATAAGCTAATGCCTAAGAACGCCTATCCTATTCCACTTATTACAGAATTATTTGACAGATTAAAGGGCTCTTCGATCTTTACTAAACTTGACTTGCGAGCCGCCTATAATCTGGTCAGAATTAAAGAAGGTGACGAGTGGAAAACGGCGTTTAATACCAGAACAGGGCATTACGAATATCTGGTGATGCCATTCGGCTTATGCAATGCACCTGCAGTGTTTCAGGAATTTATTAATGATATTTTACGAGACCTGCTCCAGTCCTGTGTGGTCGTATATCTAGATGATATATTAATTCACTCTGCCAACCTCTCCCAACATATTAAGGATGTTTCAGAAGTCTTGCTCCGACTTCGTAAGCACAAGCTATTCTGTAAACTAGAAAAGTGCGAATTCCATACATCTCAAGTACCATTCCTGGGGTTCGTAATCTCCAAAAATGGCATTGCCATGGATCAGGAGAAGTTGGAAGCAGTCTTGCAATGGCCTCGTCCTAAAGGGTTAAAGGCCATCCAACGATTCTTAGGTTTTGCTAACTATTATAGGAAGTTCATCCAGAACTTTTCCACGATTGTGAAACCTTTGTCAGATTTGACTCATAAGGGCGCTTCTCCCTCTCAGTGGTCCGAGGCAGCTGAAAACGCGTTTGTTACCCTGAAATCTGCCTTTGCATCTGCTCCAGTGCTGTCCCACCCTAATCCCTCCCTGCCATTTACCTTGGAGGTTGACGCTTCAGAGGTTGGGGTTGGGGCAGTACTCTCCCAACGTCCTGTGGGAAGTGGCGTCTTGAGGCCTTGCGGTTTTTTCTCTAAGAAATTGTCTAGTGCTCAGAGCCATTATAAGATTGGCGACAGGGAACTGTTGGCCATTATCCTAGCATTGAAAGAGTGGCGTCACCTTTTGGAAGGTACTCAGACTCCGGTACTTATCCTTACTGACCATAAGAATTTAACTTATCTCTCCGAAGCCAAAAGACTGTCCTCTCGACAAGCTAGGTGGGCACTTTTTTTGTCTCGATTCAATTTCCTAGTATCTTACCTTCCTGGTTCCAAGAATATTAAGGCTGATGCGTTGTCTCGTCAGTTTGCTTCTGACACTGAGAGGGAGGAGGAACCTGTACCTATCATTCAGCCAGATCGCATTCTGGCCACTATTCGTACCACCATAACCTCACCTCTGGGGGAGGAGATATTGGCATCACAATCTAGGGCACCCCCTGAGACCCCAGTAGGGAAGTGTTTCGTGGCAGAGCCTTTCCGTGTCCGTTTGTTGGAAACTTATCATGCTTCTAAAGCAGCTGGGCATATCGGTAGGGACCAACTCATATGGTCCCTTTCGCAATTATTCTGGTGGCCCACAATGAGAGCCGATTGCGCCGCTTTTACAGCAGCCTGTACCACCTGTGCCCATGCCAAGACCCCTAGGCATCTCCCCGTGGGCTTACTCCAACCAGTGCCCAACGGGGACTGTCCTTGGTCTCACATATCCATCGACTTCTTGGGAGAATTACCTGCCTCTAGGGGTTATACGTTTATTCTTATGGTGGTCGATAGATTTTCTAAGATGGCACATTTTGTGCCTCTGGCTGGCCTTCCATCGGCCCAGGAATTGGCTGTAGTCTTTGCCAGAGAGGTGTTCCGCCTGCATGGAGTACCCAGAGTGATTGTCTCCGATCGTGGGAGCCAGTTCGTATCTAGGTTTTGGAGGGCATTTTGTGGCCAGATGGGCATCCAATTGTCCTTTTCCTCCGTCTACCATCCCCAGACCAATGGGGCCGCTGAGCGTGCCAATCAGGAACTGGAGCAGTTCCTGCGTTGCTTTGTCACCGATCATCATGATAATTGGGCTGACCTGTTGCCATGGGCAGAGTTTGCCAGGAACTGTGCGGTTAATTCATCGTCCGGGAGCTCTCCATTTCTCGTTAATTATGGGTTCCAGCCTTGTCTGCTCCCGGACTCCTTTCTGGCGCAGCAGATTCCTGCTCTGGACGAGCATTTGGCACAGCTTCGTTCCACTTGGTCACAGGTTCAGAGGTCCCTCAGTCAGTCATTTAGGCGACAGCAACGGCACGCTAATCACAGACGTCTCCCAGCGGTCTCCTTTCAAGTGGGGGACAGGGTATGGCTGTCATCCAGAAACCTCAATTTGCAAGTGCCCTCCAACAAACTGGCTCCCCGGTTCATTGGTCCCTTCAAGATTATTCGCAAGATTAATCCGGTTTCTTATGCATTGGAACTTCCACCCTCTATGCACATTCACAATGTGTTCCATGTGTCGCTACTGAAACCCTTAGTGTGTAATCGTTATACTACTACGCCAGTGATTCCTGGGCCGGTGGACGTCCAGGGCCAAGAAGAGTATGAAGTCCAGAGTATTATTGACTCTAGGAGATTTAGAGGAAAGCTGCAATATTTGGTCCATTGGAAGGGCTATGGTCCTGAGGAACGTTCTTGGGTGAATCAAGGGGACCTCCATGCACCTAGATTGGTATGCAGCTTTCACTCTAAATATCCTTTGAAACCCAGACCTCCGGCTGGGAGAGGGGGTCTTTGAGAGGGGGGTACTATCACAGTGCCTGTGATTCATGTCCCTGTGGTTCGCCCGAGGGGGCTAGTTGGATTCCTGTTCTGCTTTTTACTGAACACCTTGGCGAGGCGGTCCTGTATCCAATGTATTTTGAACTCTGTCTCCAGCACAGCCTCATAACACCCAGGGCGTGCCAAACATCCACATCTGAGACTGACTGTTATCAAGGACTTAACCCTCTGTGGTTATATCCCATTCTACTGCTGAGTATTTGTACATGTAATACGTTTGTGCAATTACACTTGTACCTATCAGTCTACACTGCTGATGTATTATCAACCGCCACTAGAGGGCGTACCTTTGCATTACATTACTCTAAATAAATTGTGTTTTTATTTCACATACTGGTCTGAGTGTCTTTAAAACCGTTACACCTTAACTGCCAAGGGAGAGGAGCGTGACTGTAAGGGAATACCATTTTGATCAGCAAAAGCGGTATCCATAAAATAACCAGCCGCACCAGAGACTATTAGTGCAGAAACTGAGATAGACTCATTGGCCCAAGTAAGAACCACCTCAAGCATGGGTTTTTCCTGCGTGGCTTCAGGGGACTGAGAGATGCCACCTAGGATTTGTCCCCGACAGGATCTTAGTGCGAGCATTTCCCGGACGTACCGGCATGACTTCAGTAAGTGTCCAGGTCTCCCACAGTAGAAACATAGTCCCCTCCTCCTCCTAAAGGCCCTCTCCTCCACAGAGAGCCAGGTGGCCCCAACCTGCATCGGTTCACCACTCCAGGAGGCATGGGAAGTGAAGGAGGACTGGGTGAGCAAGTTAAGTGAGAGGACATTCTGGCAGGATTCCTACACAGGCGTTCCTTAAACGAGGGTCTCTCCCGGACCCGAGTGTCAATGATAAACGATATCACATCATCCAGACCTTTAGGTAAATCACGGGCAGCAATCTCATCCTTCACAAAGCCCTTTGGAAAAAGCGGCTACGAGAGTGTTACAGATTACCTTGGTTCCAGCGCCACAGCTTCAGGTGCCTCTCGAAATGACGCTTCGGTGTCAGTGGCCGTCCATGCCGCACGGATGTCGTCGGAATGACGCATGGTCGGACGCATCAAAGCTAGATGCGTCATCTGCAGGCATGAGGCTTCAAGCATGCAGCAGGCCTCTGATTTATGTGTTTGCTTCCTGTAGTCTCCTCCTACCTACTTCCTCTCTCTGAGCTGCTCCTCCTACATACTTCCTGAGGAGGGGTTTAAAGGGCAGACTGAGTCCTGACTCAGTTGCGCTTGAGTTGTTGTACAATACAGTTCTGTTTCCCTTGGACTCTGTGTATGACCATTCATTCTGGTGTTGACCTGTGGCTCTGTCTAACTACTCTTTTGACTGCTCCCATTGTTTAGTGGACACCCAATCTGGTGCGGACCTGTGGCTCTGGCTGACTAACCGCTCCGTGTATGACCTGGCTTGTCTGACTACCCACTCTGGTGTTGACCTGGGGCTCTGTCCACTGCGCATCCAGCATACCAACGCTTCAGTCGATAGCCTGTCTGGTGCAAACCTGTGGCTCTGGCTGGCTACCCGCTCCGTGGATGACCCGGCTTGTCTGACTGTCCTTTCTGGTGCTGACTAGGGGGCTCTGTCTGTTTGCTCCGTGTGTTGGTCTCCGCTCCACAGACACCCATCCTAGTGCGGACCTGGGGCTCTATCAGACTCCTAGCTTACTGACTGCAGGCTGAGTCAGTGCTAGTCCTGTGGGCGTTTCGAATTCACTTGAGGCTCCAGTGGGCTGAGCCCTAGTCTCGAACTCTGTGGTGGATCTATTGGCGGACTGCTATTTCTGATACAGTGCTTGCCTCTTTGAT
Organism: Rhinophrynus dorsalis; assembly: GCA_037306005.1. Classification (NCBI taxonomy): domain Eukaryota; kingdom Metazoa; phylum Chordata; class Amphibia; order Anura; family Rhinophrynidae; genus Rhinophrynus; species Rhinophrynus dorsalis. The sequence continues at coordinate 543,173,460 of CM074720.1, forward strand.
CACCCTCAGTGTGTTATCTGTTTTCGTGCATTACTGTGATTTTTCTAATAAAACCTTATTTTACTTTACCGTACTGACTCCTGGTTTATTCCTGGGAACCGTGACAGAGAGCCTCATTGTTCCAACCCTCCTCAGCTGCCAGGGTGCGTAACTCAATAGCGTACTCTGCCACAGTACGGCTGCCCTGGTGGATGGTCATTAGATGTTTAGAAGCCAAGGTTCCGCTACCTGGCACATCAAAGACACGTTTGAAGGAGGCCACAAATTCATTAAAGTTATATATTATGGGTTTGTCCATCTCACATAAAGGATTCGCCCAAGCCAAAGCCTTGCCAGAAAGGAGGGAAATCATTAGACCAACCCTACTGCGCTCACTAGGGAAGGCATACGGAATAATTTCAGGCTAAATGCCCAGTTGATTAAGAAATCCGTGACAAAGCTCAGGATCCACACTGTAACGTTGTGGGAGTGGTGCGGATCCAGACAACTCTCTGACCAATCCTGCATCAGAGATGGTAGGAACTACCGGTGCCAAGGAAGGAGCTGGGGTGGCCACCGGTTGTGGGTTAGAGCACTCTAAGTAAGCGGTACGGCTAAGCAAGGTCTGCAAAGCCAGTGGCAAATGATCAATACGTTGATCTTGAATCTGCATCCTGTCCAATATTTTCTGAAAAGGTGGATCACTATCACCGTCTGCAGTCATGATCTTTCGTACTGTTGTGGTTTGCAAACAAGACAAGGAGTCAGACAGTATAGTTAACATCACCTTTATTAGAATAATAGGTAGTAACGCAAATAGCTAGAATAACTAGAATAAGCATAGGGTGACGGAAAAGGTCAGATACTCTATCAAAAATAGGAGTCTGCCAATGGGTCAACCACAACTGCTGGAGACTAGGCCGAAGCCAACTGGTAGTCTCAATGGTAATGAGTGGAGTACCGGATATGACCAGAAATCTCCCGCTAGGTAGCTAGCCCTTGTCTGTCAGAGCCCCAGGTCTGCACCAGGATGGATGTCTGTGGCAAATGGGCAACACAGCGGAGTGAACAGACAGAGCCCCAGGTCATCACCAGGTTGGATAGTCAAACAAGCCAGGGTCATACACGGAGCGGATAGTCAGCCAGAGCCACAGGTCTGCACCAGATAGGATGTCCAATAATAGTAGGCAACACTGGGAGGATAGTTGGACAGAGCCCCAGGTCATCACCAGGTTGGATAGTCAGACATGCCAGGGGCATACACGTAGCGGGTAGTCAGCCAGAGCCACAGGTCTGCACCAGATTGGATGTCTATAGCCAAAGGAGTGCAAAGATAGAATGGTCAGACAGAGCCACAGGTCAGCATCAGAATGGATAGTCAGACAAGCCGGGTCATACAGAGGATACAGGAACAACAGGAACTAGAACTGCACTGAATAACAATGTAAGGGTAATGATACACAGGCCCAAGAGGTTTATAAAGGATTAGGAGAAGGCGGGACCAATTAGGTCCCCCAGGCTGGGCCTATAACAGGCATCCAGGCAAGTGCCTGATTAATGACGCCAGTAACAAGGAACCATATGTGAGCAGGCCGCAGGCAAAGAGGGATGCAGCTAGTAATGCCAGAGCATCAGTCCAGAACCCTGCTCCTGGCTGAATGGTGCAGGCCAAGGTAAGGCACTGTGACATGTACATTTTCTTGTAGACCTCCACAGGTGTGCCAGACAAAGAACAGGTTGCACCCTGATGTCCAGTGATATATAGTGACCCCTCCCGTATAGCTGCCCTAGAGCAGAGGACAGGTATTCTGCTGCTCTCCACTCCACAGTGTCCCTGAATGGTGGAATGGAAATGTGGTCACGCTAGGGGACCTAGTGTCTGATTGGGGAGGTACGCACCAATCCTCTTGGCTGGGCTCCATACATGTGTTCTGTCTGTAACCCCTGATGGCAGCCCTGCTTCCAGCTTAACCCTTTCACTGCTAGAGACCTCTGTAGCAACCAAGGGGTTAATCAACTTTTTTTCAACCACTGTTTAGAATTTGTAGCCATAACACGCAGTCACACATACAGCCCTGCTCAACATCTGCGAAGTAGACTTGTTTGTGACATACGGATTCCATACAATGAGCAGGAAGGCGCCTCGGAACTCTCTGTGGGGAGCGTTGCAGGCTGCTGTTCAGGAAGCACTAAATGTGTCATCGACATGTCAGCTTTCCTCATTTGCCTCTTTGCTGCTGAGGAATCCCTCAACGCTCTGACTCCATACACAGCCACATGTAAAGGGTCCTGTCAGCAGGGCCAGAGAGTAGTTAGACCTATATTACCATGAACTGTGATCAGGGACCCTCGCTGAAGATTAAAGGAGAGCTAACACGTCCTAATTATACCTCGCTATGGTCAGAAAATCCTAATGAGTTAACCCTTGCTCCTTGGTTCAAACGATAACCACTTCAATCAGGCCTTCAATCAGTGACGTCCATGGAGGGCGGACATGATAGCTGCTGTTGGTTTTTCAGGTACTTCTTAACCCTTTAAGGACAAGAGGCTCATGAAGCAGTGACTTTCAAAGGAAAAGACGACCATGTGTAGTAAGAAGAGTCTAAGATGCTGAGGTCCTGGTGCCTCAATGGACATGGCATTCAGATCTGATTGAAGATGGTTTCTCTTGAACCAAGATATAAGAATAATATTCCTAGGGGTCATTAGGATTTCTTTGTCCATAGGAAGATAAGTGGGGGGAGGTTATTAGGAATTGTTACTTCTTTAAATAACTAAATAATACTTTATTTTGCCTGTTCCTTGAAAATAAGGATGTTTAACCCCTTGGATGTTAGAGATGTCACTAGCATTCAAGGGGTTAAAGGATAGCTCTTAATAATTTACCCCACTTACTTTAAAGGAGAAGTAAATATTTATTATGCTGAATAAAAAACTGCAGGGAGATGAGTCATTACTGTTTAAACTGTTGCATTGTTTTTACATTAATCCTTCCATTTGGAGCACAGACAGTCCCCCTGTTGACCAGACAGTTACTGTGTTATATTCTCTGGGATCTATTATAGAGATTATGACAAGAACAGCCTTGTTGAATGCCATGGAGTCGGAAGACCTCCTTAGCGAATACCACTGCCAATTCCTGCGCGGATGGCAACCCCTTAAGTGGCACGAAGTGAGCCCACTTGGAAAATTTGTCCACAGTCATAAGTATGACCAGGGCCGGATTTACATCTCAGGAGCCTGTAGGCACAGATATCTGAAGTGCCCACCCCCCCCCCCGGACATCTCCACAATGCTCCAAATCTCCATATTGCCCTCACATTGCCACCAACACCTTCACATTGCACCCCATCAGCTTCACATTGCCCTCATATTGCCCCATCATCTCAACTTTGCCCCATTCAACTCCATATTGCCCTCACATTGTCCCCATCAGCTCCACATTGACCCCATCAGCTCAATTGACCCCCATCATCTCCACATTGCCCTCATATTGCCAAATCATCTCAACATTGCCATCACATTGTCCCCCATCAGCTCCACATTGCCCTCATATTGCCCCATCAGCTCCACATTTCCCCATTCAATTCCATATTGCCCCCCATCAGCTCCACATTGACCCCACCAGCTCCACATTGCCCCATTCAACTCCATATTGCCCCCCCATCAGCTCCATATTGACCCCATCAGCTCCACATTGCCCTCACAATGCCCCCCTTTGGTTCCAACTTGCCCTCACCATCTCCATGTTGCCCTCACATTGCCTCCCTCCCATTGTCCGTTCCCTACCTCCCTAGCAAATCTGTCGTCTGTGCCTCCTTTGGCACAGTTCTGTAGTCACTGAAGCTCCCGCGCGGTCTCCTATTCAGGAATGCAGAGAGCTGGGAGATGTCATCTCCCAGCGCTCTGCATTCCTACAGAGCCGACGAGGGAGCTCAATGCTTACAGGACTGTGCCAAAGGAGGCACAGACAACAGATCTGCTAGGGAGGTAGGAAATAGACAACGGGGGGGTTCAATGTGAGGGCAGAATGGAGTGGGTGCAGGCGCAGCCAGCGAGGTGGCAATTTTTTTTTTTTTAAAGAATTTAAAAAAAAAATCCCATTGGCAGGCGCCCCTCGGTGGCATGTGCCTGTAGGCAGGTGCCTACTTTGCCTTATGGCAAATCCGGCCCTGAGTATGACAGTATAGCCCATGGAGTTGGGAAAGTCGACCATAAAATCGGTGTCACAGTACCTTTTAGCTGCTCCGCTTCTGGCGATACCCACTATGACGCTCCGCAGAATGATGGTTTAATGTGGTGAATGAAACACCTGAAACTTCAGGGCTTTGGTGTGTAGGACTCCTACCCTCAGGGTTAACAATTCCTTCTCATGAGTAATGTGCGAGGGTATCAAGGGTCTACCATCAATGTCTTCTACGGCCAGTAGAGAAGAGCATGGTAGCAGTGGAATAGAGTTACTGGCTGCAAATTCTGCATCGATAAAGCAGCCAGCAGCACCCGTATCCAGTAACGCTGGAACTGATACAGACTTATCTGCCCAAAAAAGGCATACATCAACATAAGCTTATCAGACACTTTGTCTGGGGACTATGAAATGCCACCTAAGATTTGTCCCTGGCTGGATCATAGGTGTGGGCGTTTCTCGGATGGATTGGGCAGGACCGCAACAGACGTCTTTGTTTACCACAGTAAAGACAAAGTCCCTCCCTCCTCCTGAAGGCCCTCTCCTCCTTTGAAAGCCAGGTAGCACCTACCTGCATAGGTTCACTACCCTCAGAGACAGGTTCAGGAGGAATGGGAGGTGAGGGAGGATAGGGTGGGCCAGAAAAGAGAAGATGCAAACTTCTAGGAGACCTCCTCAGGCGCTCCCTAAATGAGGGTCTCTCCCTGATCCTAGTATCAATCAGGATGCAGAACAAAATCAGGTCCTCCAAATCCTTAGGTAAATCACACACCGTAATTTCATCTTTCAAAGTATCACACAGCCCATGGAAAAGGCAGCCACCAAGGCCTCATTATTCCAGCCTACTTCCGCAGCCAGGGTGTGACATTCGATAGAGCAATCCGCCACAGTACGAGCGCCCTGGCGAATGGTCATAAGGTTCTTTGAGGCAGAGACCACGCGGCGTGGCCTATCAAAAACTCTTTTGAAAGAGTTCACAAATTCCGTAAATTTGAGCACAATAGGATTGTCGGACTCCCATGATGGGTTAGCCCAGGCCAGCACCCTGCCAGTGAGGAAAGAAATCAAAAAGCCAACCTTACTGTGCTCAGAAGGGAAGGCATTCGGAACCATCTCAAGGTAAATGCAGAGGAAACCATGGAAAGCATCTGGATCCCCACCATACCGCTGTGGGAGCTGAGCAGAACCTGAAAACCTCTTGATCTTGCCTGCATCAGAAGAGGTTTGAACCACTGGTGCCAGGGAGGGAGCGGGGTTGGCCACCACTTGTGGGTTAGTATGTTCAAGATACATCATGCGCTGTAACAAGGTTTGCATGGCCAAAGACAGCTGATCAAAACGTTGATCCTGTGCCTCCATCCTGTCCAGGATGCTTTGAAAAGCTGTCTTACTAGTACTGTCTGGATTCATGGCCCTTGCGTACTGTCACTGTTTCCCAAGAATAATTCAGGAATCAGAATGGTATAGTAAAAAGTAACAATTTATTAAATATATATACAATAAGAGTAATCACAGTAACTAGGAATAACAAACAGGCAATAATCACAGAGAAGCAATAGAGGTCCCACTAGAGGTCAGCAACTCTATCAGGAATAGGAGTCTGCCTAAATGAGGGATCCTCTACCAGAGACAGGACCACGCCCATGTAGTCTCTGTATACCGGAAGGCAAGCAGGAACGCAGCAAGAGACAACCTGACTCACGCCTGCAGTCAGTGGGTAGGCCGAGGAAACTCCCAAAGGTGGTAGTGGATAGGGAGATAATACTGAAGCAAGCCTGCCATCAGTCCGAAGAAGGAAACACCCCTAGGGAACGCAACGGGGAGAGAACCCAGTCTCAATCCATGAAACAGAAATGTAAGTCCTAACCAGAGCCACAGGTCTGCTATACACAGGGAGTAGGCAGGAGAATAGTCAGACAGAGCCACAGGTCAGCAACAGGATGGATGGTCAGACAAGCTGGGTCATACACAGTACAGGTAGTCAGCCAGAGTCACAGGTCTGCACCAGATTGGATGTTTACTTTATACAGGGAGTAGGCAGGAGAATAGTCAGACAGAGCCACAGGTCAGCACCAGGATGGATGGACAGACAAGCCAGGTCATACACAGAGCCCAAGGGAAAAGAACTGTGTTGAACAACAACACAAGGGCAACTGAGAATTGGCTCAGTTCCCCTTTAAAGCCCAGCCCAGGAAGTGGATGGGAGGAGAAATCAGCTTAACAGCATAAAACAAGGGCCTGCATCATTCTGCTGCTTCACGCCCAAGAATGACGCTTCTCGCCGCAATGTGTCAAACTAGAGGCCTGCACCTGCGTCAATTTGAGTGCCAAACCCAGCTGGCAAGAGGACACGGATGGCCAATAGTGCCCAAACCTGGCACCATCAGCAATGTCTGGGAGGAAGCGACAGCAACATATCAACGCCTCCTGCGTCATCGTCGACAGCGGCGCTGGAATTAGGTAATTGTAACAGTGAGTCACTGACTACATGTTCTCCATAGAATGTGATAGCAACAGCTCTAGCACATGACAGTTACTATGTTACAGTCTATGAGAGTAATGAGTCACTGACTACAGTTCTATATAGAATGTTATAGTAACATCTCTGACACATGGCAGTTATTATGTTACATTCTATGGGAGAGGTGAGTCACTGACTACAGTTCTCCAAAGAATCTGATAGTAACAGCTCTAGTACATGACGGTTATTATGTTACATTCTATGGGAGAGGTGAGTCACTGACTACAGTTCTCCATAGAATCTGATAGTAACAGCTCTAGTACATGACGGTTATTATGTTACATTCTATGGGAGAGGTGAGTCACTGACTACAGTTCTCCATAGAATCTGATAGTAACAGCTCTAGTACATGACGGTTATTATGTTACATTCTATGGGAGAGGTGAGTCACTGACTACAGTTCTCCATAGAATCTGATAGTAACAGCTCTAGTACATGACGGTTATTATGTTACATTCTATGGGAGAGGTGAGTCACTGACTACAGTTCTATATAGAATGCGATAGTAACAGCTCTAGTACATGACAGTGATTATGTTACATTCTATGGGAGAGGGGAGTCACTGACTGCTGCTCTCCATAGAACGTGACAGAAACAGCTTAATTGCTTCCTGACAGTTTTTACTGAAATAAGTTTTGATTAAAACAACTGTCAGTCGTGAGAGATCTCTTGTTCATGTCAGCAGGAAATTCCTTACAATAAAGGATTTTACTTTCATAATAAAACTTTAATGATCCTTTAACGCCTTAAGGACCAGCCGGGTGTGTGGTCCTTTAAGAAACAGATAGAAACATTTGACTTGCAGGCCCATGTGACTGATCATGTAAGCCTGAACGCCTAACGGGGGACTGAAAGAGATCGCTCCTGTCTTGGAGCGATCAATTTCAGTCCCTGTTATTACTCACAGCGTCCTGCAGGAGCGCTGTGAGTAAAAAGTATGTGACGTGCCAGGACTGTCACTGGTCCTTTAACATCAAAATAGCAGTGATGGTTCTAGCACATCACTGGACGTTAAGGGGTTAAAGGTTGCTATGTTCCATTTCTTTGTGTATTGGTTGCCCACTTAACCTACAGCCCTTTGAGTGCCAGAGGGCTTTCAAACGTATTGCTTTGCAATGCATTAAATACCACTCTGGCACTCAAAGAGGGGGCTAACATAAATGACAACTGTAATGTATACATAATACAAAGGTAGGGATCTTTAGCTTGATAAAGGTACATACAGGAACAAAATACTTAATTTGTGCTGATGCAATAGAGTTGCTGCTTTAAAGTCAGTGTGTGTGCTTGCCTATCTCTGTAATATATACATATATACAGTACAAACATATACAACCTGTATTGTGTCCCATTGATATTACAGGACCAGCACATTCCTCTTTGGCCAAGCTCTATATTTTTCACTTGAGGTCAAATTCAATTAACAACCTGCACCTTGAGCTGAAGGCTTATTAGGACAGCGCTCAATCAGCGTCAGTTACTTCAGTGATGGGTTTTATCTTAAGCTTCCACGCTAGCTTCATTTACTTCAATGACGGGTTTTATCTTAAGCTTCCACGCTGGCTTCAGGCTGAGCCTGTAAGTTCCATTTCATTCACTTATCTAGAATTAGGAAAGATCCTGTGCGAGAGGGAGCCAAGCCCGCAGCTAAGGATTTCCTTATTTCTACACGGGATTACTTCACTGTCAGAATGCCAGGAGACAGCAGAGCCAGGACAATATTAGGACGTATTCAGCATCTACAGCTGGATCTGAGAGCTTCAGAAATACTGTGTAATTATCTGAATTGTTGCTCCAGCGGTAAAAATAGACAGAAAGCAAAATGTGTGTACAGGTATGCATATACAGTATGTATATAGATATGTGGGTTTGTGAAAGTGTGTTTATGTATTTGTGTGTATCAGCTTGTGTGTATGTATGTGTGTGCATGTGGTAGCACACAGTAGTAAGGTAGCAGGAATAAGGTTAGGGTTACAAGCCAGCAAGCGCTACTATCAGAAATAGTAAGCGGCCAAAGCCACTGGTAGTCTCCGCAGGAACCAGGAACAGGAACTGGAACGGAACAGAAGCCGGAACACGATGTCTAGGTTCAGAACCACGGGAAGGCTACCAGACTCACGACTGCAGTAAGTAATAGGAAGAGGATATCTGACTCAACCTGCAGTCAGTATAGCTAATCTACCAGAGCCCCAGGTCCACACCAGATTGGGTGTCTGCTAGGTACAGAGGACAAACGAGAATAGTCAGACAGAGCCGCAGGTCAGCACCAGAGAGGGTAGTCAAACACGCCAGGTCATACACAGTTCAGATAGTCAGCCAGAGCCACAGGTCTGCACCAGATTAGGTGTCCACTATACACAGGATAAGGCAGGAGAATGGTCAGACAGAGCCACAGATCAGCACCAGATTGGATGGTCAGACAAGCCGGGTCATACACAGAGCCCAAGGAAACACAACTATATTGTACAACAATGCAAGGGCATCTGAGTCAGGACTCAGTCTGCCCTTTAAACCCATCCTCAGGAAGTAGGTAGGAGGAGCAGCTCAGAGGGAGGAAATAGGTAGGAGGAGACTACAGGAAGCAAACACATAAAACAGAGGCCTGCTTCATTCAGAAGCCTTGCGCCTGCAGATGACGCATCTTACTCTGATGCGTCCAACCGATGCCATAATCATGTGGCAATCCATTCGGCATGGACGGCCGCTGATGCCGGAGTGTCATTTCAAGCGTTGCCTGAAGCTGCGTGGTGAAACCAAAGTAAGCATGTTTGTGTGTTTGTGAGTGTGTTTATTTGTTAAATATGAATGTTTATATGTGTGTGCTTGTGTGTGTGTAAATGTATGACTGAATGTGTGTGTTTGTACATATATGAGTGAATGCATGTGTATGTATGTATGTGTGTGTGTATGTCAGTGCGTGTATGTTCAGTGAGTGTGTGTGCATATGTGTGTATGTGAGTGTGTGTGCATGTATATATGTATGTGTGTATGTCAGTGTGGTATATACCTATGTCATTGAATGTGTGTGTGTGTGTGCATGCTGCCAATTAGCCAGATAGAAAATAAGAAAACAGACAGGCTTGGTCCCCCTTTGCTTCACAAGTCAATGTGTGACAGCAGTTGACGGATCCCCGATTCTTATTCCACCTAAAGTGCATGGCCCTTCACAGCCGGACCCCATTTTAGTGCATCATTTTCAAATAGGTATTGAAATTCTCAAGACACAATGTATGGCCGTGGTGGAGTTGGTTAAGCAATAGTTTAAGCAGGAACTGGACCAAGTGATGGCTAATTTTAAAATGGACTTTGACATGCTGCCGGGCAAGATGAGGCAGTGCGGAAAGAAGTACATATTAACCCTCTGAATGCCAGATGGGTATGCAACTCATTTCTCCACAATGTGATGTGCATCCCTCTGGCGTTCAGTGGGTTAACTGGAAGGACATTTATTATAATTATTATTCTATTCATGATCTACAAATATCCATTGAGAGTATGGAGAACAGTAAAAAAAAAGCGAAAATCTGTGAATAAACGGAGTTCCTGAGATGAGAAATGATCTCAACAGTCTGCGCATCTGCCGCTGTGAGTGATTCAATAAGAGCGAACCCCCTACTACTGAATGATACTTCTCCACTGTGCTCCGGATTAGGGGAAATAACACAGGGGCAGTAAATAAAGAGAGTAGACTTGTGCGCTGCACACATTTTCGGCAAAATTCGATTCCGGACAATTTTGTTTTTTTTGTCATTCGGAGGATCCGCATTTCAGACCAGACCTGTTCGACTTGGGCGAAATTCGGTGACATTCCGAATTATTCGGACAAATTTAAAGGGATAGTAATGTTTCATAATAAAAGCAGCTCTAATTAATATTCATGGTATTTGGACTTTGGAGAGTGTTATTTCAATTCTGTCAGAGTTGTAGTTCAAGAGTAATTCAATGACAAAGCATCCCCCTCCCGCCCCTTTTACTGATGTAACACTGTTCAGCCAGATCAGAAGGGAGGTGCCCAGGTAGACTACAGAGAGGGACAATCTTCAATTAAGATAAGGGAAAAACCTGAAAAACTTGTCAAGGGGGGCAGGGATTTCATTGTTCTCATAGGAAGAAGATTGTCCCCTGCTGTTATCTGTCTGGTCTATGGACCGGATTCCACATCTGAGAAGAGATGACTTACACTAGGTAAAAGGGGCGGGAGGGGAACTTTGTTTGTGAATATCTCTTAAACCATAAAGGTTTGAGAGATAAGACATATCATTCTTCATATTTTTTTAATGCCTACAAAATAAAATAAAGTTAAAAGGAAGTATTAGTATCCCTTTAGCATACTTTAAAAAATGACTCTCCCTTGTGGTGGCAATAAGGTACTAGGTCTGCCTACCTGCCTACACAACTGTGAGACTGGCTGTGTCACTCTGAAAACTATTAAAACAAATTCCTAATATTTTTTATATTTTGCACAGGAACAAAGATGACTCTCCCTTGCAGTGGCAATTAGGTACTAATGCTGGCTGTCTGCCTATGCTACCTGCCTGCTTACACAACAACTGGACTCTCTCTATCTCCTTCTGCTCTCTCTGAGCTCCAGCAATGGTCTAACAGGAAATGCAGGCTGTCTGGGTGTCTGACGTGTCTTTAGTCCAACCCCCATCATGAAACAAAGAAGCTAATTGGAATAGAGAGGGAGGGAAAGTATGGAGGGAAAGTATCGCGCGCGCAGGTAGACGTCGCCAAATTTCCTACATTTTTCGACGACATTTCTTACCAGGGCTGTTCGGATTCGGTTTTAAAAAAACTTACGACTTTCCTTGTGGACGGCCTGAATGACGCCGAATTACCGATTCTCACAAGTCTAAAAGAGAGACATCTTGGCAATCTGCGTGTCGGTGGATATAAGAAGTGTTATATTGAGACTAAGCAATTAAGAACTTACATAGTAACATAGTTGATGAGGCTGAAAAAAGACATGCGTCCATTAAAGGGATAGTAATACTTCGTTTTAACTTTATTTTGTTTTCTAGGCATTAAAAAAACATGAAGAATGATATAAGTCTTAACTCTCAAACCTTTATGGTTTGAGAGATATTCACAAGCAAAGTTTCCCCTCCCGCCCCTTTTACCTAGTGTAAGCCATCTCTTCTCAGATGTGGAATCCAGTCCATAGACCAGACAGATAACAGAAGGGGACAATCTTCTTCCTATGAGAACAATGAAAGCCCTGCCCCCCTTGACAAGTTTTTCAGGTTTTTCCCTTATCTTAACTGAAGATTGTCCCTCTCTGCAGTCTACCTGGGCACCTCCCTTCTGATCTGGCTGAGCAGTGTTACATCAGTAAAAGGGGCGGGAGGGGATACTTTATCATTCAATTACTCTTGTACTACAACTCTGACAGAATTGAAATAACACTCTCCAAAGTCCAAATACTATGATGATTAATTAGAGCTGCTTTTATTATGAAACATTACTGTCCCTTTAAGTCCAGCCCATGCCAAAACAACCCTGTTGATCTCAGAGGAAGGCAAAAAAAACTCCCCCAAAACATTGAAGCCATTTCCAATTAAGCCCAGAGGGCTCGATTCTATTAGCCACGGTATTTTAAAAACAAGCGGTGGTGGTTTTGACATGGACATGACCTTCAAATCTGATTGAAGATGTTGTCCCTTGAACCAAGATACAAGGAAAATATTCATAGGGGCCATTAGGATTTTTTTGTTCATAGTAAGATAAGTGGGGGGTTGTTATTAGGAGGTGTTACTTCTACTTTAAATAACTAAATAACATTTTCTTTTGCCTGTTCCTTGAAAATAAGGATGTTTCACCCCTTGGATTCTAGAGATGTCGCCAACGAATTGCAAAGACATCATGAGCATCCAAGAGGTTAAAGGATAGCACCTAATAATAAACCCCGATGACCTTAAAAGAGAAAAAAATATTTATTATGCAGAGTAAAACATGGTAGTCCCACTGCAGGTAGATGAGTCATTCCAAAGTCGTTACAGATTAAACTGTTGTATTGTTTTTACATTCATCCTTCTGTTTGGAGCACAAACAGTACCCCTGTTGTCCTGACTGTTACTCTGTTACATTCTATGGGAGAGGTGAGTCACTGACTACAGTTCTCCACAGAATGTGATAGAAACAGCTCTAGCACATGGCAGTTATTATGTTACATTCTATGGGAGAGGTGAGTCACTGACTACAGTTCTCCACAGAATGTGATAGTAACAGCTTTAGCACATGAGAGATATTATGTTACATTCAATGAGAGAGGTGAGTCACTGACTACAGTTCTCCATAGAATGTGACAGTAACAGCTTTAGCACATGACAATTATTATGTTACATTCTATGGGAGAGGTGAGTCACTGACTACAGTTCTCCATAGAATGTGATAGTAACAGCTTTAGCACATGACAGTTATTGTGTTACATTCTATGGGAGAGGTGAGTCACTGATTACAGTTCTCCACAGAATGTGATAGTAACATCTCTAGCACATGACAGTTATGTTAAATTCTATGGGAGAGTCACTGACTACAGGTCTATATAGAATGTAACAGTAACATCTCTAGCACATGACAGTTATTATGTTACATTCTATGGGAGAGGTTAGTCACTGACTACAGGTCTATATAGAATGTGATAGTAACAGCTCGAGCACATGACAGGTATTATGTTACATTCTATGGGAGAGGTGAGTCACTGACTACAGGTCTATATAGAATGTGATAGCAACAGCTCTATCACATGACAGTTATTATGTTACATTCTATGGGAGAGGTGAGTCACTGACTACAGTTCTATATAGAATGTGATAGTAAGAGCTCTAGCACATGACAGTTATTATGTTGCATTCTATGGGAGAGGTGAGTCACTGACTACAGTTCTATATAGAATGTGATAGTAACAGCTCTAGCACATGATAGTTATTATGTTACATTCTATGGGAGAGGAGAGTCACTGACTACAGTTCTCCATAGAATGTGATAGTAACAGCTCTAGCACATGATGGCTATTATGTTACATTCTATGGGAGAGGAGAGTCACTGACTACAGTTCTCCATACAATGTGATAGTAACAGCTCTAGCACATGCCAAATCACCCCTGTTGATCTCAGTGGAAGGCAAAAAACTTCCCAAAAACATTGAAGCCATTTCCAATTAAGCCCAGAGGGCTCTATTATGTTAGCCACGGTATTTTAAAAACAAGTGGTGGTGGTATTGACAGCACAGTGTACAATTCTATACACTGTACTGTCAACAACAAAAACAGTGCAAAATTTTCACCCGTTGGACATCAGTTAAAAATAGTTGACTTTGCTATTCTATTCCATGTGGTGGCTTCACCGCGTGTTTAGGATGCACTTTTCATGGCACAAGTCCTGCACGAAGAGAAGACAGGCGCAGAGTCACAATCACGCTGTTAAAACCACAGGTATGTGTTGGAAAACTGGTTGAAACAAAGAAAAAGATTAACCCTATGAGTCACAGTGGGGTATGCAATGCATTAAACAGCGTTGCATACCCCACTGGCACTCATAGGGTTACTTTACAAACAGTTCACACATGTCCCGATAAATAAAAACGTACCAGTAATCCTGATGTCCAGCGGGGTCACGGACGTCTTTTTCTCTTCTTTCTTGTGTTAAAAATAAAAAAACTAAATCCATTTGTGCTAATTTAATGTTTAAAAAATATACCCCCTAAGATGCTACCATAAAGCCTTTCAGTGCCAGAGGGGGTAGCTTACTCTAGAAGCTGATTGGCTGGGAGGTGCATAAGCACTTAACAGCCAATTGGGGACTGCCAATTTATTTTGAACCGAGACTGTCATATAAAAGCCAGTCTCCATTAAAAATCGCAGCAGTCTGACTCGGGCAACGGCCCGAGAGGTGGCCTGGGGGGGAAGCTCTTTGCAGCTCAATATGCCTTCCGCCAGCAGTGGAGACAACGGGGGAGGGCTAAGGATTAAGTCAATAGACCATCATTGAAAAATGTTACAAACATTTCATGTTTTTTATTTAATGCAGACTTTATGATGCCTTTGAACCCCGTAGGGTTACCCCTCTGCAACTCAAAAGGTTAACGGTTGCATCTTTGGGGGCTTATTTTTTTAAAATTAAATGAGCGCAAATGGATTTGTGTTTAACGCAAGAAAGAAGATTGAAGAGAAGAAGACAGAAGAGAAGACAGGAAAAAGAAGAGAAGATTAATGAAGAAGATGGACAGTGGATGACAGGTAAGTGTTACATTTCTGACTAGTTTTAGTTTACTTTGACAGTGTCAAACAACGAGAGTTTGCTGGCTTGGCTGACGTTCCTGCTCCGTGATCTGACCTGGCTTGGCTGACATTTCTGCTCCGTTATCCGACCCGGCTTGGCTGACGTTCCTGCTCCGTGATCTGACCCGGCTTGGTTGGCGTTCCTGTGCTGTGTCGCCTAGGCGACATTCTGACTGTCTGGCAATTGGGTTCATTTCCTCCTGCAGAGTACCGGCGGCCAGTTCAGTTACTGCTATGCCAGTTGCCTTGGGCCTAGTTTCCATTACTGCCTCTGTAGAGTGCAAGTGTCTGCCTCCGTTACTGCTCCGGCAGTTAGCCACCGGTTTGCTTCCATTACTGCCTCTGCAGAGTGCAAGTGTCCGCCTCCGTTACTGCTACATCAGCTTACCTTGGGTCTAGTCTCCATTACTGCCTCTGCTAAGTGCAAGTGTCTGCCTCCGTAGAGCTTCAATAGTTGGATATAATGCAAAAAAATGTATATCTCAAACCGCTATGGTATGAGAGATATCGGCATTCAAACTTTGATGTGTTCTGCTGTCAGCTGAAAAGCTGTCAGCAGGAGATCCGCGTCGGCCGACACGGAGGCTCTGCAGCAAAGCTGCAATCACATTTTTTAAACAGAATGACTTCTTTGGAATGGTCTAAAAAGTGTGCCTGGTTTGCAAGCACACTTATTAGACCATTCTAAGGAAGTCATTCTGTTTAAAAAACGTGATTGTGGCTCTGCTGCAGAGCTTCCATTTCAGCCGACACGGATCTCCTGTTGACAGCTTTACAGCTAACAGCAGGACACATCAAAGTTTGAATGCCGATATTTCTCAAACCATAGCGGTTTGAGAGATACGTTTTTTTACATTATATTCAACTATTGAAGGTCTACAAAATAAAGTCTATTTATATTGGGACATTACTAACACTTTAATATCTAGAATATTACATTTTATTAAAATCAGACATTGACATCCCTTTAATTACCAGCTCTCTGGGGACAGAGGCTGATCCTCAGCACTAGGTGAGTATCACAGTATCCCTAGGCAATCCTATGTCTCCTGTGCTTCCTTCCTCTGGTGTGCCCGTGCAGCATGATGGCCGTCTGCTGCCTCATTTCTGATATCACTAACGGGTGCTATACAAACTCTTGTTTTATAGGCAAGAGCTTATTTGCCTGATTCCTGCCTTGCTGTGCTGCTATTTAAACTCCCTTGGGCCTATCAGTCATTGCCCTTACGTGGTGTTCCTGCTCGTATCTCTAGCATTTCATTGTGTCCCGTGCCTGACTCTGAATTTGTTCTGTGTATGACCCCGGCTTGTCTAACTACCCACATCGATTCTGACCTGTGGCTCTGGCTGACTACTCGCTCAGTGTATGACCCCGGTTTGTCTGATCCATGCCTAACTCCTCTAGCCCGACCATACGCATTTGGGCCTCCATGGTCTGAGCTTGCACTCGCTCCCAATTTCCTCTGGTTACCTATACCTGGTTGAAAATTCCTAGACACCCGAGCAGCCTGGTTCTTATCGCTGTTAGAACCTCCGGCACATACCAAGAATCTTCCGGTATAGAGTTAGTAGTGCAGTGCTCGGCACAGTGTGCAGTTCTGGGTAGTAGACGTTGTACCACTGCTGGGGTTCTGGGGTTTATTTTTGCATTACTCTCTGCATTCTCAATAAAGGTGGTTTTATTTCCTATATTTGTGTCTGTCCTTCTTTGCCTGATAACCGTGACAGTGAGTTCCTGTGTAACTCCACCCACTTTGCTACCAATTCTAATCACTCTCCGCCCTCTTCTTCCCATGCTTTGCTTTCTTCTTTCAACTCTCCGCCCATTTTAAGGGCAAACCTTCCTCCCTTCCTCCCAATGTCGACCACCCCAAACAAGCACCACCAACTTTATGACATGAATCACATCTTCTGGACACTTCCACCCTAGGACCTTAGTGGACCTCCTGAGGCTTGGGGCAAAAGCTTCCCAGATATGCCAGTAGGGCACCTATCAAATGATAGATTCCCTATGAGGTATCAAGATAACAGTGCGCAGGGAACAGAGTTTGACTTCCTGTGCTCCTACCTGCAATCATCATGGCCGCCTCCATGGACTCCATGTCAAGGACAAATTGAAGATTTTATCTCTTGAACACAGGCGCAAGAGTTAATTCCATGAGGGCCGCTAGTTATTTTTAGCTAAGGGGATTTTTATTATGAGGTTTTGCTTCTCTGGTAATCCTTTGAGTGCCGGAGGGGCGCACAACGCATTGCAATGCAATACATTGTGCACCCCTCTGGCACTCAGAGGGTTAAACCCTTCAATCCTAGAGACATCTCCAGTGCCTTCCTTTGCAAGGCGCTGGAGACCTCTTTAGCATCCAAGGAGTTAAACTTGCCATGTTTTTCGGATTTATACCAGTCGATCCCTGCACTCTGTTTTATCTGTTTATTCAGTAAATCTCTATGTACTTTCTCAGCGCCATCTAAGTATAAAATAATAATCTATAGCTTCAGAGCTGAGCTCCAATCAGATAATGTCTGACAATTATTTTCCATAAGACACGGATTATGTAATGTGGAATCACTCAGAATTATAACCACATGTACTCTGTCAGCGTTTTACAAAAGCCTAGGTATGTAATGACAGATCAAACGGAAACATACTAGAAGAGGTCAGGGCTCTGAACTAGAGGCTGGAGGCCCCCACTTAGCTAGCCCAAACATTCTTCTATTACATGATTCTCAGGATAGTGTCTACTTTGTCCCTTTATTAATCGTATGACACAACATGCTGAGAAAAACCCGTGGTGCTATAGAGATATATCTATAAGAAAAATAGATAGGTCAAATGAATGAGTATTGTAGTATGTAATAATAGCTTTTATATTGGACTAGCAGTCAATGATATGGAGACAAGCTGTCGAGAGAGATGTTCCCTTTATTGAGTACAGAGGTTCACTTTTAAAACGTTGCATGCATAATAGCATGCAGCTACACTCCGCATTAAGCATGTCACAGTAATGAAAAGGACTTTGTTGTCAGAGAAAAATATGACTAGCACAGGTCAAACAATCACCTGGTCAATAAACAGAGAATAGTGTGGTATTTAACCTTTACTGTTCTGATCAGACCTTGTTTATATATATTTTGTTAATGAATTAACAAATGTATATCTATATCAGTGGTCCTCAACCTGTGCCCTCAGTGGCTATTAACAGGCCAGGATTTTAGAATTTCCCTTTAAGAGTACAGGTGAGTTAATCAATACAACTGAGCCTCTGATCAACACACTTGTGTTCTAGCAGGGAAATTCCTAAGTCCTGGCCTGTTAGTGGCCACTGAGGGCATGGGCTGAGAACCTCTGGTGTATAGTATACAATCTGCATGTGTCTGTGTATAAGGACTGGCACTATATAGTATAGGAGGGACAGTCCCTCCCTCTATTTAGGAGATCACACTGTGTGGTGTATATACCAGTGTATCAGATTGCTCCACATCAATAAAACCCACAGTAATGTGGATATAAACTTCTGTATATATCTTATAAATTAGTCTGTGTAAAAAAATACTTTAATCTTCTTCTAAATCATTCACTTACAGAAAGAGTAACTTAACCATTTAATTGCCAGAGGGGATGCAATGCATTGCTTACCCCCTGGCATTCAAAGGGTTAAAAATTATCTACAATGGTCTGGCACTGTATAGCGGTGGCTCTCAACCTGTGCTCTCAGTGGCTACTAACAGGCCAGGATTTTAGAATTTCCTTTTAACCCCTTAAGGACCGGGAAAATCTGAGGTGGATTTCACTTAAGGACCGGAGCAATTCTGACCTTTTTGACTATGTCTTTATTCAACAGTGTTTTCCCTCTAAGTCTTTTATTCCACCCCCATAAATTATATACTGTTTTTTAAGCACAAATAGGGCTTTCATTTGATACCCTACTTATATGGATAACTCACCATTTACTTTATTAAAATTTAAAAAAAAAGGTAAAAAAAAACACAATTTTTGTTTTTTCTCTTGGTATCAATTAGGCACAAAGGGCTAAATTTTTATGGAGACTGCATGAAAGGTATGACCGGTCAGTCATACCTACAAAATACGCAGTTTAAAGTGGCCACTGTCCGCCCTGGGTGAAAATCCCCATGTCCCTTTTTCTCACCCTATTTTGACACTTTTTTTATCCCTGGCACTTTTGTTTAATTAGATTATTTTTTTTTTTATAAAATATTTTTGTAAAAAAAAAAAAAAAGTGTGTTGTCTTTAAAAAAAAAAAAAAAAAAGTTTTATTGCAGGTCAGAAATTGACCTGCATTTACCAAGCCTTTGGCACCAGCAGTGAAGGGGTTAATACCCCTAGCTGCTATATTTTCTTTCACCACTAGGTGTCTCCTGTCTACTTCTGTCTCCCTTACTTTCATAGCAATGGAGACAGAGGAAGACGTGACAGGCACAGACAGCATGCTTTCTCTGCTGCCTCTGTCTGTCACTATGCCGGTACATGTGATCGCTGCTACAGCGATCACATCAACTGGCACTGGCAAGAAGGGCTGAGACTGAACGTCCCAGTCTCGGAGCGCTCAGTCTCAGCCTGGAATTAATGATAGCAGCGTGCACATAGGCACGCTGCTATCATTTTAGCCATGACGGTCCTGGTACGTCATTGCTCCTTAACTCAAATCCAGGCATGACGTGCCAGGACCGTCAAGGGTCCTTAAGGGCTTAAGAGCACAGGTGAGTTAATCAATATGACTGAGCCTCTGATCAACACACCTGTGTTCTAGCAGGGAAATTCCTAAGTCCTGGCCTGTTAGTGGCCACTGAGGGCATGGGCTGAGAACCTCAGATCTAGATACTTTTTGTTTGTTTTATTTTGACTTTTTCTTTTCCGGGTCTCTTCCAATCATATGACCCGGTCCGCATGTTTTCATTGGCTGTCGCTCAGTTTAAGAACACCTCCTTTTCCTGCTGCTTGCTATTCCCTGATGAAGCCACAATATGGTTATATGCGTTGGGCTTGTTTGCAAGTAGGAATAGGATGAGTGTTGGTGCTTTCTCCCATCGCATCTGCCTTTTCCATTTAATCTGATAAGTATTGGCATGAGGATATTGTATTCACTTATTGTTTGACAATGGTTTATTTCTTTTTCACTTATGATCTATGACTTAAGTGTTAGATTATATGGGATTTACTATGCTATTAGGTGGGAGACTTGTGATAATACTTTTTTTCCCAATTAACATTATGTGGGATTGTATTTATATTATAAATCTGTTTTGCTGAGCACCATGGTCTATTTAGACATTCTCCTCTCCTTTTGTTGTTTTTAAAATATTGTATTTTTTTGGTGTACAAATAAAATTTACCGTTGTCATTTTTGTATTTGACTTCTCTGAGTGCCTCATTAATAAGCTTTGCTTTGTTGACCTTTCTTTTGGTGGGTTTCTTTAACCCTCCTTGGGTCTATGTCTACATATCTCTAATGAAAAGGATAACATGAGAATCTTGCCCTTCATAAAAGTGCAAGATTCTCATGTAGCATCATGAAAGGTCGCCTTCAATGTTTAGTTATAAGCAATGAATTTATAAGCAGAGATCGAGAGGAGAGAGAATACATTGATCAGGTTCTCTTGCTGAGCAGCTACACTGCACTGAAGTTACACTGCTGCTTGAGGGAATGCCTTATAGTGTTGCATTGCAATTCCCAACATCCTGTGGTTGCTGGAAGACTCCAGTTGGGCTGAGGTTCTTGGGTTTAACACGCTGAACAAATTCTTCCCTAAAGCAGCAATGTAACTTCAGTGCAGTGTAGCTGCCCAGCGAGAGAACCTGATCAATGTATTCTCTCTCCTCTTCTCTCAGTCTCCTCTGCTTATAACGTCATTGCTTATAATTAACCATTGAAGGTGACCTTTCATTGTGCGATATGAGAATCTTGTGCTTTTATGCAGGACGAAATTCTCATGTCACCCTTTTCATTATGGTAACATGCTGAATGCGGCGTGTAGCCACAGGCTATTATGCATGAAACGTTTTAAAAGGATACCATCAATCCTAAAGGTATGCTTTAGACTTGATAAAGGGAGCATCACTCTCGAAAACTTGTCTCCATATACTTGAATGTTAGTCCAATAAAAAAATATATTATTAAATACTGCAATACTCATTCATTTGACCTCTACACCACTAGACTAACATGGCTAACCTATATTGAAAAAATAAATACATATATTATGAAATTCAAAAATGGATACCTTCTGATTGTAATGAAATTATTTTCTGAAACCCCAATAGAGAGGGGCGGCTCTAGGTTTCTGGAGACCCTAAGCAAAAAATTCACATGGGGAGCCACTTTCTCCCGCTTCAGTATTTTTTAGTAAGACATTGCCATCTCATTT
The DNA here is from genome assembly GCA_037306005.1 of Rhinophrynus dorsalis. NCBI lineage: Eukaryota > Metazoa > Chordata > Amphibia > Anura > Rhinophrynidae > Rhinophrynus > Rhinophrynus dorsalis. The sequence goes on from CM074720.1 coordinate 543,194,812, forward strand.
TGTTTATATGCTGCAGAGATACTGTAGGAAAGCTGCAGGGCCCTCTGACCAAGTGGGGACCCTACAAAGCCACTTATTCTTCTTATATTGTAGCACCACCACTGCTGATAGAGATTCCATAGTTAAATCTGAACAAAAGATCTATATTATTTCACATTTTGATTGCAGCGGAAAAATGTGATGACATTTTGGATTGATTGGTAGTCCCTTCAAACCCAGACGTATTATAAATATTGGATGTGTAGATTTTCAAGAACCTGGATACAATAAAAAAAATACCATTTATTGATATGAGAAACAGGGCCAGACTTACATCCTGGTTGCCCCAAGGCAAGACATTCAAGGTGACCTTAGCTCCGTCCATGGCCACACCTCCAGTCACACCAACCCCAAGTCCCACCCAACGTTTCCTGGCACAGAAAATACTCTTGTTCTATAACAAGTAAGAATAAACAAAGCTTTAACCCCTCAGTTGCTGCGGAGATCTTTCTAGCTTCAAAGGGCTTAAATAATACCCTGTAAATGGGTAAAAAACTGTTTCACGGACATTGAGGTTGTTTTGGCCACACCCACAATTCAGAATGTGGGTTTGGCCAGAACAGCATAGGCACCACCCCTCAAAACTTGGCTCTGTAGGCAGTTTCCTATTCTACCTATTGGGAGATCCGGCCCCGAAGAGTCAGATCTATACCTAGCTTATGGATGGTGACCAAACTGGCATAGAGAAGGTCCCAGATGAGTTCTGTTTTCTTTTATTTTTAGCCCTTTGAATGGATTGTATACCCCTCTGGGGTTAAGCTAGTAGGTCAGATCAGTAGAATCAGAGATATTATCTTTTGAAGTAAAAAAACAAAAGAATGGATGCCCATAACATAATTGGTGCATATACTACTGAGTGGAGAGCAGTGGAATAACAATAGGGGTCGCAGGGGTCACACCTGCAACCCAGGCCCCATCACTCCAGGGGCCAGGGCGCCCCCTGTGACCCCTCGCCTGGCACCTGCAAAATGCTGAGGTCTGTGCCTTCTTTGGCACAGACCTCTAGCAGCAGAGCTCCCTCTTTGGCACTCTCTCTTGTAATGCAGAGTGCTGGGAGAAGTCATCAGCTCCAAGGTCTCTGTATTACTGAAGAGAGGACCACGCGGGAACTGCAGCTGCATGGAGGTCTTTGCAGAAGGAGACAGACCTCTCCTGCCAATCTGCTGGACCACCAGGGAGGTAGGAGATGGACACAAGGGCAATATCTGGGGAGGCACTGTGGAGATTGGGGGCAATATCTGTGGTGGCAATGTGAAGATGGGGGCCAATATCTGTGGAGGCAATGTGGAGATTGGGGGCAATATCTGTGGAGGAAAGGTGGAGATTGGGGGCACTATCTGTGGAGATTGGGGCAATGTCTGTGGAGGCAATGTGAAGATGGGGGTCAATGTCTGTGGAGGCAATGTGGAGATTGGGGGCAATATCTGTAGAGGCAATGTGGAGATTGGGGGCAATATCTGTGGAGATTGGGGGCAATATCTGTGGAGGCAATGTGGAGATTGGGGCAATGTTTGTGGGGATCAGAGGCAATGTGGAGATTGGGGCAATGTCTGTGGAGATTGGGGGCAATGTGGAGGTGACCAGAGGAGATGGCCAGTGGGGGGCCAATGTGGATGGGGGGGGCAATGTGGTTGTGGGGGGGCCTTGGCAATTTTTGCACCAGGGCCCGATGGCTTCTAGTTATGCCTCTGGTGGAGAGCAGTGATAGGTCAAATGAGGCCCTCACCTGCTGCCAGACTACAATTCCCATCATCTCCCGCCACCCAACCCCAGCTCATCCGTTTTTCAATGTACTTATTTTATTGAAATCAGAGGTTACAAACAGTAAATTAACCTTTTGGATGCTGGAGATGTGCATTGGAGATTAAAAATGCATTTTGTAGAGTACTGCATTGGAGATCTCTCTAGCAGCCAAAGGCTTAAAATATTTTGCTTAATAGTCAAAGGATATTTTCTGTGCCAGGAAACAGTGGATAGTACTAGAGGTGGGGTCATGTGAGTAGTGGGGTGTGGTCATGGGTGGAGCAAAGGACTCCTAGACTGTGTTGCCTAGGGGCACCACACAGTGCACACTGCTCCTTAGAGAAGAAGTATGTAACAATAAATTCCTGGGGATAAAATAAGTCTCACAACCATAGAAAGAATAGGAAAGAGGTCCCTGTCCCTAGGAGCTTACAGTCTAAATGCTTAATCGGAGACAGAGAACACAGTATGAGGATGTCAAGTGTTGTGAGTTATCACTTCTATCATTGTAAAAACTGACTAAAATGTATGTTTGTCTGGACAGGAGGACAGAGACTTAGCCCTGACATTATTATAAGAGGTTGGATAGCAGCCCAAGCCACTACTACCACTACCCTACCCTGGAAACATATTAATAAAGGTAAGTAACCCTGTTGGCCCTCTGAGGAGGAATGAGACTATCTGATTATTCCTATTCAGAGGATCAAGTGTTCACATGCCATATCCAGTAGCAGCAGAGGGCAGTAAAATTATCCAGCACAGAGCTGGGAACCATAACATACAGCTGTTAGACAAGTCGAGAGAGATGTAGTGATGACGTACAGGTCCTGACTGCCCTGCCATCACTTTTCTGAATACCCCCGAGAGTCTGTATCAGTTGAAAGAGACCTAAGCCACAATGGATTATAAGTATGGTTCTGATTGTGGCACTCCTGGAATTTCAACAAGAGTCAGAGACTTCGGTTTCTTGTGATGAAAGACTAGGACAGTATAAGATGGCTAATGAAACTCCAGAAAACAAACAGGTGGCAGTGTTCCTCATGGTGGTAGGGAGGAAGCCACGTGAGATACCTAACGATCTTCTGGCTCCAGTGAAACCATCAGAGAAAACCATTCAGGACTTGGTGACAATCTTAAAGGGATAGTAATACTTCATTTTAACTTTATTTTATTTTGTAGGCATTAAAAAAACATGAAGAACGATATAAGTCTTATCTCTCAATCCTTTATGGTTTGAGAGATATTCACAAGCAAAGTTTCCTCTCCCGTCCCTTTTACCTAGTGTAAGCCATCTCTTCTCAGATGTGGAATGCAGTCCATAGACCAGACAGATAACAGCAGGGGGCAATCTTCTTCCTATGAGAACAATGAAAGCCCTGCCCCCCTTGACAAGTTTTTCAGGTTTTTCCCTTATCTTATTTGAAGATTGTCCCTCTCTGCAGTCTACCTGGGCACCTCCCTTCTGATCTGGCTGAACGGGGGGGGATACTTTGCTTGTGAATATCTCTTAAACCGTAAAGGTTTGAGAGATAAGACTTATATCGTTCTTCATGTTTTTTTAATGCCTACAAAATAAAATAAAGATAAAACTAAGTATTACTATCCCTTTAAATGACTATTTTCAATGTAAATCACTAGAAATAGGGAAAAGGTTCAGATTCTACTCCCAAAGGCGCACTCCAGGGAAATTCAGATAGGTCTGTGGTGTGGAGTTGAGCTATCTAGCATTAACCTGTAGTACTCAAACCACTGAGAAATCAATTAATCTACAGTTTAAATAATAAGACCATAAAAAGTGGTTGTTATCTGAATCAGATGTAGCTGAAACGTCTGCCATGGAGAACAGGCAAAAAGTAGAACCTTGTTAGCTGTGAATAAATCATGAGACTAGCAGAGTAAAAGTAATACCGTTATGGCTAACTGAATAGCTTTTGATTGTGTGTGTGGTTCTCAAATTGAGTTCTGTGGATTACCAAAGGGGCTCCACAGAACAGGTATAGGTATTGGTGGGCAGTGGAACAAGGGATGTCAAACTGTCACTGAACCACACATACGCCACCTGAGATTCCGGCCTTTTTCCACTGGTAGCTACAGACTCACACATACACTGTGACACCCCAACTTTCTCCCACTAGTAGTCACAGACCCACACATACACTGTCTGACACTCAGCCTTCCTCCACTGTCCACTGGTCATCACAGAACCACACATACACTGTCTGACACTCAGCCTTCCTCCACTGTTCACTGGTCATCACAGAACCACACATACACTGTCTGACACCTCATGCTTCCTCCACTGTCCACTGGTACTAATAGAGTGTGTGGCTCTGTGACTTCTAGTGGACAGTGGAAGAAGGTTTTGGTATAAGTGTATGTGTGGTTCTGTGAACACCAGTGCGGCAGTTGAACAAGGCTGGAGTGTAAGACAGTGTATGTGTGGTTCTGTGACTACCAGTGGACAGTGGAACAAGGCTGGGGTGTCAGACAGTGTATGTGTGGTTATGTGGCTACCAGTGGACAGTGGAACAAGGCTGGGGTGTCAGACAGTGTATGTGTGGGTCTGTGACTACCAGTGGACAATGAAACAAGGCTGGGGTGTCAGACAGTATATGGGAGGTTATGTGACTACCAGTGGGCAGTGGAACAAGGCTGGGGTGTCGTGTTGTATGTGAGGTTATGTGACTGTCACTACCAGAGGAATAATTGAACAAGAAGGGGCATCAGACAGCATAGATGTAGTCCTATGACTACCAGTGAACAGTGGAACAAAGCCGAAGCGCCAGACACTGTATGATTGGTCCATGACTGCCAGTGGATGTGTGGAGGATCAAAGCAGTTCATCAGTGTATTTTGTTCTGTAAGATTTATCTTCTAAAAAGCCTAATAAATAAATTTTAATTACTTGTGCCATCTTTCAAACACTTTTGCACCGATTCTACATTATTCACTACAGAGGTCTTCAGAACACTGCTGCTGAATGTCCTACTGTCATCCTTGCCGGATTTTCTGTTTTTCCTTCTCCGCCCTGTATGTGACGCTCTGAGCGAGCCTTACCCTGGTGGTCTCAGTTAGTATTGTATGGCCCTGCTGTCCTCATGTAATGGTGTATTACCCTGGTGGTCTCAGTTAGTAGTCTATGGCCCTGGTGTTCTCAGTTAGTATTGTACGGCCCTGCTGTCCTCATGTAATGGTGTATTTCCCTGATGGTCTCGGTTAGTATTGTATGGCCCTGCTGTCCTCATGTAATGGTGTATTACCCTGGTGTTCTCAGTTAGTAGTGTATGGCCCTGCTGTCCTCATGTAATGGTGTATTACCCTGGTGGTCTCAGTTAGTAGTGTATGGCCCTCTGTCCTCATGTAATGGTGTATTACCCTGGTGGTCTCAGTTAGTATTGTATGGCCCTGCTGTCCTCATGTAATGGTGTATTACCCTGGTGGTCTCAGTTAGTAGTGTATGGCCCTCTGTCCTCATGTAATGGTGTATTACCCTGTTTGTGACGCTCTGTGCGAGCCTTACCCTGGTGGTCTCAGTTAGTAGTGTATGGCCTTCTGTCCTCATGTAATGGTGTATTACCCTGGTGGTCTCAGTTAGTAGTGTATGGCCCTCTGTCCTCATGTAATGGTGTATTACCCTGGTGGTCTCAGTTAGTAGTGTATGGCCCTGCTGTCCTCATGTAATGGTGTATTACCCTGGTGGTCTCAGTTAGTAGTGTATGGCCCTCTGTCCTCATGTAATGGTGTATTACCCTGTTTGTGACGCTCTGTGCGAGCCTTACCCTGGTGGTGTCAGTTAGTAGTGTATGGCCTTCTGTCCTCATGTAATGGTGTATTAACCTGTTTGTGATGCTCTGTGCGAGCCTTACCCTGGTGGTCTCAGTTAGTAGTGTATGGCCTTCTGTCCTCATGTAATGGTGTATTACCCTGATGGTCTCAGTTAGTAGTGTATGGCCCTGCTGTCCTCATGTAATGGTGTATTACCCTGGTGGTCTCAGTTAGTAGTGTATGGCCCTCTGTCCTCATGTAATGGTGTATTACCCTGGTGGTCTCAGTTAGTAGTGTATGGCCCTCTGTCCTCATGTAATGGTGTATTACCCTGTTTGTGACGCTCTGTGCGAGCCTTACCCTGGTGGTGTCAGTTAGTAGTGTATGGCCCTGGTGTTCTCAGTTAGTATTGTACGGCCCTGCTGTCCTCATGTAATGGTGTATTTCCCTGATGGTCTCGGTTAGTATTGTATGGCCCTGCTGTCCTCATGTAATGGTGTATTACCCTGGTGTTCTCAGTTAGTAGTGTATGGCCCTGCTGTCCTCATGTAATGGTGTATTACCCTGGTGGTCTCAGTTAGTAGTGTATGGCCCTCTGTCCTCATGTAATGGTGTATTACCCTGGTGGTCTCAGTTAGTATTGTATGGCCCTGCTGTCCTCATGTAATGGTGTATTACCCTGGTGGTCTCAGTTAGTAGTGTATGGCCCTCTGTCCTCATGTAATGGTGTATTACCCTGTTTGTGACGCTCTGTGCGAGCCTTACCCTGGTGGTCTCAGTTAGTAGTGTATGGCCTTCTGTCCTCATGTAATGGTGTATTACCCTGGTGGTCTCAGTTAGTAGTGTATGGCCCTCTGTCCTCATGTAATGGTGTATTACCCTGGTGGTCTCAGTTAGTAGTGTATGGCCCTGCTGTCCTCATGTAATGGTGTATTACCCTGGTGGTCTCAGTTAGTAGTGTATCGCCCTCTGTCCTCATGTAATGGTGTATTACCCTGTTTGTGACGCTCTGTGCGAGCCTTACCCTGGTGGTGTCAGTTAGTAGTGTATGGCCTTCTGTCCTCATGTAATGGTGTATTAACCTGTTTGTGATGCTCTGTGCGAGCCTTACCCTGGTGGTCTCAGTTAGTAGTGTATGGCCTTCTGTCCTCATGTAATGGTGTATTACCCTGATGGTCTCAGTTAGTAGTGTATGGCCCTGCTGTCCTCATGTAATGGTGTATTACCCTGGTGGTCTCAGTTAGTAGTGTATGGCCCTCTGTCCTCATGTAATGGTGTATTACCCTGTTTGTGACACTCTGTGCGAGCCTTACCCTGGTGGTCTCAGTTAGTAGTGTATGGCCTTCTGTCCTCATGTAATGGTGTATTACCCTGGTGGTCTCAGTTAGTAGTGTATGGCCTTCTGTCCTCATGTAATGGTGTATTACCCTGGTGGTCTCAGTTAGTAGTGTATGGCCCTGCTGTCCTCATGTAATGGTGTATTACCCTGGTGGTCTCAGTTAGTAGTGTATGGCCCTCTGTCCTCATGTAATGGTGTATTACCCTGTTTGTGACGCTCTGTGCGAGCCTTACCCTGGTGGTCTCAGTTAGTAGTGTATGGCCTTCTGTCCTCATGTAATGGTGTATTACCCTGGTGGTCTCAGTTAGTAGTGTATGGCCTTCTGTCCTCATGTAATGGTGTATTACCCTGGTGGTCTCAGTTAGTAGTGTATGGCCCTGCTGTCCTCATGTAATGGTGTATTACCCTGGTGGTCTCAGTTAGTAGTGTATGGCCCTCTGTCCTCATGTAATGGTGTATTACCCTGTTTGTGACGCTCTGTGCGAGCCTTACCCTGGTGGTGTCAGTTAGTAGTGTATGGCCTTCTGTCCTCATGTAATGGTGTATTAACCTGTTTGTGACGCTCTGTGCGAGCCTTACCCTGGTGGTCTCAGTTAGTAGTGTATGGCCTTCTGTCCTCATGTAATGGTGTATTACCCTGGTGGTCTCAGTTAGTAGTGTATGGCCCTCTGTCCTCATGTAATGGTGTATTACCCTGGTGGTCTCAGTTAGTAGTGTATGGCCCTGCTGTCCTCATGTAATGGTGTATTACCCTGGTGGTCTCAGTTAGTAGTGTATGGCCCTCTGTCCTCATGTAATGGTGTATTACCCTGTTTGTGACGCTCTGTGCGAGCCTTACCCTGGTGGTCTCAGTTAGTAGTGTATGGCCTTCTGTCCTCATGTAATGGTGTATTAACCTGTTTGTGACGCTCTGTGCGAGCCTTACCCTGGTGGTCTCAGTTAGTAGTGTATGGCCTTCTGTCCTCATGTAATGGTGTATTACCCTGATGGTCTCAGTTAGTAGTGTATGGCCCTGCTGTCCTCATGTAATGGTGTATTACCCTGGTGGTCTCAGTTAGTAGTGTATGGCCCTCTGTCCTCATGTAATGGTGTATTACCCTGTTTGTGACGCTCTGTGCGAGCCTTACCCTGATGGTCTCAGTTAGTAGTGTATGGCCTTCTGTCCTCATGTAATGGTGTATTACCCTGGTGGTCTCAGTTAGTAGTGTATGGCCCTCTGTCCTCATGTAATGGTGTATTACCCTGTTTGTGACGCTCTGTGCGAGCCTTATCCTGGTGGTCTCAGTTAGTATTGCATGGCCCTGCTGTCCTCATGTAATGGTGTTACCCTGTTGGTCTCAGTTAGTAGTGTACGGCCCTCTGTCCTCATGTAATGGTGTATTACCCAGGTGGTCCCACATAATGATATCTCATTATCCTCTTAGTATTAGGTTATGGCAATGAGTTCCTTAATGTCCTTGCACATTTTATTATTGTAACCCAGAACATTGAGCACCTTATTATCCCTATAAAGTATATGGTATGATGAGAATCACTCATGTAAAATTGTAAGCTTGTGATATCACCCATTCCTGTCCATCTCTCACCCATTCCTGCCCTTCTCTCACCCATCCCTGCCCCCTCCCAACCATTCCTGCCCATCTCTCACCCATCCCTGTGTATCTCTCAATTGTCCATGCCCATCTAGCTCCAGTCATCTCCCATCTCTTACCCATCCCTGCACCTCTCTCACCCATCCCTTCCAATCTCTCGCCTATCCCTGCCCATCTCTCACCCATCCCTGCCCATCTCTCGCCTATCCCTGCCTCTCTCTCCCCCATCCTTGCCCCTCTCTCCCCCATCCCTGTCAATCTCTCAACCATCTCTGCCCATCTCGCACCTGTCCCTGCCCATCTCTCACCCATCCTTGTCCATCTATCACCCATCCCTGCCCCTCTTAACCATCCCTGCCCCTCTCTCAACCATCCCTGCCCCTCTCTCAACCATTCCTGCCCCTCTCTCACCCTTCTCATCATCTACTCATTGCTAGTCCTCTCCTAACCACTAGAGGTCCACAGGCTGCTCTCTTGTACACAAAGTGCTCTATCTCTAAGCAATGAAGATCAAAATACTTGGCAAAATGTACTTTAACATGAACCACTTAATCCCATTTCATAAAAACACTGGATGCTACAAGTCTTCTTCTGGCACTAAACCTGCCGCCAAATCAGACAGATCCTGAACTTCTGCTGGTAAGGATTGGGTGGGCTTCCCAAAGTAATTTTGGACCTTGGTACGCACAGCCGTAAGGGGGAAAGAAGATGTCCTGGTCTTTCAAACAGTCTTCTTAGTCTTAATGGTAAAGCTGAGCCTGGACCTGTTAAATAACTTCTCCACACTCTTTTTCCATTATCAGTCTCCCAGGCCAGAAGGTTCTCCAACCGGTCCTTCCATTCCTTTGAAGTATCTCCTTCACTGCAGCCATGCCTTCATTAGCAGGGGCAGAGGCAGAAACCGGCTGTTTTATGATTCTGCCATCGCAAACATGCACTCGCTTGTGAATTGTGGTACTCTACTGGCTGTATCGTACACTGTAAAGCCTGTCTCTTCCACCAGTTTATCATGGTTTATGATAGCCTTCCGATAGCTTCCGATGACTACTGCTGACTTTTTTATAACTCATACTAACTTACCTCTATATCTCAACAGCCCTAATGCTCTTTCTCTCTCCGAGTTATAGTAAACAGTTATTATTAAACTGACCGTATTTCCTTCAGACAAAAACGGGAGGGGTGTGGGACACATGAACAGTGGAACTCTGTCACTCCGAGTCTGATGTTAGTAAGCTGCAAGCAGCGAGAACTCGTTTTCTCCATCTCTTACTATCAGTGTTCTCACTCTATGGCCAAAAAGCCTGTCCCTGAAGTAAATCAGAACTTCCTCTCTTTGTCACTCACACTAGTGGTTTTACTGTGTTTACTATATGCACTGATTACCATAGAGCCTTACGACCCTTACGACTCGCCATCATATAACTGTCTAAGAGACTCTATGGTAATTTACCATAGACTTGAGAGTCTTCGAGCGTTATGAGCCATAAGACACTATGGTAATCAATGTGTACAGTAAAACCACTAGTGTGATGAAAGGAAGTTCCGATTTACTTTATCTTATGAGAAATAAACAAGCCGCGTTCAGTTTTTACAAAAAATTAAAAACTAAACATGCTATATTAAAAACGGGACAAAATTTAAATTTATATTAAAAAGAAGGGACGGTTTGGAAATATGAAAAAAACAGTACTGTCCCTTTTAAAACGGTATGTATGGTCAGCCTAGTTATTATGAAAACACATATGCTGTAGGGCTTTTCTTGCTGAGTATAACAAAGGAAGTCCCACTGCTGGCAGACATTACAGTGTTACAACTGGTTTCCAGAGAAGTCGCATGCAGTTCAGCTGGTGCCATGACAGTTATTAGGTTACATTCTATGGGAGAAGTGAGTCACTGACTATAGTTCTCCATAGAATGTGATAGTAACAGCTCTAGCACATGATGGTTATTATGTTACATTCTATGGGAGAGGTGAGTCACTGACTACAGTTCTGTATAGAATGTGATAGTAACATCTCTAGAACATGACAGTTATTATGTTACATTCTATGGGAGAGGTGAGTCACTGACTACAGTTGTACATAGAATGTGATAGTAACAGCTTTAGCACATGACAATTATTATGTTACAGTCTATAGGAGAGGTGAGTCACTGACTACAGTTCTCCATAAAATGTGATAGTAACAGCTTCATTACTTCATGACAGTTTGATTATAGCTTTTGAATAAAACAGCTGATAGCAGAGAATGTGCCCTTGTTTTACTCAGCTCAAACAACCCTCCAATATACAGTATATTCTTATAATGTTTACTACTATTTTAACTTCCCTTTTTTGTTTTTTCAGCCACTTTCAGCAGCAATGCCCTCTAAATAGCTCACTTACCTTGCTTATTATGTGGCCTCGGCCCCAACCTCGACACTCTCCTTTCATTAGCTGTTGGCTGTCTCATGCCCAAGAACCATACTGGGATCCCACTGGACACCAATGCTAGCATCAAACAGCAAAGGATTGCATGATGTGACTGGAAATAGAGACCTCAAAAGTCAGCTGAAAAATGGGAACCCACTGAAGACTCCCAACATCTCCTGAGGGCCTCTCGCAGGCCCTGGGTAGGGTTGCCACATTTTCTTTAGAAAAATACCAGCAATTGCATTCCCTCCATAGACTTAACATTGGACAGAAGCCAATTTTTTACTGGCCTGCCGGTAAAATACCGGCTGGGTGGCAATCCTAGCCTTGGGTGACCGTCAGGGGGGAGCTCACTGCACAGAGCTCCCTCCTGCCGGACACCTCCTTGTAGCGTATCTGAGCAGAGCGGACCACGGGTAGAGGAGCTTCTGTATCATCCACCCCGGTCTGACAGGAAGCTGCTTGCCAAGCGCAATGAGCAACTTCCTGTCAGACCAGGTAGAGGATCAGAAGCACCTCTACCATGGTCAGCCACGCTACAAAGAGGGTATAGAAGGGCTCTGGGGGGGGGGGCAAAGTGACACACAGGGGGCTGGGGGGAGTAAAGAGACACCTGGGGGGGCAAAGTGACACGCAGGGAGGCTGGGGGGTAAAGAGACAAACAAGGGGGCTGGGGGGGAGCAAAGTGACACACAGGGGGGCTGGGAGGGCAAAATTCCAAAAAATATAAAAATTCTATCCCCCCCAGATTTGCAGGGGTTCCTACGCCGCTGTGTGTATCCATGTGTGTGCGTGTGTTTATGGATCAAGTTTGGCAGAGGTCCTTACTAGACTGAAACTTAGATCCAGAGCTATTTTGCAAACAAAACATTAGATCATTTAAGTCCCTTGTCTACTTGGATATGAAACACTTTTTTGAAAGAAGTACCCATGATTAACCCTTTATGGACTGGATGGGGTGGAGCTTCTGAAGCATTGCACACCCTTCTGAACCTTAACGCGTTCAACCTCTTTCATATAAATGCAACATGTAGTACAGCAACATCATTCCATTAGCAGCTAGACTGTATAATAATGTTTCCTAATATTGTGTGAAATGCAGAAACAGTAGGGACAGAAAAATAAAAACGGCTGAGATTAACCCTTTTGGGTGCCATAGAGGTATCCAACGCATTGCATTGCAATGCGTTGGATACCTCTGGCGCTCAAAGGGTAAAAGTTGTTTTGAGATAATCTAGTGGGCAGCTAAACGCTATGGCAGCCTGGCAGCATGACTACAAATACAATGTAACATAAAACTCATGTCTGCCAACCTGAAAACCAATAAAATATGAGCTACCAAATGATATGTGTCCCGAGTAACATAGTAAATTAGGTTGAATAAAGACACAAGTACATCAAGTTCAACCTTCGCCTCATACCCCAGTAACTGAGAATTTTTTAGCTTTCCTGCTACCAATTAAGTTAGTCTTTATCAGACCTTCCTGATCTGCCTACTGATAAACAGTATAACTCTGTATGTTCCCTTTTGAAAGAAATTAATCTAATCTTCTCTTAAATGTATCCATTGTATCTGCCATAACATAACAGACCTTACTGTAAAAAAACCCTTCCTCTGCTGAAGTCTAAACCTCCTTTCCTCTAATCTCAAGGGATGTCCCCTGGTCACCTGATCAGGCCTTGGAATAAATAGCTCACCACAGAGATCCTTGTATTGACCTCTCATATACTTGTACAATGTGATAAGGTCTCCTCTTAGTCATCTTTTCTCTACAGTAAATAAACCAAGTTTGTCTAGTTGTTCCTCATATGTCAAGTAGATAGCGCTACACCTTGTTTAAAAGGAAAACTGCAGGTGCCGCATAAGATATGTCCGTGACTGAATTCTTGTAAATAGTTCATTAAGATGATATTAAAAATGTTATCAAGAATTGCAGAGATGACATCCAGGGACAACTGAAGATGTTATCTCTAAAGGGATTGTAATGTTGAAAAAAAAAAATAACTTGCCGAGTCTTCTTTATACTATAAGAAACCCATTGCACTATTTCAAACCACTTATTTGTTTGTAGTTCAAAAGTTATGAGGTGGAGAAGGATCCCCCACCCACCCTTTCTGTCCGCGTCACTCAGCAGTTCTCTTTGACCCGGACGGATGCGGCGAGGAACAAACTTCAGTAAGCAAAGGAAAGTCTTGCCCTCTTTCGTCAAGAGGGCCAGGGTTTTCCTTATTCTTACTGAAGTTTGTGCCTTGCTGCATCAGTCGGGTCGCACTACACCATTAGAGATCCAGTGGGTAGAAGGGGCGGGAAGGGGGATTGTCATGCCAAGGCATTAGTTGGACCTTGCAGGGCCCTGGTATGTATAATTTGTTTATTTTGTGTATCTTATTGTACCTTTTAAAGTGTTAGCTAAATTAGCTGAGTACATAACATCATCAGAAACTGAATGAGCATCACCAGAGCAGAACGGAGTGTCATAAACTATATTGGACCCTCTGCTCTGATGGAGGTCATCCAGGGGACACCCAAATATTAGGAAATATGGAGAACATGGATATATAGTGTAAAATGGTTCAATTAAACTATATATTCAGAATGCCCAGGTTTTACCCTTGTGGTGGGTACCAAACATGCCAAGGGGTGGTGTTCCTGCTATGAGTTACAAGAATAGCCACTTTGCAACCAGTTAGACCCAGCATGTTTGGTGTCCAGATATTCACACAGAAATGAGGAATATGATTATTATAACATTATATAGGTGTGCTGTGGGTTGCATGTTTTGGGAAGCCTTATGATTTTTCAGGTACAACTCAGCAGTAACATCTTTGACAGGTCTGATTGAGTGGGCTGTAAACGGTGAAGCCAAACCCCTGACCCACCCCGGGGGGGTTTGGCCTCTTAGAAGGAACTGTGGAAACTATTTAATATGTGTTTTTTGGATAAAATAGGGAATTTCTTTGTAAAAACTGAAGGGGGATATACCATCTGAAGTTCCCAAGGACTCTTAAAATACCGGTAATTGTATTTAAGGATTTCTTGTGTTTCTCCCATTTTATTTTATGGACTGTTTTGTCAATGTGTAAGTCCTTTATTCCTGTATTTTTGTACCCAGTACTGTGAAGCCTTTTTTTTAGATTAAATGTTCAATTAATCAGCTCTTGTCTCTGTTCTCTAATATGAACTCACTACTCTGAAGGAAGCTCAGTTAGCACACGCTACTAAAGGGTTAATTCAATATGTCTGATTATTAAGGTGATTTTATACTGTAATTCTGTTGTGTTTGGGGTAACCAAAGACTCCCAGATATAAAGTCTTGGTGGGGGCAGCAAATTGTAGTACTGGGTAGATAGTGCAGGAGGGATTTCAGGGGTTAATGTGGTGGTTGCTAGGAATAGTAACAGGTAACCAGGGGTCTGGTATTGTTAACCCTCTCACTCCCACACTCTCCCCACTGTCACAGCAGGGCGTATAGCCTTAGCTTGTGACAGGGATCCTTCTCCACTTCATAACTTTTGAACTACAAAAAAGTAAGTGGTTTGAAATAGTGCAATGGGTTTCTTTTATTAGAAAGAAGACTCGGCAAGCTATTTTTTTTTTTTAACAACATTACAATCCCTTTAAGTAAAGACAGATGGGCAAAATTATGATTTTCTTGTCACATTAAGCTAAGTGGAGGGTTTTTATTAGGAAGTGTTGGTTCTACTTTAATTAATTTTGTTTCAGTTCACAACAGCACTAAAACTTAGAAGTTAGAAGCTAGGATTCCCCTGCTTTCCCCTGGTCAGTCTCTTGTGTTATTCCGGGATTTGCCAGATCAAAATAAAACCCTCTGAGATCATCAGAGAACATGTGAAATTGCCAAGAGGAGCAGACACCTTGATACATTGTGTGTTAGATTTATGTTTGGAGGGAGGTGTCTGTTAGCTCATCCTCTATGGGATTTCACATAATTAAACATATATGGTATCTGAGGTTTTGAAGTAGTCTCCTTGAGATAAGAAGGACTGGCAGAGAGCTGCGATTGCCAAGATGCTGTCCAGCTGTTATGTGCGGTGTGAAGCAGTTGTTAGATTATTCTCTTGTTCAAAGAGGAGTCATGTGATGACCGCTCCTTGTGAACACTGACCCTCCATTTAGAGTTCTAGTTATCATTCTACATAAAGTTAAATGTGGAAGAAAAATGCATGTATCCTTGCTAATTCATAATTTGCTGATTTATCAGCAGGTGAACGGTTTCTTGTAGTCCCTGATATAACAAGTCTCTTAAAGGGTCAGTAATGTCCCATAAAAAATGGTTATAGTTTTGTAAATGTTACAACATTAAACTATATGCTTCTAATCCTAGCGGTTTGAGAGATACTCGCTTTCAAACAGGGCCGGATTTACATCTCAGGAGCCTGTAGGCACAGAAATCTGATGCACTCCACCCCCATTGGCCATCTACACAATGCTCCAAATCACCATTTTGCCCTCACATTACCCCCCCATCATCTCAACATTGCCCCCATCAGCTCCATATTGCCCTCACATTGCCCCCATCATCTCAGCATTGCCCCCATCAGCTCCATATTGTCCTCACATTGCCCCCATAATCTCAACATTGCCCCCATCAGCTCTACATTGCCCTCACATTTCCCCCATCAGCTCCACATTGCCCTCACATTTCCCCCATCAGCTCCACATTGCCCCCATCATCTCAACATTGCCCCCATCAGCTCCACATTGCCCTCACATTCCTCCGATCAGCTCCACATTGCCCCATCAGCTCCATATTGCCCTCACATTGCCCCCATCAGCTCCACATTGCCCTCATATTGCCACCCATCAGCTCCACATTGCCCCCCATATTGCCCTCACATTGCCATCATCTCCACATTAAGCCTCACATTCTCCCCCCCCCCAATCGTTTCCTACTTCCCTGGTGGTCCAGTGGCAGGAGAGGTCTGTGCTTCTGCACAGACCTGTAGCTGCTGGAGCTCCCACGCGGTCTTCTCTTTAGTAATGCAGAGTGCTGGAAGATGATGTAATTTCCCAGCGCTCTGTATCACTAAAGAGCCGGGGGGGCTCAGCAGCTACAGGTCTGTGCCGAAGAAGGCACAGACCTAACAATGCGGCGGGCAGCACGGCTCGCCACTTTTAAAAAAATAATAATAATAATACCAAAAATAATAATAATAAAAATAAAATATCGATTCCAATGGCAGGAACCCATATGTGGGGGTGCCCCTGTTGGCAGATGCCTACTCTGCCTTATGGCAAATCCGGCCCTGCTTTCAAAGTTCCCCCCTCTCCCTCCCCTTCTCCTGACGTTAGCTCTGTGCTGACATCAGGAGATCCTGGTCAGGGGACCAACTGGCGGCTCTGTAGCAGAACTGAAGTCGCTTATAGGAAAATAATTACTTAATTGGAAAGATCTACAAAGTGTGTCTGGTAGACCTCAGAGCAACAAGACAGTCCGGATGGATCACAGAGAGGGACAATCTTCAGTGAGCATAAGTAAAAACCTGAAAATCCTGTCAAGGGGGGCAGGGTTTTCCTTTTGATCACAGTAAGATTGTCCCTTGCTGTGATCTGTCCAGTCAAGTGACCAGATTCCATATCTGAGGGGAGGTGGCTTACGCTAGGTAAAAGGTATGGGAGGGGGATAATTTATCATTCAATTACTCTTGAACTACAACTCTGACAGTATTGAAATAACACTCTCAATGGCCCAAATACTATGAAGATTAACTGGAGCTGCTGTTTTTGTGAAACATTACTATCCCATTAATATCAATTGCAGTATCTCATATGTAGGAGCTCAACTCATTTCCTCTTTGCTTTTATATATAAGGCACAGTATGAGAAGAGTATCGTACCGTAATGATACATGTCCCCCCCCCCATATGTTTTGGCTTTATTTCATATGCATTGTACCTCTTCCTGGCGCTCAAAAGGTTAAGCCATTCCAAGGCCGATCCCTGTCTTCTTTCAAGCAAGATTACTGTGTTGATAACAGGCTTCTGTTACAGACGGAAGGAAAGTTCTATTCGTGGCAATGGGATTCCTTTTGGCTGAGATGCAAATACAGACGTGGGGGGGCCTAGAGAATACATTAAAAAAAAAATGGAAAGACAAAAGTCAAAAGTTCTAGCGATCATCAATCGTTGAGGTTTTACTGCAGAAAATATTATTGTCACAGCTGAATTTAGAGAGATAAGTTGAAACCACACAGAAACAATTAGGATTTACGCTTGAATAGATCTGCCGGGAAAATCCTGGAAGAATTCTCTGGTAGCATCTGGGTAGTGAAAGGGACAAAAGATCTGGCATTAAAGGTGCACATTTAAAGCTAAAGAGGTGTAATTCGAGTGCTAATCAATTGCACATTATGGGGAAAACGAAAGTTCCCACTGTTTTAAATGTTTTTTTAAGTTCTTGAATGCTAGAGAGCAATGCACGGAGACCTCTCAAGCATTCAAGAGGTTAAAATAACTATTTAAAAGAGCAGTAAACATTTTCTATAAATAATATATATTGTAGGGCATCTCCTGTTGCATAACATAAGGACACTCCCACTGCTGATAGATGCATATTTCCAGAGTTATTACTGCTTAAACCTGTGTTTTTTACATTATCAGTGCCCTCTAGAGGTCAGATTCCAATGTGTTATTCTGCTAATGGAGAGGAAAGTCAGTGATTTACAGTTCTCCATAGAACGTGATAGAAACTGCTGAGTCACTTCCTGTCAGTTAGGACTATCAGGAAGTAAACACAGTAAATTCACTTCCTGTCAGTTAGAACTATCAGGAAGTAAATACAGTAAATTCACTTCCTGTCAGTCTGAATTCGGAGCTCCCCACTCCATTATAAGCCACGGTGTGGGCGGTCTGGGCTGCGCATGACTGCAACTCGTGCAGCCCTCTGTACTGTGCACGAGAGCTTCTGACAAACATACATTAGCAAATTATTATATAGGATGTACCAGTAGTTGGATACGAACTTGGCTATGACAGGAGCCATTACAGCTCCATCTAAAGTCTAACATTCAGAGAAACGGATGACACATCAGGTAATAACATCTTCCATCCCACCAGTGTGGTCAAACAACCATGACAGCTGCTTCACAAAGAAGGAGCTGATGTTAGGTAAAGGGGTAGGAGGGGGTTATACAATGTTAATATATCAATGTCAAGGTTTTAGTGAGAGTGACAACAGTGCTTTGTTATGTACAATAACGATAACGTAAAGCATTACAATTTCGATAATCCTTAGAATAGCCATATACCTGTCCCAAGTGATATTAAAGGATCAGTAAACTTTTTTAATGAAAAATTTAAAGGTTATAGAGCTTTTCCTGCAAAGCAAAACAAGGTCAGTTCCACTGCTGACAGTAGTTTTATTCAGATGTTACAAAAGGTCAAACAATCAGGAAGTGAATTTACTGTGTTTACTTCCTGATAGTTCTGACAGGAAGTCACTCAGCAGTTTCTATCACATTCTATGAAGAACTGTATGTCACTGACTTTCTTCTCCATTAGAATGTAACAGAATAACTAATTGGAATTTGACCACTATAGGGCACTGCTAATGTAAAAAAAATGGGTTCAAACTCTAATAACTTTGGAAATATGCATCTGTCAGCAGTGGGAGCACCCTTATGTTACTCAACAGGAAATGCCCTACAATATATGTTTTTTCATAAAACAAGTTTACTGCTCTTTTAAATTAATTTAGTGTTTTAGCTTCTACCACTTCCACTGGGAGGCTCTTCCAGTTATCTCTCACCTTGATTCTCACATTTCCTCTTAGCTATGAACACTCCAATATAATGCTGCAAAGTCATTTATATAGTTTACACATTTGCCTGGTTATTTTAACCATTTGCATATTCCTTTTAATGACTATCTTATTTAAACACTTGGCTGCTAGAGAAGGCAAAGAAATGCGTCGAGGATCTCTCTAGCATCCAAGAGATTACAAGTTGATTAACTCTCTGTGATGAAGCCACTATCAGTTCATCATGGACATTTCTAATTTTCATGTATTTTCTAGCTATATTGCATAAGCAGAGCCAGATTAAGCCTCCTTAGGCCCCTAGGCAGGATTCCAAATTGGGACCCGCAGCTAGCTTGCCCCACACACACACACACACACACACACACACACTCTTGATGCGATCCTTCCTCGATTTGCCCATTGTTTTTGTGGGTAGAGCTATTAGTATCAACTTAATAAAAGACAAGATTAATGCTTTTACCCCTTTGATACCAGAAAGGTCACCAAAGAATTGCATTAGGCACCTCCCTGGCATCCAGTCGGTTAAATATATTTAAACAAATGTACAACAGAACTTAGAATTTAAATTGGGCTACACTAGTGATACCACAGATCTTACAACTGATATGGGACTACACTAGTGACACCACAGAGCTTACAACTAAAATGGGACTACTCTAGTGACACCTCAGAGCTTGCAACTGAAATGGAGATACACTAGTGACACCTCAGAGCTTACAACTGAAATGAGACTACACTAGTGACACCTCAGAGCTTACAATTGAAATGGAGATACACTAGTGACACCTCAGAGCTTGCAATTGAAATGGAGATACACTAGTGGCACTTCAGAGTTTACAATTTAAATGGGGACTATACCAGTGAACCCACAGAGCTTACAATTGAAATGGGGCTACAGCAAAGATACCACAGAGCTTACAATTGAAATGGGGCTACACTAGTGATACCACAGAGCTTAGAACTGAAATGGGACAACACTAGTGACACCTCAGAACTTGCAATTGAAATGGAGATACACTAGTGACACCTCAGAGCTTGCAATTGAAATGGAGATACACTAGTGACACTTCAGAGCTTACAATTTAAATGGGGACTATACCAGTGAACCCACAGAGCTTACAATTGAAATGGGGCTACAGCAAAGATACCACAGAGCTTACAATTAAAATGGGGCTACACTAGTGATACCACAGAGCTTACAACTTAAAACTGGGCTTCCAGTGATACCACACAGCTTACAATTGACGGAACAAGGAGGGAACAAAGGAAAGACGAAGGGCATAATGGGGGAAGACTCCAATCTGTTTCTCCCTCTTTCTCTGCCCCCTAGTTTTTTTATCCACTATTTATCTGCCCCCTAGTCTGTTCTCCTGTCTTTTCTCTGCCCCCTAGTCATTTTCCCTCTGTTTCTCTGCCACCCTAGTCAGTTTCTCCTTATTTATCTGCCCCCCTAGTCAGTTTCCCCATTTCTCTGCCTCCTTAGTCAGTTTCCTCCTGTTTCTCTGCCCCCCCAATCTATGTTCCCCATTTTATTTCCTCCCAGTGTGTTTAACCTCTTTTCTACCCCTCTTGCTCTCCTGGGCTTTTTCCCTGTCTCCCAGTTTTACTCCAATCCTCCTCATTTTCCCTCTTTTTCCCCCAGTTTTTCCTCTCAATCCCCCCTTTCCTGCAGCCCCCTCCTACTTGACAACCTTTGCTTGCAAAGGAGAGGGCCGCATCCCTGGTGGTCCAGCAGCATGCGGTGCGGAAGAAAAGGTCAATGCCTTCTTTGGCACAGACCTCTATTAGCAGCTTCTGTGTGATCCTCTCTCCAATTATGCAGAGCGCCAGGAGATTGTCATATGCTGACGCTCTGCATTACTAGAGTGCTGGGGACAATGAGGGAGATGCATTTAAAGGTCTGTGTCAAAGGAGGCATAGACCTCTGTGGGTAGATCAGTCTAATATTCCCACCATCCAAGCTTTATGTTGCAGAGCCGGCCGGGCTTTGCAGGCTCCCCAATGTGACCGGGCCCTAGGCAGGTGCCTCAGTTGCCTTGCCCATGATACAGCTCTATGCATAAGTTAACAATTTGCATATCAGAGAGTCATGCACCCCATTTGGCACCTAAAAGGGGTAAATCTCTGTTAAATTTCATTGCTATGTTTGTTTCGGACAACTTAGCTGGGCAAGGCAGTTGTTATGCTCTGTCACATTGTATATTTTTATGTTTCCAAACTCTTTAATACAGATGTCGTTATCTTTCGCTATAAGTCATCTTGAACTCTCGTTTGATTTGAATTGTTTTAGCAAGGGTCTTGTGTTTTACTTGAACATTCCCCCCTGGTAACCAGATAGCTCGGATAATTCTTGCAATTTTTCTTGATCGTTAAATCTGCTTCCAATCAAATGTACATGCACCGGTTACATGAAAAAATCCTGAAGATGATGAAAAGGCGTCTGCAGTGGTTTCAAGCTGCCCTGTGTGCTAGAATTTACTGTGATGTTGGCCCATATTATATAGGGTGTGTGTGTACGAATCTACTAGCATAGGTCATTTTCTGCACTTACGCTTTAGTATAAAATTTATGTGGCTGCAATTCAGGTTATTTACAGGAATTTGATTGCTTTAGTGCACACAATACACCATTGTTAACCCTTTTAGTGACAGGGGGAGGGGTGCGTAACACATTTTGTTGAAATGTGCCTTTGGTCAAGAGATAATGGGGGGAGACTCACTAATCTGTGATAAGGTAGAGATGACTTCTCCAGTGATATCACTTCTCCAGTTCCTATGTTATTATATAGACCCTATGCACTAAGATCTCCAAGGTTGAAGAAATCTTAGTGCATTGGTTTTCATTTAATAACATAGGAATTGGATAAGTGATAAACTGGAGAAGTCATCTTCACCTCTTTATCATCGCTTAGTGAATCTCCCCCCAACATCTCCGGTAAGTCTTGGGGGAGATGCACTAAGATGTGATAAAGTGGTGAAAAGTGGAGATAACTTCTCCAGTGATATAATTTCTCCAGTTCCTATGTTATTCTATGGAGCCAATGCACTAGGATTTCTCCAGCTTTGGAGATCTTAGTGCATAGGCTCTATACAATAACACAGGAACTGGAGAAGTGATATCCCTGGAGAAGTTATCTCCACTTTATCACCTCTTTATCACGTCTTAAAGCATCTCCCTCAAGACTCATTGTAGAGGTTGGGGGAGATTCACTAAGCAGTGATAAAGTTGAGATGATTTCTTCAGTGATATCACTTCTCCAATTCCTATGTCATTCTATGGAGCCTATGCACTAAGATCTCTCAAGCTTTGGAGATCTTAGTGCATAGGCTGTATAGAATAATATGGGAACTGGAGAAGTGATATCACTGGGGAAGTCATCTCCATTTTATCACCTCTTTATCAAACCATAGCACATAACCCCACCCAGATGTCATATCTATGGGTGAGGATATGGAAATAGCTAGCAGTATTTTTAAACTGAAGCAGACAAAATACATGAGCCCACTCAACCCTTTAAGGACCAAAGAGGGGCATAATGCATTGCCACTTCTAGCGGTTGTTTTCCCCGTCTGTTCCCATGTGCTTCCTTCCTATCTCTCAGTACCTTTTCCTGTATTTGTCCTGCCCCTTGTGGCCTTTTCTGGTATATGTCTCTGTAGCTTTTATTACTTAAAGGGATAGTAATACTTCGTTTTATCTTTATTTTATTTTGTAGGCATTAAAAAAAACATGAAGAACGCTATAAGTCTTATCTCTCAAACCTTTATGGTTTGAGAGATATTCACAAGCAAAGTTTCCCCTCCCGCCCCTTTTACCTAGTGTAAGCCATCTCTTCTCAGATGTGGAATGCAGTCCATAGACCAGAGAGATAACAGCAGGGGACAATCTTCTTCCTATGAGAACAATGAAAACTCTGCCCCCTTGACAAGTTTTTCAGGTTTTTCCCTTATCTTAATTGAAGATTGTCCCTCTGCAATCTACCTGGGCACCTCCCTTCTGATCTGGCTGAGCAGTGTTACATCAGTAAAAGGGACGGGAGGAGGATACTTTATCATTGAAATACTCTTGAACTACAACTCTGACAGTAGTGAAATAACACTCTCCAAGGTCCAAATACTATGATGATTAATTAGAGCTGCTTTTATTATGAAACATTACTATCCTTTTAAAGGCATACTCCATTGTTCTAATAGTAGCCTCACAATTCAGGTGTTCCTATTCTGAGAAACCAACTCTAAAGCCTGTCCTGCCCATCCCATACTAGGTCCCACTCCACTGGGCATCAGTAATCTGGTCTGCAACAAACCCTTGCTTACAGTCATCTACTTTGACTTTCCCCATCCACACATCCATGCCTCTCACCCTTCTTCATAGGCTACTCTCACTTCTTGGGTTCTTGCCTTCTCGTCTCTGCATTATAGGTCTCTCCTATCCTGTGCTGGGCTACAAGAAAATGTACTTCAAACCCCAAACCTTAGAATAGCCATACACTACAAGAATATGTC
Organism: Rhinophrynus dorsalis; assembly: GCA_037306005.1. Classification (NCBI taxonomy): domain Eukaryota; kingdom Metazoa; phylum Chordata; class Amphibia; order Anura; family Rhinophrynidae; genus Rhinophrynus; species Rhinophrynus dorsalis. The sequence goes on from CM074720.1 coordinate 543,217,985, forward strand.
TCTGTAGCTCCTTTTTTGATATCAGGTAGTAGGAAACTCTGCCTGGAGTCTATGTTCTTTTACTCCAGCACAGACATCAGTTTATGTAACAGTAGGCAACGGACACTTCTCATTCTACTGTTATGGAACTTAAAGGGATAGTAATGTTTCATAATAAAAGCAGCTATAATTAATCATCATAGTATTTGGTCCGCGGAAAGTGTTATTTCAATTCTGTCAGAGTTGTAGTTCAAGAGTAATTTAATGACAATGTATCCCCCTCCTGCTCATTTTACTGATGTAACACTGTTCAGCCAGATCAGAAGGGAGGTGCCTAGGTAGACTGCAGAGAGGGACAATCTTCAATTAAGATAAGGGAAAAACCTGAAAAACTTGTCAAGTGGGGCAGGACTTTCATTGTTCTCATAGGAAGAAGATTGTCCCCTGCTGTTATCTGTCTGGTCTATGGACTGCATTCCACATGTGAGAAGAGATGGCTTACACTAGGTAAAAGGGGCAGGAGGGGAAACTTTGCTTGTGAATATCTCCATAAAGGTTTGAGAGATAAGACTTATATAGTTCTTCATGTTTTTTTAATGCCTACAAAATAAAATAAAGATAAAATGAAGTATTACTATCCCTTTAATGTTGTCCTGGAAGGGGGCTGAGCAGAAATGGGACAAACATTTAACATCTGGTCCTACTCCTGTCCTAGGTAATATTGGTCATATGATCACCCTATCAGCGTTACCAGCACAAAGATTCCCCCAGCATGACAAGCAACGTCCCTGATTACCCTCTAACCAGGAAGGGGAGTGGCTAAAGAGAAAACATAATTGCTAATTAGGGCGTAATGCAAGAAAGTGGAAAAGTCGCTATTTTATAAAAAAAATACATTTATGCGCTGTTTGTGATTGCTCACATATTGATGCAAGAAACCTATCAATGCCTTGATACTGAATTGCACATGCTCCTAAATTAAAGGGATAGTAATGGTTAATTTTAAGTTGATTTAATATTGTAGACATTAAAAAAAGATTAACATCGATGTAAGTCTTATCCCTCTAACCTTTATGGTTTGAGAGATATAACTTGCTAAAGTTACCTTTTCCTGGCTGTTTTACTCAAGTCTGCCATCTAGCTGACAGCTGCAGATTCCAGTCATTTGACCAGACAGAGGCTCTTCAGCAGAGCTGAAATCAAGCTATTTAGAAATAAATACTTAATCGGAACGGTCTACAAAGTGTGCTTACAAGCCAGGCACACTTTGTAGACCGTTCCAAATGAAGAATTTATCTTTAGATATCGTTATATCAGCGCTGCTGAAGAGCCACATCTGGTCAGGCGACCAGAATCTGCGTCTGATAGCTTTACAGCTCGTCAAGCAGAAAGGGGAGGGACCGGAGAACTTTATTTTCCTATATCTCTCAAATCATAACGGTCTGAGAGATACGAATAAGTGCAAGTACTCTCTTTTAATTGTATTTACCGTATAGTTAATACTTTTTTCTGACATTACTATCCCTTTAACAAAAAAGTTAGACAGACGGATGAAAATGTGTGCTAATTGCTTTGGTGAATTAGGCGCAATTGCTAATCCTCTCACAAAATGCCACTCCCACTTTTTGCAAAGCATTCGCTAACAAAATTAGCAAACGTTCACTAAAAACATGCGCAATTCAGTAGGATTTTGGTGCTAATCACTCTATCATCAAAAGTACACTGTAAATACCGATTGCACACGTTTCTTGCGTTGCACCCTTAGTGTCCAGGAGGGGGAGCTTCTTTGAACATTTTGAATGTTAGAGACGCCTCACGTTAGTGACTTCTCTAACTTCCAAAGGGTTAACATTACACTGTAATTATCATGAATTACTTGGCCCTGCTTGAAGCAGCCAAATTGCTTGCTCAGAGCCATTACGTGAACCCCTCTTCTCCTCCCTGCAATTTCCATGTCAATCCTAATTCTGCTCTTTAGTGCATTAATAGATGAGAGTTGGTACCGTGTTAGCCGTAGAAATACAGGAGGCAAACATTTAGTAAAGTTGATACCTTTATTGGCAAACTAAAGAGATTTAAAATGCAAGCTTTCAAGAACTCTTAGGTCTCTTCCTCAGTCATGTTATACAGATAAATATAAAAACGTATCTCTTAAAGGGATAGTAATACTTCATTTTATCTATATTTTATAGAAACGTATGTATGGGGTTAGCTGCTTCCCTTGTTCAGAGAAGAATTGTCTGGCATTTTGTGGCTGGACTGTCATTTTGGCAGGACCTGTATGATATGCTTCAGAATATTTCTTCTCTGTGTATGGCATTTGTTAGCTAAAAGAGATTGCACCCTGGGCGCGAGGACACAGTCCCAGTGAGCTTTTGCATACCCTTGCAGGCTCATGAGTCTAGTTGAGCATCTCTGACTTCTTCTACTATATTTTATTTTGTAGGCATTAAAGAAACATGAAGAACGATATAAGTCTTATCTCTCAAACCTTTATGGTTTGAGAGATATTCACAAGCAAAGTTTCCCCTCCCGCCCCTTTTACCTAGTGTAAGCCATCTCTTCTCAGATGTGGAATGCAGTCCATAGACCAGACAGATAACAGAAGGGGACAATCTTCTTCCTATGAGAACAATGAAATCCCTGCCCCACTTGACAAGTTTTTCAGGTTTTTCCCTTATCTTAATTGAAGATTGTCCCTCTCTGCAGTCTACCTGGGCACCTCCCTTCTGCTCTGGCTGAGCAGTGTTACATCAGTAAAAGGGGCAGGAGGAGGATACTTTGTCATTGAATTACTCTTGAACTACAACTCTGACAGAGTTGAAATAACACTCTCCAAATTCCAAATACTATGATGATTAATTAGAGCTGCTTTTATTATGAAACATTACTATCCCTTTAAATACAAGTACACATTACATTGTTTATAATATCGGATTTCCATTATAAACAAAGTAATGTGTACTTGTATTTAAGAGAGACGTTTTCATATTTATCTGTATAACATGCCTGAGGAAGTGATGTAAGAAGACTTGAAGGCTTGCATTCTAAATCTGTTTAATTAGCCAATAAAGGTATCAACTTTACTAAATTTTTGCCTCCTTTAGTGCATTGCTTTATTATAACGTATAGAATTGCTGGGCTTGGCTAAGAGACACTATCCAAGTGCATTATAGTTCTGACCTCTGAGACGGCCCTAGGGAAGGTCTTTTGTAACTTGATGTCTTGATTTGGACTGTGCTGTTTAATATGGCCAAATTGCATTAGGAGGGGATACGTATGGAAGTTAATGTATCGTGACCAACAGGAGTAATACTGGATCCAACTTACTGCATCTTAGGGGACAAACAGAACTCAAATTCTCATTGATTAATTGCCTTGAATGTCAGTCTAGCATTCAGAGGGTTAAAACGCCCATTTAAACGAGTAAAAAATTGTATTTGCCCCATGGTTCATTTTGTTTGCCCCAGAATTTCTCCCCCTTCATTGTGCACATGACGCTAGGAGCAGGGGCAAATCCATATCTGGTAGCTTTCTTCCTTGGACCCTTCAGAGAGGGCACATGGTCTGGGAATTGGCGTGTCTAAATAACATCAATAACAGGATAAAGTGGGTGGGGCTTAATTGGGTGGGTGGGATTGAAAGGAAAATGGTGGGGTTTGACAGGAAGAGAGCAGAACAGGGGGAGGGAAGTGGGCGGAATGATGAAAAGTGGGAGGAGTTACCCATGAATCTCACCACAGCCAGTGAATCGGCATCTGTCCCAGGAGACCCTGTAATTAACTATAAATACCAGACAGAGCCAGAGAGTTCCCAGGTAATGCAGAGGGTGCAGTTGTTCCAGGACCCAGCATCCAAGGGGGAGACTTCTGCCCCGAGGTCCAATAATTTCTAGTTATTCATCTGTGAAATTATAAAAACCAGCGCCTGCCTTCTTTAAGTTGACCAGACTTTATTTTATTTTTACAAGCAGATGATAAAAAACATTTTCTGAGTATATTTCCAACAGAGTATACTTGCATTGTAACATAGTAACATAGTGGCAAGTGAAGCCCCAAGTGGGTAGAACAACTCCTTCCTGACTCCAAATGGCAGTCAGTTATTTCCCCGGATCAACACCATATCTGCACTGAAGCCAACTGTCATAATTCTCAATATTGTTCTGTGCTAGATAGGCATCCATTGCTTTTTTTGAAAGCAGTTGCAGCATCCAGAGGCAAAGTATTCCATAGCCTTACCGCCCTTACTTTAAAAAACCCTGGCTTTGTTTTAGTCAAAATCGCCTTTCTTCTAGTCGTAATGGATGACCTCTCGTTCTTAGCTCAGCTCTTTGAGTAAATAATTAATTGGCTAGTTCTTTGTATTGATCTTGAATGTATTTGCATACCTCCCTGTCCCTTTATAGGAGGGACAGACCCTCTTTGAGACCCAAACCCCTCTGTCCCTCTTTCCCACCCTGGGTTCCCTCTTTTTAGGAGATCAGACTGTGTGGTGTATATATAAGTGTATCACCCTGGTGTCCCTGTGTTTAGGTGATCAGACTGTGTGGTGTGTATAGAAGTGTATCACCCTGGTGTCCCTGTGTTTAGGAGATCAGACTGTGTGGTGTATATATAAGTGTATCACCCTGGTGTCCCTGTGTTTAGGTGATCAGACTGTGTGGTGTGTATAGAAGTGTATCACCCTGGTGTCCCTGTGTTTAGGAGATGAGACTGTGTGGTGTGTATATAAGTGTATTACCCTGGTGTCCCTGTGTTTAGGTGATCAGACTGTGTGGTATGTATATAAGTGTATCACCCTGGTGTCCCTGTGTTTAGGAGATCAGACTGTGTGGTGTGTATAAGTGTATCACCCTGGTGTCCCTGTGTTTAGGAGATCAGATTGTGTGGTGTGTATATAAGTGTATCACCCTGGTGTCCCTGTGTTTAGGTGATCAGACTGTGTGGTGTGTATAGAAGTGTATCACCCTGGTGTCCCTGTGTTTAGGTGATCAGACTGTGTGGTATGTATATAAGTGTATCACCCTGGTGTCCCTGTGTTTAGGAGATCAGACTGTGTGGTGTGTATAAGTGTATCACCCTGGTGTCCCTGTGTTTAGGAGATCAGATTGTGTGGTGTGTATATAAGTGTATCACCCTGGTGTCCCTGTGTTTAGGTGATCAGACTGTGTGGTGTGTATAGAAGTGTATCACCCTGGTGTCCCTGTGTTTAGGAGGTCAGACTGTGTGGTGTGTATAGAAGTGTATCACCCTGGTGTCCATGTGTTTATGAGATCAGACTGTGTGGTGTGTGTATAAGTGTATCACCCTGGTGTCCCTGTGTTTAGGAGATCAGACTGTGTGGTGTGTATATAAGTGTATTACCCTGGTGCCCCTGTGTTTAGGAGATCAGACTGTGTGGTGTGTATATAAGTGTATCACCCTGGTGTCCCTGTGTTTAGGAGATCAGACTGTGTGGTGTGTATAGAAGTGTATCACCCTGTGTCCCTGTGTTTAGGAGATCAGACTGTGTGGTGTGTATATAAGTGTATCACCCTGGTGTCCCTGTGTTTAGGAGATCAGACTGTGTGGTGTGTATATAAGTGTATCACCCTGGTGTCCCTGTGTTTAGGAGATCAGACTGTGTGGTGTGTATAGAAGTGTATCACCCTGGTGTCCCTGTGTTTAGGAGATCAGACTGTGCGGTATGTATATAAGTGTGTCACCCTAGTGTCCATGTGTTTATGAGATCAGACTGTGTGGTGTGTATAAGTGTATCACCCTGGTGTCCCTGTGTTTAGGAGATCAGACTGTGTGGTGTGTATATAAGTGTATCACCCTGGTGTCCCTGTGTTTAGGAGATCAGACTGTGTGGTGTGTATAGAAGTGTATCACCTTGGTGTCCATGTGTTTAGGAGATCAGACTGTGTGGTGTGTATATAAGTGTATCACCCTGGTGTCCCTGTGTGTAGGAGATCAGACTGTGTGGTGTGTATATAAGTGTATCACCTTGGTGTCCATGTGTTTAGGAGATCAGACTGTGTGGTGTGTATATAAGTGTATCACCTTGGTGTCCATGTGTTTAGGAGATCAGACTGTGTGGTGTATATATAAGTGTATCACCCTGGTGTCCATGTGTTTAGGAGATCAGACTGTGAGGTGTGTATATAAGTGTATCACCCTGGTGTCCCTGTGTGTAGGAGATCAGACTGTGTGGTGTGTATATAAGTGTATCACCCTGGTGTCCATGTGTTTAGGAGATCAGACTGTGTGGTGTGTATATAAGTGTATCACCCTGGTGTCCCTGTGTTTAGGAGATCAGACTGTGTGGTGTGTATAGAAGTGTATCACCTTGGTGTCCCTGTGTTTAGGAGATCAGACTGTGTGGTGTGTATAGAAGTGTATCCCCTGGTGTCCCTGTGTTTAGGAGATCAGACTGTGTGGTGTGTATAGAAGTGCATCACCCTGGTGTCTCTGTTTTTAGGAGATCAGACTGTGTGGTGTGTGTATATAAGTGTATCACCCTGGTGTCCCTGTGTTTAGGAGATCAGACTGTGTGGTGTGTGTATAAGTGTATCACCCTGGTGTCCATGTGTTTAGGAGATCAGACTGTGTGGTGTGTATATAAGCGTATCACCCTGGTGTCCCTGTGTTTAGGAGATCAGACTGTGTGGTGTATATAGAAGTGTATCACCCTGGTGTCCCTGTGTTTAGGAGATCACACTGTGTGGTGAGTATATAAGTGTATCACCCTGGTGTCCCTGTGTTTAGGAGATCAGACTGTGTGGTGAGTATATAAGTGTATCACCCTGGTGTCTCTGTGTTTAGGAGATCAGACTGTGCGGTGTGTATATATAAGCGTATCACCCTGGTGTCCCTGTGTTTAGGAGATCAGACTGTGTGGTGTGTATAGAAGTGTATCACCCTGGAGTCCCTGTGTTTAGGAGATCAGACTGTGCGGTGTGTATATAAGTGTATCACCCTGGTGTCCCTGTGTTTAGGAGATCTGACTGTGTGGTGTGTATAGAAGTGTATCCCATTGCTCCACAGCCATAAAACTCACATTAATATTTGTATAAACATAATTATATGTGTTTATAAATTAGTCTGTGTAAATAAAATACCTTGATGTTGCTCTAGATCATTTATTAAGTTACACAAAGAGGTGTCAGTAGGTCATGAAATCACCTATAAGCTACTGGTAATGCCCCGTCCACCAGCCACGCCCCCAGTAACACCCCCGAAAACAAAAGTGTCCCTCTTTGGCCATTTGAAATGTTGGGAGGTATGTGTTTGTAAATGGTAATCATATCACCTCTTAGACGTCTTAGACCCAGTTTGGCTAGTCTCTCTTTATAACTCAGATCCTCCAATCCCTTTATCAGTTTTGCTGCACGTCCCTGCACTTTTTCCAGTTTAAGGTATTTTTTAAGAACTGGTGCCCAAAACTGTACTCCATATTCTAGATGAGGCCTAACCAAGGATTTATACAGAGGTAGGATAATATTAGCATCCCTTACATCTACACCTCTTTTTATGCAGGCTAGTACTCTATTTGATCTTGCAGCAGCTGAGTGACTCTGCACACTGCTGTGAAGTCTATTGTCTATCAGTACTCCTAAATCTTTCTTTAATGAGGATTCTCCAAGTGAAAAAGGAAAAATATACTGTTAATGGTACTGTGATGACAGAGACAACAGAGGAAAGGGATTTGGGAGTAATTATTTGTAATGACTTAAAGGTAGGCAGGCAATGTAATAAAGCGGTGGGGAATGCAAGCATAGAAACATAGAAACATAGAAGATTGACGGCAGAAAAAGACCACCTGGTCCATCTAGTCTGCCCTTTAGTATTCCTTTATTGTTATCTTAGGATAGATACATGTTTATCCCAGGCATGTTTAAACTGTGTTACTGTGGATTTATCAACCACCTCTGCTGGAAGTTTGTTCCAAGTTTCTACTACTCTTTCAGTGAAATAATATTTTCTAATGTTTTTCTTGATTTTTCCTCCAACTATCCTCAGATTGTGCCCCCTTGTTCTTGTATTCAGATTCTTATTAATCACACTTCCCTCCTGAACCTTGTTCAGTCCTTTAACATATTTAAAGGTTTCAATCATGTCCCCCCTTTCTCTTCTTTCCTCCAGACTATACATATTTAGATCTCTGAGTCGTTCTTGATAAGTTCTATGCTTTAGACCTTCCACCATTTTTGTAGCTCTTCTTTGAACCCGCTCAATTTTAGTTATATCCCTTTGCAGATGAGGCCTCCAGAACTGTACACAGTATTCCAGATGTGGTCTCACTAGAGCTCTATACAGAGGGATCACAATCTCCCTCTTCCTGCTTGTTATACCTCTAGCTATGCAGCCAAGCATACGATTTGCTTTCCCCACCGCCTGGTTGCATTGGTTACTCATCTTGAGGCTGTCAGAGATGACCACCCCCAAATCCTTCTCTTCTGAAGTCTTTGCTACCACAGAACTGCCAATACGATAGTCAGATTGAGGGTTTCTTTTCCCCAAGTGCATTATTTTACATTTGGAAACATTGAACTGAAGTTTCCATTGTTTTGACCACTTATCTAATAGTGCCAGATCATTCTCCATATTACAGACACCTCCTGGAACATCAACCCTATTACACACTTTTGTGTCATCAGCAAACAAGCAAACCTTCCCTGCCAAGCCTTCCCTTATGTCACTTACAAACATGTTGAACAGAACAGGGCCCAGAACAGATCCTTGTGGCACTCCACTTGTAACCAGTCTCTGCTCAGAATACACTCCATTAACAACAACCCTCTGGTTTCTGTCCTTCAGCCAACTGCAGATCCACTGAACTATCCAGGGGTTAAGTCCAATTCTTGATAATTTATCTATCAGCTCTTTATGGGGAACTGTATCGAAAGCTTTACTGAAATCCAGGTAGGCGATATCCACAGCACCACCTTCATCCAGCACTTTAGTTACATAGTCAAAGAAATCAATGAGATTAGTCTGACAGGATCGGCCCTCAGTGAAGCCATGCTGGTTTGGGTCCATCAGGTTGTTTTTTGTTAGATGGTCAATTATCTTCTTCTTTAGAAGAGTCTCCATCATTTTTACCACTACAGATGTCAGGCTGACTGGCCTGTAGTTACTAGCTTCTTCTTTACTACCCTTCTTGTGAATGGGTACAACATTGGCCATTCTCCAATCATCAGGAACTTCTCCCGTAAGAAGGGACTGGTTATACAGATTAGTCAGGGGGCCAACTATGACAGATCGGAGTTCTTTAAGAACTCTAGGGTGGATTCCATCCGGACCCATCGCTTTATTTGACTTTAGCCGGACAAGTTCCTCTAGAACATCGGCCTCTGAAAACACTGGGGCTAAAATTATACAACTAGAGGCAATGCTGTGTTCAGCCATTTTCTGATTATGAGGGCCGCCGTCTGAAAAAACTGAGCAGAAGTAGTTATTCAGATGGTCAGCGACCGCCTTTTCCTCTTCTATAAACTGATTTTTTCCGTTGTTAATTTTTGTAATCCTGCAGTTTTTCCTCTTCCTGTCACTGATATATCTGAAGAAGGTTTTATTCCCCTTCTTAACAGATTTGGCCATTTCTTCCTCTTTTGAGGCTTTAGCAGCATTTATCATCTGTTTAGTCTTCTTCTGTATAGTTTTATACCCTTCTCTGTCCGCTTCACTTCCAGTCTCTTTATATCTCTTATAGGCAGACTTTTTATCTTTCACTATAGCTCTTACCTCTCTAGTAAACCATAGTGGATTTCTCTTTCTTTTCCTCTTGCTAATTTGTCTAACATGTAATCTTGTTGCCTTTAAGAGGACTTCTTTGAGTGTCTTCCACTGAGTACTCACTCTCGGTGTTTTATCCCACCCTTTTAATTCTTTCTTTACATATTCTCCCATAATCTCAAACTTCGTCTTCCTAAAGTCCAATACTTTGGTTGCAGAATGGGATTTCTCGTAGTCAGTCTGGATTCCGAACCACAAACATTGGTGGTCACTGGAACCTAGATTTTCTCCCACCTTCACCTCAGATACCAGGTCTCCATTTGTGAATACTAAGTCTAGGATATTGTCCCCTCTAGTTGGCGCCTTCACCAGCTGTTTTAGGGACATCCCCGTCAGGGCTTCTACGATGCTCCTACTTCTACATGTGGACGCACAAGGGATATTCCAATCAACATCAGGCATGTTGAAGTCTCCCATAACTACTATATCTCCCTTTACTGCCATTTGGGTAATCTCGTCCACTAGCATGTTGTCTTGCTCTTCAGATTGCCCCGGAGGCCTGTAGACTGCACCTATTCTTGTAACTGATCCCTTTTTATTCTGCAGACAGATCCAGAGAGTCTCCAACTCTTTACATGAATTCTGGATCGCTGTGGATTTTATGCTATCTTTAACATAAATGGCTACCCCACCCCCTCTTCTCTCAGCCCTATCTTTCCTATACAACGTGTATCCCGGAATGGCTATTTCCCAGTCATTACAGTCCCTGAACCATGTCTCTGTTATTACAATCAAGTCCAAGTCATCTCTACAAACTATTGATATTAGCTCACTGAGCTTGTTGCCTAAGCTGCGAGCATTTGTACACATTACACGAAGAACATTACATTTATCACCAACAACAACTCTATCTACCGCACCATCATCTACCTCACCAACATCTGTATGTAAAGCACCAGCAACTTCCTGTGCACCAACATCTGTATCTATCACACTAACAAACTCAGAACCCTGGTTCACCAAAACTGTTCGGGGACAGAAATCAATCTTCTCAATGAAATTCCTGCCCCCTCCATCTAGTTTAAATGCCTCTCCAAGAAACACCTGAACTCTTCTCCAAGTACCTCAGTTCCTCTGTGTGACGGGTGCAGACCATCTCTCTTGAACATTTCTTTACATCTCCACCTTCTACCACTGTGACTGACAAATCCAAAACCTTCTTCTTTACACCACTGTCTTAGCCAACCATTGAACTCCAGGATACGAAGTCTCTTACTATTTTCAGAGCGGACTGGCAAAATCTCTGAAAAAGTGATAGAGTCTGTCATTCTGCTCAGCTCCAGGCTGAGACTTTGAAATTCCATTTTCACCTCTTCAACACTTTTCTGGGACAAATCGTTTGTACCGAGATGAATGATCAGATCAACTTCAGTCTCCTTTGTTGCAGCCTTGACAATATTTGAGATGCGTCTTTTATCCCTGCTTGCAGTAGCACCAGGAAGACATCTCACCTCCTTCAGTCCATCCTCATTCTGCCCTAAAGCAACACCTCTAACAATCGAGTCACCAACAAGGAGATGCTTTCTCTTCTTTTTAAGTCCATTTTCTGCTCCTGACTGCTTGTTACAATTCTCTCCTTTGGGACTCACAACATCCCGTACCTGAGTATCTGTGCTTTTATCTTCTGAAATCTCACTTTCCAATTCAGACAGGACACCAAAGGGATTACACACTGAAATACCAACAGTGTTGTGCTTCTGCTCCACAACTCTCAACCTCCCTGAACCAACTGTCTTCCACACAGCCCTTCTCTTCATGGGCCGTTGGGGCTGCGGTGGTGGATTACATGGTTGCTTGACTTCACACTCTAGCTGGGAAAGATTCACTTCTTTTGATTGCAGATAACACACCAAAGACTGCAGCCTGGAAATTTCACCATACAATGTGGACAGATGCAAACATACTGGACAACACCCCAAACTCCAGAGAGTACTGCGGAACACAACAGCCAGACAAGTGTTACACTGCACCAAACCAGACATCTTAGAATTAAAGCAGTTACTCACCAAACTGACAAAACCAATGCCTTCACCAAACTCCTGCCGTTTTCAAACTACTGCAGTTTTTGAAACTACACACTTCTGTCTGTCTGCTGCACTTGTGTCTGGCTGCAAACTACTTACAGAGTAAACTCACAGAGTTGAAACCTCCTATAAATACACCTACTGCAGTTGATACGCTAACGAAGCGAGCCAAGCCTTTTCTTATGCTAATCTAATGAAACCAGTTACCAGCTACACCCAAATAGACACCTATGCACACTATGCAGAAACCAAAACAAGCCAAATACAAACTTAAGCACTAATGATCCAAATTAACCAAAGTAAATAAACACACAATTCAAACTAAATACTAAATGCAACACAATTCCAAGTACTACAACATAAGCAGTATTAAAGAATGATAGTAAGATTTTTTTTTTTTTTTTTTTTTAAGTTTTTTGTCTACAATAGAAAAGAAGAGAGAAGTAAGAGTGAAGTAATAGTAATAGCCTGAGCTTACCTCAAGCTTGACTTAAGTACTGCAGTTTTTGAAACTACACACTTCTGTCTGTCTGCTGCACTTGTGTCTGGCTGCAAACTACTTACACAGGGTGCTGGGTTGTATAGCTAGGGGCATTAGTAGCAGAAAAAGGGAAGTGATCATGCCACTCAACAGATCTCTAGTTAGACCTCACCTAGAGTATTGTGTACAGTACTGGAGACCCCATCTCCAGAAGGATATAGATACTCTAGAGAAAATTCAGAGAAGGGCTACTAAAATGGTGACTGGTTTACAGGATAAGAAATATCAGGATAGACTAAAGGATCTGAACATGTATAGCTTGGAGGAGAGAAGAGAGAGAGGGGATATGATAGAAACATTAAAATACATGAAGGGATTCAACAAAGTGCAGGAGGGAAGTACAGTTCAAAGCAGTAACAATGTTAGGACAAGAGGCCATAGACTAAAACTAGAGGGCCAGAGGTCTGTAAGAAAGTTTTACTTCACTGAGAGGGTGATAGATAAGTGGACTAGCCTACCAGCAGAAGTGGTAGAGGTTAATTCAGTGAGGGAATGTAAGCATGCATGAGAATACATAAGACTGTCCTGAACAAAACACAAGATCAGGGCCAAATAAGGTTTGAGGTTTTTACTGTAGGAAAATGGGCAGAATAGATGGGCCGAATGGTTCTTATCTGCCATCAGATTCTGTGTTTCTATGATTTGTCATTCACCCCCATTATCTATTTGAATGTTGCAAAAATGTCAACAGTTCTGGAACATTTCTTGTTCAGAAACAGCTTTCTAGTGATTCTGCAGGCAATGGCGTTTTTGGAAGGAAGTGGGTAAAAGTCAACTAAAAATAAAGAACACAAATGCATTCACACATTGCTTTAAAAAATAAAAAGATAGCGGAAATGGAATCGGGAACTGTATAAGTATATAACCAGGGAACGGGAACTGAATCAGACGCTTGGTTTCAATTGGCCTATGATAAAAGCAAACCGAAAAAGTTCTGGGGCACTAAAACTGAAGTATAGGGGAGCAATAAAGATTATCGTTGATTTAAATGGGGTCTTTATTGCATTTAACCTCCCTAGCATTCAAGTGGTTAAAAATCCCATTTAAATCAAAGAAAAGTATTTTTTTACACAGACTAATTTATAAGATATATACAGAAGTTTATACCCACATTACTGTGGATTTTATTGATGTGGAGCAATCTGATACACTGATATATACACCACAGTGTGATGTCCTAAACAGAGGAGCAGAGGGATTTGGGTGTCAAACAGGGACTGTCCCTCCTATACTGTATAGTTCCAGTCCTTATACACAGACACATGCAGACTGTATACTATACAATGCCAGGCCATATATAAATAGTTTGTCTTACATGCTCTACAGTGAGCTATGTACATCATGGAGATGATTGCAGGAACTGGCACCTCTATTTACAGACAGACTAACAAACAATCTGCTCTCTTTCTCGCTCTCTGTGCAATATATAAATACAGTCACAACCATGTCTCTGCCATTTACCAGCTCAGCTGAAGCCCTGCTCTGCACTGCCTGATCATGTCTCTGCCGTTGTTCCAGTTTCCCAGCAAGTCAGCTCCCCGGCATCCTGCCTGCTGATTGGTTAGAAATCGGCTCACTTGTAGTAATTGGCAGGGCTGTGCAGGGTCACAGACAGGAAATAAAGAAGCTGCATGTGAGTGGTTTATTGTAGCGAGCCCATAACCCTGTATCTATGTGCTGGGAACCATGATGCATAGTACAGACTTGGACCATGGCCTTCCAGCTGTAGCTTGAACATAGTTCCCATCATCTCAGCTGCTCAGTGTGTGTGTGTGTGTGTCTCTGTATGAGTGTGTGTATGTGTCTGCCAGTGTGTGGGGGGCATGTGTGTGTGTCTGTGGTGTAGGAGTGAGTGGCAGCCATTTTTTTTTCAGCCTTAGATAGTGGTGGACGGGCTGGATAGTAGAGGCGGGCCAAAAATCACACTCCTATTGAAACACCCAATGGGAGCAGTAACCCCTCCTTACTGCCACCCCTGGTTGTGTTTTGCCAGGCACAAAGTCTTCTTTTATATATATATAGATGGCGTTAAAGGGGAACTCTCACCTTAGTCAACCTTGACTTTCTATTACATATCAGTGCTGTAGAAGCTGCAATCCTTTTTTCATTTGCACTGTAAATCATCGTTATTTTCAGAGCTATTAGCATTTAAAGTCTGGATCATGACAACACTTTGTTTCAGGCTTCAGGTACAGCTCTGGCCTGCATCCTGTCAATCTTGCACACTTCCCCTCCCCATGTAGTCCCTCCTCTCCTCCAATCACACAGGATTCCTGCAGATAACCTGGCGCGCTCTCTAACCAAAGTGGTTTCAGGTCATTGTTCATACACAAATGGAGCACGTTCATGTGCTCCATCCTTTATAATCAGTGCCAGTCCGCTTGCCTAACTAAAAATAGCCACAGAGGCAAGCAGAATGGCACTGATTACAAGGGACGGAGCGCATGAATGCATGTATAGGTCTACTAAGGGGCGGGGACTCACCCTGTGCACACATCCAATCGGAGACTAGCTGGAATAAGCCGGACGCATGCACAGACCTCTGAGAACCAGAGATGATGCAGCAAGGCCCAAAATGAGGGAAGGCAGCCAACCGTCCAATACGCACCAGAAGCAATAGGCCGCAGAAAGGTCCCAGGTACTGGCTCACGGCTCAAAACCCTGACAACTGCCAGCTCCCAGTTCCAGTGCTTCCTGGTAGATACAGATACCCCATATATACTGTCTGGCCCCCAACTTAGTTTCACTGGTAGTCACACAGCCCCATAGAAGCATGAATCAGGAGGGGCTCCGCTCCTCCGGCTGAACAGCCAAAAAGTCTGTAAGCAGAGTGCCTTGTCACAAAGAGGAAATGGAATAGCAGACAGGGTTACTCAGTGTAACGGTTTTAACGACACTCAGACCAGAGGTTAAAATAAAACACAGTTTATTTGAGAGAAAACAAGGAACACTGCCTCCTAGGGGCTAGAATAGGTAATAGCACGTATATAGATAAGTATAATGGATGTCTTACAGGCACAATATGGCTTGGGACAATATGGATGTATAACAGGAATCAATAGTGGTATAAGGGTTAATGCCCAATACAAGCAATCAGTCTCTGTTGTGGTGTGATTAGCCAACGCCCAGTAGATGGTAACAACAGTCCAGGTAGTGGTGCCAGATGGAAAGCACTTAGCAGTGAGACAGAACTGAAACACTACAGGAACAGGCGTTCAGTGAAATACCCAACAGTATAGCAAGAGCTGACCGGAACCAGAGCCAATAGCACCCCTTAGATGCGTTAACAGAGTCAGAGACACTGCAAGAGCTAAGTGGGACCATAGCCAATAGCACGTAACGGAGTTAGAGACACTGCAAGAGCAAAGTGGGACCGGAGCCAATAGCACCCCTTAGGTGCGGTAACGGAGTCATAGACACTGCACAAGCTAAATGTAACTTGAGCCAGTCGCACTCTCCTGGTGCGGTAATGAAGGCACAACACTGCAAGCTGAATGAGACCAGAGCCAAGACACCCTTCCGGTGCGGTAACGGAGACACACACTGCAAGAGCTAACGGAATGCCCAATAGCACCACGCGGTGCAACAACTGCTAAGGTGTAAGGTGGAAGCACCGTAAACGGAGGCCATGATTGCTCTGCTAGTGTTAACGGACAGGCTCGGTAGTGGAGGCAACGAGCTCAGCAAGTGTTAATGACAAGCTCAGTATCGGAGGCAACAAGCTCAGCAAGTGTTAACGGACAGGCTCGGTAACAGAGGCAAAAAGCTCAGCAAGTGTTCACAGACAGGCTTGATAACGGAGGCAACAAGCTCAGCAAGTGTTCACGGACAGGCTCAGCAGCGGAGGCAACAAGCTCTGCAAGGGTAAAGTGGGTGATCAGTCTGCACAGCACTGCATGCACAGTTCAGAATGTCGCCAGGCGACGTATATCAGAATCTCGCAGGAACACAGGAAGCAGGTCAAGGAGCAGGAACGCCAGCAAAGCCGGGTCAATCACGGAGCAGGAACGTCAGCCAAGCCGGGTCAATCATGGAGCAGGAATGTCAGCCAAACCGGGTCAATCACGGAGCAGGAACAACAAGAGTAGTCAGACGGGCCAAATCGGTACACAGGAACGCAGGAACACAGCAACGGATGAACAGGTACGGGAACACCACAAGCGGGCACCTGACAGGTGCCAGAGGCCCGGTATATGAAGGGACACCCTGGGCGGGCCAATCAAGCTCCTCCAAAGAGAGAGCACCACAGCAGAATCACGGGAACTGTGATACTCAGACCCTTCGTGCCAACACATCTGTTTTTGAAAGCACAATTTTGAAACTAAGTTCCCCATCTAACACAAAATGTCATCCTGGCCAATCCTCTCCAGCCTAGATTTGCTGTTGCTTACTATTTCCTCTGTCTGCATTGTGCCAAAGAAAGCCAGGCTAAATGTCAGGTTTGCACACAGAGTTGCACACTCTGGGCAGCACCACCAACAGTTGGCGTAACAGTGACAAGGAAACCGCACGCTTACCATCCCAGAACTTAGAACCCCTATGCATGTCTCTAATGGCCATCCACACCAAAAAATCTTTAGTAATGTCCCTCCACCACCGCAGCTTAAAACCAAAAACCAATCCTGCCAACCAGCCTGTAGTGGCTGAAGGAGAAACCCTTGATCTGCCTGTGACGGATATCTGTACTCAGATTGACTAGCTCTTCCAAAAATGTGTTTCCTTAACCCAGAACAACACTTGGTAACTCCGCTAGTCAGGAACCAGAATCATAGCTCCATTCACCCAGTCACTTAGGCAAGACTCAGTGTAGGCTGAACGCACTATGGATACCGCAAGCAGCCCCAAGCATCAGACAACACTAGTGTCTTGGGGTTAGAATCAGAATTGGGTTTATTTCAAGACATCATGGGCAATTTATACAGTTCTTGGGGACAAAATGCACATACTATCAGATGAACCAATGGGTAGGTGGTGAAATGATACAACGGGGCCAGACATGAGTGAATTAACTATACAATGGTTATGGGTGAAGGGCAGACAATGGGAATACACATACTGTGTGATGAACCTATGGGTGGGGGGACCACAGGAGATGTGTTATACATAACTGGAGGACATTAGTATAATGGAGGTCTCCACAGGGGCAGGGTTGGATTTATATCTCAGGAGCCTGTAGGCACAGAAATTTGATGCTCCCCCCCCCGTGAGCCATCTGCACTGGACACCTCCACAATGCTCCTAATCTCCACGTTGCCCCCCATCATCTCCATATTTCCCTCACATTGCCCCCATCATCACCACATTGCCCCCCATTAGCTCCAGCTTGCCACCATCATCTCATATATCTCCCTCACATTGCCCCCCCATCATCTCCATATACCATATTGCCCTCACATTGCCCCCATCAGCTCCATACTGCCCCCATCATCTCCATATACCATATTGCCTTCACATTGACCCCATCAGCTCCACATTGCCCTCACATTGCCCCCCATCAGCTCCATATTGCCCCCATCAGCTCCACATTGCCCCCACAATGCCCCCCATCAACTCCATATTGCCCCCATTAGCTCCACATTGCCCTCACATTGCCCCCATCAGCTCCATATTGCCCCCATCAGCTCCACATTGCTCTCACAATGCCCCCCATCAACTCCATATTGCCCCCATCAGCTCTACATTGCCCTCACATTGACCCCTATCAGCTCCACATTGCCCTCACATTGACCCCCACCACATCAGCTCCAACTTGCCCCAGCATCTCTGTATTGCCCCCCATCGGCTCCAACTTGCCCCCATTAGCTCCACATTGCCCCCACCATCTCCATGTTGCCCTCACATTGCCCCCCTTCAGCTCCAACTTGCCCCCACCATCTCCATGTTGCCCTCACATTGCCTCTCCCCCTCCCATTGTCCGTTTCCTACCTCCCCCCGTTGTCCATTTCCTACCTCCCTGGTAGGAGATCTGTCATCTGTCTGTGCCTCCTTTGGCACAGTCTTGTACTTGATGGAGCTCCCGCGCAGTCTCCTATTCAGGAATGCAGAGCGCTGGGAGATGATGTCATCTCCCAGCGCTCTGCATTCCTAAAGAGGCGACGAGGGAGCTCAGCACCTACAGGACTGTGCCAAAGGAGGCACAGACCTGTCCTGCCGGGGAGGTAGGAAATAGACAACGGGGGGGGGGGGGCAATGTGAGTGGGTGCCACAGGCACAGCCAGCGAGGTGGCTAGTTTTTTTGTTTTTTTTAAATATTTAAAAAAACAAATCTGAATGGCAGGCTCCCCTCGGTGGCATGCGCCTGTAGGCAGGTGCCTACTTTGCCTAATGGCAAATCCGGCCCTGCACAGGGGGTCAAAGGACTGTACACATGAGTATATCACACATAATTACATCACTACATAACTGAATGATAATCTTCAGTCCACAGCATAATTCTCTCTACAAATACACTACCCTGTTCCTGTGCCAGTCTGTAGGGTGGGGGCTTGGCCCCAGGGCCCTCCAGGTGCCCAGGGCACAGAGGCTTCCGTGACAAGGGGCAAACGTTGCAGTGATTAGACTTAGGGGGAAGCTATACCCCGTTCCAAGGCCAGGTCTATACTCTGTGAGAAGGAGGCTGGCTCTCAGCCCTCTCCAGGAGCCCCAGTGATGGTGTCAGGGCTCAGGCTATCAGCCTGTTTTTGACTCCTTTCAGTTTCCTTACCTTTCTCTGAGCTGCAGCCGCTATTGGTTCATGTGGGTTTTTAAATGAGGCGGTCCCTATCTTCCCCGTTCGATTATTCGTGCTCAGTTGTTGTTTGATCCAGTTTGCTAGTTCTGGTTCCTGACCTCAGCTCATATTTTTTGACTTGGCTTCTGTCTTCATTCTGGCTTCTGACCTCCCGGCTTTATCTGACCTGATCTGCCTGCCCTCCGTGGTTCCTGTTGCCCCCGTTAAGTTTTGGCTTGTGTGACCTCTCTCCTGTTTCCTCTCCTATAGTTCCGTCTGCCCCTGGTACCTCAGATTGACTGACTCCTCTAGGCTCTCCGCCGCCGGTTGCTTTGATTCCCCGTGGGCTCATGCCCATCTGCAGATTGGGTGCTTGCCTTCTCTGTGGTGCCTTGGCCTGTTGCACCTTCCTTTCTCGGGCTTCATGGTGACTGCTGTTTCCAGCCATTCGGAGTTCCATGTGGTGCCTCCCCTTCCTCTCTCTCCTCTTGGTGGCTCTGCGAGCTCGGATCTCTCCTGCAGCCTAGCCTGAGCGCCAGACGCAGGCTATTCCCCGCTGGGATTGTCGGGCCTCCGCTTCCGTTGCTTCCCTGTGGTTCCTGAGGGTGCTCTGCTGCCTGGGCGGCACACCACAGGTTCTAGGGTACTTGTGGGCTTATTGAGAGTGGGGTCATTCCTCCCTGACTGCTGTTTCCTCAGCTGATTATTGCAGCAGGTGAAGGTTATAACCCCCTGGGGTTTCTGGCTTCTTGGTACTGATATTTGTGGCCGTCTCAGCCGTCCAGCAGTTCTATGGTTTTCCTCCCTGGGGGCTTTCCTCTGAGGTCTGAGGTATTTCTCCCTTGCTGGTCCTCTCTCTGACTTACGGAGGTGGGAGCAGGGGGCAGGGTACCTGCCTTAGCTTGTCTCGATTTCCCCTTGGGGGTCATCGGAGGTAGGCTGGATCGGTGGACTGGTCTTTGCCCTAGGCTTCTGGTGGTCCTATCCCACTTTCCTCGGAACTTGTATCCTTTCAGAGCCTGACGTTCCCAGTCTCTGGTCCGTTGGTAGAAGGATTTCCTTCTACTGTTGTATTTCCACTGGGGTATCAGGGATCTGATTTTTGGGGTCTTTTACTGGCCTCTTCTAGTTTTGAGGGTTATGCTTCCTGGTATTCCTGGCATCCTGATCAACTAAGGATCCACTCTGTATTGGAGGACTAGGTTGCGTCCATCCTGGACAAGGTCCCGGCTCAACCAGGGTCAGACATCTGGCTTCACGGCCAGCACCTATAATTCGGCTTTGGCCGCAGCAAGGAGACAAGGGTGACTGTCACTGATTCCGAGCATCACCCTCTAGCGCCGCACCCTAGCTGCTTACTTAGTCTGTCTACGACCAATGGAAGCAATGAGTAAATCTCCAAATACTCAATCCTCCAGATCATTTCCTTATTGTCCTGCTTGAGGTGAGACCACAAGGGGCCTGACCAACAAAGATACAATGTCCTGCGTGCTGATTCCTACACCCCCACCAGAAGGGGGGATCCCACAGCTGTGCTCTACTCCATCAAACCTAGGTTTCCTGCCCCCACTTGGTCAGAATCCCCCCAACTCCCATCCCGGCTCCAGACAAAAATTGTCCAGCCACCGCAGTAGGGGGCAAGGTCATGACGATAGCTAAGCCAGTCTCTGCAGTATTCCCATCCGAAGAACTAATCCCCCCCCCCGCACCAACCCCCTGGCTGAACCCCAACCTCCCAGCCTTGTTCAACTGCCCCACTGGTGTTCACAGAACCACTGTCTGACACCCCGGTCTTCTTCCACTGTTTATTGGTAGCTACAGAACCACACATACACTTTCTAACACCCCAACCTTGTTCCACTGTCCCACTGGTAGTCACAGAACCAAGGATACACTGTCTGACACCCCAGCCTTGTTCCACTGTCTACTGTTAGCCACAGAACCATAGATACACTGTCTGATACCCCAGCCTTGTTCTGTTGTCCACTGGTAGTCACAGAACCACACATAGACTGTCTGACACCCCAGCCTTGTTCCACTGTCCCACTGTTAGTCACAGAACCATAGATACACTGTCTGACACCCCAGCCTTGTTCCACTGTCCCACTGTTAGTCACAGAACCATAGATACACTGTCTGACACCCCAGCCTTGTTCCACTGTCTCACTGTTAGTCACAGAACCATAGATACACTGTCTGACACCCCAGCCTTGTTCCACTGTCCCACTGTTAGTCACAGAACCATAGATACACTGTCTGACACCCCAGCCTTGTTCCACTGTCCACTGGTAGTCACAGACCCATATACACTGTCTGATACCCCAGCCTTGTTCTACTGTCCACTGGTAGTCACACAACCACACATACACTGTCTGACACCCCAGCCTTGTTCCACTGTCCACTGGTAGTCACAGACCCATATACACTGTCTGATACCCCAGCCTTGTTCTACTGTCCACTGGTAGTCACACAACCACACATACACTGTCTGACACCCCAGCCTTGTTCCACTGTCCACTGGTAGTCACACAACCACACATACACTGTCAGACACCCCAGCCTTGTTCCACTGTCCCACTGGTAGTCACAGAGCCATAGATACACTGTCTGACACCCCAGCCTTGTTCCACTGTCCACTGGTAGTCACAGAACCACACATACACTGTCTGACACCTCAGCCTTGTTCCACTGTCCACTGGTAGTCACACAACCACACATACACTGTCTGACACCCCAGCCTTGTTCCACTGGTAGTCACATAACCACACATACACTGCCTGATACCCCAGTCTTGTTCTACAGTCCACCAGTACTTACATTTGTTCTGTGAATCCCCTGTACTTCTTCAGGGTCCCTATGGTTCTACAGAACAGTGTTTGGGAAATAATGCCTTAGAACTTGCAACAGTTGGATCTCTAGCTGTTAAGGACTACAACTCCCCCTATTCTTATCTAGTCATTGGGTGGTTGGGGGTGATGAATATTGTATTCTTTAACAGCTGGAGAGCCAAATATTGCATACAAGCCTGTGTATCTATAAAGTAGTATACACATGCAAAAGCTAAATATTCACACAATTCCTGCTATGAGAAAGTATGTCAAAATACAGCAATGAAGCAGAGTACTTCAAGGACACATATTGTACTTGATATAAATAAATACACAAGAGCAGACTTTGTAAATAAATTCAAGAGGGTCTAGACACAATATCAAAGACTAAATTCTCCTGAGCAGATCCCAGTAGCAGACAGGGAGACCTATAGGGGGCGATAGAGTATCAGACACAGGCAGACAAGGGGAGACGCGCACAAACCTATGAGAATCAGAGACCAACACAAACCTATACAGCATTAAAAGATAAACACAGACAGTCAGACACAGGGAGACGTGTGGGGAACACAAGCACAGACTGGGATTTAAAAAACTGCTGTGTAATAGACACAGGTTGGAAATACTAGACGGACAATGCAGATCTGTTAGACTGCAAAATGCATGGGCAGGAATCAGAGTGAGGGGGTCACAGATAGAAATATACTGGTGCAGAACTCATCCTGACATTGCCAGCCCTTGTGCCAATGTGATGGCAGAACTGCAGACGCAGGAATACCACTGATACACGTTAGTTGATACATTGTATTCAAGGATCGGATTCCTGGCCTGAGTGGAAATTGATGACAAGGTTCCAATCAGAGAACGAGACAGTCTGGGGATCTGGAATCAGACGCAGCGCAGACAGGAGCGGATTGCACCAAGGGAGCCCATTCTGAGACACGAGGTTCTGTTCCGTGCCTATGCCGATTACAGTGCTAATGGAGAAACTCATCATACAGATCTGAGCACCTGGCATACCAGACGCTGTAACCTTGGCACCAGCACCTGCAGGTGAGTTACAGTAAGAGAGGCTGCGAGGGGGGCGGGGTACTTATGTGTCCAAGATGAACTTGTAAACTGGTATTAAGCACCTGCATGTGCACTGCAAAAAGAAAGTATGGGGGTGGGGTGCGAGGATGTGCAAGAGCTGGGGACTTGAGAACTGGTACCCAGCATCTGCAGGGGAATTACTATAAGGAATGTCTTGGGGGGGGGGGGGGTAGAAACTTCTGTGTCCAGGAGAACTCGTGAAACGGAACACATTAAAAAGAGATGGTCTAGGGGTGGGGGTGGAGACTTTTGTGTGTGAACTTGTTATCTGGTACTCAGCACTTGGATTTTGTGAGGATGTGCAAGAGCTGGGAACTTGAGAACTGGGAACTTCAGAACTGATACCCAGCATCTGCAGGTGAATTAGTATAAGGAATGTCTGGGGGGGGGGTAGAAATTTCTGTGTCCAGGAGAACTTGTGAAACGGAACACATTAAAAAGAGATGGGGTGGGGGTGGAGACTTTTGTGTGTGAACTTGTTATCTGGTACTCAGCACTTGGATTTTGTGAGGATGTGCAAGAGCTGGGAACTTCAGAACTGGTACCCAGCATCTGCAGGTGAATTACTATAAGGAATGTCGGGGGGGGGGTAGAAACTTCAGTGTCCAGGAGAACTTGTGAAACGGAACACAATAAAAAGAGATGGTCAAGGGGTGGGGGTGGAGACGTGTGTGAGAACTTGTTTTCTGGGTACTCAGCACTTGGAGGTGAAATAATCAGAGAGGCGGGAGGTGAAGGTGATGAGGAAAGGGGGGATGATACTTTTGTCCAAGAAATGGAACACAAGTTACAAAAAAATATGGCCTGGAGGCGGGGGAGTGATCATTACAAAAAGATGGTCTAGGGCAGTGGTTCTCAATCTTTGTTTTGCTCAGGGTACCTCTAACACATGATCTAGAACATTTGGGGCACCCCTAACATATTTAATGTAATTTATCAAGGGCATAATGAAGGGTACAATTCATAAATATACAGTTATTAATAGGTCTTACAATCATAATAGCAAAACTAAACATATTGTTCATAACAATTTCCATAAATCTTTATTTAAAAGTTAATTTTTGTTAGTCTTCATAGAAAACACCGGGCACCCTAAGCTGATGTCCATGGCACACCAAAGTGCCACGGCACCCTGGTTGAGAATCACTGGTCTAGGGAATGGGGGGGGGGAGTGGAAGCAGCAAACTGTTTTTGGAAGATTATAGACTGGAGAACTTATTTTTAACCCCTTAAGGACTTCGTGACGTGCTATAACCGGCATGGTCCTTATACCCTTAAGGACCAGTGACGGTCATAGCACGTCACGTACTTTTTACTTACAGCTCTCTACCGGGAGCACTGTAAGTAAAAACTGGGCCTAAAATTGATCGCTCCAAGACCGGAGCGATCTCTCTTAGGCCTCAAAGCGGCGCGCCGGTATGTGTAATAGGTCACGTGTACTGGCGCGTTGGCAAGGATCAAAGCGGTCCTTAAGGGAAGGTAACTTCCCTGGACCGCTGGTCCTTAAGGGGTTAAACATGCACAAATGTATGAAAAACAGAAAGTAATGTTTTGAATTGTAACTCGTATGTTTTATTTTTGTTAATAAAGATTATTTTTAATGAAAAAGAAAAAAAAGGAAATGGAAGAGAGAGAGACATGTCCAAAGCAACTGCAACCTAATAAAAAGTTATGGTCTGTGGTTGAGGTGCAAAGGGGTGGGCTGCAGGAATGAGGAATGGCCACTGATTTGCCTGTTCAAGGGGAATTTGAAAACCGATGCCCAGCACTTTTCCCATCTGCGCTACTGCACGTGCATGTCACAAACATGTGCCAAATCTACAGTCTCTTAACCCTTTGAGTGCCAGAGGGATACGGAATGCATTGCAAAGCCTCTTGCACTCAAAGGGTTAAGAACAAAACCCTGCCAACTATTCTTCTTATAGGTATTAACCATTTAATGCCACAGAGGTCTCCAACACATCCAAAGCAATGCCGTAACGGTCACAAGTGCAAATCTGCAACAAAAATAAACACACCATATTAATAAAGTGTAGGATACCTTTCTGGCACGCAGAGGGTTAAAAAATCTCAATTGGCCTTGTTCTCGTGGTGCGGTTATTTAGCGTCAGAATCCTCCACTTTCGCATTGTAAAGTATAGCCTCTCTGTTGCATAAACATTATAGCATTGATCTTCATTAACTGTAGATTGGAGTATGTTAACTTTTTCATGAGTCATATTAAACTACAACCTTTACGTTACCTTTTTCTAAGGGTCAATGAGAGGTTTTTGAGCCCTCTATCTTCTGGCACCTGGAAGGTTGAGAAGAGTAAGTGACTCTTAATTTGTATAACATAGTAATTTACATAGATAGCTGCCCTTCATGCAGCAGTCAGGCGTACCTATATCATTACCGTGTGTAACAGAAGCACTTACCTAGGTAGGAGTCCATCACACAGCAGTCAGGTGTATCTATATAATTACTGTGTGTAACAGAAGCACTTACCTAGGTAGGAGTCCATCATACAGCAGTCAGGTGTACCTATATCATTACCGTGTGTAACAGAAGCACTTACCTAGGTAGGAGTCCATCATGCAGCAGTCAGGCGTACCTATATCATTAACGTGTGTAACAGAAGCACTTACCTAGGTAGGAGTCCATCATGCAGCAGTCAGGCGTATCTATATCATTACCGTGTGTAACAGAAACACTTACCTAGGTAGGAGTCCATCATACAGCAGTCAGGTGTATCTATATAATTACCGTGTGTAACAGAAGCACTTACCTATGTAGGAGTCCATCATACAGCAGTCAGGCGTACCTATATCATTAACGTGTGTAACAGAAGCACTTACCTAGGTAGGAGTCCATCATGCAGCAGTCAGGCGTACCTATATCATTACCGTGTGTAACAGAAGCACTTACCTAGGTAGGAGTCCATCATACAGCAGTCAGGTGTATCTATATAATTACTGTGTGTAACAGAAGAACTTACCTAGGTAGGAGTCCATCACACAGCAGTCAGGTGTATCTATATAATTACTGTGTGTGACAGAAGCACTTACCTAGGTAGGAGTCCATCATACAGCAGTCAGGTGTGTCTATATAATTACTGTGTGTAACAGAAGCACTTACCTATGTAGGAGTCCATCATACAGCAGTCAGGTGTACCTATATCATTACCGTGTGTAACAGAAACACTTACCTAGGTAGGAGTCCATCATACAGCAGTCAGGCGTACCTATATCATTACCGTGTGTAACAGAAGCACTTACCTAGGAAGGAGTCCATCATACAGCAGTCAGGCGTACCTATATCATTACCGTGTGTAACAGAAACACTTACCTAGGTAGGAGTCCATCATACATCAGTCAGGCATATCTATATCATTACCGTGTGTAACAGAAGCACTTACCTAGGTAGGAGTCCCTCATACAGCAGTCAGGCGTACCTATATCATTACCGTGTGTAACAGAAGCAATTACCGAGGTAGGAGTCCATCATACAGCAGTCAGGCGTACCTATATCATTATCGTGTGTAACAGAAGCACTTACCTAGGTAGGAGTCCATCATACAGCAGTCAGGTGTATCTATATAATTACCGTGTGTAACAGAAGCACTTACCTAGGTAGGAGTCCATCATACAGCAGTCAGGCATACCTATATAATTACTGTGTGTAACAGAAGGACTTACCTAGGCAGGAGTCCATCATACAGCAGTCAGATAAAGCCATATAATTATTGCTTGTAACAGAGGGATTCCCCTAAGTAAGAGTTCTTCATACAGCAGTCAGGCGTATCTACTTTTTGCATTACAAATGCATTCAATAAACCTGAATGGATCATAATGTACACCATTGCACATTGTATACTGAAACAAGTAGCAGCTGAACAGAGATCAAAAACAACTAAACAGTGTATGTTTGAAGAAACCAACCTAGATACGTTCTTTTGCTAAGCAACTTATGAAGCACTTTCTCCCAGGGTATAACTTCCCCTTTAATATTGATTTTATTGTTATATTGGTAGAACGTGGGCTTCCGATTCCAACATGTGCTTTGTGACCTCCAAATGACATATTTTTATTGATGTCCATTAATTAAACCTCACAGCAGGATATGTTTCTAACTTGTTAAGATGGGGGAAGGGGGTGGATTTAAATGACCTACTGTTTGCATTGCTGTCTGTTTAACTGTTTGTGTGCAGGTGTGTGAGCAACGTACTGTGGAGCAGTGTGTTGCATAGCCCTCTGGCTCCCAAAGGGTTAACATTATATCAGAATCACGTTGGATATGAAAAGTAAATGAATGAAAGCAAATAAACATTATGGTGACCTTGAGAAAGTTACTGTGTACCTAAGTATAGACAAATGTACATCGTGTATACTACATAGTGAGGCTGGTGTATGTAACGTGATTAAGGGGCAAACCAACTACACACAGGTGTTAGATAAAGGTTGTGCTGTTTTAAACGGGTTTTTGATCCCCTGAATACTAAAGAAGCCTGAAATGCAAATTCTTTGGTGCCAAGAGAATTCACTTACAGTTCACAGTGTATTAGAATCCTTTATCCACACACTGGAAACATTACATTCCAGATGAGCCACAGAATATGTTTCTTTAGATCACATTCATCCATGGGGACTGCCCCGGAGACTCCAGTTTTAGAGATAATTACCAGGTCTCCGGGGACCGAGGCGGACTCTCTGGTGATGGTGAGTTTCCTGTGAGACTCTGCCCACCCGGCAACTCCCAATTTCCGCCCACTTCTCCTACCTGCCCCATTCCTCCCACTTCCCACCCACTTCTCCTCCTTCCCACCCTGTTCCTCCCACTTCTCCTCCTTCCTGCCCTGTTCCTCCCACTTCTCCTCCTTCCTGCCCCATTCCTCCCACTTCCCACCCACTTCTCCTCCTTCCCACCCTCTTCCTCCCACTTCTCCTCCTTCCTGCCCTGTTCCTCCCACTTCTCCTCCTTCCTGCCCCATTCCTCCCACTTCCCACCCACTTCTCCTCCTTTCCACCCTGTTCCTCCCACTTCTCCTCCTTCCTGCCCTGTTCCTCCCACTTCTCCTCCTTCCTGCCCCATTCCTCCCACTTCCCATCCACTTCTCCTCCTTCCTGCCCTGTTCCTCCCACTTCTCCTCCTTCCTGCCTTGTTCCTCCCACTTCCCACCCACTTATCCTCCTTCCCACTCCTTTCTACCCACTTCCCTCTCATTTCACCTCCTTCCCACCCTGTTCTGCCCACTTCCCTCCCACTTATCCTCCTTCCTGTCCCGTTCCTCCCACTTCCCACCCACTTCTCCTCATTCCCACTCTGTGCCTCCCACTTCCCACCCACTTCTCCTCTTTCCCACTCCATTCTGCCCACTTCTCCTCTTTCCCACTCCCTTCTGCCCACTTCCCACTCACTTCTTCTCCTTCCCACTCTGTTCTGCCCACTTCCCTCTCATTTCTCCTCCTTCCCCCTGTTCCCCCACTTCTTACCAACTTCTCCTCCTTACCACCCGGTTACTCCCACTTCCCACCCACTTCTCCTCCTTCCCACCCTGTTACTCCCACTTTCCATCCACTTCTCCTCCTTCCCACCCTG
Source organism: Rhinophrynus dorsalis (assembly GCA_037306005.1). Lineage (NCBI taxonomy): Eukaryota > Metazoa > Chordata > Amphibia > Anura > Rhinophrynidae > Rhinophrynus > Rhinophrynus dorsalis. The sequence goes on from CM074720.1 coordinate 543,246,514, forward strand.
TTACTCCCACTTCCCATCCACTTCTCCTCCTTCCCACCCGTTTACTCCCACTTCCCACTCACATCTCCTCCTTCCCACCCTGTTCCCCCACTTCTCACCAATTTCTCCTCCTTCCCACCCTATTCCTCACACTTCTTACTCACTTCTCCTCCTTTCCACTGCGTTCTGCCCACTTCCCACTCACTTCTCCCACCCACTCTGTTACACTCACTTCTTGCCCATTTCTCCTCCTTCCCACCCTTTTCTGGACACTTCTTCTCCCCACCCTATTCTGCCCACTTCCCGCCCATTTCTCCTCCGTTCTACCCTGTTCTGCCCACTTCCTACTCACTTCTTCTCCTTCCCACCCTCTTACTCCCACTGTTACTCACACTTCCTGCCCACTTCTCACCCTTCCCATCCTGTTCCTCCCACTTCCCCCCACTTCTCACCCTTCCCATCCTGTTCCTCCCACTTCCCCCCACTTCTCACCCTTCCCATCCTGTTCCTCCCACTTCCCCCCACTTCTCACCCTTCCCACCCTGTTCCTCCCACTCCCCCCACTTCTCTCCCTTCCCACCCTGTTCCTCCCACTTCCCCCCACTTCTCACCTTTCCAACCCTGTTCCTCCCACTTCCCATCCACTTCTCCTCCTTCCCACCATTTTCCCCCACTTCCCACCCTCTTATCCTTCTTCCCACCCTGTTAATCCCACTTCCCATCCGCTTCTCCTCCTTCCCACCCTGTTCTGCCCACTTCGTGCTCACTTCTCTCACACTTCCCAAGTACCATTTCAATAAACCCCACCCACCCAATTAAGCCCCACCTCTATGACACAAATCACATAATTTGCTTTCCTCTGGCCCCAGCACATGAGCCGTTTCCGGGGGCTGAAAGGGATGAAGTTCCCAGGTATGATCACATTGTATGGAGCAAACCAACTTCATCATAGGGGAGAATTAAAAATTCCCATTGAATTAAATGGGGCTTTTAACCCCTTCAATAGTAGAGAGTTTTAAAAAAAAACAAACATTGCATTCAAAGGCTTAAAAATGCCCATTTAAATAAACGGTAACGTGCTTCAGTTGGTTTGCTCCAGAATTAAACCTTTTTATTGAGCTAGAAAAAGTGCAGAAACATGCAACTCAACTGATAGTGGGTCTGTGGGATCTATCACTGAGTAATAAAGTGAGACTAGCCAAACATTTGAAAAGATATATGATTCCCATTTACACATACAATCGAGGTCAATACAAAGAACTCTCTAAGGAAATATTTACTCAAAGACCTGAGCAAAAAACATGGCAGGATATTTTTACAGTAAGGGCAGAAAGGTTCTAGAAGTGTTTGCCTCAGGAAACTTTGTTTGCAGATAATGTAGATGCTTTCAAAAAAGTATTGGACACCACCACCACTGTCCGATTTTTATTCAAAAGTTAATGTTTAAATTATCAGGAAGGGAATTACAGTGTGATTACTTCCTGACAGTTCGAACTGACAACATGACTCAGCAGTTTTTATCACATTCTTTGGTTGATTGTTTGTCATTGATTTTCCTCTCAAGTAGAATGTAATAGAATAACTATTTGGAATTTGAACACTAGAGGGCACTATTAATGTAAAAAAAAAAAACCATGCGTTTAAACTGTAATAACTCTGGAAATATGCATCTCTTAGGGGTGGGAGTACCCATATTTTACTCAACAGGAAAAGCCCTACAGTATATATTTTTCAATAAAAACATTTTTATTGCTCCTTATATTGGGAATGGCTTCAACAAGGTTTGATTTACTATTGAAATGGCCGGCTAGTAATAGTGCGCATCAAAACATCACCAGAGTGTTTAGGGCACATTTAAAATGTCACCCTAAACATACTGCAAGCTAAGTTCCCTAATCTAAGTGCCCCCAAAACCCATCCCCTCCCTAACCTAACCTCCCAAGTGTCCCTCTTTAGGAGGGACAGTCCCTCTTTTAGACCCAAGTGCCTCTGTCCCTCTTTCCCACCCTGATTTCCCTCTTTTTAAGCAATCAGACTGTGTGATGTGTATATAAGTGTAGCACATTGCTCCACAGCAGGAACAGGGTGGGAAGGAGAAGAAGTGGGTGGGAAGGATGAGAAGTGGATGGGAAGTGGGAGGAACAGGGTGGGAAGGAGGAGAAGTGGGTGGGAAGTGGGAGGAGCAGGGTGGGAATGAGAAGTGGGAGGGAAATGGTTGGAACAGAGTGGGGAAGGATCAGAAGTGGGTGGGAAGTGGGAGGAACAGGGTGGGAAGGAGGAGAAGTGGGCAGGAAGTGGGAGGAACAGGGTGGGAAGGAGGAGAAGTAGACAGGCAGTGGGAGGAAAAGGGTGGGGAAGGAGGAGAAGTGGGAGGGAAGTGGGAGGAACAGGGTGAGGAAGGAGGAGAAGTGGGAGGGAAATCGGAGAAACGGGGTGGGGAAGGAGGAGAAGTGGGCAGGAAGTGAGAGGAACAGGGTGGGAAGGAGGAGAAGTGGGCAGGAAGTGAGAGAAACAGGATGGGAAGGAGGAGAAGTGGGCAGGAAGTGAGAGGAACAGGGTGGGAAGGAGGAGAAGTGGGCAGGAAGTGAGAGGAACAGGATGGGAAGGAGGAGAAGTGGGCAGGAAGTGAGAGGAACAGGATGGGAAGGAGGAGAAGTGGGCAGGAAGTGAGAGGAACAGGGTGGGAAGGAGGAGACGTGGGCAGGAAGTGAGAGGAACAGGGTGGGAAGGAGGAGACGTGGGCAGGAAGTGAGAGGAACAGGTTGGGAAGGAGGACAATGGGCAGAGATTCATAAGAAACTCCCCACCACCAGAGAATCTGTCCCAGAAGACCCAGTAATTCACTGCAAAAACCGGTGTCTCTGGGGCAGATCCGGAGAGTTCCCAGGTATGCTGGGCATACAAATGTCTAATCAAATCAGCTGCAATGCATTGCAGACCCCTGTAGTATGGAAAAGGGTAAATCTGATCCCTTATGCTGCATGTCCTTCTGGGTTAATCAAATCAGTGCACATCCCTCTAGTACGTAAAGACAATGCCTGGCTCACCATTCTGACACTCAAAAGGTTAATCTAATATGTCGCAATGCATAGGGTTGTCAGATCATTCCCAAACCTTGGAACTCTCTGGATTTGCCCCGGAAACTCCTGTATTTATAGTGAATTACCGGCGGGTCTCCGGGGAGAGAGGCTGATTCTCTGGGGATGAGGAGTTTCATCTGAAACACTGCCCACTTCTCCTCCTTCCCACCCTGTTCTGCCCACTTCTCTCCCACTTCTCCTCCTTCCCACCCTGTTCTGCCCACTTCTCTCCCACTTCTCCTCCTTCCCACCCTGTTCTGCCCACTTCTCCTCCTTCCCACCCTGTTCCCCCCACTTCCCACCCACTTCTTCTCCTTCCCACCCTGCTCCTCCCACTTCTCCTCCTTCCTACCCTGTTCCCCCCACTTCCCGCCCACTTCTCCTTCCCACCCTGTTCCTCCCACATCTCCTCCTTCCTACCCTGTTCCCCCCACTTCTCCTCCTTCCCACCCTGCTCCTCCCACTTCTCCTTCCCACCCTTCTCCTCCCACTTCTCCTTCCCACCCTGTTCCTCCAACTTCTCCTCCTTCCCACCCTGTCCCTCCCACTTCCCACCCACATTTGCTCCTCTCCAACCTGTTCCTCCAACTTCTTCTCCTTCCCACCCTGTTCCTCTCCCTTCCTGCCCACTTCTCCACCTTCCCACCCTGTTCCTTTCATGTCTCCTCCTTCCCACCCTGTTCCTCCCACTTCTCCTTCCCACCCTGTTCCATCTGCTTTATTAGATGGCCTGTTAAGCCCCACCTATAATTAAGCTCCTCCCCCTTCTGACGTGAATTATATAATTTATATCCTCCCACCAGCACCACATGAGTCCCGTCTAGGATCTCCAAAGGAAAAAGTTCCCAGGTATGATAATTACTTTAACCCTTTGAGTGCAAGATGGATATCCAACACAGTGTAAAACAATGGGTTGGATACTCCCTCTGGCAGTCTAAGGGTTAAACCTGGACACATATGAAAAATGCCTGCTGCAGTGCTGTTATTACTGGGCTGCAGTGTCCCACGTATCCATGCAGCAGGCAATTATCATTTGCGTGTCGTTTTAAAGGGACAGTCTGGCAACCCTAGTGATGCATTTGAACACTGGTACGCAAAGGGTTAATCGGTTATGTTGCACGCACCTCTCCTCTGGGATACAAAATGATAATCAAACCCATTACCATGCATGGCACTCAAGGGGGTTAGTGAAATACTTTTTCCATGCGCTGCACACCTTTCTGGCACTCAAACAGTTAAGCAAACCCATGAATATTTATTTTCCCCAAATTAAATGTCAGTCTGTGTGTGTTTGTGATGTGGTGCATGTGAGTCATTTGCACCATGAAAATGGGTTTAATCACTAGTAACTATTAAGAGATTGCTCCCGGGATCTGTGATCACAGCACCGTGACTGGTCAGAGTGCAGAAGCTGCCACTACAGTGATGAGACTGAAGGAGCTGCCCACATGGGTACAGTAAGCTCAATGTACAGTGCACCAGCCCTGCACTTGCTTCCACGTCGGCTTCTCCTACCTGGTGGCAAGTCACAGGTATCCTTTTGAAACGTTGCATGCGTAAGAGCGTGCGACTATACAATGCATTCAGAAAGTTGAGGTGCTTAAAATGGCGACATGAAAATCTCGCAGTACAGGACAGCTCGAGATTTTCATGTCACAACTTGAAATGTAGCCTGCAATGTCACAACGAGCAGCACTCCATCTCCCTTAATCCTTAGCATGTTGGTCATCGCTACCCCTGCGCTCTCTCTCTCCCGTTCTGGCATAACGGCTTCTCAAAGAGCCCTGCCTCAGCTATCTCTCCCCTGTCATCCAAGTCACGTTGGCAATATGTCTAAAGGCAAACTGGACCAATTCTGTAGGAAACAAAAATTCTCAAAATTCCTGCTAAGTTAATTAGTGTGTTTAACCCTTTGAGTGCCAGAGGGGTACACAACGCTTTGCAAAGCTAAAAAAAAAAACTGAAAGAAAAGCATTGCGTTGGAGAGCTCACTGCCACTCAAAGGGTTCTGACCAGGGCCGGATTTGCCATAAGGCAGAGGAGGCACCTGCCTACAGGCGCACCCCACAGAGGGGCGCCTGTCATTGATTTTTTTTTTTTTTTTTTTTTTAGTCACACCGCTGCACAATAACCCGCTGCCCGGCCCGCCCCTCGCATGCTAAGGTCTGTGTCTTCTTTGGCACAGACCTGTAGCTGCTGTTGCTTCCCCTCGTTGGCTCGAATGCAGAGCGCTGGGAGATGACATCATCTCTCAGCGCTCTGCATTCCTTAAGAGAAGACCGCGCAGGGTGCAACAGCAGCTACAGGTCTGTGCAGAAGGCGGCACAGACATCTCCTGCCACTGGACCAGGGAGGTAGGAAACAGATACGGGGGGGGGCAATGTGGAGCTGATGGCAATGTGAGGGCAAGTTAGAGCTGATGGGGGCAATGTGGAGCATGGAGCTGATGGGGGAAAGTTGGAGCTGATGGGGGCAAGACAGTTGGAGCTGATGGGGGCAAGACAGTTGGAGCTGATGGGGGCAAGTTGGTGATGTCCCTGTGTTTAGGAGATCAGACTGTGTGGTGTGTATATAAGTGTATCACCCTGGTGTCCCTGTGTTTAGGAGATCAGACTGTGTGGTGTGTATATAAGTGTATCACCCTGGTGTCCCTGTGTTTAGGAGATCAGACTGTATGGTGTGTATATGTGTATCACCCTGATGTCCCTGTGTTTAGGAGATCAGACTGTGTGGTGTGTATAGAAGTGTATCACCCTGGTGTCCCTGTGTTTAGGAGATCAGACTGTGTGGTGTGTATAGAAGTGTATCCCCCTGATGTACCTGTGTTTAGGAGATCAGACTGTGGTGTGTATAGAAGTGTATCACCCTGGTGTCCCTGTGTTTAGGAGATCAGACTGCGTGGTGTGTATATACGTGTATCACCCTGGTGTCCCTGTGTTTAGGAGATCAGACTGTGTGGTGTGTATATAAGTGTATCACCCTGGTGTTCCTGTGTTTAGGAGATCAGACTGTGTGGTGTGTATATGTGTATCACCCTGATGTCCCTGTGTTTAGGAGATCAGACTGTGTGGTGTGTATATAAGTGTATCACCCTGGTGTCCCTGTGTTTAGGAGATCAGACTGTGTGGTGTGTATATAAGTGTATCACCCTGGTGTCCCTGTGTTTAGGAGATCAGACTGTGTGGTGTGTATATAAGTGTATCACCCTGGTGTTCCTGTGTTTAGGAGATCAGACTGTGTGGTATGCATATAAGTGTATCGCCCTCATGTCCCTCTGTTTAGGAGATCAGACTGTGTGGTGTGTATATAAATGTATCACCCTGATGCCCCTCTGTTTAGGAGATCAGACTGTGTGGTGTGTATATAAGTGTATCACCCCGCTATCCCTGTGTTTAGGAGATCAGATTGTGTGGTGTGTGTGTATATATAAGTGTATCACCCTGGTGTCCCGGTGTTTAGGAGATCAGACTGTGTACAGGAGATATGTATCGCCCTGATGTCCCTGTGTTTAGGAGATCAGACTGTGTGGTGTGTGTATAAGTGTATCACCCTGGTGTCCCTGTGTTTAGGAGATCAGACTGTGTGGTGTGTATATAAGTGTATCACCCTGGTGTCCCTGTGTTTAGGAGATCAGACTGTGTGACGTGTATATAAGTGTATCACCCTGGTGTCCCTGTGTTTAAGAGATCAGACTGTGTGGTGTGTATAGAAGTGTATCACCCTGGTGTCTCTGTGTTTAGGAGATCAATTTGTGTGGTGTGTATATAAGTGTATCACCCTGCTGTCCCTGTGTTTAGGAGATCAGACTGTGTGGTGTATATAGAAGTGTATCACCCTGGTGTCCCTGTGTTTAGGAGATCAGACTGTGTGGTGTGTATATAAGTGTATCACCCTGGTGTCCCTGTGTTTAGGAGATCAGACTGTGTGATGTGTATATAAGTGTATCACCCTGGTGTCCCTGTGTTTAGGAGATCAGACTGTGTGGTGTGTATAGAAGTGTATCACCCTGGTGTCCCTGTGTTTAGGAGATCACACTGTGTGGTGTGTATATAAGTGTATCACCCTGGTGTCCCTGTGTTTAGGAGATCAGACTGTGTGGTGTGTATATAAGTGTATTACCCTGGTGTCCCTGTATTTAGGAGATCAGACTGTGTGATGTGTATATAAGTGTATCACCCTGGTGTTCCTTTGTTTAGGAGATCAGACTGTGTGGTGTGTATATAAGTGTATCACCCTGGTGTCCCTGTGTTTAGGAGATCAGACTGTGTGGTGTGTATATAAGTGTATCACCCTGGTGTCCCTGTGTTTAGGAGATCAGACTGTGTGGTGTGTATATAAGTGTATCACCCTGGTGTCCCTGTGTTTAGGAGATCAGACTGTGTGGTGTGTATATAAGTGTATCACCCTGGTGTCCCTGTGTGTAGGAGATCAGACTGTGTGGTGTGTATAGAAGTGTATCACCCTGGTGTCCCTGTGTTTAGGAGATCAATTTGTGTGGTGTGTGTATAATTGTATCACATTGCTCCACAGCAATAAAACTCACATTAATGTTTGTGTAAACTTCACTATATGTGTTTATACATTAGTCTGTGTAAAAAAATACTTTGGGCTTGTTCTAAATCATTAAATCAAAGAAGTGTCAACAGGTCATGAAATAACCTAAAAAAAAATTCTTGGTAATGCCCTGCTCACAAGCCAGGCCCCCAGCAAAACCCTCTAAAACACAAGTGTCCCTCTAAGGCCATTTGAAATGTTGGGAGATATGGAATTATAGCTGTGGAACAGCAGTATGCACGTCCAATCATACAATTCTTCAGCATATTAGAGATACACATTCATCACCAGTAATGTACCCAAGATCTCTACCTCCTATAACAGCAGATGAGGTCTGGTGTCAGTAATATCCCATGTAATATACGTCGCCTTTCTTTCTGGAACCTTTCAGTGTAAATACAGTAATAGGAGGAGAAGGAGGGAGAGGGCCGGTCCTTAGAAAACCTCAGGAATCTCACATTGCTCACATTTCTTCCTTGCATGACAGCCTGCCCTGCTTACTTACAGCCGCACATGCTGTTCTGTCTACTGTACAGCAGGCAGCCACTGGAACAGCTAGGGCTCTGGTCACAAATAAAACGCATAGGACTTGGACTAGGCTCCTACAAGAAGCTGCAATATTTCGTCCTTTGAGTGCCAGTGCATTTTATTTTTTTCCACGGTCCACCGATAGAGGGAGGTTTCAGGATCTCCTCACATGAACAAAGTTTAAGCAATCAATTTCTTTTTCATGTATAGCTTGGAGGAGAGAAGAGAGAGAGGGGATATGATAGACACATTCACATACATGAAGGGATTCAACAAAGTGCAGGAGGGAAGTACATTTGAAAGGAGTAAAACTGTTAGGACAAGAGGCCATAGTCTAAGACTAGAGGGACACAGGTTTAGACATATTATAAGAAAGTTTTAGTTCACCAAGAGGGTAGTAGATAAGTGGAATAGTCTACCAGCAGAAATGGTAGAGATTAATACAGTGAGGGGATGTAAACATGCATGGGACAGGCATAAGGTTGTCCTGAATATAAGACAAGAGCAAGGGCCAAATAAGGTTTGAGATTTTTACAGTAGGAAAATGAGACTAGATGGGCCGAATGGTTCTTATCTGCTGTCAAATTCTATGTTTCTATTCTTAGGGATTTCCAAATCCTCTGTCTGTGGGAGCCGCCATGTTGCAATTATTTGCATGATCCTTCCTCACTATTTTTTTATTCCACCCTACTTGTGGAAAGTGATAGACTCTTTCACATGGTTGTTAAAACAGTTGTGGGGCCTTGTCATGGTGGAGGTATGATGAGCAATTTCATCAACACATGGCGGTTTGGCCCTCGAAGGCTTGGGACCAAATTAATTTTTGTGCTCTGGCTGGCAATCATGATGCACCTGGCCACTTTCCAGTGTCTATGATTAAGCACTCAGGTGTGAAACGCGTGAGACTATTGCGGCATGTGTAGCATCTGTCCTGATACTCTGTAATAAAGATTACCTTTGGTTTTATCTACTACGTTGGAGTGCGGTTCAAATTTGTTTGTTTGGTGATCGTGGGTGGAAGGGACCCTTTGAGCCAGCACCACGAAGAAGAGAAAGGAAGACTGTGAGTGATTCATCTCTTGAACATCTCTTGAAACATTGTAGCAGTGCCATTGTTTTTTCAATTGCCACTTTCCAGGGAGTCCTGGCTTCCTTTCAAGCCGGCATCGGGTGGATGGAGCTCCTCGACATCCAGTTCTCCGCCAAAAAATCAGGTGTCTGCTTCCAATTCAAAGACAGGCACTGTAAGTGGGCTGCCTCATGCAAGTTTTGGCACGAGCGCTCCACCTGTGGGGGGAGCCACCCTCAGGCAAATACTTAAAGCAGGGGGAAGGGTGACAAGCCGGTGGCAGCCTCGCCCCCGGTGCAGAGACTTCTGCAGCGTTTGGAGCTCTGTTGATTTTGGCTTCAAATTTCATTTTGACCTGTGCATATTCCAGGCATTACGGAAGGCGTGGCTGGGAGTGAAGGAGCGCAGCAAAGCTTTCCCTGCATAGCTCTGGGATTTTGGGAGAGGGAAGTAGCCCTGTGTGTGCAAAATGGAATGTTGCCAGCCACTTGGGTGCAGTAAGTAGTCATGCGTAATGAATGGATGGAACTGTTTTCACTATCAACTCCGACAAGGTACAAGGTCTACTTTGGTTGGTTTAGTCTTGACTTAACAGAGGTCTGTCCATGCCTGCCATGGCAGGGAAGATAGAGAGATTGGCCTTTGGGTTCAAGTTTGTGGATGTGAGGGACTACACGAAGCAGCTTGTGGTTAGGTTAGCCATGCTGACGGTTAGGAAGGATGTGGTTGTGAGAGAAAAGAGGAGGCCTGTTTCACTTGGGCTGCTTTGCGATTTGTCAGGTGTCTTGCTGGTCATCTGCCCCTCTCCCTTTGAGGCTTTGTTGTTCCACGTGGCTTTTACCTTTGCCTTTTTTGGGGGAGCTGCGATTGGCTGAACGGGTTAGTCAGAGAAAGAGGTTTCCAGGTGGGCTGGCAATGGCTATTATTTACATCAAGAAAGGGGAGTTGGCACTTCTCATGCTCAAAGACGGATGTCTTTTGCAAAGGAGAGTGGGGACATATTTTCAAATTCGGTTTGATGATATCTGTCTGGTTCTCTTGTCTCTGAGTTTTTCGGGGGATCAGTCTGCATTGGAAGGACCCCTTGTTGGTTCACTCATCTGGGATCCATCTTACTTGCTTCCAGTTTCTCCATGTTTTTCAGTTATGTTTGGTTCAATTGGATTTGCAGGCAAAAGGCATTGGGGGTCATTCCCTCCATATAGGGATGGCCACTGAGGTGGAGAGCCTAGGTTTACCGGAAGAAGCTATCAAGAATATAAGTTGGTGGGAATCAGCAAGATTCAAGTCATGTATGAAGCTGGAGAGGTTGCTTTCGTAGCTTCCCTTAATGTCTTTTCTTCTTTTTTTTTTTAGGTGTTTTACCAGTTCAGGTTAGGTTAGTGGGACATTACTGACCCAGGCAAACAGCTGCGCTTAGAGTTCATTGTCTCCTACTCTCTGTCTCTCGAGCTGAAGTGGTAGGTCCAGCTGGTTCCGGTAGGGCTGGAGCTGGTTAGGTTGCGTTGTTTGGGGCCTGGGTGCTTTTTGTGCATTTGGGGGGTAATGATCTGGGTGCATTTCCAGCATGGGGATTGGGAGAACAAATGAAACATGACTTTGTGAAGTTGTTGCCTTCTTCCCTGGCTTGATCCTAGTGTGGTCTGAGATTGTCCTCCATCATTGCTGGAGATGCGCCAGAGATCTTCTGGCTTTAGATGAAATTTAGATTTGCCTTAACCAGCCCATGTCAAAATTTGTTGCGTTACTGGGGGGTATAGATGTTTGGAAAAGGGTCTTTGAGGTTTGGGTATTGAGCTCTTGAAAAGGGATGGGGTTCACCCCAATGAGATTGACTTGGAGTTTTTCCACATGGAATTGATGGGTGCAGTTGAGCAGGCCTTGGCTTTGTTAGGTGGGGGTAAGCCCAGCTGATTGGGGACTCTCAGTTGGGCCCATGGCAGGGGGTTTTCTGGGCCTTTGCCACCATAAGATATTATTAATAAAATGGGTTTTTGGATAAAGATGGGTTCATGGCAGACAGCCTTTTGGTTTATATGGCCCCCAGACTCTGGTGGCTGTTTTTTTGGTGGACGCATCCATTCAATGGAGGAGACAGTCAATGGGATACTGGAAGGTGTTGCAATGGGGTCTATTGTTTGAAAGGGGAGGTTTAAGAGGTAAACTTAGGCAGAGCTGTACCTGTCTGTTTAGTGATAATGATATGAGGAATGCTGGCAAGGGCTGAGAACTTGGGTTTGTTTGCTGTAATGGAATTTTATTAATGTTATCCAATAAAGCTGTGGCCTCTCGTTGCACCCATTAAAGTTGTCTTGTGTGTGTTCCGTAACAAATACACCCTTCTCAAGATGTTTCTGTAGTCTCTAAATTGGTGCCAAATGTACCAGAAAGACAGGGATAGATGTCCTGCTCTTGTTTGTGTTTAGGCAGTGAGATCTCTAAGTTGTAGCAGGTTAAAGGTTCCTTACAGTCTGACTGCAGCACCTCCTGTGTTAGAGCAAACAGTACATATTGCATAAAATGCACATTATGGGAAGCTTTAACACTTTGAGTGCCAGAGAGGTGCAATGCATCGGATACCCCCTCGCAGTGGTGTAACTAGAAGCCACCGGGCCCTGGTGCAGAAATTGCCGCCGGGCCCGGGCCCCCCCCATCTTCACGTTGCCCCATGCACATCTCCAACCTCCATCTCTCGCGTGGTTCTCAGTAATGCAGAGCGCTGGGAGATGATGTCATCTCCCAGCGCTCTGCATTACTAGAGCGCCGGAAGATCAGCTAAGCTTCTGCGGGCAGGGCTGTGGGCGAGTGGCGATGGGTTTGCAGGGGGAGGCCGGGCTCCTTGGAGTGACGGGCCTGGTCGCAGATGCGACCCCTATTGTTACGCCACTGCCCCCTCGGGCACGCAAGGGGTTAAGCATTAAGGGAAGCTCATTTTGAAAGTCATCAGGTATGTCCAAGGGCCAGCCATCCATTGGATGTTACAATCAGCACTGTAACCTCCAACACCCTGCAGGGCAGACCTTCCTTTACTGTGTTCCTATGTGAATGCATAGAATATATTTATTGTGAAACATTACTATCCCTTTAAAACAAGCTTACAATAAAACTACACCAATATGGACATTATACAAAATTATAAGGAATATCCGGATATGCCTTTATAGCGTGACGTGGCTATCCCTTTAACCCCTTAAGGACCTATGACATACATAAACATCCTGGGAAAACATATGTTAAGGACCTATGATGTTTATGTATGTCATGGAATTCAGGGGTCCCCGCGTGACTGCACGCCGTTCGTGAACCCATGAATCCACTGGAGCAAAAAAAAAAAAAAGTGTGTGCTCCTTATATGCCAACCACAAAGCCGAGTGCTGGTCGTTAAGGGGTTAAAGGGGAGGTCAGGCCAGCTTAAGGGAACAGTAACTTTTTATTATGGGAAACACATAGTAGGGCTTTTCCAGCTGAATAAAACAAAGATACTTTCACTGCTGAAAGATGTTTTTGAATCCAATGAACTACAACTTCAATAGGGCTTTTTTCTTCTCTCTGGCTCAACAGGGGTGATCTGACATCTGAACTTGATCGATGCATGTCTTTTTTCATCCTCAACTATGGTACTATGGTACTATGTTACTATGGTACTGTGTCACTATGTTACTACAGTACTGTGTTAATATGGTACTGGTACTATGATACTATGTTATTACAGTACTATGTTAATATGGTACTATGTTACTATGGTACAGATACTATGTTACTATAGTACTTAGGGTTACCACCCAGCCGGTATTTTACCGGCAGGCCGGTAAAAAATTGGCTTCTGTCCAATGTTAAGTCTATGGACGGAATGCCATGGCCGTTATTTTTTGGAAGAAAAGGTGGCAACCCTAATAGTACTCTGTTAATATGGTACTGGTACTATGATACTATGTTACTATGATACTATGTTACTATTTTATTACAGTACTATGTTAATATCTTACTATGTTACTACAGTACTGTTACTATGGTACTATGATACTAGGTTACTATGTTACTACAATACTATATTACTATGTTAATATGGTACTATGATAATAGGTTACTATTTTACTACAGTATTATATTACTATGTAACTATGGTACTATGATACCATGTTACTACAGTACTATGGTACTATGATACTATTTTACTATGTAACTATGATACTGTGTTACTATGGTACTATGATACTATTTTACTATGTAACTATGATACTGTGTTACTATGGTACTATGATACTATTTTACTATGTAACTATGATACTGTGTTACTATGGTACTATGTTACTCCGGTGCTATGTTACTATGTTAAAATAAGTGACTCGTTATTTTCTTAACAGAAGGACTTACCTGGGAAGAATTTTTCCAACAACAGCCAGTTATTTCTTAACACTGTTACTATTTGTATGTGATCTCTGCTTTAGTTCCCCAATAGATGTTTCTGTATAAAATCTGTATAACAACTTGTGTCCCTTACAAGCCATTCAGGTATATTGCAGTCCATTGCTTGCTGTGAGGCGGTGTGACCTAGAGGTAGATTTCTATAGAGATTTCATTATACAGGAAACTTCAGTGTCATTTTACATGGCCAAAGACGGACATTTGTGTATTAGGTGGTGTTGCTGGGGGTGTGGCTGATGCGCGGGGCATTACTGAGAAATTTTAGGTTATTTCATGACCTACTGACACCGCTTTATGTAACTGAATAAATGATGTAGAGCAACACCAAAATATTTTAGTTACAGAGATTAATTTATAAACACATATGCTGAAATTTAAACAAACATTAAAGTGAGTTTTATTGCTGTGGAGCAATGTGATACACTTATATATACACACCACACAGTCTAATCTCCTAAATACAGGGACACCAGGGTGATACACTTATATACACACCACACAGACTGATCTCCTAAACACAGGGACACCAGGGTGATACACTTCTATACACACCACACAGTCTGATCTCCTAAACACAGGGACACCAGTGTGATACACTTATATACACACCACACAGACTGATCTCCTAAACACAGGGACACCAGGGTGATACACTTCTATACACACCACACAGTCTGATCTCCTAAACACAGGGACACCAGGGTGATACACTTATATACACACCACACAGTCTGATCTCCTAAACACAGGGACACCAGGGTGATACACTTCTATACACATCACACAGTCTGATCTCCTAAACACAGGGACACCAGGGTGATACACTTATATACACACCACACAGTCTGATCTCCTAAACACAGGGACACCAGAGTGATACACTTCTATACACACCACACAGTCTGATCTCCTAAACACAGGGAAACCAGGGTGATACACTTCTATACACACCACACAGTCTGATCTCCTAAACACAGGGACACCAGGGTGATACACATATATACACACACCACACAGTCTGATCTCCTAAATACAGGGACACCAGGGTGATACACTTATATATACACACCACACAGTCTGATCTCCTAAATACAGGGACACCAGGGTGATACACTTATATACACACCACACAGACTGATCTCCTAAACACAGGGACACCAGGGTGATACACTTCTATACACACCACACAGTCTGATCTCCTAAACACAGGGACACCAGTGTGATACACTTATATACACACCGCACAGACTGATCTCCTAAACACAGGGACACCAGGGTGATACACTTCTATACACACCACACAGTCTGATCTCCTAAACACAGGGACACCAGGGTGATACACTTATATACACACCACACAGTCTGATCTCCTAAACACAGGGACACCAGGGTGATACACTTCTATACACATCACACAGTCTGATCTCCTAAACACAGGGACACCAGGGTGATACACTTATATACACACCACACAGTCTGATCTCCTAAACACAGGGACACCAGAGTGATACACTTCTATACACACCACACAGTCTGATCTCCTAAACACAGGGAAACCAGGGTGATACACTTCTATACACACCACACAGTCTGATCTCCTAAACACAGGGACACCAGGGTGATACACATATATACACACACCACACAGTCTGATCTCCTAAACACAGGGACACCAGGGTGTTACACTTATATACACACCACACAGTCTGATCTCCTAAACAAAGGGACACCAGGGTGATACACTTCTATACACACCACACAGTCTGATCTCCTAAACACAGGGACACCAGGGTGATACACTTATATACACTCCACACAGTCTGATCTCCTAAACACAGGGACACCAGGGTGATACACTTCTATACACACCACACAGTCTGATCTCCTAAACACAGGGAAACCAGGGTGATACACTTCTATACACACCACACAGTCTGATGTCCTAAACACAGGGACACCAAGGTGGGAAAGAGGGACGGAAGGATTTGGGGCTCAAAGAGAGACTGTCCCTCCTAAAGAGGGACACAGTAGGTATGGACCCCTAATATCTCCTAAAGAGGGATGCTTGGGAGGTATGTACCCCTAATATCTCCTAAAGAGGGGCACTTGGGAGTTATAGGGCCCTAATATCTCCTATAGAGGGCCACTTGAGTGGTACAGACCCCTAATATCTCCTAAAGAGGGATTATTGGGAGGTATATACCCTAATATCTCCTAATGAGAGACACTTGGGAGGTACGGACCCCTAATATCTCCTAAAGAGGGACACTTGGGAGGTACAGAGACCCGTAATATCTCCTAAAGATGGACATTTGGAATGGATCCCTAATAACTCCTAAAGGGGTACACTATTTGGGAGGTTTGGACCCCTAATATCTCCTAAAGAGGGACACTTGGGAGGTATGTATCTCTAATATTTCCTAAAGACTTACACTTGGGACATATGTATCTCTAATATTTCCTAAAGAGGGACACTTGGAAGGTTTGGACCCCTAATATCTACTAAATAGGGACACTTGGAAGGTTTGGACCCCTAATATCTACTAAATAGGTACACTTGGGAGGTTTGGATACCTAATGTCTCCAAAAGAGGGACACTTGGGAGGCATGCACACTAATATATCCAAAAGAGGGACATTTGGGAGGTATGGACCCCAATATCTCCTAAAGAGGGACACTTGGGAGGTATGTATTCCTAAAATTTCCTAAAGAGGGACACTTGAGAGGTATGGACCACTAATATCTCCTAAAGAGGGACACTTGTGAGGTATGGACCCCTAATATTTCCTAAAGAGGGACACTTGGGAGGTATGGAGCCCTAATTTCTCCTAAAGATGGACACTTGGGAGGAATGGACCCCTAATATATCCTAAAGAGGGACACTTGGGAGGAATGGACCCCTAATATATCCTAAAGAGGGACACTTGGGAGGTATGGACCACTAATATCTCCTAATGAGGGACACTTGGGAGGTACAAACCCCTAATATCTCCTAAAGAGGGACACTTGGGAGGTACAAACCCCTAATATATCCTAAGAGGGACACTTGGGAGGTATGTCATGTAAAACTGAGATAGATACACCACTGCTATATGAAAGATGTCTACCCAGGTAAGTCAAGCAGTGTGAGTACCCTTGTTTGACTCAGCAGGAAAAGCCATTTAACATATAGGTTTTTGTATGAGGGGAAAAAAGAAAGTTCACTGCTCATCTAAGAGCTGCTTATTCCTACATTAAAGTTCCTCTTTAAATCATCTGGATTTATTACACGTCCCCTATGGTACAGTTGATTTACCCCAGAATTACAATTTTTTTTACTTTTAGGCTACAAAATGAGTTGGATACCTGTCTAGTATTTAAGGGGCTAAAAGCGGAACTGGATTTATATTCCAGGAGCCCCTAGGCAAGACACTCCAGGCTCCCTTAGCGCCACCCATGACCACACCCACACTCTTCACATGACCCCACCCCCCAGTCCCATCCACTGTTTTTCTAGCACAGAAAATACCCATGGGCTATAACAAGCAAGAACAAGAAAAGGGATAGTAATACTTCGTTTTAACTTTATTTTATTTTGTAGGCATTAAAAAAACATGAAGAACGATATAAGTCTTATCTCTCAAACCTTTATGGTTTGAGAGATATTCACAAGCAAAGTTCCCCCTCCTGCCCCTTTTACCTAGTGTAAGCAATCTCTTCTCAGATGGGGATCTGGTTGTAAGACCAGACAGATAACAGAAGGGGACAATCTTCTTCCTATCAGAACAATGAAAGCCCTTCCCCCCCTTGACAAGTTTTTCAGGTTTTTCCCTTATCTTAATTGAAGATTGTCCCTCTCTGCAGTCTATCTGGGCACCTCCCTTCTGATCTGGCTGAACAGGGGGGGGGATACTTTGTTTGTGAATAGCTCTTAAACCATAAAGGTTTGAGAGATAAGACTTATATCGTTCTTCATGTTTTTTTAATGTCTACAAAATAAAATAAAGATAAAACAAAGTATTACTATCCCTTTAACCCCTTGGTCTGTAATGCACTGTAATAGCTTGTTAATGGGTATAAAACTGGTGCAGGGACATTGAGCTTTTGCTGGCCACACCCAAAATTCAGAGGCACCCCTCGCAATTTAGACCTCCAGGCAATTGCCCACTCTGTCTATTAGAAATTTTTATTTATCCCTTGTGATTGGTTTGCTCTTCGGTTGCATTAGTGCATATGGATCATTATTTGTGATACTGTTTGGGTATAAATCAGTGCTTTCCCTGTAGAATGCTCAGAGACTTTTATAAGGAGCTTTGCTGTTTTTTTCCATCTGGCTCTCATCAGATGATGTGGCATCTGAACTTGAGCGATGCATATCTTTTTTCATCCTCCTCGACTATGGTACTCTGTTACTATGGCACTGTGGTACTATGATACTATGTTACTATGGTACTATGTTACTATTTTAATTACAGTGTTATGTTACTATGGTACAATGTTACTACAGTACTATGTTACTATGGTACTACGGTACTATGTTACTATGGTACTATGGTACTATAGTACTATGGTACTATATTTAAATGGTAGTATAGTACTATGTTACTGTTACCATGGTATTATGTTACTATTATACTGTGTTACTATGTTACTATTGTAGCATGGGCGTCCGGAGGTGGGCAAGGGGGGCACTTGCCCCCCCCCTACAATTACCCTCCTCCATATAAATAAAGGGGCTAGATGGGCTGGCCTGGGGGTCATATTATGGCTTTGCCCCCCCCTGGAAAAATGTCTACGGACACCACTGTATTGTAGTATGTTACTATGGTACAAAGTTACTATGGTACATACCTCCCAACATTTCAAATTACCAAAGAGGGACAATTGTGTTTTAGGGGGTGATGCTGGGGGTGTGGCGGTGGGTGGGGCATTAACGAGAATTTTTAGGCTGTTTCATGACCTATTGACACCTCCTTGTGTTACCTAATAAATGACTTATAACAAGACCAAAGTATTGTATTTACACACACTAATATATAAACACAAATACTGACGTTTAAACCAACAATAATGTGAGTTTTATTGCTGTAGAGTAATATGATACACTTCTATACACACACCATGCAATCTGATCTCCTAAAAAGAGGGACATCAGGGTAAGACAGAGGGACAGTGGGATTTGGTTCTAAAAGAGGGACTGTCCCTCCTAAAGAGGGACACTTGGGAGGTATGATGGTACTATGGTACTATAGTACTATGTTATTATGGTACTATGATACTATATTTCAGTGGTACTATGGTATTATGTTACTGTTACTATGGTACTATGTTACTAAGGTACTGTGTTACTATTTTACTACCATACCTCCCAACATTTCAGATTGCCAAAGAGGGACACTTGTGTTTTAGGAGGTATTGCTGGGGGCGTGGCTGGTGGGCGAGGCATTAATGAGAATTTTTAGGCTATTTCATGACCTGTTGACATCTCTTTGTGTAACTTAATAAATGACAAATAACAAGACCAAAGTATTTTATTTACACATACTAATTATGTAAACACATACACTGATGTTTAAACAAATAATAATGTGAGTTTTATTGCTGTAGAGCAATGTGATACACTTCTATATACATCACACAATCTGATCTCCTAAAAAGAGGGACATCAGGGTGGGAAAGAGGGATTTGGGTCTAAAATACGGACTGTCCCTCCTAAAGAGGGGCACTTGGGAGGTATGTACTACTGTACTATGTTATTAATATAAGTGACTTAACATAAGGACTTACCAGGGAAGGGTCTTTCCAACAGCAGCCAGTTATTTCTTGACACTGTTAATATCTGTATTTGATCTCTGCTGTAGTTTCCAGATAGATGTTTCTGTATAAAATCTGATAACAACTTATGTCCCTTACAAGCCAATCAGGTCTATTGCAGTCCATTGCTTGCTGAGAACAGGCGTGACCTAGAGGTAGATTTCTGTAGAGATGTCCTTATACAGGAGACTTCAGATATAATGCACACCTCTCAGCATTTGACATGGACAAAGAGGTACACTGGGTGGGGCTGATGAGCGGGGCATTACTGAGAAATGTTAAAGGGATAGTAATGTTTCATAATAAAAGCAACTCTAATTAATCATCATATTTGGACTTTGGAGAGTGTTATTTCAAGTCTGTCAGAGTTGTAGTTCAACAGTAATTCAATGACAAAGAATTCCCCTCCCGCCCCTTTTACTGATGTAACACTGCTCAGCCAGATCAGAAGGGAGGTGCCCAGGTAGACTGCAGAGAGGGACAATCTTCAATTAAGATAAGGGAAACACCTGAAAAACTTGTCAAGGGGGGCAGGGCTTTCATTGTTCTCACAGGAAGAAGATTGTCCCCTGCTGTTATCTGTCTGGTCTATGGACTGGATTCCACATCTGAGAAGAGATGGCTTACACTAGGTAAAAGGGGCGGGAGGGGAAACTTTGCTTGTGAATATCTCTTAAACCATAAAGGTTTGAGAGATAAAATTTATATCGTTCTTCATGTTTTTTTAATCCCTACAAAATAAAATAAAGATAAAACGAAGTATTACTATCCCTTTAAGTTATTTCATGTCCTATTGACACCTCTTTATAATTTAACCCTTTGAGTGCTAGAGGGATATGCAGTGCATGCGTTGCGTACCCCTCTGGCACTCAAATGGTTAAATCATTTGGTAATGTTTATCTGTCTCCTGTGATTGGTTTGCTCTTCGGTTGTGTTAGTGCTTATGGACCATTTCTTGTGATACTGTTTGGGTAGAAATCAGAGCTTGCCCTGTACAATGCTCAGAGCCTTTTATAAAGAACCTGGCTGGTTTTTCCATCTGGCTCTCATCAGCAGATCACATGCCCCTCCGGTATCTCTGTGCATTGCTCTGACATAGACGTGTAAGTGTGCCAAGCACACAAGGGGATTCACATGAATGCAGACCCCTTGTGCATCTACTTCTCAAATGCACATTTCACTGGGCGGCTTTAACCTCTTAAGAAACAGACGGGCCTGCAACTCATTTCTTCTTAATGTATTGCACACCAGTTCTTGTCCTTAAAGGGATAGTAATACTTTGTTTTAGCTTTATTTTATTTTGTAGGCATTAAAAAAACATGAAGAACGATATAAGTCTTATCTCTCAAACCTTTATGGTTTGAGAGATATTCACAAGCAAAGTTTCCCCCTCCCGCCCCTTTTACCTAGTGTAAGCCATCTCTTCTGAGATGTGGAATCCAGTCCATAGACCAGACAGATAACAGAAGGGGACAATCTTCTTCCTGTGAGAACAATGAAAACCCTGCCCCCCTTGACAAGTTTTTCAGGTGTTTCCCTTATCTTAATTGAAGATTGTCCCTCTCTGCAGTCTACCTGGGCACCTCCCTTCTGATCTGGCTGACCAGTGTTACATCAGTAAAAGGGGCAGGAGGGGAATACTTTATCGTTCCATTACTCTTGAACTACAACTCTGACTAGGGTTGCCACCCGGCCGGTATTTTACCGGCACAGCCGGTAATTAGCACTGCTGAGCCGGTGCCGGTATAACCTCTATACCGGCCATTGAAAAGCCGGTATTACTGCTTTGCCCCGCTTCCCAGACCACTTTGGCAGCCTTTAACGATGTTGCCGACTAGGGCTGCAACAACTAATCGATTCGTTGAGCACCGATTAGTTGTGCAGCCCCACAGCCGCCGGATACTGCTGTCTTAGTTCCTGCACTGCCGACATCGGGAGCGCAACCACTCCAAATGCGGAGACGCCGCGTGGAGCGTGCAGGTATTTTCTTCCTCTGTTCTGAGGCCAGTTTAAAACTGGCGCCCAGACAGAGGAAGAAAACCCCTGCACACTCCATGCGGCGTCTCCGCGTTTGGAGTGGTTGCGCTCCGGATGTCATCAGTGCAGGAAAGTGAAAACGAGGTACGGGAGAGAGAGAGAGACACAAGGGGGAGAGAAAGAGAGAAGTACACGGGGGAGAGAGGCACAAGGGGAGAGAGAAGTACATGGGGGTGAAAGAGGCACAAGGGGGTGAAAGAGGCACAAGGGGGAGCGAGAGTGAAGTACATGGGGGTGAAAGAGGCAAAAGGGGGAGAGAGAGAGAGAGAAGTACATGGGGGAGAAAGAGGCAAAAGGGGGAGAGAGAGAAGTACATGGGGGAGAAAGAGGCAAAAGGGGGAGAGAGAAGTACATGGGGGAGAAAGAGGCAAAAGGGGGAGAGAGAGAGAGAGAAGTACATGGGGGAGAAAGAGGCAAAAGTGGGAGAGAGAAAAGTACATGGGGGAGAGAGAGAAGTACATGGGGGGGAGAGAGGCACAATGGGGAGAGAGAGAAGTACATGGGGGAGAGAGAGGCACAAGGGGGAGAGAGAGAAGTACATGGGGGAGAGAGAGAAGTACATGGGGGAGAGAGAGGCACATGGGGGAGAGAGAGGCACAAGGGGGAGAGAGAGAGGCACAAGGGGGAGAGAGAGAAGTACATGGGGGAGAGAGAGGCACATGGGGGAGAGAGAGGCACAAGGGGGAGAGAGAGGCACAAGGGGGAGAGAGAGAAGTACATGGGGGAGAGAGAGGCACAAGGGGGAGAGAAGTATTTACTCAGTAGGAAATACTCTTGTGGGTTCTTCTTTGGTTCTAGGGCAGCTGCCAGCCTTTATGACATTATTACAAAGGGATTCTGCATTAACCTCCTTGGGAACCAGAGAGGTTAATGTTTGGAAATGTGTTTCATTCCCATCTAGGCCTCAAAGGCTTAACTGTGAGGTCTGATCACCTTTGTGTGTAGGGGATCCTTCACCACACTGGTCTGGGAGAGCTTAGTCTGAGAGAGAGAGAGAGAGTGAGTGAGTGCTTAGTCTGAGAGAGAGTGTGTGAGTGCTTAGTCTGAGAGAGAGTGTGTGAGTGCTTAGTCTGAGAGAGAGATTGCTTAGTCTGAGAGAGAGAGAGTGCTTAGTCTGAGAGAGAGAGAGTGCTTAGTCTGAGAGAGTATGTGTGCTTAGTCTGAGAGAGAGTGTGTGTATGTGCTTAGTCTGAGAGAGTGAGTGCTTAGTCAGAGAGAGAGACTGCTTAGTCTGAGAGTGGTCATACAACATTCTGCCCCTTTTGTGGCTCCTCCCTTTTGTAGCTCCTCCCTTTTGT
The DNA here is from genome assembly GCA_037306005.1 of Rhinophrynus dorsalis. Lineage (NCBI taxonomy): Eukaryota > Metazoa > Chordata > Amphibia > Anura > Rhinophrynidae > Rhinophrynus > Rhinophrynus dorsalis. The sequence goes on from CM074720.1 coordinate 543,269,277, forward strand.
GACTCCGCCCTCACCGACCCACAGCTATGGCCGGTATTTTTTTTAGGACAAGGTGGCAACCCTAACTCTGACAGAATTGAAATAACACTCTCCAAGGCCCAACTACTATGATGATTAATTAGAGCTGCTTTTATTATGAATCATTACTATCCCTTTAAGGGCTTAAATTGCTCCCTTCACCTTCAGATAAGAGAATTAAACACTACCTATATGACGTTATAGCCATTTGCTGGTGTATACATAATTATGGTGAAATAAACATTTAATTGTTGGTGGAGCAGTCTGGTAGTTTATGTTGATTAATTTCTTTCTAGGGCAATATTATTACTACACACTGCATACCTCCCAAGTGTCCCTCTTTAGGAGGGACAGTCCCTCTTTGAGATCCAAATCCCTCTCTCCCTCTTTCCCACCCTAGTGTCCCTGTGTTTAGGAGACCAGACTGTGTGGTGTGTATATAAGTGTATCACCCTGGTATCCTTGTGTTTAGGAGATCAGACTGTGTGATGTGTATATAAGTGTATCACCCTGGTGTCCCTGTGTTAGGAGATCAGACTGTGTGGTGTGTATTTAAGTGTATCACCCTGGTGTCCCTGTGTTTAGGAGATCAGACTGTGTGGTGTGTATATAAGTGTATCACCCTGGTGTCCCTGTGTTTAGGAGATCAGACTTCGGGATGTGTATATAAGTGTATCAACCTGGTATCCCTGTGTTTAGGAGATCAGACTGTGTGGTGTATATATAAGTGTATCACCCTGGTGTCCCTGTGTTTAGAGATCAGACTGTGTTATATGTATATAAGTGTATCACCCTGATGTCCCTGTGTTTAGGAGATCAGACTGTGTGGTGTGTATATAAGTGTATCACCCTGATGTCCCTATGTTTAGGAGATCAGACTGTGTGATGTGTATATAAGTGTATCACCCTGGTGTCCCTGTGTTTAGGAGATCAGACTGTGTGGTGTGTATATAAGTGTATCACCCTGGTGTCCCTGTGTTTAGGAGATCAGACTGTGTGGCGTGTATAGAAGTGTATCACCCTGGTGTCCCTGTGTTTAGGAGATCAGACTGTGTGGCGTGTATAGAAGTGTATCACCCTGGTGTCCCTGTGTTTAGGCGATCAGACTGTGTGGTGTGTATATAAGTGTATCACTTTGCTACCCAGCAATAAATCTCACATTAAGGTTTGTTTAAACTTCGGTTTCTGTGTTTGTAAATTAGTCTTTGTAAATAAAATACTTTGGTCTTGTTATAAGTAATTTTATTAGGTTACAGAAAGAGGTGTTAGTAGGTCATGAAATAACCTAAAAATTATTGATAATGCCCGGCCCACCAACCTCACCCCCAGCAACACCTCCTAAAACACAAGTGTCCCTCTTTAGCCATTTGGAATGTTGGGAGATATGTTCACTGGGCTGTGAGTGACAGCTAACACACTTGGAGCAATTCTAATAGCACAGTGAATGGTGAGTTCAGCCTGGAACATAACTAATTAGCATATTGTACAGTGAATTAAGATAAAGTGCCACACTGTGCCACCAACACATATAGGTTAATTTCTCAAAACCGATTTATTTTACAGAAAACTTGGCATATTTGTGAACTTTCTATTCTGGAGTCCCAGGAGGGGACTCCTCTGGTGCTGCTGGGGGACATAATTGCAGCAAAAGGGGTGAGGCTTACTCACAAGTGGGGGATGGACGTACGGGATGCATCACAAAATTGGGCGGGAAGTGGGAGGAACTGGGTGGGAAAGGAGCAGAAATGGGCAGAGTTGCAGAAGAAACTCCCCGCATCCGGAGAATCAGCCTCTCTCTCCTCGGAGACCTGGTAATGCATTGTGAAATTTAGGATGCAGTCATGAAGATTTAGGATGCAAGCTTTCAAGACCTCTTAGGTTTCCTCCTCATCTCTTCCTTAGGTCTCTTCCTCATAATGATAACTTGCCTGAGGAAGAGCCCTAAGAGGTCTTGAAAGCTTGCATCCTAAATCTGCTTAGTTAACCAATAAAGGTATCAACCAGCGGCATAGCAATAGCTGCCGCACTTGTGACTGGGCCCGTCACTCCAGGGGCCCGGCTGCCCCCTGCGACTCCCCCGCCCGGTGCCAACAACATGGTGAGGTCTGTGCCTTCTTCGGCACAGACTTGTAGCTGCTGAGCTCCCTCGTTGGCTCTTTAGTAATGCAGAGTGCTGGGAGATCTCCCATCGCTCTGCGTTACTGAAGAGAAGACCGCACGGGAGCTCCAGCAGCTACAGGTCTGTGCCAAAGGAGGCGGCACAGACATCTCCTCCCATGCCGCTGGACCACCAGGGAGGTAGGAAACGGACACTTGGGGGGGTGAAATGTGAGGGCAACATGGAGCTGATGGGGGCAATGTGAGGGATGATGGGGGCAATTTGGGCAATATGGAGATGATGGGGGCAATGTGGCGATGATGGGGGCAAGTTGGAGCTGATGGGGGACAATTATGAGGACAATATGGAGATGAGATGATGAAGGGCAATGTGAGGGCAATGTAGAGATGATGGGGCTCAATGTGGAGATGATGGAGGTTAAGGTGGAGATTGAGAGCATTGTGGAGGTGTCCAGTGGAGATGGCCAATGGGAAGGGGTCAATGTGGTTGGGGGGCCCATGGCAACTATTGCACCAGGGCCCGGTGGCTTCTAGTTACACCTCTGATATCAACCAAAGCCTCCGGGGCAAATCCGGAGAGTTCCCATGTCTGAAAATGGGTATTATAACATATAGACAAATTTTAGTTTTCTGCAAAACATATGAATCTTGCCTTATTGTACCAGGTCCACTTTAACTCCTGAGACCCTTCAGCCCTCTCTTATAACACATTAGATGGACCACTGTTGGTGGCAGTAGATCAATCAGCGGCCACTCACCTTTTGATCAGCTCAAGGGGAGGAATTTTATTAAAGTGTTAACTTCCTTCCAGGCTCAGTCTTGCCATAATCTGCACAGGAAATTGCAATGGCTGCTATGAATTCGTTCTGTGTGGGCTGGTTCCCCAAAATGATTTTAAATTAGTATTGGATGCCATATCCATGGAGACAGACGTGATTATTTTTTTGTTAACAGAAGAAAAACCTGCATTAATTCTTTTAGCTTGTTTAACCCTTTCAGTGCCAGAGTGGTAAGAAATGTATTGCTCTGCAATCCATTGCATACCCCTCTGGCACTCAAAGTGTTAAATGTAAACTAAACTTGTATATAACATATTACAATATAGAAACAGAGGCTAAAAGCTGGAGCGTATCCATGTGCTGCAGATAATTAAGCAGAATGTAAAGCAGACATACATCCATACACCATGCACACACAGTAATGCCTTGTGATTAATGCTCAGTGCCCCACTTGGACTGGCAGATCTTCGTAGATGGCCAACCTTTAATATCTTCCTACATGCCAAGCACACACATACTGCAGCCCTCATTGCTGCTTGCCTAGCACAAACTCTGTCTGCCAAACACACACTCTGCAGCCCTGTGCCCCATAACCTGTTGGACTGGCAGTTCTTCCTGTTTGCCCAGCACACGGAATGGAATGTTAATTACCTGCAGCACCCGCAGGTGCTCTAGCTTTTTAGCTGGAGCTTCTCCAGCATACAGAGGTGCTCCAGGTAAACCTCCTTGTGCGACCATTAGGAAAACGACATGACAATTTCTCTCTGTCATGGAGTGCGAGATTGTCATGTCACCCTTTTGACAATGGAGACCTGGTGAAGTAGATGAAATGTTGCATTCTCTTAAGCGTGCGACATTTCAGAAGGGTACCCCGAGAACAGTGTTTTTTCTAAGGCATGATGACCTCTCAATGTTGCTACAATTCATTCTTTTCACTCCGATGTGCCATTGCAGAGAGGAAATCTCCATATCCTTACCAGAATGGTCCTACCCACAGGCAGTCCATCTCAGAGAGCAAGAGCCCAGCGAGAACAAGAGCCCATGCCTGAGATGGCACATGGGAGTGAAAGCACCACTGAGAGGTCACCATGCCATAGAACAAAAGACTTATTTTTTTCATTCTCAGTTGGCATCTCCCTAAGCTGGAAGAATATCCCAGGCGTGGGCCCTTGCTCTTCATGTGCCAAGAGGGAATTTTCTACATTACACCAATGAAGCCCACCTAGGCCAAAATGTACGTCTGTGGTTGCTCTGTTTCTCTTGTGCGAGGAGGATTTACCTCTCATTTCTTACCTGGATTGTCTGTGGTCAGGACCATTACTTCGGTACAGACTTCTATGAAGACTTGGTGCTCCTGAGCGGACCTCTCCAATAATGCAAAGCGCTGGGAGATGATGTCATCTTACAGCGCTCTGCATTACAAGAGTGCCAAAAGCAACTAATTGATGTCCGTGGTTCTGGGCAGAGGGCGCAGGGGAAGGCCGGGCCCCTGGAGTGACCCCTGTGACCCCTATTGTTACGCCACTGTGCAATAGCAGATAATTTATCTACTTTCGAAAAATTACTGGATTTTTTTTTTTTTAGCTCGGAATAATATAGATAATCATGTCACTTGTTTTTAATGCAGGTAGAATGTTGATCCAAGGAGATTTCTGACTGCCTTTTGGAGTCAAGAATATATATATTTTTAACCTACTGGGGAAATAAGTGGGAATAGACTTAAAGCAAAAGTAACACTTAAAATGTAAAAAGAAATATGTTGTAGGATGTATCCTCCTGAATACAATAAGGGAGCTCACACTGCTGAAACGTCTTTTATTCAAAAGTTCTTGTACAGTGGCGCTGTTGCTACACCATCCTATGGAGATTTATGGTCAACTGACCAGAGCTGTCCGTAGGATGGTGTAGCAACAGCGCCACTCTACAATTTCAGGCCACTGTGATACTGCACCTAATAAATTCAAGTTTGAGCTGTAATAACTTGTTGAATAAAACACCTTTCAGCACTGGGAGTACCCTTGTTTTACTCAGAGGTATAAACACTGCAAGATATATTTTTTTACATATTATGTATTACTTTACCTTTAATGTTTAGTGGGGGGGGGGGTTGGGGGTTTTTTTTGTATTGTTTTTCCTTTTTGACCTTCATTTGGATGTACAAAGGGAAAGGCTGAACTTGCTGGACACATGTAACACTGAAACATATTTGATGAATATGAAAAAAGGCACGTGTCTATCAAGTCCACAGAGGCGTAACTAGAAGCCAGCGAGACCTGGTGCAGAAACTGCCATGGCCCCCCTGACAACATTGCCCCCCATTGCCTCCAGCCTCCACATTTTTCCCCATTTCCCCCAATCTCCACATTGCCCCCCCTATCTCCACATTGCCACCACATCTCCACATGGCCCCCAATCTCCACCTTGCACCCCGATCTCCACCTTGCCCCCAAATCTCAACATTGCCACCACAGCTCCACATTGCTCCCAATCTCCGCACTGCCTTCACATTGCCCCCAATCTCCACCTTGCCCCTACTGACCCCCCCCTTTCCATGTCCATCTCCCACCTCCCTGGCGGTCTAGCGGCGTGGCATTAGAGGTCTGTGCCTCCTTCGGTACGGATGTTATCTCCCAGCGCTTTGCATTACTAGAGTGCTGGAGAGGGAGATCAGCTGTTAGAGGTCTGTGCCGAAAAAGGCACAGACCTACTTGCTGCGGGCGCCAGGCGAGGGGGTCGCAAGGGGTGGCCAGGCCCCTGGAGAGATGGGCCCGGTCTCACGCGTGACCCCTATTTTTACGCCGGTGCAAGTCCAGCCCATCCATTTCACCCTTGTTGAGCCAGAGGAAGGCAGAAAAAAATCCTTCAAGCTGATTTGAAGCCAGCTATACTGATTCCCAATATTGTTCTAAGCTAGAAAGGTGTCCAATACTTTTATAAGGCAACTACAGTATCTGCAAACACTGCATCTGAAGGCCAATAATTCTATAACTTTACTGACCATACCAAAAAAAGTCCCTGCCTTTTTAAGCTATTGAGCAAATAGCTTTATAGAACTTTCTTTATATTGATATCGAATACACTTGTAAATAGTAATCATATTACCCTTTAGACATGTCTTCTCTAATGTAAACAACCCCAGTTTGACTAGTCTTCCTTTATAACTCAGATCCTCCAATCCCTTTATCAGGTTTGTTGCACATCTGCACTTTTTACACTTCAGTTATGTCTTTTTTAAGAACTGGTGCCAAAAACTGTACTCCATATTCTAGATGAGGCCTAACCAAGGATTTATATATTTATATTCCCATGTGTATCTTTGCCTCTTTTTATGCAGGATAGTGCCATATTTGCACTTGCAGCAGCTGAGTGACACTGTATACTATCATGAGGTATATTGTCTATCAGTTCTCCTAAATCTTTCTTGAACAATATTTCCCCAACAAGATTCCCATTGTGTGTAAATGTAACATGTTTGTTTCTGCAGCCCAATTGCATAACCTTACATTTATCTTCATTAAACTTTATCTGCCACTTTTCCTCCCATTCACTCAATTTATTCAAATCTTTCTGCAGAGGAGAAAACATCCAGCTCTGTATGTATTTCCTTAAACAGCTTGGTGTCATCTGCAACAACTGAATCACTACTTTCAATACCCACTTCTGGATCATTAATAAAGTTAAAGTGTTAGTAATGTCCACAAAAAAAGTTTTTTTGCATTTAGAAGAGTTTAAAAAGCTGAGCTGAATGCAAAAAAACATATCTCTCAAAACACTATGGTTTAAGAGATACAGGCGTTTAAAGTTAAAGCAGGAGATCCGTGTCGATCGACACAGAGGCGCTTGAGCAGAGCCGCGATCTCGTTATTTACCATGAATCCCTTCATTGGAATGGTCTAAAATGTGTGCCTGGTTTTCAAGCCCTCGTTTTAGACCATTCCAATGAAGGGATTCATGGTAAATAACGAGATTGCATCTCTGCTCAAGCACCTCCGTGTCAGCCAACTTACAGCTGTCAGTAGGAGATATCAAACTTTAAACGTCTGTATCTCTTAAACCATAGCGGTTTGAGAGATACTTTTTTTTGCATAAAGCTCAGCTTTTTAATCTCTTCTAAATGCAAAAAACTTTTTTGTGGACATTACTAACCCTTTAAAGTGGCACTCCATCTACAACTTTAGCCCAACCTGAAACGGTTCAAATTTCAACCATTCTTCCATCTATCATTTTACCAGTTCTCTATCCATGCACACAAATCACCTCCCAAACCGAAGCCTTTTAATTCATGTAGTAATCTCTTGTGAGGTACAGTATCAAAGACTTTTGCAAAATCCAAGTATACTACATCATCAGCAATACCCTTGTCCAAGTTACTACTTATCCTTTTGTAAAATGCAAGTAAATTCGTTTGACATAATCAATTCTTCATAAAACCATGTTGGCTCCTACTAATAAGATTGTTGGTCTTCACATAGTCCTGAATACTGTCAGTAACCCTTCTAATATCTTACCAATTATGAAGGTCAAGCCCACAGGTCTAGAATACCCTGGTTTAGATCTTACCCACTCTTTGAATAATGGTACTACATCAACTTTCCTATAATCAAAGGGTACTGTGCTTGATGATAGTGAGTCAATACACTTTAAGTCAATACACTTTAACCTTTTCAGTGCAGGATTGGTACACAATGCATTGCAAAGCAATGCTTTGCATACCCCTCTGACACTGAAAGTATAAGTGTCTTGCTATTACTGAACTAAGTTCCTTAAGTACCCTTGGGTGTATGCCATCATGCCCAGGTACTTTATTCACCATAACCTTTTCCAATCTCTTCTGAACTTTGTCCTCAGCAAGCCATGTACATGATGGAGACTATTCTCTGATTCTCTCTGTTTGGCTACATCTTCTTCCTGTATGTTTTTTCCAGCTTCATCATCTGTTTTTTAGCTAAATGTCTAAAATGCATTGCTTTTGGGTTCACCTGTCTCAGGCTCGCAGGACCGGCTGAGTTACTTTACAATAACTCTCAATCAGAACCTGCAGATTACAAATGTGGACTTTGTTACCCTCCAGTCTGCGCCCAGAAGTGCAGTGTTGGGTGATGTTCTACCTTGTACCTCGGTCTGGTTTCAAGAATGAAACGCCACTTTGATTATTGTCTATATGTAGCTTGTATCTGTTCCCACTGCATGACAAGGTTATGAAGACTGTGTAGGGCAAAGGTTAGTGTATTATTGTAAAACTGTGTCTCAATGCTTCATATAAATTACCTTGAAGGATTCTGTCTGCTTTCAAAATCCCACACTTCTTGATAAGTCAAATTTCAAATCACAATGCGTCAAATGGAAAAATAACGAAGGCTAAGTCTGTCTACCTCTCATCTCCTTACAGAGAGTTGTTATATTTTATTTTATTCTTGTGAGAATTTATAATCTAGAGGAAGGTTTGGTGGGAGTAAGTGAAAACCAAGGAATGAGTAGGTGGCACTTTGGACCAAATGAAAAATTTTATTGTGTTTTCTTTATCAACTGGCTTCTCTAAAATAATGTTAACCCTTTAAAGGGATAGTAATACTTTGTTTTATCTTTATTTTATTTTGTAGGCATTAAAAAAACATGAAGAACGATATATCTTATCTCTCAAACCTTTATGGTTTAAGAGATATTCACAAGCAAAGTATCTCCCCCCTGTTCAGCCAAATCAGAAGGGAGGTGCCCAGGTAGACTGCAGAGAGGGACAATCTTCAATTAAGATAAGGGAAAAACCTGAAAAACCTGTCTAGGGGGGCAGGGCTTTCATTGTTCTCATAGGAAGAAGATTGTCCCCTGCTGTTATCTGTCTGGTCTATGGACTGGATTCCACATCTGAGAAGAGATGGCTTACACTAGGTAAAAGGGGCGGGAGGGGAAACTTTGCTTGTGAATATCTCTCAAACCATAAAGGTTTGAGAGATAAGACATATCGTTCTTCATGTTTTTTTAATGCCTACAAAATAAAATAAAGTTAAAATGAAGTATTACTATCCCTTTAAGAGCAATTTGCCATATATAAACAACATGATTTTTCTTACCTTAGCACACAGCATAATATATACTGGGCTGGTAATTTCCTCTAGTCTGACTAGTAAAGAAAAAAAAAATCCAACACAAGTGAAAAATGATTCTGTTCTGTAAAGTTCCCTTCTCCTGATGTCAACTGTAAGGCTAACAGAAGGAGATTTTCAGCAGAGCCGCAATAGCGATACTGGAAAAGAATTACTTTAATGGAATGGTCTACAAAGTGCGCTTGCAAACCAGGCACACTTTGTAGACCTTTTCAATTAAGTAATTCTTTTCCAATAACATGATTTCGGCTCTACTGCAGAGCTGCCGGCTGATCCCCGGACCGGGATCTCCTGCTGTCAGCACAGCGCTGACGTCAAGAGAAGGGAAGGGAGGGGGGAACTTTAGCGGAGGACATCTCTCATACCGTAAAGGTTTGAGAGATAGGACTTTCAACAAATACTTTATTTTTGTAAACGCTACCATATAGAATTGGACATTACTAACCCTTTAACATTGGATGGTCTATAGGGTGACCACATTTCCGTTCTGCTATTCCGGGACGTGTGGTCACCCTACTCCTCTTCATCTCCACATTGCCCCTTGATGCCCTACCTTGAGTCCCTGGTGGTCTAGCGGTGTTGAAAGTGCTCTGTGCCTCCTCCGGCACAGAGCTGAAGCTCCCGCGCGCTGTGCTCAGTAATGCAGAGCGCTGGGAGATGATGTCATCTCCCAGCGCTCTGTATTACTAGAGCGCTTGCCTCCAGGAGATCAGCTGGATTGCCGCCCTGGATGTCAGCCTGCAAACGGTATGTCACATCATGGACGCCGCGAGGGAGCGCTGATTTATGCTACCAAGCGCTCCTTTGCGGTGTCCATGATGTGACACACCGCTTGCAGGCTGACATCCAGGGCGGCATATATTAAAAAAAAACACAACAAACACTGGGAGGTCACTGAGAGAGTGACTGTTTGTGCTGCTGTGTGGGTGCCTTGGCTTCATTCCGGGACACTTCATTGTCCCGGTGGGAGATGACCCGGGACGCGGGACATAGGATTCAAATAAGGGACAGTCCCGGACATTCCGGGACCCGTGGTCACCCTAATGGTCTAGTAACTTTTTACCTCCTGGTTAGTAACTTTTTCACTTGACCTATGAGCCTAAGTAATATTTTTCCATCCCTGAGTATAAATGTGGCGCACTGGTGTTAACCGGGCTAGCAAGTGTTGTCAGCAATGACAGTGCTCACCTAAACCACTCACATGAGGCGGAAACAGGCTCCGCCTCACTGCAGGAAGCTGATCCAATTGGATCCATGCATTTATGTTTTAAAAATTAATTATGTAGCTCAGTTTAATCTTATAACCCTTTGAGTGCCAGAGAGGAATCCAACACATTGTGTTGCATATCTCTCTGGCACTCAAAGGGTTTATAACTAGATGGCTGTGCAGTGCATTGCTTTGTACAGCCCTTTGGTCAGAGATGCTTATGTGCACTAACAAGACAGAAGTACAGGTGGAATTTCCACAGTATCAAGAGCTCTTGGGATATATCTTTTTAAAGGGATAGTAACGTTTCATAATAAAAGCAACTATAATTAATCATCATAGTATTTGGACTTTGGAGAGTGTTATTTCAATTCTGTCAGAGTTGTAGTACAAGAGTAATTCTATGACAAAGTATCCCCCTCCCGCCCCTTTTACTGATGTAACACTGCTCAGCGGGAGCAGAAGGGAGGTGCCCAGGTAGACTGCAGATAGGGACAATCTTCAATTAAGATAAGGGAAAAAGCTGAAAAACTTGTCAAGGGGGGCAGGGCTTTCATTGTTCTCATAGGAAGAAGATTGCCCCCTTCTGTTATCTGTCTGGTCTATGGACTGGATTCCACATCTGAGAAGAGATGGCTTACACTAGGTAAAAGGGGCGGGAGGGGAAACTTTGCTTGTGAATATCTCTCAAACCATAAAGGTTTGAGAGATAAGACTTATATCGTTCTTCATGCTTTTTTAATGCCTACAAAATAAAGTTAAAACGAAGTATTACTATCCCTTTAAACAAGATAGCAATACTCATGGAGCCAGGTTTACAGGTGTTTCCACATACACCGGAATCGATATCGCATGCAGGGATTAATATAGAGCTTGACCCTGATCAAGCTCCACTAGACTGGTCCTTTGTCTTTCAAAATCTTGAATCCAGTGTCAAAAGGGTTAATATCACACTAAACTCTTCTAAACAGAAGTGAAAAAATATGTGTATCGACTGCTAAAGTTCAATTTAGAAGAATATTTATTTAAAATTGACCTTAAAATAGGGTCATAAGACAACTTCATAAACAATACATTCAAAAATATATATAAAAATATATAAAATGTACATTATAATGAACGGTATATATATTTTTTTGAATGTATTGTTTATAAAGTTGTTTTATGACCCTATTATTAGATCAGTTTTAAATTGAGTAGAGTTTAGTGTGATATTAATCCTTTTGACACTGGTTTCAAGATTTTGAAAGACAAAGGACCAATCGAGTGGCGCTTGAGCAGGATCAAGCTCTGTACTAATCTCTGCATGCGATATCTATGCCGGTGTATGTGGAAACACCGGGAAACCTGGCTCCGTGAATACTTCTATATACACATGTATGACTGCTCAGGTGGAAATATTAAAACCACTTGGGGTCTATGGAGTAAGCCATAAAGAACAATGTCACATAAAATGTGGGTGGGGCTTAATCAGGATGTGATGAATTGTGAATTAACCTAGGTGGGGTTAGCAGGGGAATAACCAATCTGGAGAAGAAAAACCACAAAAACTAGGTGGGGTTAACACAGGACTCACCAATCCAGGGAAAGGAAAAAACAAAAATAATAGGCGGGTTAACACGGGACTCACCAATCCGGAGACAGAGAGAAAAAAGACTAGGCGGGGTTAACAAGGAACTCACCAATCCAGGGAAAGGAAAAAACAAAAATAATAGGCGGGTTAACATAGGATTCACCAATCCGGAGACAGAGAGAAAAAAGACTAGGTGGGGTTAACAAGGAACTCACCAATCCAGGGAAAGGAAAAAACAAAAATAATAGGCGGGGTTAACACAGGACTCACCAATCCGGAGAAAAAGAAGCAAAAAGACTAGGCGGGGTTAACAAGGAACTCACCAATTCAGGGAAAGAAAAAAACAAAAATGATAGGCGGGTTAACACGGGACTCACCAATCCGGAGAGAGAGAGAAAAAAGACTAGGCGGGGTTAAGGTGGAACTCACCAATCCAGAGAAAGAAAAAACAAAAAGAGGTGTGATGAATGTACCCTGAGAATCACTAACAGTAGATTATTCTTGGGGACCGCACCCCCTCAGGTGCTTTTAGTTCATTTGAAAGCCAGACAAAGTGGGTGTATGCAGGCTGCACATGCAAAACCTGGTTGCCTTCCAGCCAAGGAGGGGGTCAGTGTCTGATAGAATACGTTTTGTGCCTACACAGATCAATCACAGGCATTTTTACTAATTCTGGTCCCATTGGAGAACTTACTAAAATGTGATAATTGCCCTTTAATTAGAGACATCCTAGACTCTGGCTTGTCATTGGCACATAAGCATCGATCTGTACAAACCTGTCATAAACAGTTGTTTTGCTTAGTTTTTAACATAACTCCCAGCACAATGACAACCTGTTATCAGTATTCCTGGTTCCTGCCTCTAGGAAGCTAAAAGCACCAATGTGTTGTCATACTGATTGTCTGAGTCTTCAGCCTGGATATGCCAGTGAGAGAAAAAGCTCTTTATTAAAAAGTGCATGCTTCACAGTTTTCATGCAGCTGTCAATCCCCCACATCTATGCCTCCACTAAAATATCTCTTCACTGCAAAACGTATAGTTTTGTGCAATTTATTCCCAGAAAGTCATAAAGCAATCAGCCCCCTTTGTGGATACAGAAGGTCTGTAATATTTTAGGATAAGAGTAATGTGCTAAGATGTGGTGCAAAGCACGTATACCCTGGGTGGACATATAAACCTTCCCATTGACTAAAACGGATCTCTTAACCTTGTGAATTGTAGAGGTCACCAACGCATTTCTAAGGCACTTTAGGGAAATTCTATTTGTCCCCTATGGTGCATTTTGTGTTGCTGAAGAATTGCACCACTGTGCTTTTATGCGCAAGGCCTACACTGTTATAGACACAATTAGACAAAGCTCTCCCTATACCTCCCTATGCGTTTCAAGCAGCATTCGGAATAGAAAAAGGGTTATTTCTAAGACAGACACACATAAAGTCTACAGGTTTAATCCTCTGAGTGCCAGAGGAGTATGTAATGCATTGCATTTCCAAATATATTCAAGGACAATACAAAGAACTCTCCAATGGATTATATACTCAAACAGCTTCTATTAAGAAGAGAGGAAAGGAGCTTTCCACTGAAACAAAGGAAGGGATTTTTCTTTTACAGTAAAGGCAGTAACATTATGAAATTCTTTGCCTTGATATGCTCAGCTTGCAGACACTGTAACTGCTTTCAAAAAAGTAATGGATTCCTATCTAGCACAGAATAATATTGAGAATTATGACAGTTGGCTTCAAAGCAGATAGGATGTTGATACAGAGAAATATCTGACTGCCACTTGGAGTCGGGAAGGAATTAGTTTACCCACTTGAGGCTTAATTGGAAATGGCTTCAATGGGTGTTCCTTTTTTGCCTTACTCTGATATGGCATGGGCTGGACTTGATGGATGCATGTCTTTTTTCAGTCTCATAAACGTTGTTACTTTGTTAAAATATCATGCGGAAGAAGTAAGCAGAGCGCCAGGAACATGACCTGGATGACTGAGCACTAAGGTAAGTACTCAGGATCTCTAAATACTGGATAGTGTGTAAAACGTTTGCATACATGGGCCTGCATATGTTAAAAACATGCACATGCTCAGAATAAATGTGCACAAAATTAGGAAAATATGTGTGTAGTCCCCGGAAAGTTAATGCGTAAAACATCAAATATGAGGCCAGGCAGTTTAGCAGTTTAGCATGGATGTAGGAAATCTCAGCCACAATGTGCATTGACCTGCCTGTACTAAACAGTTATAGCCATTACAGATATGAAGACATGGTATGCAAGGCAAACCATATAGCAAAGTAGATATTTATCCCGGCACTCTATTAATGCAGAGAGCTGGGATATGACATCATCTCCCAGTACTCTGCGTTACTGGAAAGAGGACTGCGGGGGAGCTCCAGCTGCTAATAGAGGTCTGTGCAGAAGGAGGCACAGACCTCTCCTGCCACTCTGCTGGACCACCAGGGAGGGAGGAGATGACCACTAGGGGGTCAATAGAGGCAATGTGGAGATTGGGGGCAATGGGGGAGGCCATGGCAATTTCTGCACCAGGGCCCGGTGGCTTCTAGTTACGCCTCTGCTAGTGTGCACAGTGTTTGTGTGGTTACCAGTGAACATTGAAACAAGGATGAGGTGTCACACAGTGTATGTGTATGTGTGGCTCATTGGCTACCAGTGGGACAAGGCTGGGGTGTCAGGCAGTGTATGTGTGGTTCTATGGCTACAGGTGGAACAGGTCTGGGGTGTCAGACAGTGTATGTGAAGTTCTGTGACTACCAGCTGGGCAGTGTAACAAGGCTGAGGTGTCAGACAGTGTATGTGTGGGTCTGTGACTACCAGTGGACAATCGAACAAGGCTGGGGTGTCAGACAGTGTATGTGTGGGTCTGTGACTATCAGTGGACAGTGGAACAAGGCTGGGGTGTCACAGTGTATGGGTGGGTCTGTGACTACCAGTGGACAGTGGAACAAGTCTGGGGTATCAGACAGTGTATGTGTGGGTCAGTGACTACCAGTGGACAGTGGAACAAGTCTGGGGTATCAGACAGTGTGTGTGTGGGTCTGTGACTACCAGTGGACAGTGGAACAAGTCTGGGGTATCAGACAGTGTATGTGTGGGTCTGTGACTACCAGTGGACAGTGGAACAAGGCTGGGGTGTCAGACAGTGTATGTGTCGTTCTGTGACTGCCAGTGGACAGTGGAACAAGTCTGGGGTATCAGACAGTGTATGTGTGGATCTGTGACTACCAGTAGACAGTGGAACAAGGCTGGGGTGACAGACAGTGTATGTGTGGGTCTGTGACTACCAGTGGACAGTGGAACAAGGCTGGGGTGTCAGACAGTGTATGTGTGGTTCTGTGACTACCAGTGGACAGTGGAACAAGGCTGGGGAAGCAGACAGTTTGTGTGAATACTAGATAGGTGTCCAAACAATAACAATCTATGTGATTGATACCACATTGACACTCATACTCTTTTTCAAAGTTATTATTCAGACCTCATTAGTGGAAGAATGCAGAC
The DNA here is from genome assembly GCA_037306005.1 of Rhinophrynus dorsalis. Taxonomy (NCBI): domain Eukaryota; kingdom Metazoa; phylum Chordata; class Amphibia; order Anura; family Rhinophrynidae; genus Rhinophrynus; species Rhinophrynus dorsalis. The sequence goes on from CM074720.1 coordinate 543,284,587, forward strand.
TTGAGGATGAAGGGAAGAAAGACAGTGGTTGCCATCCATGTCACCCGTATTGATCATTTATCACAATTATTATTATTATTATTATTATTATTCTTTATTTATATAGCTTGTAAGATTGTAAGCTCTTATGACTGCCTATATAAGCACTTAATCACCGCACTCATTGTACCCCTTCTATATTAAATGTAATCTGTAAAGTGCCAAGTACACCGGTTGGCGCTATATAAGTAAAAATATACAGTACAATAGCACCAACTAATTCCGCAGAGCTGTACAATAGGGAATGGACATACAGAGACAATAAAATAGTACAGTCACAATGTGGAGAACAGGAGGATCAGAGAGCCCCCTGCTGGTGAGAGCTTACAGTCTAGAGGAAGATAGATTGGACACAGAAAGAGTAAGTGCTATTGGGTGTAAGTGCCTCCTGCCACATGAACTGCCAGTAAGTGGGTTTGAGTGAGAAGTGCTGGTGAGTGCAGTGGTCCAGGGAACTGGGTGATTCTTGGTGATAATGTTTATGGAGGCAGTTGATAGGCTTCCCTGAAGAGGTGCGTTTTCAAGGAGCGTCTGAAGATTTGAAGGATGGATGAGTCTGATGGGGCGGGGGAGGGAATTCCAGAGCTCGGGTGCAGTACAGGAGAAGTCCTGTAGGCGGGAGTGGGAGGATGTAATAAGAGCTGTGGAGAGCAGAAGGTCGTGTGCAGAGCGAATATGGCGAGTGGGAGTGTATTTGGAAATGAGAGATGAAATATAGGGGGGTGCAGTGTTGGTGAGGGCTCTATAAGCTATCACCAGAATTTTGAATTTAATTCTTTATGCTAATGGGAGCCAGTGTAGGGATTGGCAGAGGGGTTAGAGAAGCGATGAGTGAGGTAGATTAGTCTTGCAGCAGAGTTCATTATGGACTGTAGTGGGGTTAGTAGGGTGAGAGGAAGGCCAGTTAGTAGTGAGTTACAGTAGTCAAGACGGGACATGATGAGTGTTTGGATTAGAATTTTGGTAGTGTCTTCTGTGAGAAAGGGTCGGATTCTAGAGATGTTGCGGAGGTGGAGGCGGCATGAGTTGGAGATTGACTGGATGTGAGGAATGAAGGATAGGGCAGAGTCATATGTGACCCCCAGGCAATGAGTTGAATAGGTGACCAATGAGGTCTGAATTTTTTTTTTTTTTTTTTTTTTTAATAACTGTGTATAACAGAAGCACTTACTTAGGTAGGAGTTCATCACACAGCAGTCAGGTGTATCTCTATAATTACTGTGTGTAACAGAGGCACTTACCTAGGTAGGAGTCCATCATACATCAGTCAGGTGTATCTATATATTTACTGTGTGTAACAGAAGCACTTACCTAGGCAGGAGTCCATCATACAGCAGTCAGGTATATCTCTACAATTACTGTGTGTAACAGAAGCACTTACCTAGGTAGGAGTCCATCACACAGCAGTCAGGCGTATCTATATAATTACTGTGTGTAACAGAAGCACTTACCTAGGTAGGAGTCCATCATACAGCAGTCAGGTGTATCTCTATAATTACTGTGTGTAACAGAGGCACTTACCTAGGTAGGAGTCCATCATACAGCAGTCAGGTATATCTCTATAATTACTCTGTGTAACAGAGGCACTTACCTAGGTAGGAGTCCATCATACAGCAGTCAGGTGTATATCTATAATTACTGTGTGTAACAGAGGCACTTACCTAGGTAGGAGTCCATCATACAGCAGTCAGGTGTATCTATATATTTACTGTGTGTAACAGAAGCACTTACCTAGGCAGGAGTCCATCCTACAGCAGTCAGGTGTATCTATATAATTACTGTGTGTAACAGAAGCACTTACCTAGGTAGGAGTCCATCATACAGCAGTCAGGTATATCTCTATAATTACTGTGTGTAACAGAAGCACTTACCTAGGTAGGAGTCCATCATACAGCAGTCAGGTGTATCTATATAATTACTGTGTGTAACAGAAGCACTTACCTAGGTAGGAGTCCATCGTACAGCAGTCAGGTGTATCTATATAATTACTGTGTGTAACAGAAGCACTTCCCTAGGTAGGAGTCCATCATACATCAGTCAGGTGTATCTATATATTTACTGTGTGTAACAGAAGCACTTACCTAGGCAGGAGTCCATCATACAGCAGTCAGGTATATCTCTATAATTACTGTGTGTAACAGAAGCACTTACCTAGGTAGGAGTCCATCACACAGCAGTCAGGCGTATCTATATAATTACTGTGTGTAACAGAGGCACTTACCTAGGTAGGAGTCCATCATACAGCAGTCAGGTGTATCTATATATTTACTGTGTGTAACAGAAGCACTTACCTAGGTAGGAGTCCATCATACAGCAGTCAGGTGTATCTATATATTTACTGTGTGTAACAGAAGCACTTACCTAGGTAGGAGTCCATCATACAGCAGTCAGGTGCATCTGTATAATTACTGTGTGTAACAGAAGGACTTACCTAGGTAGGACTCCATCATACAGCAGTCAGGTGTATCTGTATAATCACTGCGTGTAACAGAAGCACTTACCTAGGTAGGAGTCCATCATACAGCAGTCAGGTGTATCTGTATAATTACTGTGTGTAACAGAAGCACTTACCTAGGTAGGAGTCCATCATACAGCAGTCAGGTGTATCTATATAATTACTGTGTAACAGAAGGACTTACCTAGGTAGGAGTCCATCACACAGCAGTCAGGTGTACCTATATAATTACTGTGTGTAACAGAAGCACTTACCTAGGTAGGACTCCATCATACAGCAGTCAGGTGTATCTGTATAATTACTGTGTGTAACAGAAGGACTTACCTAGGTAGGAGTCCATCATACAGCAGTCAGGTGTATCTATATATTTACTGTGTGTAACAGAAGCACTTACCTAGGTAGGAGTCCATCATACAGCAGTCAGGTGCATCTGTATAATTACTGTGTGTAACAGAAGGACTTACCTAGGTAGGACTCCATCATACAGCAGTCAGGTGTATCTGTATAATCACTGCGTATAACAGAAGCACTTACCTAGGTAGGAGTCCATCATACAGCAGTCAGGTGTATCTGTATAATTACTGTGTGTAACAGAAGCACTTTCCTAGGTAGGAGTCCATCATACAGCAGTCAGGTGTATCTATATAATTACTGTGTAACAGAAGGACTTACCTAGGTAGGAGTCCATCACACAGCAGTCAGGTGTACCTATATAATTAGTGTGTGTAACAGAAGCACTTACCTAGGTAGGAGTCCATCACACAGAAGTCAGGTGTACCTATATAATTAGTGTGTGTAACAGAAGGACTTGCCTAGGTAGGAGTCCGTCATACAGCAGTCAGGTGTATCTATATAATTACTGTGTGTAACAGAAGCGCTTACCTAGGTAGGAGTCCATCATACAGCAGTCAGGTGTATCTATATAATTACTGTGTGTACCAGAAGCACTTACCTAGGTAGGAGTCCATCACACAGCAGTCAGGCGTATCTATATAATTACTGTGTGTAACAGAAGCACTTACCTAGGTAGAAGTCCATCATACAGCAGTCAGGTATCTATATAATTACTGTGTGTACCAGAAGCACTTACCTAGGTAGGAGTCCGTCAAAAAGCAGACAGTTATATCTATATAATTACTGTGTGTAACAGGACTTAACTAGGTAGGACTCTATATTAAAGCAGTCGGGTGTATATATAGATATACCTGACTGCTGTATGATGGACTCCATGTGTTTAATTTTTTATCAAAAGAGGAAACGACATAAGCCTCTACTTGATGTTAAACACTAAACTTTTACAACTAGAATCAGCCCATAAAAATCATCCCCAGGCTGATCTTTTACAATCTATTATTCACACTACAAGTGAGATTAATGTGCGATCTGATACTGTTAAGGCTATGATGAAGAGCACTAATCAAAAATCATTTTAGCATTCAAACAATTCAAGCAGTATGCTGGTGGTCAGGCTTAATAAAATCCAAAGTAAAAGAACCATCACTAGAATTAGAGATCCCACTGGGAAGGTTCTCACTGTTCACAGTGACATAGCCTAAGTCTTCTCAGAGTTCTACAGTAACCTTTGTAATAATAAACATTTGCTCACTGTCTCTAACAGAACTTTGCTAGATAAGACTGAAAACTATTTCCACAACCATAATGGTAAGAAGACCTCTGCTCATATTGGCGAATATCTTAATTGGACCTTTACCGAGAAAGAATTACAAAGAGTCATCAAGCAACTTAAAACTCACAAAGCCCCTGGTCCTGATTAACAATGCATTTGATAAAGCTATGACTGACACACTTCTTCCTCACTGGCTAACTTTTTTTTAACAGTACTCTAGGGAGAAATAATTGTATCTCCTCCACGCTGATGGCTGGCCTACCATTGGTTCCATATTTCTAAAGAATATGGGATTACACATTGTTTTAACTACCACCTAATATCGATACTAAGCTCGGATATTACATTTATTACAAAAGTTCTCTCAGATAGAATTAACCATCATCTACAAAGCAAAGGGCATGCTGACCAGACCCAAGAAAATGCCTGCTGTTGTATATATTGGGCTTGGCTGTTGTCACTTTTATCCGCCGCTCCATCTGAGGCCTCTTGCTGACAATCCGATCGGCCACTGGTGTGACGTCAGGCAGCAACGCGTCTAGCAGTGGATCACGTTATCCCTGTTGCTAGGCACACTGCTTCTCCTCTTCTGGGTTGCGGCTGTAATAGGCAGGTCCTTTCTTGGGTCGGATGCGTTAGTATAGTGTCCTTACCTTGTGCAACTTCATGTGTTCTGAGCTTATTACTTGATTTTCTGTGTATGACCCGGCCTCTCTGCTTAGACCTCGATCCTGCCTTGCTCCTGTTTTTAATATCCTGTGTATGACACGTCTTCCCTGCTTAGACCTCGATCCTGCCTTGCTCCTGTTCTTGATATCCTGTGTATGACACATCTTCCCTGCTTAGACCTCGATCCTGCCTTGCTCCTGTTCTTGATATCCTGTGTATGACACGTCTTTCCTGCTTAGACCTCTATCCTTCCTTGCTCCTGTTCTTGATATCCTGTGTATGACACGTCTTCCCTGCTTAGACCTCGATCCTTCCTTGCTCCTGTTCTTGATATCCTGTGTATGACACGTCTTTCCTGCTTAGACCTCTATCCTTCCTTGCTCCTGTTCTTGATATCCTGTGTATGACACGTTTTCCCTGCTTAGACCTCGATCCTGCCTTGCTCCTGTTCTTGATATCCTGTGTATGACACGTCTTCCCTGCTTAGACCTCGATCCTGCCTTGCTCCTGTTCTTGATATCCTGTGTATGACACGTCTTTCCTGCTTAGACCTCAATCCTGCCTTGCTCCTGTTCTTGATATCCTGTGTATGACACGGCTTCCCTACACAGACCTCAATCCTGCCTTGCTCCTGTTCCTGATATCCTGTGTATGACACATCTTCCCTGCTTAGACCTCGATCCTGCCTTGCTCTTGTTCTTGATATCCTGTGTATGACACGTCTTCCCTGCTTAGACCTCGATCCTCCCTTGCTCTTGTTCTTGATATCCTGTGTATGACACGTCTTCCCTGCTTAGACCTCGATCCTCCCTTGCTCCTGTTCTTGATATCCTGTGTATGACACATCTTCCCTGCTTAGATCTTGATCCTGCCTTGCCCCTTGTGACCACGCTCAGGCCTCCTCATTCTGTACCAGCTCTTGAGCTACAGTGTATGACCCTGATTGCTTTTGGATTACTCGTCAGTCTCCTGTTTACTCCTTGGATTCCTGTGCACCCTGAAGCATCTCTCCAGTACCGGTCTGAGTGAGTAGTTCTTGTTCCTGTTGGAGTGCGTTTTCTCCCTGGAGATAGGGGTAGTATAGTTTTTGTAGAGGGGGTCATCCGGGGTCTCCTTCGGCTCAACTGTAGGGGGCCAGTCTAGCTGTGTGGCTAGCACCTTTACAGGGCTAGGCCTGTAGGCAACCTCTGTTCCCTAGCTGCGTACCCTAGCGTTGCCCCCTAGCATCTTGTTCCCATATCTCTTGTTGAAGAGTCTGATCTTCATCCTCCCTATTCACTCAGCTGGTTACCCCATATTCCAGTTATACCAGCTCCTGGTTTTTATACCTGTGATTAACACGTCACAGCTGGTTCAGAAACCTAACCGTTTTAGCAATGCACTAGATACCTATCTGGCTCTCAAAGGTTTTAAAATATCTGCTCTGTTCCTTTCCCTAGCTGATTAAAAGGCTTTTTGAAAAGGTGAGTCAACCTTTCTTGTTCCCAGCACTTTGGCTTCCTCCGTCATATTGTCAAAAGGATTAAACGTTTGTTTAATCATCCTATAGCTTAATGGGGCAACCGCCACTACATTGACAATGGCACCCTCTAAGGTTGTCCAAAGTCACCTTCCCTGTTTGCCTTTACTTAGGAACTGCTCCTTAACAGAATACAGACCCAACCTCAATACCAGAAATGAAGTATAAATTAGCTTAAATTGATTAAATATATGGTGCAATTTAGTATTCAACAGATGTTTGCAAACCACCCGTACATTATGCACTTGTACAATACAATATTCTCCTTTCTCTTGCTTCCAATGTTATTATAGAAAAGTCTTACTCTTCAGTTCTCTCTTTTAACATCTCAGCATAGAATAAGTAATTATTCTAACTCGATTATGACTATAAGAGTCATCCTACGTTTTTTAAATGCTTGGGGATTTACATTACACACTCATATCATTCATTTGATAGTTTAAATTGCATTCTATTACTTAAGAATTGCTGGAAGTGATACAGCATTGCCTGGCTTGGGAGAATGAATTATTTCAAGATGAAGGTACTTTTGAGACTGCTGAATCTCTTCCAGACTCTTTTACCAAAGAAAATATTTATTTGTTTGGATCAATAGCAACCCTAGAATTGCTCACAAGGTTATGCATCAACCCTATCTTGCAAATTATTACTGGCTACAGAACTTCAATCTTGGCACTCTAATATAAGTGAGAAGCTGTGTTGATTTGGAAAAGACCTAACTAATCCTGACATACTTTCATACAGTTTTTGGGTCCCCCATATATTTTGACCATACCTTAAATCTGATTGCATGTCTGTTCTTAATTCTTTAAGAATATTTTACAAAATAGCTGTTGCCTAGAATCTGATATCTAATCTGTCCCCTACGTTAGGAACTTGCTAATTTAGGAATCTGTATTCCACTGGTCTTCATCCATCTACACCTATATCATTTTAGAACATTATGAGATTTCCCATTAAATAGACCTATACTTAGATGCTACTTTATGAATCTTAAAGGGATAGTCATACTTCGTTTTATCTTTCTTTTATTTTGTAGGCATTAAAAAAAAACATGAAGAACGATATAAGTCTTATCTCTCAAACCTTTATGGTTTTAGAGATATTCACAAGCAAAGTTTCCCCTCCCGCCCCTTTTACCTAGTGTAAGCCATCTCTTCTCAGATGTGGAATCCAGTCCATAGACCAGACAGATAACAGCAGGGGACAATCTTCTTCCTATGAGAACAATGAAAGCCCTACCCCCTTGACAAATTTTTCAGGTTTTTTCCTTATCTTAATTGAAGATTGTCCCTTTCTGCAATCTACCTGGGCACCTCCCTTCTGATCTGGCTGAACAGTGTTACATCAGTAAAAGGGGCCGGAGGGGGACACTTTATCATTGAATTACTCTTGAACTACAACTATGACAGAATTGAAATAACACTCTCCAAAGTCCAAATACTATGATGATTAATTAGAGCTGTTTTTATTATGAAACATTCCTATCCCTTTAATACTTTAAACGACATCTGACCCCATCAGAGGAACTTTGCTAAAAAACCCTGACATTTTCACTGTAGGACAACAAAAATTAACATTCTTTGAAAGAGTTTATGATGACAACTTTTCATTGAAGAAGATAATTTCTACTTTATACACAATTCTCTCGTCCCCAAACATGTCTTCTAAACCTTCATATGTTTTGAAATCAGAAAGGGACTTCAGTGTAACCCTTGATGAGGATGACTGCCTAGCTGTCTGAGATAGGACAACTCATTTATCTCTATGGGGGAGATGCACTAAAAAAAGGTGATAAAATGGTGAAGACTTCTCCGGTGTGATAAACTCTCCAAGTCCTATGTTTTTCTCAGGAGCCAATGCACTAAGATTTCTCCAACATGAGAGATCATAGTGCATAGGCTCCTTAGAATAACATAGGACTTGGAGAGTTTATCACACCGGAGAAGTCTTCACTGTGATCCAGGGGGATTGGGAATACCTAACTTTCGGACTTATTATCATTCTGCCTTACTATCCTCCATTCCTGACTGGTGCAGCAATTCACCTTCAAAATTATGGGTGAACTTGGAATGACTATCGATACCAAATTGTGATGTACTGTCTGAATTTTTTCTTCCGAAAAGAATTTGCATCAAAACTCATACTATTATTGGACCTGTATTAAATACTTGGAACTGGTGGCTGTCTAGACACTCTTTAGTATACTTACCATCACCATCACCATTATCTCCTTAGTGCATAGGCTCCTTAGAATAACATAAGAACTGGAGAAGGGATATCACTGGAGAAGTCATCTCTACTTTCTCACACCCCATAACCCCCCATCTATACAAGGATTTAGGACTTTACATAGCTGGTGCCTCACTAAGGTTAAGTCATTTTCAATGGGCAGAATCAATACAGATGTCTATATTTATCATGGTTGGGAAAGATTAATGTGGTCAAAATGAATGTTCTTCTCCGAATTTTATATCTTTTCCAAACCCTTCCAGTATACATTCCACCTTTCTTTTTTACAAAACTGAAGCACATTATTTATTCTTTTATTTGGCACTTTTGTTCCTCTAGAATTAAACGAGATACTCTTTTTAGGCCTCGCGAGCCAGGGGGATTGGGAATACCTAACTTTCGGACTTATTATCATTCTGCCTTACTATCCTCCATTCCTGACTGGTGCAGCAATTCACCTTCAAAATTATGGGTGAACTTGGAATGACTATTGATACCAAATTGTGATGTACTGTCTGAATTTTTTCTTCCGAAAAGAATTTGCATCAAAACTTTAAAAACTCATACTATTATTGGACCTGTATTAAATACTTGGAACTGGTGGCTGTCTAGACACTCTTTAGTATACTTTCCATCACCATTATCTCCTGTCTTTTATGCAAGGGTGACTTCATTTACTTTGCTTCAAGACTCATTTCCCTGTTGGATTACTACTAAGGGTTTGACATTAAGAGATTGTTTCTCGCAATCTTTGTGTCACTGTACCCAGAGAAGTTCAGGAGTCAGTACGGTTTAGTTAATGCAATTTATTAACAAATGACATAAAGAAGATATATACAATATATACAATAGGAATAAGCACAGGGTAATAGCTGCAAGCCTGCTATCAGAAATAATAGGTTGCAATGCTAAACCACTGTGCTGGAGACTAGGCCTTAGCCACTGGAAGTCTCAGCTGGAACCAGGAACAGGAACTGGAACAGGAACCCAGGATCTTTATCCAGCGAGGAATGAGGTCTGACTCAGCCTGCAGTCAGAAGGAAATATCACTGACTCACAACTGAAGCCAGTAGGAGCGAATACTGACTCACGCCTGCAGTCAGTAGGAGCAAATACTGATTCACGCCTGCAGTCAGTAGAGGTGAGGTGAAAACTGACTCACGCCTGCAGTCAGCTGTGCCAGTTTACCAGAGCCCCAGGCCCGCACTAGATTGGGTGTCTAACCACCAGGAGAAAAGACAAAAGAATAGTCAGACAGAGCCACAAGTCAGCACCAGAGGGGGTAGTCAGACAAGCTGGGTCATACACAGTTCAGGTAATCAGCCAGAGCCACAAGTCTGCACCAGACTGGATGTCCACTATTACGGGTTAGGCAAAATAGACAAAGCTACAGGTCAGCACTAGAATGAATGGAAGACTAGCCAGGTCATACATGCGGCCCAAGGTAACAGAACTGCTATGAACAACAACACAAGGGCAACTGAGTCAGGCCTCAGTCTGCCCTTTAAACCTCTCCTCAGGAAGTAGGAGGAGCAGCTCAGAGGCTGAAGTCAAGGTAAGCTGTAACACTTTGATACAATCATTCTCACGCTTCCAGGCATAACTCTCTCTTCCTAGTTGTGAAATATGGAAAGATATGCACATTAAACATTTTTTTAACCAATCTTCGATATATGAAGGAGCTACACACAACTTGACTCAATTTGAACATTTATGTTTATCATCTGGACCCAAACACAAGTTTTTGGGCAAGATTTAATGTCTTCTCTCACAGGCCTCTGCTTCTTTGCACCCTACTAGTTACATAAAAGCTTGGGAAGAGGAATTAGGCTCTTCCTTATCATTGGATTGGTTTGGAGAGTAGTGTCTTCCTCTTCTGTCTCTGCCCAACTCTTAGAAACCAATTATAAATTATTATACCATTGGTATTATACTGTGGCCAGATTATATTAATATTTTTCCTGCTTCCCCACACCTATGTTGGCGATGCCCAAGTCACAAGGGCACCTTTCTCCATATTTGGTAGTTCTGTCCGATGATACGTTCCTTTTGGTCTGATTGTATTTCATTTATAGATCGCACTCTGAAAATAAATTTACTGAGAGATCCTTTGCATGTATTATTCTATCATGATCTTTCAGTTATTTCCAAATTTGGAAAGAGTCTCTTACTAACCATGCTAAATGCTACAAAATCTCTTATTCCTTTACACTGGAAGGATGCTGCACCTCCTATCTTATCTGAATGGCGCGAGAGAGTCAGGGAACATCTATGGTTCACTAAATTGGCCAGATTATGCAATGGATATGAAATTGTGGAGTTTTCCCAGTTCATTGAGCGAAGGGATTCCACAACACCATTTTAGAGGGTCTCCCTTTATGGAGTTGTGGAGGGGAGCTGGGGGGAGGTTCTGACCCTTATCTCTTATTTCTCTATTTCCGCTGTTCTATTTCTATACGTTCTCATCATCATAGGTTGATGGGAATAGATATTACATTGTCATTACTATGTAATTCGCCTGTTATGTCGGATGTTATTATTAACAAATGTTTATGGATGTACACTGCTTTCTTCAATAATTTTTTTAAATATAAATAAGAAAGGTTTGAGCACAAAGGGACATAGCTACATATATGGTGGTCCTGCCTCAGACAGAGGGATTATGGCACAAGGCTAAGTGGCTCATTGAACAATGCTTTGCAATTGATATTTAAAGGGATAGTAATACTTCATTTTAACTTTATTTTATTTTGTAGGCATTAAAAAAACATGAAGAATGATATAAGTCTTATCTCTCAAACCTTTATGGTTTCAGAGATATTCACAAGCAAAGTTTCCCCCTCCTGCCCCTTTTTCCTAGTGTAAGCCATCTCTTCTCAGATGTGAATCTGGTTGTAAGACCAGACAGATAACAGCAGGGGACAATCTTCTTTGTATGAAAAGAAAGAAAACCCTTCCCCCCTTGACAAGTTTTTCAGCTTTTTCCCTTATCTTAATTGAAGATTGTCCCTCTCTGCAGTCTACCTGGGCACCTCTCTTCTGATCTGGCTGACCGGGGGGGGATACTTTGCTTGTGAATATCTCTTAAACCATAAAGGTTTGAGAGATAAGACTTATATCGTTCTTCATGTTTTTTTAATGCCTACAAAATAAAATAAAGATAAAACGAAGTATTACTATCCCTTTAATTAGATCCTTCATATTTCCAGTTCTCTAAGCCATCTGAAGTCCTGAAATGTTGGAGGTTCCGATGCTCATTGACACCTCCAATGAATGGCGACCCATGTGTGCTCCAGCCAGTAATATTCAGCTGTAGCACTTGACGGGCCTGATGTCAGACACGCCTCTTCTACTTCCTGATTGTGGGTGGGATGCAACATAAAGTTGAGTTTACAACAGAGGCAACATTTCTGTCACCTGCGTGTTTGTTTTGACCCATTTAGTGCCAGAGAGGTGTGTTTGAAAACCCTTCAGGCACTCAAAGCTTTAGAATAGCAGAAGCTGCAGAAAACTGTTACAAATTCCTTGCTGCATTACCATTAAGACCTGGGTATTCTAAAAACCTTGTGCTGCCAGCTATAATGATTTCTAATAGGTTTTTAAACTATTGCTTCAGATCACCGGTTTGTGACAAGTCACACTTAATGGAAATTCCTACTATTGCTGTATTTTCAAACTATTACACTGGCTGTCACTTAAAAGCTTTCTGCAGATCTTAGGAAACCACAGAACGTGCTAAGCTAATAATGAACCGGGAGCATTTAAAAGGCACTTAGTACCTGATAGTAATTCTAGTGTACTTCAAGCAAGTTAGACAGAATACATATAATAATGGCCGTATCAATGTGCTCATTAACTGCTGCTATTTACAGGTAAGGACTATTTAATGGTTGTCTGGGTACTCTCATTAAAATGTGAATTCCAAGAGCAAATTACACCAGGGAATACAGGATTACAGCATTTCCTGAAACTGAAGGTTTAAAAGTGAGTTATTTAGGGGTTCTAACCTGCAGGGAATCCATTGTACATGCAGTACAGGTGGTGTGAGTACACTATAGGCAGATCTGTGGCTGCAATGTGACCGTGATGGACCAATGGGGGAATAGAATGGGCATCTGAAAAGAGATCCCTCACTGGTCCAGAAAAACAAGCTGGACTGCCATACTGAAGTCTCATCCCACCATCTTGTGTCCTATGCAGTGAGGTTTTCATAGACCCTTCGTTTCAGCTTTGAAAACCCGACACAGATGGTCTGCGGAGACTGTGCACACAATCTGTGAATTATGTGGCTGAGAGCTGGGGGGATCAGTTTTCTAACAGTCCATCTCAGCAGCTTATTGGAGTTGTTTTGGACTGCACAGTGCTGCTCCCATAGATAATCATGATAACAGGGCCGGATTTACATCTCAGGAGCCTGTAGGCACAGAAATCTGAATTGTCCCCCCATTGGCCATCTCCACTGAACACCTACACAATGTTTCAAATCTCCACATTACCTCCCACATAACCATAATGCCCCCACGTTCCATATTGCCCCATCAGCTCCAACTTGCCCTCACATTGCCCGCATCGGCTCCAACTTGCCCCATCAGCTACAGCTTGCCCTCACATTTCCCCCATCAGCTCCAACTTGCCTTCACATTGCCCCCATCATCTCCAACTTGCCCCCATCAGCTCTAACTTGCTCCCATCATCTCCATTGCCCCCATCAGATCCAACTTGGACTCACATTGCCCCCATCAGCTCCAACTTGCCCCCATGAGCTCCAGCTTACTCTCACATTGCCCCCATCAGCTCCAACTTGCCCCCATCAGCTCCAACTTGCTTTCACATTGCCCCCATCAGCTCCAACTAGCCCCCATCAGTTTCTAACTTGCCCTCACATTGTCCCCATCAGCTCCATCTTGCCCCCATCAGCTCCAACTTGCTCTCACATTGCCCCCATCCGCCCCAACTTGCCCCCATCATCTTCACATTGCCCCCCATATCTGTTTTCTGCCTCCCTGGTGGTCCAGTGGCAGGAAAAGTCTGTTTCTCCTTCGGCACAGATCTGTATGCTGTTGCTCCCGCGGTCTTCTCTTCAATAATGCAGAGTGCTGGGAGATGATGTCATCTCCCAGCGCTCTACATTAGTAAAGAGCCAAGGAGAGAGCAACAGCATACAGATCTGTGCCGAAGGAGGCACAGACCTTACTATGCGGATGGTTACTTCTGCCACTGTGCGCAGTGCGAGCACTGTAATTAAAAAAAATAGTAAATAAATAAAATTGATTTCAGTGACAGGCGCCCCTCTGTGGGGTGCGCCTGTAGGCAGATGCCTACTCTGCCTTATTGCAAATCCGGCCCTGCATGATAATTGCCTTTAAGACACTTGTAGGGACAATGGCATTTAGGGATACAGCTTAGCTGAGAGCAGTTGAGCACTTCCCCTTTGCACCAGTGCAGCTGTGCAGGGAAGAGTCAAGTGATATCACAAGAACCTGCACCCCCAAGATGTCACTAGATGTCAGTCCACAACCTGCACATTCACCAAAACACCACGAAGTTCTAAATCAAAAAGGCAGAAATGCTCATTGACTGCCCTAATACAGAGTTCTAAATACTAGAGCAGAGCTTCTCAACATTCAGGGCACATCAACAGATTGTCAAGGTTTGGCTGAGCTGCTCTTTCTCGGCTGCTCGATTCTGCTGTCTGAGCTAATCTTGTGCTCTGCTATCTATTGCTACTGCCTTCCCTGTTCTGAGTCTGGCTGAATCAGCTGACCTCTCTGTGATTGCTCACCTGACTGCTATCAGCCAACCCTCCCAGGGTATTTAAAGCAGCTTGACTCACTTCCTAGTTTTCCCTTGTGTTTGATTCTGACTGCAAGAGTGTTGTACTGTGTTCCTGATTTCCTGTGCATGACCTGGCTTCCTCTGACTTCCTTTCTGGTTCCTGACTCCTGGCTTGTTCCTGACATCGCTGATCTCCGTATTCCTGACCTCGGCTTGGCTGAGTACCTGTCTTGGTTCCTGACCACGGCTTGTCTTTTGGTTTACATTTTTGGATCACAATTTTGCGATGTTTGCTTTTGTTATTTTAATAAAGGTGGTTTGCACTTTATATTTTTGTATCTGTCTGGTTCCTGGTCCCTAACACATATCACATTTTTTGTACATCACTGCTTGATCACAAGTGAGTAATCAATGGCTCAGTCATGATTGATCACCCTGTGCCCACCTCCCCTAGCACTGACTTCCTGTCTTATCCCTACATTACCTCCTCCACTCACTGACTCTGCTCAGCAATGCATTGCCCACCTCCCCTATCACTGACTTCCTGACTTACCTTCTCCACTCACTGACACTGCTCAGCAATGCATTGCCCACCTCCCCTATCATTGACTTCCTGACTTACCTTCTCCAGTTGCTGACACTGTTCAGCAATGCATTGCCTACCTCCCCTAGCACTGACTTCCTGTATTATCCCTACATTACCTCTCCACTCACTGACACTGCTCAGCAATGCATTGCCTACCTCCCATAGCACTGACTTCCAGTGTTATCCCTACATTACCTCTTCTACTCACTGACACTGCTCAGCAATGCATTGCCCACCTCCCCTATCACTGACTTCCTGACTTACCTTCTCCACTCACTGACACTGCTCAGCAATGCATTGCCTACCACCCCTAGCACTGACTTCCTGTATTATCCCTACATTACCTCTCCTCTCACTGACACTGTTCAGCAATGCATTACCACCTCCCCTAGCACTGACTTCCTGTCTTATCCCTACATTACCTCCCTCACTCACTGACACTGTCCAGCAATGCATTGCCCTCCTCTCCTAGCACTGACTTCCTGTCTTATCCCTACATTACACTCCCCACTCACTGACACTGCTCAGCAATGCATTGCCTACCTCCCATAGCACTGACTTCTTGTCTTATCCCTACATTACCTCCCTCACTCACTGACACTTCTCAGCAATGTATTACCCACCTCTCCTAGCACTGACTTCCTGTCTTATCCCTACATTACCTCCCCACTCACTGACACTGCTCAGCAATGCATTGCCTACCTCCCATAGCACTGACTTCCTGTCGTATCCTTACATTACCTCCCCACTCACTGACATTGCTCAGTAATGCATTACCCACCTTCCCTAGTACTGACTTCCTGTCTTATCCCTACATTACCTCCCCACTCACTGACACTGCTCAGCAATGCATTGCCTACCTCCCATAGCACTGACTTCCTGTCTTATCCCTACATTACCTCCCTCGCTCACTGGCACTGTTCAGCAATGCTTTTAGGAGGGGCTGTCCCTCTTGAGACCCAAATCCCTCTTTCTGGTGTGGTATATAATTGTATCACATTGATCCACAGCAATAAACCTCATATTAATGTTTGGTTAAACTTCAGTATATATGTATATAAATTAGTCTCTGTAAATAAAATACTTTGGTGTTCCACTAAATAGTTATTAATTTACACAGAGAGGTGTCAGTAGATCATGAAATAATGTAAAAAAAATCTCTGCAAAGCCCTACCCACCAGCCACACCCCCTTAAACAAAAGTTTCCTCTCTGGACATGTGAAATGTTAAGGTGTGCTAATATAACTTATGGGTCATTCTGAAAGGTCTTTCATAATTCCCAAAGTTGTTTTTAGGAGAAAGGAACTGTTAAATAGTGAAGTGGTGTAAAAATATAAAAATAATCACAACAATAAAAAAAGTAGAATATTAGTTCCAAGATGTTATAAACCTATCTATCTGTACCTCATAACCTTTTAATTTCTCTAAGGTTTCTGAACCACAATCATATATTCAATGGGGAAATTCACAAAAAGAAAGGAACAAGCTGACACCTTTAAAGGGATAGTAATACTTTGTTTTATCTTTATTTTGTAGGCATTAAAAAAACATGAAGAACGATATAAGTCTTATTTCTCAAACCTTTATGGTTTGAGAGATATTCACAAGCAAAGTTTCCCCTCACTGACCAAAATGTTCAAGTCTGCCATCTAGCTGTCAGATTTGGAATCAGGTCCGCGGACTGGCCGTGGCTCTACAGCAGAACCGAGATCGCGAGATATAAGAAGAACTACTTCATTTGAATAGTCTACAAAGTGTGCCTGGCTTGCAAGTACACTTTTTAGACCCTTCCAATGAAATAGTCATTTATATATCTTGGGATCTCGGCTCTGCTGAAGAGCCACCGGTTGATCTGCGGACTGGATTCCAAATCTGACAGCTAGATGGCAGACTTGACCGTTTTGGTCAGTGAGGGGAAACTTTGCTTGTGAATATCTCTCAAACCATAAAGATTTGAGAGAAAAGGCTTACATCGTTCTTCATGTTTTTTTAATGCCTACAAAATAAAATAAAGATAACATGAAGTATTACTATCCCTTTAAACAAGTAATCCACCTATTTTTGTAATTGGGTTGTATAATATGGTCGGCCCGAATTTCCAGATCTACCAATCAGATAAGGACACTTCGGACATAATCCCAAAATTTACTCTGATTGACCCATTCAATGCATGGGACCCACTTCATGCATATCATAGATGTAAACTCCTTATACAAATGGTATCTGGATGTATAATACCCTTACGTAGAGAAATAGACTGATATACACCTTACAGTCATATAATAAAACATATGAGAACCTAGTCTCTTAAGAACCCCACACTTTCCCTATCTAAACGATCAATTGTTATATAAAAGTATATGTAATGTAAAAAATAAAAAATAAAATATCAAAAATGTGTCTCCCCAGACAGGAAGTGATGCCTGTGGTGGTCTACAAGAAAATGTACATCACTACCAAAGTCTTATACTAGTATTACACTATCACAATACTGCGTTGGAACTCCTGTTTGATGTTAGGATCAAGACCCAGTTCACTAGTGTTTAGAACTTTGTCTGGAAGCCATTTTCTTGTAGCCCAGCAGAGGCATCACTTCCTGTCACAGTAGACAATACACAGTTCTCCTTCTAGTGTTTAGATCTCTGTGCTCTGGAGTCTTCATTCCGGTATTATGTATTGTCCCAGAAGGGGGCTGCCTTGGACATGGGGCCAGGGCCAGCGCTGCCATTAAGGCAGAACAGGCAGCTGCCTTAGGGCGCCGCAATGGAGGGGCGCCGAAAAGAGGGAAGTTGTTGTTTTTTTTTTTGTTTTTTTTTTAATAGTATACATATCTGCCTGGGTCTCTCTGCGGTGTGTTACAAAGACGCCGTGAGGGAGCGCTTGATAGTGTAAATCAGCGCTCCCTCGCACCATCTATGTTACACACCGCAGAGAAACCCAGGCTCTGTAGTAATACAGAGCGCTGAGAGATGACATCATCTCCCAGCGCTCTGCATTACTGAGAGCAGCGCGCGGGAGCTTCAGCTCTGTGCCGAAGGAGGCACAGAGCTCTAAGCTGTGGCACGCCGCTAGACCACCAGGCAGATATGCCTAGAGGGATTCAGCTGCACCACACCGACGAGGCCCACATAGGCCGAAACGTACGTCTGTGGTTATGCTGTTTCTCTCGTGCGGAGAGGATTTGCCTGACATTTCGGAGCTGGACTGTCTGTGGGCGGGACCAGACTGATATGGATATGGAGATTTCCTCTCTGCAATGGCACATGGGAGTGAAAAACGTGAGTTGTAGCACCATTGAGAGGTTACCATGCCTAAGAACAAGACACTTTACCTTGTTCGTGCTCGATGGGTGCTCCTCACAAGTCTTTGTCTCTCTAAGTATAAGGGTATCCCAGGCATGGGCCCTTGCTTCCATGTGCCTAGAGGGATTCAGCTGCACCACACCGACGAGGCCCACATAGGCCGAAACGTACGTCTGTGGTTATGCTGTTTCTCTCGTGCGGAGAGGATCTGCCTGACATTTCGGAGCTGGACTGTCTGTGGGCGGGACCAGACTGATATGGATATGGAGATTTCCTCTCTGCAATGGCACATGGGAGTGAAAAACGTGAGTTGTAGCACCATTGAGAGGTTACCATGCCTAAGAACAAGACACTTTACCTTGTTCGTGCTCGATGGGTGCTCCTCACAAGTCTTTGTCTCGCTAGACCACCAGGGACTCAAGGTAGGGGGATGAAGGGGGCATTGTGGAAGGGTCAATGTGGAGATGAAGGGGGTATTGTGGAGATGAAGGGGGCATTGTGGAGATGAAGGGGCAATGTGGAAGGGGCATTGTGGAGATGAAGGGAGCATTTTGGAAGGGGTAATGTGGAGATGAAGGGAGCATTGTGGAGATGAAGCATTGTGGAAGGGGAATTGTGGAGATGAAGGGGCAATGTGGAGTTAAGGGGGCATTGTGGAAGGGGCAATGTGGAGTTAAGGGGGCATTGTGGAAGGGGCAATGTGGAAGGGGCATTGTGGAGATGAAGGGAGCATTTTGGATGGGGTAATGTGGAGATGAAGGGAGCATTGTGGAGATGAAGCATTGTGGAAGGGGAATTGTGGAGATGAAGGGGCAATGTGGAGTTAAGGGGGCATTGTGGAAGGGGCAATGTGGAGTTAAGGGGGCATTGTGGAAGGGGCAATGTGGAGATGAAGGGGGCACTGTGGAAGGGGCATTGTGGAGATGAAGGGGGCATTGTGGGAGGGGCATTGTGGAGATGAAGGGGCAATGTGGAAGGGGCATTGTGGAGATGAAGGGAGCATTGTGCAAGGGGCAATGTGGAGGTAAATATGTGGGCAGGGGCAGGGGATTGTGGCAAGGTTGGGGGGGCAGGGGATTGTGTCCGGGTCGGGCACCTTCGCCTGTGTGTACAAAAATCCTTGCACCGGCTCTGCATGGGGCACACATTTAAAGGAGCAGTAAACTTTTTTATGAAAAAATATATATTGTAGGGATTTTCCTATTGAGTAAAATAAGGGTACTCCCACTGCTGAGAGATTTATATTTCCAGAGTTATTACCCATGTTTTTTTACATTAGCAGTGCCCTCTAGTGGTCAAATTCTAAATAGATTTCCTGTTAGATTCTAATGGAGAGGAAAGTCAGAAAAGTCAGAGACATACAGTTCTCCATAGAATGTGATAGAAACTACCTGTCACTTCCTGTCAGTTAGAATTATCAGGAAGTAAACACAGCAAATTCACTTCCTGTCATTTAGAACTATCAGGAAGTAAACACAGTAAATTCACTTCCTGTCAGTTAGATATATCAGGAAGTAAACACAGTAAATGCACTTCCTGTCAGTTAGAACTATCAGGAAGTAAACACAGTAAATGCACTTCCTGTCAGTTAGAACTATCAGGAAGTAAACACAGTAAATCTACTTCCTGTCAGTTAGAACTATCAGGAAGTAAACACAGTAACTTCACTTCCTGATTATTTAAACTGCTATAAATTTTTAATAAAACATCTGACAGCAGTGGGAGTGATCTTGTTTTATTCAGCAGGAAATGCTCTATAAAATATGTGTTTTCATAAAAAAAGTTTACTGCTCCTTTAAATGCGGAACTGTCCTGGCCAATCCTGGACATGTGGTCAACCTAGAAAGAATGACTGACTTGTTGGTAAATGTGGGTTTCTGGGTATTTTTGCTCTTTATGATATTGGTGCATAAATTTACATTACAACCTACAGTCCTTCTTCTCTGCAGCAGTAAACTGTGTCCTCAGGCACGTGCACACATAGACACTAAGGGGGGCTTGAGCACCTGCCCTTTTTGTCCAAAGTGCCCTCGTGCCCTTTTAACAAAAAAAAAATGTAATCAATCCAATTTTATCGAGAAGTGCCCTTTTTTTCATTTGAGCCCCTGCCCCCCAAAATGTCTGTGCACGTCCCTGTGTGTCCTTATGCAAAACATAGTAACATAGTAACATAGTAGCTAAGGCTGAAAAAAGACATGCGTCCATCAAGTCCAGCCCATGCCAATAACACCCCTGTTGATCCAGAGGAAGGCAACAAAAAAGCCCTCTGGAGCAATTTCCAATGTAGGTGTGTAGGTGTGTGTGTAGGTGTGTGTGTAGGTGTGTGTGTGTGTGTGTGTGTGTGTGTGTGTGTGTGTGTGTGTCAAATAGTTCCCCGGATCAATATCCTATTTGCTTTGAAGCCATCTGTCATAACTGTCAATATTGTTCTGTGCTAGATAGGCATCCATTGCTTTTTTGAATGCAGTTACATTATCTGCAAGCACAACATCCCGAGGCAAAGAATTCCATAGCCTTACCGCCCTTACTGTAAAGAATCCCTGCCTGTGTTTTAGTCGAAAGCGCCTTTCCTCTAGTCTTAATGGATGACCTCTTGTTCTTAGCTCAGCTCTTTGCATAAATAATTCATTGGATAGTTCTTTGTATTGACCTTTCTGGAGCAAACCATCTGCACTATTGGGGACAAGCAAACACCATTAATTTAAATTGGACTTTTAAACAATTGAATGGTGTAGAGGTCTCCAACACATTGAGAAGCAATCTCTAGCATTCAAAGGTTTAAAATTTCCATTTAAATCAATGAGTAGTTTTATTTGTCCCCTACATTTCAGTTGTTTTACTCCAGATTTCTACCACTTGCAGTAAGACAAGCCGTGGATTTATGGGGTCTTTGGTACACAATAGGTTGAATTAGGTTAACTGGTGCTGCTCACAGAAAACTAATTACCATGGAGAAATCTGTCAGTTGAATGGTATATGTTTAAACATTAAACCCGTTTATTAATAATAAAGCCATCCGTTAAATGGATCTAAACAGGTGTTTAGTTAATCCGTACAGTGAGATTAGTAATTAAGCCTTAGCTGGTATTATATCACTTGGAGACGAATCAGCCAAGCTGAGCTTTAGCTGTTCTTATGTAATGTTATCCATCACTCCAAGTGTACAGTAATTACTATACATGATGTTATATATCACCCCCAGTGTAGTTATATTTCACCCCATTTATAGTAATTACTTTTTATATTACCCAAAATATACACATCATTTTATGTATTACCCAACGGGTATAGATTTTACATAATATTATATATAATACGATATGACATATTATGAAATATTAACCAAATTGTATTAAATATTACCTAAAGTGTAGAGGAATTGCATAATATTGTATTTCTTCTGATTTGCATAAATAGTATTATTTATCACCCAAAGTGCACATTGGTAATAGTATGTGTTACCCAAATTGTTCAGTAATTAAATATTATATATTACTCAAACTTTTCAGTAATTGCATGTTATATAATTCACAATCTGTAAAGGCATTATATAATATTATATATATATCACCCCAAGTGGAATGTCATTCCATAAGAGATATACAGACAGACACACAGAAATAGATAGATGGATAGATAGAAATATCAGTAGATATGAGATAGATAGATAGATAGATAGATAGATAGATAGATAGATAGATAGATATGCGATAGATATGAGATAGATAGACAGATAGATAAATAGATAGATAGATAGATAGATAGATAGATATGGGATATATAGATATGGGATAGATAGACAGATAGATAAATAGATAGATAGATAGATAGATAGATAGATAGATAGATATGAGATAGACAGACAGATAGATAAATAGATAGATAGATAGATAGATATGAGATAGATAGATAGATAGATAGATAGATAGATAGATAGATAGATATGCGATAGATAGATATGAGATAGACAGACAGATAGATAGATAGATAGATAGATAGATAGATAGATAGATATGAGATAGACAGACAGATAGATAAATAGATAGATAGATAGATATGAGATAGATAGATAGATGATAGATATGACATAGATAGATATAAGATAGATATGAGATATACGATAGATATGAGATAGATAGATAGATATGAGATAGATAGATGATAGATATAAGATAGACAGATAGATAGATAGATAGATAGATAGATAGATAGATAGATAGATAGATAGATAGGATAGCTGTCGCTAGATCTGTATCACAATAATTATATTATTCCACGAGAACAGCAGTTACACAGTGTTATATATCACTTAGTGTACAGTAATTACATAATATTACATATTACTTCAAGTGTTCTATAATTATGTAATATTACATACGTCTTCAAATGTACTGTAATTACATAACATTATATATCACCCACATGGTTCAGTAATTACATAGTATTAAATATCACCGAAAGTATACAGTAATTACATATATCACCCAAAGTGTACAGTATTTTCACACTATCCTATTATATAAAAGGCCAGATGTATGTTTGTCAGATGCAGTCATGCACAGTAGAGACTGCCCGAACGGACAAAAAGTTCCATCTTGCCAGCCACCCTCCCAGCGTTGCGTACCCCTCTGGCACTCAAAGGGTTAACTCATTCAGTGCCATTCACTTTGGCCCATGTACACAGGATTTAACACTAGTTATATTTAATTCCAAATATATTGCAATTACATATCCCCTACAAGTCAGCCTATGGATACCTCTCTGCCACTCAAAGGGTTAAGTCTTGCCGTGCGGGCACTTCCTCTCTTAGTCCTACATTACCTCTCCAACTCACTGACACTTAACGCTTACAGTGCTGCACAAAATGGGCAGTGCCTTAATTAGCATAACCTCTCAATCTAAACAACTCCAAAAATTGATTTCTAAATACAATATGACTATTACATGTAGGTGATTTTCAGATCTCCTTTGAAAGCACCGGTATTGTTTTGTGATAGAGTCCCTTTAAAAAAATTTGCTCCAATTAATCTTCATAGTATTTGGGCCATGGAGAGTGTTATTTCAATGCTGTCAGAATTGTAGTTAAAGAGTAATTGAATGATAAAATATCCCCCTCCCGCCCCTTTTACCTAGTGTAAGCCGCCTCCCCTCAGATGTGGAATCTGGTCTCTTGACCGGACAGATCACAGCGAGGGACAATCTTCTTACTGTGAACATAAGGAAAACCCCGCCCCTTTGACAGGTTTTTCAGGTTTTTCCTTATGATAACTGAAGATTGTCCCTCTCTGTGATCCATCCGGACAGTCTTGCTGCTCTGAGGTGAGCAGTGTTACATCAGTAAAAGGGACGGGAGGGGGATACTTTATCTTTCAATTACTCTTGAACTATAACTGACAGAATTGAAATAACACTCTGCATGGCCCAAATACTATGAAGATTAATTGCAGCTGCTGTTTGTGTGAAACATTACTATCCCTTTAAATCAATGACCATTTGCAACATTTTTGTTTTGAATCCTGTGATGTCATTGGCTTGCTTCAGAATATTCCTACTTTACTGAATAGGGCCGCAAGTCTATCTGGTAATTGATGACAGGAGATGGCCATCACAGCTCCAGAGAGTTTTAGGTCAAGTTAAGTGACTGAATCACAGATTTTCCAATCAGGTAGATGAACGTTTAATAGGAGAGGAGGCAGGAGGGCGCTAGTACAGTAACAGAACATGTCTTGGGCTTACAGAAGCACATTAAGTACCAGAGAATGCAAGAGGAGGAATTGTGTTTTCAAGGCTGTTTACCAGAGTTAACTCGTTGAGTGCCAGAGTGGTTAGCAATTCAATGCAATGGTTAAAGCAAAGGCATCTAAGTTTTTTCGTGAATCATATGATCAGTAAGCCATACTTCTGAGTGCCACATTAGATTTTTTATTCATAAAAATGGTGAATAGATCCTGTCGGCTATTAAAAAATGTGGATTTATTTATCAAGTCAAAGACAATACTGGTTTTTATCAGACAACTATTCTTGGTCTGTAAGGTCCTGGCAGTCTGTTAGAATACCTGGAATTCTCCCGATCTGCCCAGGCCACGCTGGTTTTTGCCATTATTCCCAGGGACTGATTCTCCGGCATTGATGAGTTTCTTATCAGCTCTTCTCCTACAAACCCTGTTCCTCCAAATTCCTGCTTACTTCTCCAACTTCCCACCCTGTTCTTCCAACTTCCCACCAACTTCTCCTCCTTATAACCCAGTTCCTCAAACTTCCCACCAACTTCTCCTCCTTCCTTCCCTGTGGCACTATGTTACTGTGTTACTGTATCAGTGTGTTACTGTGCTGCAATATTACTATGTTATCTTACTTTGTTACTGTGATACTGTGTTACTACATCACTATGTTACTGTGTTACTATCTTACTGTGTTACTATCTTACTATGTTACTGTGTTACTATGTTACTATCTTACTATCCTACTGTTTTACTATCTTACTATGTTACTGTGTTACTATGTTACTGTATTACTATCTTACTATCCTACTGTTTTACTATCTTACTATGTTATTGTGTTACTATGTTACTATCTTACTATCCTACTGTTTTACTATCTTACTATGTTACTGTGTTACTATGTTACTGTGTTACTATCTTACTATCCTACTGTTTTACTATCTTACTATGTTATTGTGTTACTATCTTACTATCTTACTATCCTACTGTTTTACTATCTTACTATGTTACTGTGTTACTATGTTACTATCTTACTATCCTACTGTTTTACTATCTTACTATGTTTCTGTGTTACTGTATCACTGTGTTAAAAAGTTACTGTGTGATAATGTGTTACTATGTTTCTGTGTAACTATGTTACTGTGATACTACGTTACTATTAATGTGTTACTACGTTACTATGTTACTACATTACTGTGTTACTATGTTACTGTTATTGTGTTACTATGTTACTGTGTAACTTTGATAATGTGTTACTGTAGCAGTGTGTTACTGTGGTAGTGTGTTACTTTACCAGTGTGTTACTGTGATACAATATTACTATGTTATTATCTTACTATGTTACTTTGTTACTATGTTACTGTGATACTGTGTTCCTACATCACTATGTTACTGTGTTACTTTCTTACTGTGTTACTATCTTACTATGTTACTGTGTTACTGTTACTGTGCTACTATCTTACTATGTTACTGTGTTACTATCTTACGTTCTCTGTTGTCCAATACAGGTACTGGTAACTCTGGGTAGACATTCCACCCCTTTAAGTAGGCAGGAACAATTCTAGAATTGATTGCAGGGGGGGAAGCCTACCTTCCCTCCTTGGCTGCAGCTAGCCAACCAGCTCCAGAAAGATTTGTTCCTTGGTGAAGATAACACAGGCAAGAGAACAGTTCTGCTATAGTTTTAGAAACTTTTTTATTTTTCTGTTAGATATGGAATACCACTATTAGGCGGATTACCATAACTGACAATGAGCTTAGATGTGGCTAGCTCAGTATCCAGGTGTTTTTGTGGACCTTAAGCCCTGAGGGGGAAAATCTTGATTCCAAGTGCTTCCCCAGGTGTTACCCACTGAGATTACTTCTTATTACATGGTAATCTGAAGACAGAAGATTTGCAGGAAAGGTGAGCAACCCTTTGAGTGCTGCAGGTTCACTTGTCCCACAGTGACCCTCCGCACAGGGGTGTTTTCATTTGGAGATTCTTATTGCATGCTCCTGCACTCATTGGGTCTATCTGTATGTCTGTTGGGTGTTTTGGAGCAGGTTTATGTGGTAACTTAACCCTTTAGCTGCTGGATTAGCATTTTTGGGGGGTGGTTTCTAACACTTTTCCTACTGGTTTAGTGTTTTTTGGGTGTCCTAACATGTTCTAATGCTGTTTTAGGCATTTTAGATTTACACTCTCAATTTTGTAAAATTTGAGTTCTGCGCCTTTAAGGTGCGCTTTACCGCATAGACGCCATTGCGCCATTCACTTCTATGGGACTATACAATTTGGGACATATCTCTGCAACCATTTAACCTAGCGACTTCAGAGATGGCTCATTTTACTTGTCTGCCCTTGCTCTATCATCCGGTTCATGTTTCTAGTGTGTTGGGGGCTCAGGGGGCTTCGGGCACTGTTTGGAGTACTTTTCTGGGAAAACGACATTATCCATGAGCGCTTGCTTTGTGCGCTTGTTTCTGATTGGCTCCTGCTGTGGCAGCCATTTTGTGCTCTTTCCAGAACGAGTATTCTTCACAGGGCTTGGAATCTCCTTCTCTCCTCTGCTGATTAACCCTTTGTCTGCCAGATAAGTTTATTTAGTGATTTCTGGGGTGAAACTTTAATCCTACACACTGTACTTGGGTGATTTCTTATACTATAAGGTTATCTGACACTGTGAGAATGTCTATACCATTGGAGCTTGGGGCCAGACCTAAGACTAAAGATGCTGAGGTCTCTGTGTCCCCTATTGCGCATTTCTCCTCATGTCATTCAGTGTTACCTAGAGAATTCTCAGGTCATTTATGCCCATCATGTTCTGATGTCCCTGAGAGTCTCCCAGGGACCTCCAGCCATGCACTAGAGCCAGTATGGGTGCAAGGGTTCAAGGCTGCTACTAGGGACCTCCGGTCCACATTGCAACTCTTTCCATCCCAGTTACAGGGGGTCTTCCATTCCTGGCAGGCCCCCTCCTCAGTCAAGTCTTCCCTGCCCAAACCTCAGGGAGTATTTGATGTATCAGATTCCTCTGAAGAGGAACTGCTGGTGGATTCAGATGTTGAGGAATGTTCTGTTGTGGGCTCCTCTCAGTTTTTTGGAGATCCTTTCGAGGCCGATCCTGAGCCCTCCGCTGAGGACTTGATCAGGGCTGTCTTAACTACTCTTAACATTCCCTTAGTTCAGGAGGTTCCTTCTGACCCCTCTGATGTGTTCCAGGAGCCTAAAAAGCCCCTTACTTACTTTCCACCTAACCCCACTCTTGACTGCCTTGTGTCTGAGGAGTGGAAATCCCCGGACAGGAAACCCTCTGTGTCCAAGAAATTTACCAAGCTTTATCCCTTTTATGAGGCTGCGCTTACTCAGTGCGTTCATCCTCCCATAGTGAATGCTCCTATTTCCAGACTAACTAAGTCTACTGCCTTGCCAGTCTCTGATGCTTCTGCTCTGAAAGACTGGACTGACAAGAAACTTGAGGTCTCCCTCAAGTCCATTTTTGCCACTGCTGGTTCTGCCATGCGTCCAGCATTCGCTGCTGCATGGGTGAACCTGGCCATTGTGGTCTGGACTTAACAGCTCACCCGGGCTGTCCATCAGGATGTGCCTACTTCGAATAAGTTGCGCCTTCTCGCCAACATTTCTGAGGCACAGCACTATGTTTCTGCTGCCTTATTTGATGCCATCTGTTTGGTCACTAGGGTTTCAACCATGTCTGTGGTGGCCAGACAAGCTCTTTGGCTCAATATCTGGTCTGCTGACACCGCTTCTAAGAAAACATTGCTCTCTCTACCCTTTCAGGGTACCTCCTTGTTTGGGCTAGATCTTAAGGATCTAATCAGTGAGGCCACAGAGGGTAAGAGTACTCTTCTACCCTTGGTTCCCAGGAAGAAATTGCCTCTTAAACGCAATCGGTATTTTCGTTCCTTTCAAAGTGAGACATGTCTGGCGAACCAGACGGTTCCCTCAGCTCCGCATGCCTCCTCCAAGCCCAAACAACAGTGGAAGCCCAAGGTCTACTCCAAGGCTTCCAAGCCTTCTTCGGCATGACTCACCAAACCTGGGTCCACACTCTGCTGTGGGTGGTCGTCTGCGACACTATCACGGCATTTGGGAGGGTTCAGTGACGGACACATGGGTTTTACAGGTGGTGAAGGAAGGGTACAGGATCCCTTTTGCCTCTCTTCCTTCCTTTCGCTTTCGTCCTTTTCACACACCTCAGGGCGCAGAGAAACGCCATCTGTTCCATGGCGTGTTCAGGCTGTTCTGGACAAGGACGTTTTAGAGCTGGTTCCAGTTCAGGACAGAGGTATGGGTTTTTACTCAAACCTCTTTGTGGTCTCCAAGAAGGATGGTGGTTGTTGTCCCATTTTGGACTTGAAGGATCTCAATTCCTTTGTGACCTGGACTCATTATCATCAGGAGTCTCTACGGCCGGTGATTGCTGCCATGTCCCCGGGGGAATTCCTTGCTTCTCTGGATCTTCAGGACACATACTTACACATTGCCATTCATCCAGAGAGCCAGCAGTACCTCCGGTTTGCCTGCAACAGGGGACATTTTTAGTTCTCAGCTCTTCCATTTGGTCTGATGACAGCTCCTCAGGTCTTCAACTGTGTCCTGGGAGCCTTAGTGTCTGTCCTCCACCAGAACAACATCAGAGTTACTCCATACATGGACGACCTGCTTCTGAAAGCCCCTTCTGCTGAACTTCTTCATCAGCAGGTTCAGCAATGCATTCATGCTCTCACCCATCACAGGTGGATCATCCACTTGGACAAGTCATATCTTATCCCATCCCAGCGTCTGGTCTTCCTGGGCCTTCTCTTCGACACTCAGAAGAGCATGGTGTTCCTCACGGACGAGGTGGCTCACCAGATCGCCCACAGGGTTTCTGCAGTTCTGGCTCAAGATCCATTTCCAGCCAAGAAGCTGTCCTTTCTAGTGGGAAAATTCATCTCCACCATAGAAGCGGTCCCTTTTGCCATGGCGCACACCAGGGAGCTCCAGAGGTTCGTGATCCAGGTGTGCAAGGGTCAACCGGACCTTCTGAAGACATCAGTGTCTCTTCCTCTTCATGTGGAACTGAGTTTGTCATGGTGGCTCGACCTCTCCAACCTGCTGAAGGGCAAGTCCTTCCTGGTATCCTTCTGGACCATGGTGATGACGGATGCCAGCCTCTCCGGATGTGGAGCAGTCCTGGGTTGTTTGAGCGCTCAGGGTCGGTGGTCTCCAGAGGAACCCCTCCTTCCAATCAACATATTGGAGCTTTGGGCGATATTTCATGCCCTTCGACATTGGACAACTCAGTTGGAAGACTGTCCGGTCCAAGCAGAGTCCAACAAAGCCATAGCCATGGCTTATATCAACAAGCAGGGCGGAACAAGAAGTCTCACCACTTGGTTAGAGGTCAAGGCTATTTTGTCCTGGGCAGAGGATCACGTTCCTGCCATTTCCGCAGTGCACATTCCTGGCGTAGACGACGTCATGGCGAACTTTCTCAGTCGACACACACAGTGGGCAGCGGAGAGTAGGAGCTACACTCAGAGGTGTTCAACCTCATTGCTCAGAAATGGGGTCTTCCTTACATCGACCTGATGGCAACAAGACACAACAGGAAGGTACCGAGGTTCTGCTCTCAGTGGAGAGACCCTCTGGCTCTGGCAGTACAAGCGATGTCCATTCCTTGGTTATTCCCTCTGGCCTACATCTTTCCTCCCCTCCCAATGTTGCACAGGGTGTTACGGAAATTACAACTGGAGCGTTGTCCATTTGGGCTCCTTACCATCCGGATCTTCTTCTACAGGGTTACCTGTGCAAAGAGGATGTTCATTGGCTAGCTTTGACAGCTTGGAAATTGAATCCTCAATATTGAAATAGAAAGGGTTCTCCTCTGGTGTGGTGGCTACTATGCTCAGTGCCCGCAAACCTGTTTCTTACAAGACTTACCATCGTGTCTGGTCGACTTTTCTGTTTTGCTGTGCTGACAGGGACCAGTCTCAGGCTTTTGATCTGCCTATGGTCTTGGCCTTCTTGCAGGACGGTGTGGATAAGGGCCTCAGTTTGAGCTCACTTAAGGTTCAGACTTCTGCGCTTTCTGTTTTCTTCCAGAGGCGCATTGCCAAACTTCCTGATGTCAAGGTTTTCTTCCAGAGCATTGCTCATGCTCGTCCTGCCTTTAAGGTTCCTGCTCCTCGGCGGGATCTTAAGTTGGTTTTGGGCATTCTACAGCGCCCCCCCCCCCATTTGAGTCTTTGGCTACTATTCCTCTACGCCTCTTGATGTGGAAAATGGCCTTCCTCCTAGCGATTGTGTGTGTCCGCCGTGTCGCGGAGTTACATGCTCTGTCCTGTAGACCACCCTATTTGGTGTTTCACAAGGACAAGGCGGTGCTTCACACTTCTGAGGAGTTTCTCCTGAAGGTGGTCTCTGAGTTCCAAATCAATCAGGAGATTGTGGTGCCCTCTTTCTGCCTGGACCCCACCTCTGACAAGGAAAGGGATCTCCACTTGTTAGACGTGGTGCGTTGTTTCAAGTTTTATGTACATTACACTGAGTCTGTCAGGCAATCAGATGCGCTGTTCATCATTCCTGAAGGTCCTAGGACAGTAAGACCTGTATCCAAGGTGACTATTGCTTCTTGGATCAAGTCCACTATTCGTAAGGCTTATGCGCTGTGGAAGAAGACCCCTTCAGGGTCACGGCTCATTCTACAAGATCTACTGGAGCCTCTTGGCCTTACAAGAATCAGATCTCTGCTGATCAGTTGTGCAAGGCGGCCACTTCGTCTTCTGTAAATACCTTTTCAAAGCACTACCGCGTTGATGTGCTGGCATCGGCTGGCGCCAGCTTTGGGAGGAAAATCCTGGAGGCAATCTTGCCTATCTAGGATCTTCTTTGGTTCTTTGGTGTTTCCTTCACTTTTGAGCCCTGTTGGCTCTAGTTCACTGTGTTGTGTAACAGTTCCTGGGGTGTTAATACCCCTGATCAGTGTCCGTTGACACTTCATTTGTTTTTGTTCGGCTATCTCTGATCTGATGGTTCATATCTGCACTGGTGACTTTGGGGACCTTGCGCCTGGTCCTTGCCTTACTTCCCGCCTCTGGGAAACTCAATGGTTGGACATCCCAGAGTTACCAGTAACCTTTATTGGACGACAGAGAAAATAGGATTTTAGTCTTACCTGTTAAATCCTTTTCTCTTAGTCCATACAGGTTACTGGTCTCCCACCCTGTCAAGGGACCATGCTTGGCTCTCCTGTGGCAGACTGTGGGGGTCCTTCGGGGTCATGCTCACAGGAGTCTTCTTTCCCTTCTACTATCTAGTCAATAGTGTCTCAAATCTTTCTGGAGCTTGTTGGCTAGCTGCAGCCAAGGAGGGAAGGTAGGCTCCACCCCCTGCAATAAATTCTAGAATTGTTCCTGCCTACTTAAAGGGACGGATCGCCTACCCGGAGTTACCAGTAACCTGTATGGACTAAGAGAAAAGGATTTAACAGGTAAGACTAAAATCCTCTTATATTACTGTTTTACTATGTTACTATGTTACTATTACTATGTTACTGTGATACTACGTTACTACGTTACTATTACCATGTTACTATGTTATTGTGTTACTGTTATTATGTTACTGTGATACTATGTTACTGTGTGATACTATGTTACTATTACTATGTAACTGTGATACTTACTGTTATTGTTTTACTATGTTACTGTGTTACTATGTTAATGTGTTACAGCATCAGTGTGTTACTTTGATACAATATTACTATGTTATTATTTTACTGTGTTACTTTGTTACTATGTTACTGTGATACTGTGTTACTACATCGCTATGTTATTGTGTTACTATGATACTATGTTGCTGTGTTACTATGTTATTGTGATACTGTGTTACTGTGTTACTGTCTTACTGTGTTACTATGTTACTGTGATACTGTGTTACTGTGTTACTATGTTACTGTTACTGTGTTACTATGTTACTGTGTGTTACTATATAACTATGTTACTGTTATTGTGTTACTATGTTAGTGTTACTATGTTACTGTGATACTATGTTACTGTGTTACAAAGTTACTGCAGTAATGTGGTACTGTGTTACCTGCCTAATGCTGTAGAGGTCTCTGGAGCATTGTAATGAAATAGAACCTACTCTATCACACCTAGTCTAATCAGATACCACTGTGGGGGATATACTAAGAAACCTGGTGCAAACCAAATGCACCATAAGGGACAAACAAATATTCATATCATTTATTTTGCAATAACTGGGACTTCAAAACCTCTTGAAGGCTGGAGACGTCTTCCATGCTTGGCAAAGCAATGTACCGGATATCAATCAATAGATTTTTACCCTGTATGCAATTGGATTGCCCTGTGAATTTATCTGCCTTTTCCATATGATGATGATCCAGCTATTAACTGTTTAAGAGCCAGAAAGGTGTGCAAAGCATTGCAAAGAGGGATTTGGGTCTCAAAGAGGGACGGTCCTGACTAAATCGGGACACTTGGGGTTATGGAATCCGCTTCATTAACTATTAAATGGCCACAGCCACAGTTCATACAGTGAGTGACATCATGGGGTAAATTCCTTTGCTATAGTAACCCTTTAAGGACCTGTCATGGGCATGCAGCTGGCACTTAAGGACCACAGACCTTTTTTTTTTTCTCAGTTCAGTTTCAGGGCTCCCCGAATGGCGTGCAGCCACGTGGGGAACCCTGAGTTCCATGACAGTCCTGGCACATCATGGATCCTTATGGATCGCCTACCCATGACGTGCCATGACAGTCAAGGGTCCTTAACCCCTTAACAACCCTTAATGGTCCTGGCACGTCATTGGTAGATTCGCGTTAAGGACCCATGACGTGCCAGGACCGTCATGGAATTCAGGGTTCCCCACACGGCTGCACGCTGTTCGGGGAGCCCTGAATCAGATTCGCAAAAAAAAAAAAAAAATGGTCCATGGTATATGCGCAATCGGGCATCCTTAAGGGGTTAAGGGGTTAATCAAAAGACAAAAACAAGTAGACTCAGCATTTTCTAATTTTATACAAATGAATCCCCCAGCCCCACCCCTCCACTGATCTATGTGAGTCCAGGCAGCTCTCTCTTTATTATTAACAGCATCTATAAAACATGACCTTTGCACTGCGTCTTCCGCATGTTTTATAGAAAATGTACTGTGTGAGTTAAAGGAACATTATCACCTAAATGTTTACTGGGGGTTTTATACACTTAGTAATAGTAATGTTTCACAAAAAAAGAAGCTCCGATTCATCTTCATAGTATTTGGGCCATGGAGAGTGTTATATCAATACCGAGTTGTAGTATAAGAGTAATTGAATGATAAAGTATCCCCCTCCCTTCCCTTTTACTGATGTAACACTGCTCACCTCAGAGCAGCAAGACTGTCTGGATGGATCACAGAGAGGGACACTCTTCAGTGATCATAAGGGAAATCCTGAAAAACCTGTCAAGGGGGGCAGGGTTTTCCTTATGATCACAGTAAGAAGATTGTCCCTTGCTGTGACCTGTCCGGTCAAGAGACCAGATTCCACATCTGAGGGGAGGTGACTTACACTAGGTAAAAGGGGCGGGAGGGAGATACTTTATCATTCAATTACTCTTGAACTACAACTCTGACAGTACTGAAATAACACTCTCCATGGCCCAAATACTATGAAGATTAATTGGAGATGCTGTTTTTGTGAAACATTACTATCACTTTAAGGATCAGCAGACCAGGGTTACTTTTACCCTAAAGCTGAGGTGTAACAGAGGCCTCCGCAGCCCCCGCAGTGTGGGGGGGGGCCCTGCCAGCCTCAGGGGCCCCCATAAAATTGTACCCAGCTATATTGTATTGGAGGCCCCGCCAGTCATGGGGCCCCCAACAGAACAGTAACGAGATCCCCGAAAGTGAGAAGCGCCGGACAGTTTTGCTTCTCACTTCTGTACAAATGAAACACCACAGTCCGCTTCCTGTCACTCCTCTGAGTCCTAAGTTACCTCCTTCTAGGGTTAGACCAGTGCTTTCCAAACTGTGTGTCGCGACACGTTAGTGTGTTGGCTGCAGTGTGTAGGTGTGTCACAGGCAAAGGTGACATTTACACAGAGCAAGACTGTCATTCAACCCAAGCACAAGTTACACTGGGAGCGGAGATAAAACACTATTTAATGGTCGCATTTACACAGCGGGAGATTGCCTCCGTGTGCTGCATACAGCTGGAGCGCCACAAAAGATTTGTAACAGCTGGAGTGCCTCTGTGGGCTGCATACATAATATGTATGCAGCACACGGATGCACTCCAGCTGTTACAAATCTTTTGGCGGTTCAGCTGTTAAAATCTTAGATGCCACCTCCTCTATACATCTGCCCTCTCTTTGGGCAGCCAGGCTGGAGTGTCACTGTGCGCCGAGGCTGCCTGTCACATGGCTGCTGCTTCTGGTGCCAATGAGACAGAAAAGACGGACAGTACTTCTAAAATCAGTTATGCGCTATCTATTTACTAATGCGACATGAGAATCTTGCGCTTATATGTAGCGCAACATTCTCACGTCGCCCTTTTAAAAACCACACAACGTGCTTAATGCCTCCACAGTATGAATGAAAGGTTTTCATGAGATATGTTGTGTCCCCATACATCTACATATTACAATTTATGTGTGTCTCCTTATCTCTTATAAGGGATTATTAGTTTAACCTCCGGTTTGCTAGTAAACCTGAATTACTGTGTCACGAAATTATGCATGTCTAACAAGGGTGTCACCAACATGAAAAGTTTGGAAAGCTCTGGGTTAGACTGTATAAATAAAAATACTTTGGTCTTGCTGTAAATCATTTATTCAGTTACAAAAAGAGGTGTCAACAGGTCATGAAATAACCTAAAAATTCTTGGAAATGCTCCGCCCCCACAAGCCACACCCCCAGCCACACCCCCTAAAACAAAAGTGTCCCTCTTGGGCCATTTGAAATGTTGGGAGGTATGGGTTCTGCTAAGTTAATTTAATTTTAATTTCACAAAAAACAGCAGCTCCAATTCATCTTCATAGTATTTGGGCCATGAAGAGTGTTATTTCAGTATTGTCAGAGTTGTAGTACAAGAGTAATTGAATGATAAAGTATCCCACTCCCGCCCCTTTTACCTAGTGTAAGCCCCCACTCCTCAGATGTGGAATCTGGTCTTAAAACCGGACAGATCACAGTAAGGGACAATCTTCTTACTGTGCAAACAGTGAAAACCCTGCCCTCTTGACAGGTATTTCAGGTTTGTCCTTATGATCACTGAAGATTGTCCCTCTCTGTGATCCATCCGGACAGTCTTGCTGCTCTGAGGTGAGCAGTGTTACATCAGTAAAAGGGGCGGGAGGGGGATACTTTATCATTCAATTACTCTTGAACTACAACTCTGACAGTATTGAAATAACACTCTCCATGGCCTATATACTATGAAGATTAATTGGAGCTGCTTTTATTTTGAAACATTACTATCCCTTTAACTTGTCCTTCAGTGTTCTGGGTTTCATAAACTGCCTTTCCACAGCTCTGCAATCACTGAGCTTCTCCCCTGTGAGTTTCATGGCTCCTGTCTAGCTACAATGAGCCACTTCATGTAATCCCTCCAGCTTGTTTGGACGGAGTCTGGAGTGTGTCACAGCAGCCAAGGTGTTAATGTGTTAAAAGGTTCACAAGTGCTAAAGTGCAATAGCAGCATTATAGCACTGGAGCTGAGAAGTGTTCACAAGTGCTTGCTTGGGTTTCACTTCAAGCCACAGTAATACCATCTGTCATTCCTACTAGGAAATACTTCTATAAGTGTATGGATTTAGAATGTAATGCACCTGAGTGGTGCTAGGTGTTTAAACTGATCTTTACTGAATAAATATCAACTCCTCCTTTAGTAACATTAAACATTTGGTTTGGCATCAAGCTAATGCTGAAGTTCTTCATTCCAGTTATTGGAGAGATATATGGGATTTAACCACAGAGCCATCCAACACACTGCGTTGCAATGAGATGAATACCTCTGTCACAATCGAAATGTATTTCCATCTGATATCAAACTACTTATCTACATGGATTTAAGAGAAGTCACCAATGCGTTGCTTCTCTGTGCTTTGAGGACCTCCCTGGCATCAAAGAGTTAATGGTCAACTGTCATGAGCATAACACCCAATCAGCAGGTCTGTTTATCTGAGAGCTGGCCTTGGGGGAGATGTACTAAGGTGTGATAAAGAGGCGATAACTTCTCCAGTGAGATAAACTCTCCAGTTCCTATGTTATTCTATGGGAGATCTTTAGTTATAGACTACAGAGGAGATGTACTAAGGTGTGATAAAGAGGAGATGACTTCTCCAGTGAGATAAACTCTCCAGTTCCTATGTTATTCTATGGGAGATCTTTAGTTATAGACTACAGGGGGAGATGTACTAAGGTGTGATAAAGAGGAGATGACTTCTCCAGTGAGATAAACTCTCCAGTTCCTATGTTATTCTATGGGAGAGATTTAGATATAGACTACAGGGGAGATGTACTAAGGTGCGATAAAGAGGAGATAACTTATCCAGTGAGATAAACTCTCCAGTTCCTATGTTATTCTATGGGAGAGATTTAGTTATAGACTACAGGGGAGATGTACTAATGTGTGATAAAGAGGAGATAACTTCTCCAGTGGGATAAACTCTCCAGTTCCTATGTTATTCTATGGGAGAGATTTAGTTATAGACTACAGGGGAGATGTACTAAGGTGTGATAAAGAGGAGATAACTTCTCCAGTGGGATAAACTCTCCAGTTCCTATGTTATTCTATGGGAGATCTTTAGTTATAGACTACAGGGGAGATGTACTAAGGAGTGATAAAGAGGAGATAACTTCTCCAGTGAGATAAACTCTCCAGTTCCTATGTTATTCTATGGGAGAGCTTTAGTTATAGATTACAGGGGATATGTACTAATGTGTGATAAAGAGGAGATAACTTCTCCAGTGAGATAAACTCTCCAGTTCCTATGTTATTCTATGGGAGATCTTTAGTTATAGACTACAGGGGATATGTACTAATGTGTGATAAAGAGGAGATAACTTCTCCAGTGAGATAAACTCTCCAGTTCCTATGTTATTCTATGGGAGATCTTTAGTTATAGACTATAGGGGAGATGTACTAAGGTGTGATAAAGTGGAGATAACTTCTCCAGTGGGATAAACTCTCCAGTTCCTATGTTATTCTATGGGAGATCTTTAGTTATAGACTACAGGGGGAGATGTACTAAGGTGTGATAAAGAGGAGATAACTTCTCCAGTGATATAAACTCTCCAGTTCCTATGTTATTTTATGGGAGAGATTTAGTTATAGACTACAGGGGGAGATGTACTAAGGTGTGATAAAGAGGAAATAACTTCTCCAGTGATATAAACTCTCCAGTTCCCATGTTATTCTATGGGAGAGCTTTAGTTATAGACTACAGGGGGAGATGTACTAAGGTGTGATAAAGAGGAGATAACTTCTCCAGTGATATAAACTCTCCAGTTCCTATGTTATTTTATGGAAGAGATTTAGTTATAGACTACAGGGGGAGATGTACTAATGTGTGATAAAGAGGAGATAACTTCTCCAGTGAGATAAACTCTCCAGTTCCTATGTTATTCTATGGGAGATCTTTAGTTATAGACTACAGGGGAGATGAACTAAGGTGTGATAAAGAGGAGATAACTTCTCCAGTGAGATAAACTCTCCAGTTCCTATGTTATTCTATAGGAGATCTTTAGTTATAGACTACAGGGGAGATGAACTAAGGTGTGATAATGTGGAGATAACGTCTCCAGTGAGATAATCTCTCCCGTTCCTATGTTATTCCATGAGCAAGCTTTACTTATGGACTACAGTGTGATAAAGAGGTGATAAAGGGGAGATAACTTCTCCAGTGTGATAAACTCTCCAGTTCCTGTACTATGCATAGGCTATATATAGAATAACATAGGAACTGGTGAAGATATCTCCACTTTATCACATCTTAGTGCATCTTCCCCCTGTTGATTGAGCTAGAGCGGCTTTGAGGATCAGTTAAGATCCTGGAAAATGACCCCTGGTGCTCTTTCACTGAGCTTGCAAGATTTACTGAACTGTGAGACTTTGAAGTCTCGCATTCAGTCTTGTTGGGTTGCATGCACCACCCCCTAAATGTCAAGCACAATACTAGATGTCTATCAGGACTGTGCATACAACCAGTGAAGCTTGTGGTCCAGCTCACTGGCAGCTTGGGGGGGGTCAGTTTTTTGTCAGTTTTATGACTCCCAGGTTGGCTGACAGATGATATTTTGGGTCTGAACAGAAGATCCCTGGGAATTTTATTAAGTCCTGGTCCATAGGAGTAAGGACAGTAAAGACGTGGGATTCTTTCACATGGGAGGCTCTGTTGGCAGATACCGAATATACATTCAACACATTATTGCCTGAAGTTATAGCTAAGAACAGTGTAGATGATGATGATGATGATGACAACTGGTTTCAGTACAGGTATCCAACTGCAGGAAGGAACTTACCTGCTTGAGACCTCATTGGAAATGGCTTGAATGAGATG
This sequence comes from Rhinophrynus dorsalis, assembly GCA_037306005.1. Lineage (NCBI taxonomy): Eukaryota > Metazoa > Chordata > Amphibia > Anura > Rhinophrynidae > Rhinophrynus > Rhinophrynus dorsalis. The sequence goes on from CM074720.1 coordinate 543,323,065, forward strand.
TTTGTATACCACCCTTGATTAACAAAGGAGATCTGGCAAAGGGTGAACTTCATGAACTCATGTCTTTTTTATAAAGGGATAGTAATGTTTCATAATAAAAGCAGCTCTAATTAATCATCATAGTATTTGGACTTTGGAGAGTGTTATTTCAATTCTGTCAGAGTTGTAGTTCAAGAGTAATTCAATGATAAATTATCCCCCTCCCGCCCCTTTTACTGATGTAACACTGTTCAGCCAGATCAGAAGGGAGGTGCCCAGGTAGACTGCAAAGAGGGACAATCTTCAATTAAGATAAGGGAAAAACCTGAAAAGCTTGTCAAGGGGGGCAGGGCTTTCATTGTTCTTATAGGAAGAAGATTGTCCCCTTCTGTTATCTGTCTGGTCTATGGACTGGATTCCACATCTGAGAAGAGATGGCTTACAATAGGTAAAAAGGGCGGGAGGGGAAACTTTGCTTGTGAATATCTCTCAAACCATAAAGGTTTGAGAGATAAGACTTATATCGTTCTTCATGTTTTTTAATGCCTACAAAATAAAATAAAGATAAAACTAAGTATTACTATCCCTTTAACATCAACTGTGTAGTGTAGCTATGGGCTGGATTCCATTTCAGGTGATAATTGTTACCGCCAAGTTTATCTATCTCAGAGATGCCAATATAATTCTGCAGTGGAATTTGTAGATAATAATCCCAGTTATAAAGTTATCAATGTCAGCGGAATCTGGCAATGTATGAGGATGAATTTCCAATCTCTATAGAACACCACAGGAAAACATATATTTATAGATATTATACATATCGCACAAATCAAAACTGGAGTGTGTTTACTAAATAGAGAATAAGCATTCATCCTGCTGTATAATGTGACCTTATCATGGGCTTCTTATTTTGGGAATGGAATATATCACACCCAGCATGTTGATCCACCACCGTAAATCTATAAGATGCCTAGTGTCATCTACATTCCTCTTACTTCGGTTGGACAGTGCAACATGATAAGATCTCATGTCTAATCACTGTAGGTATCATGTAAAAATAGCTACCAGTGCTCTTAGCTTCACATATTAAATATATATATATATATATATATATATATATATATATATATATGGATAACATCTAACTATTTTTATTTTGGCAGGAAATATATTTAAAGTATTAAAATAGAATCAACCTCTCCTAATAATAATCCCCCCTAATTAACTTACAATGGTCAGAAAATCCTAATGGACCTTATGAATTTTGCCCTTGTGCCTTGGCTCAATAGATAACATGTTTAATCAATACAGGAGGTCATGCCCATGGAGGCAGACATGACAGTTGCTGGGTTTTTTTTTCTGGAGATGATGGGACTTATTCCCCATGAAGATCCAAATTAAGTAACATTGGATTATTGTAGCTCTTTTCTGCCTCTTTAACGAATCTCACCATAATCTCTGCTTAAGTGAAATTCCTACTCCTGTGTAGTCAAAAACGTTAACTATGTGATGTGCCAAATGCCAATGTAATTTTTATAAACAAATATACATATATATATATACTAGCAATGTGGGATGGTGTTGCCCGTCATGTTATGCAGGGAATGTTTTTTTTTTTTAAATAAATGTTATGATAGTGAAATATGGCGTAGGGTGTACGTGTCAGAAAGGTACACACAGTGATACACAAACACATGTGCAAACACACACATACACAGGGGGACACAGAGTGATAGACAGAGACACATGCAACACACATACATACACACACATGCACTGACATACAGGGCTGGATTTACATCTCGGGAGCCTGTAGGCACAGAAATTTGAAGCGCCCCCCCCCCCCCCCCCCCCGTGGGCCATCTGCACTGGATACCTCCACAGTGCTCCTAATCGCCACGTTGCCCCCCCCATCATCTCCATATTGCCCACACATTGCCCCCATCATCGCCACATTGCCCTCACATTGCCCCCCATCAGCTCCATATTGCCCAATTACCTCCACATTGCCCCCCATCAGCTCCACATTGCCCTCACATTGCCCCCCTTCAGCTCCATATTGCCCTCACAATGCCCCCCATCAGCTCCATATTGCCCCATCAGCTCCACATTGCCCTCACAATGCCCCCCATCAGCTCTATATGGCCCCCATCAGCTCCACATTGCCCTCACATTGCCCCCCACCCTATCAGCTACAACTTGCCCCCACCATCTCCACATTGCCCTCCATCAGCTCCAACTTGCCTCCCATTGGCTCCACATTGCCCCCCATTAGCTCCACATTGCCCTCTATCGGCTCCAACTTGCCCCCCATTAGCTCCACATTACCCTCACATTGCCTCCCCCGTTGTCCGTTTCCTACCTCCCTGGTAGGAGATCTGTATGTGCCTCCTTTGGCACAGTCTTGCACCTGATGGAGCTCCCGCGCAGTCTCCTATTCAGGAATGCAGAGCGCTGGGAGATGATGTAATCTCCCAGAGCTCTGCATTCCTAAAGAGGCGACGAGGGAGCTCCATCAGGTACAAGACTGGGGGGGGCGGGCAATGTGAGTAGGTGCCGCTGGCGCAGCCAGCGAAGCAGCTAGTTTTTTTTTTTTTTCTTAAAGAATATTTAAAAAATAAAAAAAAAATCCAAATGCCAGGCGCCCCTCGTTGGCGTGCGCTTGTAGGCAGGTGCCTACTTTGCCTAATGGCAAATCCGGCCCTGCTGACATACACAAACAATGACACACAGATGCAAATCATAACATACATACATACAGTGTGAGCAGTGTAAGTAACATACCTCCCAACATTTCAAATGGCCAAAGAGGGACACTTGTGTTTTAGGTGGTGTTACTGGGGGCGTGGCTGGTGGTGTATTTTACAGCAGAGGTTCTCAACCCATGCCCTCAATGGCCACTAACAGGCCAGGACTTAGGAATTTCCCTGCTAGAACACGTGTGTGTTGATCAGAGGCTCAGTCGTATTGATTAACTCACCTGTGCTCTTAAAAGGAAATTCTAAAATCCTGGCCTGTTAATAGCCACTGAGAGCACATGTTGAGAACCACTGCTATACAGTGCCAGACCATTGTAGAGAATGTTTAACCCTTTGAGTGCCAGGGGGTAAGCAAAGCATTGCATCCCCTCTGGCATTAAAATGGTTGTTAATAATTTATAAGATATATACAGAAGTTTATACCCACATTACTGTGGGTTTTATTGATGTGGAACAATTTGATACACTGTTATATACACCACACGGTGTGATCTCCTAAATAGAGGAGCAGAGGGATTTGGGTGTCAAACAGGGACTGTCCCTCCTATACTGTATAGTGCCAGTCCTTATACACAGACTGTATACTATACAATACCAGACATATATAAATAGTTTGTCATACATGCTATACAGTGAGCGATGTACAGCATGGAGATGATTGCAGGAACTGGCACCTCTACTTACAGACAGACTAACAAACAATCTGCTTTCTTTCTCTCTCTTTGTGCAATATATAAATACAGTCACAACCATGTATCTGCCATTTACCAACTCAGCTGAAGCCCTGCTCTGCACTGCCTGATCATGTCTCTGCCGTTGTTCCACTTTCCCAGCTTCTCTGTGCTAGCAAGTCAGCTCCCCAGCATCCTGCCTGCTGATTGGTTAGAAATCGGCTCACTTGTAGTAATTGACAGGGCTGTTACAGGGTCACAGACAGGGAATGAAGAAGCTGCATATGAGTGGTTTATTGTAGCGAGCCCATAACCCTGTATCTATGTGCTGGGAACCCTGATGCATAATACAGATTTGGACGATGGCCTTCCAGCTGTAGCTTGAACATAGTTCCCATCATCCTCAGCTGCTCAGCGTGTGTGTGTGTCTCTGTATGAGTGTGTGTATATGTGTGTATGTTTCTGTTAGTTTGTGGGGGGCATGTGCATCTGTGGTGTAGGATTGAGTGGCAGCCATTTTCTTTTTCAGCCTTAGATAGTGGTGGGCGTGCCAAAAATCACACCCCCATTGAATCACCCAGTGACAGCAGTAACTCCTCCTTACTGCCACCCCTGGGGGTGTTTTGCCAGGCACAAAGTCTTCTTTTATTTATATATATATATATATATATATATATATATATATATATATATATATATACATATCCTCTATAATAATTCTCTAATGCATGTTTGTCAGAAGCCGTCATGTGCAGTACTGATGACTGAGTGCCCTGCAGACATGCACAGTACAGACTGCCTGTGCCGCGGCTGATAACACAGTGGGGAGCTCCAAATTCAGACCGTAATCCTCTCTGTGCACCTTGACTACTCCCTGTTATCAGCCGCGGCGCAGGCAGTCTGTACTGCGCATGACTGCACCGCGGCCGTTGCTGCCTGGCGCTGTGGCCCATGTACATGGACTGTTCAACTAGTATATATATATATATATATATATATATATATATATATATATAGATATAGATATACACACACAGACGCACACACACCGTTCAAAAGTTTGGGGTCACTTAGAAACGTCCTTGTTTTCCATCAAATGAGTTGCAAAATGAGTAGAAAATACAGTCAAGATGTTGACAAGGTTAGAACTAATGTTTTTTTTAATTTAAATAATAATTGTGTCTTTCACAATACAGGGTTTAAAGACTGTACAAAAACCGCCATGATTTATAACAGCGGCTGATTACTGATTGGCCAGTCCGAGTTAAAGGGCCGCCGTTAACTTAACATGGGGAAAAGTAGGCCCTTCTCGGATTGGTCGCTGGTTTAAAGGGACTACAGGAGCGGGGGGAAATATTAATAGATGTATTCAAATACAACACGGTCGACAACCACTAGGTGTCTCCCTGTACTGCCTCATATTGTCTACAAATGCCCGTACACTGTGTGACTGGGCACGTAGGCACCATCCTGATTGGCCACGACCCTGGGTGCCGCAGTTAAAGATCCTACATAGACTTATCCTGGGGAAATGTAGGCGACCTCTGGATTGGTTGTCAGGTTTGCCTCCCGGAAGCCCTGATAGGATAGCAGCTGATGTGACGTTCAAGGTAATGATTGGTCCCCGCAATGAGAGTTCAGGATTGGCCATGGTTTGAAGCTGAATCTGTTGCAACTCATTGTATGTTTTATATCACCCTATGGGCTAATATTATTATCAGCCTTTAAAAGAACTGAGTTCATGTTCAATAAAGTGTGTTATCCTTCATCAAGTCTCGGCTGATGTTTGGAAACAAGGGGCCTTACTACGGGGGAAATATCCTGGCAGAGGGGAAATCATTTAAACGGAGGTATCCAGCAGATACAAGTCTCTCTGTTGCAGTGTCCTTCAGACTTGACTTTTGTAAAAGAATCCTCCATTTGCAGCAATTACAGCCTTAGAGACCTTTGGCATTCTAGTTGTCAATTTGTTGAGGTAATGCTTCCTGAAGCTCCTCTCACAATTTGGATTGTCTTGATGGGCACTTCTTACGTATCATACAGTCAAGCTGTTCCCATAACAGAAACAAGGACACTTCCAAACTTTTGAACAGTATTGTGTGTGTATATATATATATATATATATATATATATATATATATATATATAAAGTAGGTATAGTGTGTTTTCTGCTGCGTGAAAGAAAACCAAAGACAGTAAAAGAAAATGCATTCTGCATAACTTTTGAATAAAGCGTTACTCCTCCACTAAACAGAATACAAACAATTGGAATATCTAAATATTATATCAACTTCACTATTGTTTGTTTTGAATAGTGTTCCCACTAATAAAATCTGATAGTATTGTATTACAGATTATTAATTCTATAAGATAGTTGCATGTCTAAACAAGAGCTAGAAAAAAATATTTTATTGAATCCTTGAATATAAAAGATGTCACCAGTGCATTGTTAACCCTTTAAAGGGATAGTAATACTTAAAATGTAAAAAAAAAATATGTTGTAGGGTTTATCCCCCTGAGTAAAACAAGGGTACTCCCACTGCTGAAACGTGTTTCATTCAAAAGTTATTAATTTTCAAATTTGAATTTTTTAGGTGCAATATCACAGTGGCCTGAAATTGGACAGTGGCGCTGTTGCTACACCATCCTATGGACAGCTCTGGTCAGTTGACCATAAATCTCCATAGGATGGTGTAGCAACAGCGCCACTGTACAATTTCAGGCCACTGTGATATTGCACCTAAAAATTCAACTTTGAAAATTAATAACTTTTGAATGAAACACCTTTCAGCAGTGGGAGTGCCCTTGTTTTACTCAGGGGGATAAACTCTACAACATATTTTTTTACATTTTAAGTATTACTATCCCTTTAAGGACCATTGACGTGCCAGGACCGTCAAGGCGGTCCCCGGCACTTAAGGACCAGTGACGGTCCTGGCACGGCATGGAGTTCAGGGCTCCCGGCGCGGCTGCACGCCGCTCCGGAAACCCTGGGCTGGAATTTTAAAAAAAAAAAAGCCCTGTGGTCTTCAAGTGCCGGCTGCCCGTGCGCGCGCCGGTCCTTAAGGGGTTAAGAGTATTGAAGGTTTCCCTAATACCCAAGGGACCAATTAAATAGAGCCAAGGCAAATATATAATTTTTTGCTTGTTATGGGACATTTGTATATCCTCATCGAAGAAAATAGTCTTGTAAAAGTGATATTTTCATGTATACATTACAACAGAAGACTGACCGTGGCACTCACCGAACTCTTTCACCAAGACAAAATTAAATATGGTATTTGGTGAAAACATTGAAATGTGCTCAGCCTGGATTTGCCCCCAGCTGCGAGACAGCACTCAATGATAAAGAAGATTCAATATGAAAAATCAATTTTATGCATCCATGTTATGCCAAGTACTTTCGGTGCCCTAAGGACCTTCCTCAGGGTAGGGAAAGTGGAAGGTTCTGAGGAAGGTCCCTAGGGGGCCGAAAGTACTTGGCAAAACATGGATGCAATAAATTGATTTTTCATATTGAATCTTCTTTATCATTGAGTGCTGTCTCGCAGCTGGGAGCAAATTCATGTATACATTTATATCCTACCTGAAGAGGGACTCCATCGAAGCACAAAGGATAATAGCTTTTGCAGTCTGATCCAGTGGTTCTCAGCCAGGGAGCTGTGACATTATGGGGTACCACATAAGTTTTACATATATATGTATGGAACGTGTTATGAATTGTTTTTCATCCTGATTGAGAAGGCTAGGAATAACTATGCATATATCTGGGTATCCCTTTAAAATGTCTCACGCATAAGATCGTGCAACATGAAGACGAAATAACCAGGTCACCAGCTTGAAAAGCGCCACGTCAGAATCTCATCCAAATCAAAAGTGTGGGATTCTTATGCAGCAGCCTTAAACGTCACCTCCATCCATTGCTCGCACTGTCAGCATACCTTAAGCTTTAGTATTTTGTGTGCCTCAGACCTCTGTGCACGGATAACCCATGACATCTCTCCCCTGCCTGCCAACGCTTCCCAGCAGCTTCCACCAACAAAGTTTAATGCAGTTTACCAACAAAGTCACAAACTGCATTAAACTTTGCTGGTGGAAGCTGCTGTGAAGCGATGGCAGGCAGGGGAGAGATGTCATGGGTTATCCATGCACGGAGGTCTGAGGCACACAAAGGACTAAATTTTAAACAGATAGTAATACTCCAAAATTACGATCCCTTATATTGAAGCCCTTTAAAACTGAATTAAATGCCACCAGCATCATCTCTCAAACCTTTATGGTTTGCGAGATAGCTACTTTTAAACTTCGCTCTCCCCTGACGTCATCGTTCTTGCTGCAGCAGGGAATTCTGGTCCCGGGACCGGCGGAGGCTCTTCAGCAGAGCCGAGATCTCGTTATGGAAGACAAGATCCTTCACTAAAATGGTCTTCTATCTGTGCTTGGTTACCAAGAACACGTAGAAGACCGTTTTAGTGAAGGATTGTTTCTTCTATAACGAGATCTCGGCTCTGCTGAAGAGCCTCCCGTTGATTCAATGAACGGATTTCCCTGCTGCAGCAAGAACAATGATGTCAGCGGAGAGACAGGGGGGAGCAAAGTTTAAAAGCGGTTATCTTGCAAACCATAAAGGTTTGAGAGATGCCGTTGGTGGCATTTAATTCAGTTTTTTAAGGGCTTCAATATAAGGGATAGTAATTTTGAAGTATTACTATCCCTTTGAGGTATGCTTGCAATGTGGGCAGTAGATGGATGTGACGTTATAGGCTGCAGCATAAAAATCTAGCCCTTTTGGTTCAGGCGAGATTCTGATGTGGTTCTCTTCAAGCCGGCGACCTGGTTATTGAGCCTCCATGTTACACGCTCTTATGCGCAAGACATTTTAAAAGTGAACTATTTATTTGTAGTTATTTGTACCCTTTATTATGTCATTGACAAATGATCTATAAAATGTTAGTTGGCCCTGAGAAATTCAGATCATACATTAGGGGTGTTTTGAGCATAAAGAGATTGAGATCCACTAAGTCCTGATTACTTAGATGAATGTGGGCTCATCCGTTAGCAATTGATAAAACAAAGTTAATAATATTGCTTAATGCGAAATGCAAGCTGAGGGTGCATTAAAGGCTGGCATTAAATGTTAAGAGAGAATTCGTAAAGTGATCTTCCATGTTTAGCACAAATAAACCCATTGGTATTAAGGTCACATTTTGTGTGCAATCAATACCCTCTGGCGAGCTACTTAAAGCAACTTTAATATTTCATATGCAAAATGATACTAGACAAGTGTATCATCTATCACCCCTGTTATTTGTCATAACTAATAAGACCCTTGCAGCTAACTTCCATATGTAGGAAAGGGAGCTGATAGGTTCACAAGAAATGTAGTGCCCGTTCTAACCTAATGTATTGCGGCACAGTGCAGTCCAATTGCACAAATACATGTCCCAAGCTGCAATCAAGACCTGTGGCTTTACCGTGGCTTTTGTCCCCCTAGCAACACCCCTGACTGTATTTATTTCTATACTTTTAATTATTTACTCACCTTTTAATAAGTCAACAAATGCACTTCTCTAGAAAACTATCACACTACCTGAGCAGTATGATCACTCCAGATCTCCATACTGACTATAACCTCTACTCCACTGCTAACAACTCACTGACTATTCCACACTACCTGAGCAGTATGATCACTCCAGATCTCCATACTAACTATAACCTCCAGTACTAACAACTCACTGACTATTCCACACTACCTGAGCAGTATGATCACTCCAGCTCTCAATACTAACTATAACCTCCACTCCACTACTAACAACTCGCTGACTATTCCACACTACCTGAGCAGTATGATCACTCCAGCTCTCCATACTAACTATAACCTCCACTACTAACAACTTACTGACTATTCCACACTACCTGAGCAGTATGATCACTCCAGATCTCCATACTAACTATAACCTCCGCTCCACTGCTAACAACTCACTGACTAGTCCACACTACCTGAGCAGTATGATCACTCCAGATCTCCATACTAACTATAACCTCCACTACTAACAACTCACTGACTATTCCACACTACCTGAGCAGTATGATCACTCCAGATCTCCATACTAACTATAACCTCCACTACTAACAACTCACTGACTATTCCACACTACCTGAGCAGTATGATCACTCCAGATCTCCATACTAACTATAACCTCCGCTCCACTGCTAACAACTCACTGATTATTCCACACTACCTGAGCAGTATGATCATTCCATCTCTCCATACTAACTATAACCTCTACTACTAACAACTCACTGACTATTCCACATTACCTGAGCAGTATGATCACTCCAGCTCTCCATACCAACTATAACCTCCGCTCCACTGCTAACAACCCACTGACTATTCCACACTACCTGAGCAGTATGATCACTCCAGTTCTCCATACTAACTATAACCTCCACTCCACTACTAACAACTCACTGACTATTCCACACTACCTGAGCAGTATGATCACTCCAGATCTCCATACTAACTATAACCTCCGCTCCACTGCTAATAACTCACTGACTATTCCATACTACCTGAGCAGTATGATCACTCCAGCTTTCCATACTAACTATAACCTCCACTCCACTGCTAACAACTCACTGACTATTCCACACTACCTGAGCAGTATGATCACTCCAGATCTCCATACTAACTATAACCTCCACTCCACTGCTAACAACTCACTGACTATTCCACACTACCTGAGCAGTATGATCACTCCAACTCTCCATACTAACTATAACCTCCACTGCTAACAACTCACTGACTATTCCACACTACCTGTGCAGTATGATCACTCCAGCTCATCATACCAACTATAACCTCCACTCCACTACTAACAACTCACTGACTATTCCACATTTCAGGAAAGAAGCCGGTTGATCTGCCTTCTCCTTCAGAGCTCCGAAAGTCTGGAATAACCTACCTGAAAAAATCAGATCTTCTCCCAGTCTAAAATCCTTAAAAATAACTACTTCTTCATATCTAAAAGCAATATACAACTGTATATAATATTTCTAGTATATGTGTGTGTATATATGTATATGTATTGTGTCTCTGTATTTGTGCAAATACGCAACTCTTGCTGTAAACATTCCAGGACATATTTGAAAACGAGCAAAATCTCATTGTATTCTTCCTGGTAAAACATTTTCTAAATAAATAAATAAATAAAATATAATAAATGAGAGAAAATACAATTAGTGGAATGATTATTTTAAAATGAAAAAAATAACTGATCAGCCAGGCTGTGTTTGGAGATAGAGACGCTGTGATCATTTTACGAGTAGAAAATGGGTGCTATCAAAGCGGGAATCATTAAATTAAATGTACTTATCTTTACACCGACCATCAGACATCATTTACTATCGATGTTAACTGATTTCTACAAAATACTTAAGAAAATTGCATTGCTCTCTATAACTTGCACATAACTGAATTTTCTGATACCATACAGATATAAATATGCTTAAAAGACAATTATTATATTTTACCATGTCCTCATATGAAAGTAGACTTAATAAAATGCCTGGAGTTGCATTTCACCCAACATTTCAAATGGCCAAAGACGGACACTTTTATTTTAGGTGGTGGACGTGGGGATTTGGCTGTTAGGCAGGACATTACCAAGAATTTATAGGCTATTTCATGACCTATTGACACCAATCTGTGTAATCTAATAAATGACCAAAGTATTTTATTTGTACAGACTAATTTATAAATGCACAGTGAAGTTTAAACAAATATTAGTGAGTTTTATTGCTGTGGAGCAATGTGATACACATATATACACACCACACAGTCTGATCTCCTAAACACAGGGACACCAGGGTGATACACTTATACACACACCACACAGTCTGATCTCCTAAACACAGGGACACCAGGGTGATACACTTCTATACACACCACACAGTCTGATCTCCTAAACACAGGGACACCAGGGTGATACACTTACATACACACCACACAGTCTGATCTCCTAAACACAGGGACACCAGGGTGATACACTTATATATACACCACACAGTCTGATCTCCTAAGCACAGGGACACCAGGGTGATCCACTTATATACACACACCACACATTCTGATCTCCTAAACACAGGGACACCAGGGTGATACACTTATATACACATTACACAGTCTGATCTCCTAAACACAGGGACACTAGGGTGATACACTTATATACACCACACAGTCTGATCTCCTAAACACAGGGATAAAAGGGTGATACTCTTATATACACACACCACACTGTCTGATCTCCTAAACACAGGGACACCAGGGTAATACACTTATATACACACCACACAGTCTGATCTCCTAAACACCGGGACACCAGGGCGATACACTTATATACACACCACACATTCTGATCTCCTAAACACAGGGACACCAGGGCGATACACTTATATACACACCACAAAGTCTGATCTCCTAAACACAGGGACACCAGGGTGATACACTTCTAATCACACCACCCAGTCTGATCTCCTAAACACAGGGACACCAGGGTGATACACTTCTATACACACCACACAATCTGATCTCCTAAACACAGGGACACCAGGGTGATACACTTACATACACATCACACAGTCTGATCTCCTAAACACAGGGACACCTGGGTTGGAAAGAGGGACAGAGGGATTTTGGTCTAAAAGAGGGACTGTCCCTCCTAAAGAGGGTCACTTGGGAGGTATGGAGTTGAGCATATAGCTTTAAAATAAGTATTACCATCCATTGGGGGGGTGGGTTCATATAACTGACCCATTTGTCTGCAACACACCTGGAAGACTGTGGGTCTCAGCCACAAACTTTGCTGGTTCTAATCTCTAGGCTTCTAATGTCAGGCAAGAACCACCTTCACTAGAGCCTATGGGGAGACTCAATTAAGAGACCATGCAGTCTCTCAGTTCAGTCTCTCTCACGGAGACAGTGAGAGAGCACTGGGTCTCCCCCCATTCATTCTCTGTTGTGCCAGTGGCAGTCAGGATTGAGTACTACCGGTGACTGTAAATAATAAAGACAACATAAGTATAACAGACAGGCAGAGGTGTAGTTGTCAGTGACCCCCAGGTCTCAGCCCCAGTCCAGAGTAAATAGTGCAGCTGAACTACAGGCAACTGTGTTGAAATTCAATTAGCTAGAGAAGGTACAGTTCTAGAGCACACAACTACACCATATGATTGATTTAAAGGAATATTAATGTTTCACAATAAAAGCAGCTCCAGTTAATCTTCATAATATTTGGGCCATGGAGAGTGTTATTTCAATACTGTCAGAGTTGTAGTACAAGAGTAATTGAATGATAAAGTATCCCCCTCCCGCCCCTTTTACTGATGTAACACTGCTCACCTCAGAGCAGCAAGACTGTCTGGATAGATCTCAAAGAGGGACAATCTTCAGTGATCATAAGGAAAAACCTGTCATGTGGGGGTAGGGTTTTCCTTATGATCACAGTAAGAAGATTGTCCCTTGCTGTGACCTGTCTGGTCCCAGGACCAGATTCCACATTTGAGGGGAGGAGGCTTACACTAGGTAAAAGGGGCGGGAGGAGGATACTTTATCATTCAATTACTCTTGTACTACAACTCTGACAGTAATGAAATAACACTCTACATGGCCCAAATACTATGAAAGTTAATTGGAACTGCTGTCTATGTGAAACATTACTATCCCTTTAAACCTGACTTTTAACCCCTTGAGTGCTAGCTTTTCTTTGCAACATACTGGAGACTACTGAAACATTAAGTGGTTAAAAGAAACATTTAAAAACCCCTTTGAGTGCCAGACAGCCAGCTAACGCATTGATTCAATAGGAAATGTAATTTCTCCCCATGATGCAATTGCTTTCCTCCAGAATTGCACCCATTCAGCTTTTTGTCCAGAGCAATCCTGCTTTTCCAACAGGACTTAGCAATACCTATTTGGGATTCTAATAAAACCTAGCTTTTATTTTTGGTTAGATAAAAACAACATTTAAATTAATCATGTCTAATTATGTGTGTGAATAATGTATTCCTATTCTGTAGGAAGGTGCTTTATCTACAAGAAATCAAATGTCAAAGATCGTGTTTATTCAAGCAAGTGATTCTCAGCCAGGAGAGGGCTGGCCTTGGGGGCAGGGGGCCACTTTCCCCTGGGCCGGTCATATGTATGGGCCAGAGGGCCACTGCCTCTCTCAAGCTCCCACTTGCTGCTGTAAATGTAGCTACACTAGTGATACCACAGAGCTTACAAATGAAATGGAGCTACATTAGTGGTATCAATAGCTTTAGTTAAAGGAGCAGTAAACTTTTTTTTTATGAAAACACACATTTTATAGATATTTTCCTGCTGAATAAAACAAGGTCACTCCCATCGCTGTCAGATGTTTTATTCAAAAATTGTAGCAGTTTAAATAACCAGGAATTGAATTTACTGTGTTTACTTCCTGATAGTTCTAACTGACAGGAAGTGAATTTACTGTGTTTACTTCCTGATAGATCTAACTGACAGGAAGTGAATTTACTGTGTTTACTTCCTGGAAGTTCTAACTGACAGGAAGTGACAGGCAGTTTCTATCACATTCTGTGGAGAACTGTATGTCTATGACTTTTCTGACTTTCCTCTCCATTAGAATCTAGCAGGAAATCTAATTAGAATTTGACCACTAGAGGGCACTGCTAATGTAAAAAAACATGGGTTTAAACTGTAATAACTCTGGAAATATAAATCTCTTGGCAGTGGGAGTACCATTATTTTACTCAATAGGAAAATCCCTACAATATATATATTTTTTCAAAAAACAGTTTACTGCTCCTTTAAATTGTCAACTCCAATGTATCAGTAGCGTAGTCCCATTTCAATTCTAAGTTATGTGTTTTCACTTGCCTGTTCAGGGAGACTCCCGTTAGGCAGATGGTCTGATGATATCTGATGATACTGTTGGAGCCGCCAGCATCCTGCTAAGAATCTAGAAAGCTGCGCAGGCTGCTAGTTCCGAGTAGGACTTATTCTGAAGCGGCCAATGGTTGAGTATATCTTACACTCACACTCATACCCATACTTCTATGAAGTGCACCACCCATGCACAGTATAATTTTCGGAGTCTCGACACTTGACGCAACTGCTGCTAAGAGCATCAATTAATTGAAGAGTGCCATTGCCGGCTGGTCATTACTGGGAAGCAGGGCAGAGGCCTGGGAAGTGGGACATAATATTAATGCAGCGGCACTGCGGGACTGGGCCCCAAAATCAGGGCTGTCCCACGTAAATCAGGACAGTTGGTAGGTATGATATTAGAAATGGGCCACTTTATTAGACTTCAAGTTGTCAGCCCTCCCCTGTTCTCAGCTCCAGTCAGGGCACATCAACACGTCAGGGTGTAAGGATCTCCCTGAATAAAGGGGAACTCTCACCTGTATGAATGTATCCTTCATGTGAATTGTCTTTTGGACTAAATCTGTAATATTTTTGTTTTTTTTAATATAATTCTGGATTTATCACAGTCTACCTCAGAGGCCTAGTTATCCTGTGCTTCCTTCTTCTGTGGTGTGTCGGCTGGCATAGTTGCGGCCACCTCCGTATTGCTGACATCATGAAACAGGCATTGGCTAGGACACCTGTTTATGGGCCTATTCTGTGTGGCCTAATTGGGTCCCACCTACTCCTGCTCCTTTATAAACTTCCCTGGGCCTGGAAGTGATTGCCCTTACGTGTTGTTTCTGATATTGTCTCTTGCACTCCGTTGTGACCTGTGCTCTTCTGAGAATCCGCTCCATGTATGACCCCGGCTTGTCTGACTACCCACATCGGTTCTGACCTGTGGCTCTGGCTGACTAACTCGCTCCATGTATGACCCCAGCTTGTCTGACTACCCACACCAGTTCTGGCCTGTGGCTCTGGCTGACTAACTCACTTCATGTAGTCCCCGGTTTGTCTGACCTGTGGCTCTGAATGACTAACTCGCTCCATGTAGTCCCCGGCTTGTCTGACCTTTGACTCTGGCTGACTACTGGCTCTATACTCTCTGAACTTGCCTGACCATCAGTCTCAGCGTTTCTTGGTTCAGGTCTGCTCTCACTCCCTATTGCCTCTGGTCGCGTGACCCGGGATGGAGACTTGTGCCTCAGTTACGGTTCCCTCTGGCGTTCCACCCGCACCTCGGTCCTAGTCTCCGGTATCTCGCAATAAAGCAGTGCGCAGCACAGTGGGCAGCTCTGGGTGGGAGCCTTGGTCCTATCATCCTGTGTTCTGAGCTTGTGTGGGCTATACTATTATTACTATACTTATTAATAAAGGTGGATTTATATTTTATATTCGTGTCTGTCCTTATTTACCTGATTACCGTGACAGGATTATATTTAAAAAGAAAACCATAACAGATTCAGTCCAAAGGAGCATTCAAATGAAGGATACATTCATACAGGTTTCATTGCACAGTGCCCTTCAATGCTCTGTGTACCCCTCTGGCATTCAAAGGGTTACTAAAAGTTGGCCTGTTCTTATCCATAAGGAATGTGTAGTGTCGTTCCTTTAAGCCCTATGTTTTTTTACATGTGTAACAGTGTTGTGCCACCTTACAATCATTTACATTTGAATTACACTTATACTTATCTCCCTTTTTGATGATAATTAGGGAGTATTTTACAATAATTACAGTTCTCTGGTTGTGTTCTATAGGAGCACCCCATAGTAATTAATTATATAGTGTAAAGTAGCTGCAGAGCATAGCTCTTTGCAACTACTGCATCAGTTATTGCTAATATCAACGAGCCAATTACAGAATAGGAATTAATAAGTGATGCACACATGTAATTAAAGGTTTAATATTTTAAATGCTGTTTTTATGTAAGAAATAATAAAGGCTATGTTGTATTATAAATCCGAGACATTAAAGGGATAGTAATGTCTGAATATTAACATATCTCCCAAGTATCCCTCTTCAGGAGGAATGGTCTGTCTATGAGACCCAAATCCCTCTGTCCCTCTTTTCCACCCTGGTGTTCCTGTTTTTAGGAGGTCAGACAGTGGAATGTGTGTCATATTGCTCAATAACATCAATGTTTGTTTAACCCTTTGAGTGCCAGAGGGGTACGCAACACATTGCTTTGCAATGTGTTGCGTACCCCTCTGGCACTCAAAGGGTTAAACTTCAGCAGATGTGTTTATACATCATACTCTGTAAATAAAATTATTTGGTCTTATGATAAACCATTTATTCAGTTACATAAAGAGATCAATAGATCATGAAATAACCTAAAAATTATTGGTAATGTCCTGCCCACCAGCCACACCTCCAGCAACACACCCTAAAACACAAGTGTCCGTCTTTGGCCATTTGAAATGTTGGGAGGTATGTATTAAAGGGATAGTAATACTTTGTTTTATCTTTATTTTATTTTGTAGGCATTAAAAAAACATGAAGAATGATATAAGTCTTATCTCTCAAACCTTTATGGTTTATGAGATATTCACAAGCAAAGTTTCCCCCTCCCGCCCCTTTTACCTACTGTAAACAATCTCTTCTCAGATGTGGAATGCAGTCCATAGACTGGACAGATAACAGAAGGGGACACTCTTATTCCTTTGAAAACAATGAAATCCCTGCCCCCCCTTGACAAGCTTTTCAGGTTTTTCCCTTATCTTAATTGAAGATTGTCCCTCTCTGCAGTCTACCTGGGCACCTCCCTTCTGATCTGGCTGAGCAGTGTTACATCAGTAAAAGGGGCGGGAGGGGGATACTTTATCATTGAATTACTCTTGAACTACAACTCTGACAGTATTGAAATAACACTCTCCAAGGTCCAAATACTATGATGATTAATTAGAGCTGCTTTTATTATATAACATTACTATCCCTTTAAGACATTGTTGATTATTAATTGAGCTCTTTTATAGAAAAACATATCAGTCTAAGTGTCCTTAATGTTGAATTCTTAGTTTAATTTTATTTTGTGATTCTCTCCTGCCCCTTTTTCCAAAGTCACAATTACTTTCAGCAGAAAAATATCAAGTTAGGGTGGATTGTGATGAGGGACAATCTTCTGTCAGCATAAGGAAAAAATTGTGCTCCATCGTCAAGGGAGTCGGGGTTTGCCTTATACTGATAGAAGATTGTCCCTCATTGCGATCTGTCCGGTCAAACGACCCTGTTTCAGATCATAGGGTTGGCATCATGAGGTATCCTAAAGAGGCAGGTGGGGACAGTTTCAAATAAAATTAAACAAAGACTACAACGTTATGGACACTTAGATGGTTACATTTCTCTATAAAAAAAGTATAAATAAGTGATGATGATGATAAATTAATATTCCGACATTATTATCTCTTTAAAGGGATAGTAATACTTTGTTTTAACTTTATTTTATTTTGTAGGCATTAAAAAAACATGAATAATGATATAAGTCTTATCTCCCAAACCTTTATGGTTTAAGAGATATTCACAAGCAAAGTGTCCCCCTCCTGCCCCTTTTACTGATGTAACACTTTTCAGCCAGGGCAGAAGGGAGCTGCCCAGGTAGACTGCAGAGAGGGACAATCTTCTATTAAGATAACAGAAAAACCTGAAAAGCTTGTCAAGGGGGGCAGGGATTTCATTGTTTTCAAAGGAATAAGAGTGTCCCCTTCTGTTATCTGTCCAGTCTATGGACTGCATTCCACATCTGAGAAGAGATTGTTTACAGTAGGTAAAAGGGGCGGGAGGGGGAAACTTTGCTTGTGAATATCTCATAAACCATAAAGGTTTGAGAGATAAGACTTATATCATTCTTCATGTTTTTTTAATGCCTACAAAATAAAATAAAGTTAAAAAGAAGTATTACCATCCCTTTAAGAGATATTGCTGAGTGCTATTGGAACAGGATTTCTCTGGGCTTAGTGTTCAATTAAAGAATCAGTAAACTTTTATTTATGAAAAAAAAATATAATACGGGTATTTTCCTGATGAATAAATCAATGGCGCTCACAGAGCTGAGATATGTATATTTCCAGAGCTTTTACAGTTTAAAGTCTTGTCATTTTACCTTAGGAGTGCCCTCTAGTGGTCAGATTTCAATAATTTTTTTGTATTCAGTTCTCCATAGATGTGATGGTGTCACATATGTGACCTGCTTCTCTTTGTTTTCTCCAGCCCTGAATACTCTAATTGTCTGGTTCACGTTTATCTACCTGGCTTCCGTGCGTTCTTTGAACTGCTTCCGGTTGCTGTTGTCTGTACAGTTGTTCCAGGGTCTTGAACTTGCTTCATACCCATCTTCATTCTGATTGTTTCCACGACTCTCTTGTTCCTGATCTTGGCTAACTTCGACCATCCCTTATGATTGTCTCACCGGTATTGACTTCGGCCTGTTCTCGACCTACCTTGCATCTCTGACCCTCCGGTATTGACCTCAGCTAGTATCCAGCCTACACTGCTTCTCTGACGCTCCAGTTATCGACCTCAGCCTGTACCGGCATCAGACCATGGCAAGGCCTTGACTATTCTTCTCTTCAACACTCCGGTTACCGACTCCTGCTCGTTCGTGACCAACCTTGATCCTTGAACACTCCGGTGTCCGACCTTGGCCTGCCCTCGACCAACCCTGCCTCTTCAACCTTCCAGTTACCGACTCAGCTTACATACCACTACCCTGTTCTTACGACTCCCCAGCTTCCCGACCTCGGCCTGTCTTCAAGTACAACTCTCTCTCTTTTATCCGACTGCAGCACTCTGCCACCCTATATTCATCACTCCACTACTCCAGTTCCAGAGTTGGGCTTCTGCCTATTACAAACTTGTCCCTTCGACTCTTTGACCCTATATATTCCACTCCTACAGGGTCTCAGCTGGTCATTCTCCTTCAGTCAATAGAGTGGTCTGCCTCCAGTGGTGTCTGGGTGTACTCATCCTGCTATCAGTCTTGGTGGCTTGTACCTTTAAATCCAGCTCTGCAGGAACAAGGGTACGTGCAGCACTTCCAAAACTCCCCAGCCTCACTCTCGAGACAGGGATCTCCAGCTACTAGGTGACCACTCCAAATTGTTCCAGCTTACATCTAGCCCAGCGTTACAGATGGAAACTGCTGAGTCACTTCCTGTCAGTTTGAACTTTCAAGAAGTAATGAAGCTTTTACTCACTTCCTGACAATATAAATTGTTATAACATTTGAATAAAACAACTGACAGCGGTGGAATTATCCTTATTGTACGCTGCACCAAAGCCCTATAATATATATTATTAATAAACAAGTTTACTGCTCCTTTAAAGTTCTGTATACATTTTCCTGTTTACGCCATTCAGACATTGGGGATTATGCGCTAAGACATGATAAAGAGGTGATAACGTGGTGATAACTTCTCCAGTGATATCACTTCTCCAGTTCCTATGTTATTCTATGCAGAATATGCACTAAGACCTCCAAAGTAGGAGAAATACTAGTGCATTGTCTCCATAGAACAACATAGGAACTGGAGAAGTGATATCACTGGAGAAGTCATCACCACTTTATCACTTCTTTATCACGCCTTAGTGCATAACCCCATTAGTGTGATAATCTGGAGCAGATACCTTAAAGACTGGTGTGAGAATGTCCCTTTTCTTTGATAATAGATATCAGCAAAAAAAAAAATAATTGGTCTCCTGAGATTTTTACATTGGGTGCTCTAGAATTAAAAAATGTTGTCTCAATAAATCAATAAAAATGTAACATGTATGTGGTATTTTGAAATAATTATATATACTAATGGCAGTGACATGCTTATGGGTCAGTCCTTCCTAGGACCAAAGCACGATAATGGCAATAATGTGATTATGGGTCAGTTAATCCTAGGTAATCCTCATCAATGAACATACCTGGGAACTTGTTGTTGTGGATGCCCCGGAGAGGGGAGTCCTGTGGTGCTGCTGGGGGAGAAAAATGACGAGATTTGTGTCAAAAAGGGCTGGTGCTTAATCATGAGTGGAGGTGGAGCTTATAAAATGAAAAAAATACAATGAATAGGCTGGGGAAGGAGGAGAAGAGGGCGGGGAGTGGGAGGAACACACTGGAAGGCAGTGGAAGTGGGCAGAGTTCCATTATAAACTCCCCACCTCCGGAGAATCAGCCTCTGCCCTGGAGACCTGGTAATTAGCAGCCAAAACCAGAGTCTCTGGGGCAAATCTATGAAGCCGAGAACTCTCCATCTTTAGATAAAAAGTCACTCTTTGTTCAAAAACTAAAATTACGACATCCAACGTAACATTTCAGTCCCGTTTGGGACTTTCATCAGGGACTTTGGTCCCTGATGAAAGTCCCAAAGGTGACTGAAATGTTACATTGGATGTAGCAATTTTAAAGTTTGACTAAACCAAGACTTTTTATCTAAAGATGGTGAGTTCTTGGCTTCATTTGTGAGGATTGCTTGGATAGAAGCTTAGCCTAGAAGCACCCCGCTGAGTTTGAGGTGTGTGCGTGACAGTTTATAGTTACATTTGCATTGGATCTTCCTAGGACCAAACTGTTCTAATGACAGAATCATGACAGAATCATGTCCATGGGTCAGTCCTTCCTAGGAACAAAACATAGTATTGGAATAATGTGTACTAATGACAGTAATGTGTTTATGGGTCAGTTCTTAGGATTAAACAGCACCAATAGTAGTGATGTGTTAACTGTTAATGAGTTAGACCTTCTAAGGACCAAAGGTATAAGAGAGACAGAGACGTGTCTATGGCTGTTACTCTGTTGTCTACTACATCATGCAAGTTGCTCACGAGGCTGGTCAGTGCCATCTTCCACTCAATAAAATGAATTCATTTCAAAGTTAAAAGGATAGTAATACTTTATTATTACTATTCCCCATATTGTAGATATTTGCAAAATAATGTAATAGCCCCCGGGTTCATCTCTCAAACCTTTATGGTTTGAGAGATAACTGTAAGCAAAGTTCCCACCTCCCTTCCCCTTCCCTGAAGTCAGCGTTGTACTGACTGCAGGGATATCCGGTCTTATTTTCATCAGGTGGCTCTGCAGCTGAGCCGAGATCGCGTTAGTAAAAAATAATTATTTCACTGAAACAGTCTTCTACACGTGCTTGGTTTGTGATTGGTTTGCAAGCACACGTAGAAGACCGTTTCAGTGAAATAATTATTTTTTACTAACGCGACCGCGGCTCTGCTGCAGAGCCGCCTGATGAAAATAAGACCGGATATCCCTGCATTTAGTACTACTCGAACTTCAGGGAAGGGGGAGGACTTTGCGGTTGGTTATCTCTCAAACCATAAAGTTTTGAGAGATGAACCTGGTGGCTATTATATTCTTTTTCAAATATCTACAATATGGGTAATAGTAATATTAAAGTATTACTATCCCTTTAAAGTCAAATGATGACTGTTTTCAGTTCTCTAACAATACAAGGGGGCTCAGAAATGTCATTTTTACAGTGGAGGCCCTGCTAGAGCTCCCCAGCCATAGAGGGCAAATAAAGAGAGGTCTCAGGTGCACTGACATTCACTAGGTTGACCAGATTTCAGGATCTCAGATTGAAGGGTCAAATTCCCGGGGTTAATATTTAATTTCAGTCTGTTTCTAAGTTAAATACAGGGAGAAGTCCTGCTTGTGCTGTGTGTGTACATGTAGTGAGATCTCTGAGTTGCACAGAAAGGCAGAGGGAGAAGATCTGGTTGTCTATGTGTACAAGCAGTGATATATCAATGTTGTACACAAAGGCAGAGGGAGAAGATCTGGTTGTCTATGTGTGCAAGCAGTGATATATCAATGTTGTACACAAAGGCAGAGGGAGAAGATCTGGTTGTCTATGTGTACAAGCAGTGATATATCAGTGTTGTACAGAAAGGCAAAGGGAGAAGATCTGGTTGTCTATGTGTACAAGCAGTGATATATCAATGTTGTACAGAAAGGCAGAGGGAGAAGTCCTGCTGATGTTGTGTGTATCTGTTGTGAGATCTCTGAATAGGGTTGCCACCCAGCCGGTATTTTACCGGCAGGCTGGTAAAAATTGGCTTCCTTCCAATGTTAAGTCTATGGAGGGAATGCCTTGGCCGGTATTTTTTTTAAGAAAAGGTGGCAACCCTATCTCTGAATTGTACAGAAAGGCAAATAAAGAAGTCCTGTTGTTGTTGGGTTAGGGTGACCACTAGTGTTGAGCGAGCATGCTCGGCCGATGCTCGGATCGGCTCGAGCATCGCTCTGCTCGGCACATGGCGGTACTCGTACGAGTACCGCATGTGCTCGCCCGCCATGTTCGGGTCTCCTCCCCGCACGTTTTGCGGCTGCTGCGCAGCCAATAAACGTGCAGGGAGGCTCTGACATCGGTGTAATGCCAGCAGCCATGTTGGCTGCTGGCATTACACTGATTGGCTGGCCAGAACCCGTGGTCGGGTGCTGTATAGCACCTGACCATCGAGTTCGGCTCAGTCTTAGCCAGGGAGAGCTGAGGATAGGAAGGGAAAGGCAGTGTAGGGAGGAAAACAAGCAAAATTGTGAAAAAAAAGAACCAAAAGTCCTTTTTAGGACTACTGTGTGTGGGGGCAGCAGGTTATTTTGTGTGGGGGGGAAAAAAAAAAAAAATATATATATATATATATTCTGTTTAGTGTGCAAAGTTGCAGATTAGAGCACATTCTGTTTAGTGTGCACAGTTGCAGATTAGAGCACATTCTGTTTAGTGTGCAAAGTTGCAGATTAGAGCACATTCTGTTTAGTGTGCAAAGTTGCAGATTAGAGCACATTCTGTTTAGTGTGCAAAGTTGCAGATTAGAGCACATTCTGTTAAGTCTTCAAACAAAAATATCAAAGTCACATATTCCATTCAGTGTGCGTCGCCGCAGTTTAGCAGCACATTCTGTGTACTGTGCAGAGTTGCAGAATAGGAAGAAATACTGTTAAGTCTTCAAACTAAAATATCAAAGTCACATATTCCATTCAGTGTGCTTCGCCGCAGTTTAGCAGCACATTCTGTGTACTGTGCAGAGTTGCAGAATAGGAAGAAATACTGTTAAGTCTTCAAACTAAAATATCAAAGTCACATATTCCATTCAGTGTGCTTCGCCGGAGTTTAGCAGCACATTCTGTGTACTGTGCAGAGTTGCAGAATAGGAAGAAATACTGTTAAGTCTTCAAACTAAAATATCAAAGTCACATATTCCATTCAGTGTGCTTCGCCGCAGTGTAGCAGCACATTCTGTGCACTGTGCAGAGTTGCAGAATAGGAAGAAATACTGTTAAGTCTTCAAACTAAAATATCAAAGTCACATATTCCATTCAGTGTGCTTCGCCGCAGTTTAGCAGCACATTCTGTGTACTGTGCAGTGTTGCAGAATAGGAAGAAATACTGTTAAGTCTTCAAACTAAAATATCAAAGTCACATATTCCATTCAGTGTGCGTCGCCGCAGTGTAGCAGCACATTCTGTGTACTGTGCAGAGTTGCAGAATAGGAAGAAATACTGTTAAGTCTTCAAACTAAAATATCAAAGTCACATATTCCATTCAGTGTGCTTCGCCGCAGTGTAGCAGCACATTCTGTGTACTGTGCAGAGTTGCAGAATAGGAAGAAATACTGTTAAGTCTTCAAACTAAAATATTAAAGTCACATATTCCATTCAGTGTGTGTCACCGCCGTTTAGCAGCCTATTCTGTGTACTCTGCACCGTTGCAGACTAGGAAGAAATACTGTTAAGTTTTCAAACTCAAATATTAAAGTCACATATTCCATTCAGTGTGTGTCACCGCCGTTTAGCAGCCTATTCTGTGTACTCTGCACAGTTGCAGACTAGGAAGAAATACTGTTAAGTTTTCAAACTCAAATATTAAAGTCACATATTCCATTCAGTGTGTGTCACCGCAGTTTAGCAGCCTATTCTGTGTACTCTGCACCGTTGCAGACTAGGAAGAAATACTGTTAAGTTTTCAAACTCAAATATTAAAGTCACATATTCCATTCAGTGTGTGTCACCGCCGTTTAGCAGCCTATTCTGTGTACTCTGCACAGTTGCAGACTAGGAAGAAATACTGTTAAGTTTTCAAACTCAAATATTAAAGTCACATATTCCATTCAGTGTGTGTCACCGCAGTTTAGCAGCCTATTCTGTGTACTCTGCACCGTTGCAGACTAGGAAGAAATACTGTTAAGTTTTCAAACTCAAATATTAAAGTCACATATTCCATTCAGTGTGTGTCACCGCAGTTTAGCAGCCTATTCTGTGTACTCTGCACAGTTGCAGACTAGGAAGAAATACTGTTAAGTTTTCAAACTCAAATATTAAAGTCACATATTCCATTCAGTGTGTGTCACCGCCGTTTAGCAGCCTATTCTGTGTACTCTGCACCGTTGCAGACTAGGAAGAAATACTGTTAAGTTTTCAAACTCAAATATTAAAGTCACATATTCCATTCTGTGTTCGTCACCGCAGTTTAGCAGCCTATTCTGTGTACTCTGCACAGTTGCAGACTAGGAAGAAATACTGTTAAGTTTTCAAACTCAAATATTAAAGTCACATATTCCATTCAGTGTGTGTCACCGCCGTTTAGCAGCCTATTCTGTGTACTCTGCACAGTTGCAGACTAGGAAGAAATACTGTTAAGTTTTCAAACTCAAATATTAAAGTCACATTTTCCATTCAGTGTGTGTCACCGCAGTTTAGCAGCCTATTCTGTGTACTCTGCACAGTTGCAGAATAGTAAGAAATACTGTTAAGTTTTCAAACTCAAATATTAAAGTCACATATTCCGTGTAAGATGAAGAAGGCGGGTAAAAAGGGACGGGGAAGTGGACGTGATCCTGATAGTTCAGGGCGCGGGTCAGGACGCGGAGAAACTGTGCCTGGTGCCAGAGCACAAGAAAGAAAGACATCCACCATACCTAGCTTCATGTCTAATTTTACAGGGCGTCGCAGGACATCACTCTCGAGGTCCGACCACTGCGAACAGGTGGTCGGTTGGATGACAGCTGATACTGCTTCCAGTCGGTTAAGCACCACCCTGTCTTCCACCAAGTCCACTCTCAGTAGCCAAGAGTCTGGTCAACATAATCCTCACTCTGATCATCCTTCCTCCCACCATACACGGTCTGGTCAAAGAAGTGATCCCACACTGGGATATAGTGAGGAGCTCGTCTCATCACCAATCCTTCATTTGACCCTCTCTCCAAGCACGCTTGCAGAGGAACATGACATCTTGTGCCCTGATTCACAACCTCTAGAGGCTACCCAATCACAAGAAGATGACAGATGTGAACGGCATTTAAGGTCAAAGGAAGTAGTGGATGATGATGATGATGATGAGACACAGTTGCCATTAAATCAACCACTATTTCCGTCTCAAGACCTTGTTGAGGAGAATGTTATACAGTTGTCAATGACTGAGTATGTGGTGGGATCAAGACTTGAGGAGGATGATCAGAGTGAGGAAGTGGAGGAGGACTTGGTGGACGATGAGGTGACTGACCCCACCTGGGAAGGTGTAGAGCCGAGCGATGACAGCAGTCCTGAGGGTGAGCCATCTGCAGCACCGCAACAGGCTGGAAGAGGCAGTGGTGTGGCTACAGAAAGAAGGCGGACCGCACCAAACCGGCCCGCAAATGTTCCACGGAGCACCCCCTTGCGTAAATCTACCTTGCCAAAGGGTAGGTGTTCCGCGGTATGGCGTTTTTTTAAGGAAAGTGCGGACGACAAAAGAATTGTAGTTTGCAACCTGTGCCACACCAGAATGAGCCGAGGCATGAACACTAGAAACCTCACCACCACCAGCATGATCCGACACATGGCATCCAAGCACCGTAGTAAGTGGGAGGAACGCCTGGATCGCCCATCTGTGTCTGCAGGCCACACCACTGCCTCCTCTTCCCCTGTTTTCGGTGCCGGCCAATCGCCTGTTGAAGGCGCAGGCCCGCATACCTCCCGCCCTGCACCTGTAGCATCTGAAGCACCATCAGCGACCACATCTACTTCCCTGTCCCAGCGCAGCGTCCAAATGTTGTTACCCCAGGCATTTGAGCGCAAGAGAAAGTACCCAGCCACCCACCCACAGGCCATAGCACTAACCTCACACCTTTCCAAATTACTGGCCATCGAAATGCTGCCATTTAGGCTTGTGGACACTGAGTCCTTCCGCAGCCTGATGGCAGCAGCTGTCCCTCGGTACGCGGTCCCCAGCCGCCACTACTTTTCCCGGTGTGCCATCCCCGCATTACACCACCATGTGTCCCGTAACATCACCCGTGCCCTGACCAACGCAGTTACTGGGAAGGTCCACTTAACGACTGACACATGGACAAGTGCTTGTGGCCAGGGACGCTACATTTCCCTGACGGCACACTGGGTGAATGTCGTGGAGGCTGGGAGCGACTCGGACCCTGGGATGGCACGGGTGCTACCCACGCCGAGGATTGCGGGCCCTACCTCCATCAGGGTTTCCGCCAGCACCTACGTTATTGGCTCCTCCTCCTCCGTTTCCACCTCCGAATTCTCTACACGCAGCGCCACTCCCCCATCAGCCAGTAGCTGGAAGCAGTGTAGCACTGCAGTGGGGAAGCGTCAACAGGCCGTGCTGAAGCTGATCTGCCTTGGGGACAAACAGCACACGGCCTCAGAGCTGTTGCAGGGGATTAGTCACCAGACCGAGCAGTGGCTCTCGCCACTCAACCTGCAACCAGGCATGGTTGTGTGTGATAATGGGCGTAACTTGGTGGCGGCTTTGGAGCTCGGCAAGCTCACACACGTACCATGCCTAGCGCATGTATTTAATTTAGTGGTGCAGCGATTTCTAAAAACCTACCCCAATGTGCATGATCTCTTGACCAAGGTGCGCCGCGTGTGTGCACATTTCCGTAAGTCATCTACAGCTTCGGCCGGCCTGTTGAAGCTGCAGCAGCGCTTACAATTGCCAGCTCACCGGCTGCTGTGTGACGTGAGCACGCGCTGGAACTCTACCTTCCACATGTTGGCCCGGCTTTGTGAGCAGCAGAGGGCAGTAGTGGAGTACCAGCTGTTACACGGTCGTCGCCTCTCCGTTCAACTTCCTGTAATCAGAAGTGAGGAGTGGGAATGGATGTCAGACCTCTGCGAGGTTTTACGCAATTTTGAGGAATCGACACAGATGGTGAGCGGCGATAACGCTATTATCAGTGTCACCATCCCACTTCTGTGTCTACTGAAACGCTCGCTGCTCACAATTAAAACCGACGCTTTGCATGTGGAAGAGGTGGAAATGGGGGAGGAAGAGCTTACACAAGGTGATAGCCAGAGCACCCTCACTTCGTCTTCTCAGCGACAATTGGAGGAGGCGGAGGAGGAGGAGGAGGAGGAAGACACGGTTGCCTCCGCTACAGAGGGTAGCCATGGAACTTTAGTTCCATCTCTTCAGCGTGGGTGGGCAGAAGAGGAGGAAGAGGATGAGGATATTGAGAGTCATCCTCCTGGTGAGGACAGCGAAATCTTGACTGTTGGTACTCTGGCACACATGGCTGACTTTATGTTAGGCTGCCTTTCCCGTGACCCACGCGTTATACGCATTTTAAACAACACGGATTACTGGGTGTTCACCCTTCTGGACCCCCGCTACAAAGAGAATTTCTCATCTCTCATTCCTCCGGTGGAGAGGACAAGCAAAATGGTGCAATACCAGAAGGTTCTTGTTGAAAAATTGCTCCAAAATTTTCCATCTGACAACGCTGGCGGCAGAGTACGTGCTACCTTGGCCAACAGAGAAGGGGAGAAAAGGGGAGCACACAGCAGTTCCGAGAAAGGCAGGGCAACACTCTCCAAGGCGTGGGACACCTTCATGACACCCCGCCAGCACCCTCACCCTGATGCGCAGCCTAGTGTCACAAGGAGGGAAAAGTTTTGGAAGATGGTGAAGGAGTACGTAGCAGACCGTGTCAGCGTCCTCAATGATCCCTCTGTGCCTTACAACTACTGGGTGTCCAAGCTGGACACGTGGTATGAACTGGCACTCTACGCCTTGGAGGTGCTGGCCTGCCCTGCCGCCAGCGTTCTGTCTGAGCGGGTATTTAGTGCTGCTGGTGGCATCATAACAGATAAGCGTATCCGCCTTTCCACCGACAATGCTGATAGGTTGACACTTATAAAAATGAACAAGGCCTGGATTTCCCCTGACTTCTCCACTCCACTGGAGGAAAGCCCCGGGGGAACATAAACTCACTTTATATATGTTATTTACAATGATGGGAATACTCTGTATTCCCATTCACCCCTTCCACCCAAAAAACGGGTATATGGTTGACTCTTAATCTTCTCATCCTCCTCCTCCTCTTCCATATGCCCTGGGATATAATTTTTATATAGGGCCAGCTCACCAGCGGGCCCTGTGATATAATTTTTATATAGGGCCAGCTCACCAGCGGGCCCTGTGATATAATTTTTATATAGGGCCAGCTCACCAGCGGGCCCTGTTTGACAATTTTTATATAGGTCAGCTCACCAGCGGGCCTTCTCATATAATGTTTTATTGGGTCAGCTCTCTAGCGGGCCCTCTCATATAATGTTTTATAGCGTCAGCTCACTAGCGGGCCTTCGCATATAATGTTTAGGATGGTCAGCTCTGCAGCAGACCCTCACCCATAATGTTTTAGATGGTCAGCTCAGCGCACGTTTCCCTCTTAATCATGGCCTCAGTTCTGAAAATCAAGGAAATTTTTGGGAGAATTTGCCTCTGCGCACGTTTCCCTCTTAATCATGGCCTCAGTTCTGAAAATCAAGGAAATTTTTGGAAGAATTTGCCTCTGCGCACGTTTCCCTCTTAATCATGGCCTCAGTTCTGAAAATCAAGGAAATTTTTGGGAGAATTTGCCTCTGCGCACATTTCCCTCTTAATCATGGCCTCACTTCAGAAAATCAAGGAAATTTTTGGGAGAATTTGCAGATGATATACAAGTAAATATACAGCAAATATTGTTTGGTAACAATTTTTCGCCTAAAGTCGTTTTTATTTTCCTTTTTGTGTGTTTTATGGTCAGTCTGTAAAAATGGCGTACTACGGGCGAAAGATCGTTCCCAGCAGCGATGTTGGAGTCCAAGATGCATCCAGACATCCTCCCTATGCTGTCCCTGAACCATTTCTGTGGTGTTTCCATCCTTTTCTGCCCTTTTCCTATGGACCAGGCACCCTCCCCTCATCAGAGCAGGGGGTGCCTGGTGTAATGCTCGAGTCCTCCCATTGACTTCAATGGGGCTCGGGTGCTCGGCCGAGCACTTGAGCCTCAGGGGGTGCTCGGTTAGAGCACCCGAACACCCGAGCATTGGGGTGCTCGTTCATCACTAGTGACCACGTGTCCTGGATTGGCTGGTACAGTCCCACTAGAATTAGAACTGCCCATTGCTTACTGTGACAAGAAGTGATGCCTCTGCTGGGCTACAACAAAATGGCCTCCAGACAGAGCTCAAAGAACTAGAGTGATAACTGAGCCTTGATCCGGGCATCAATCAGGAGCTGCAGTGTAATTTTGTTGTAGTGAGATGTTAGCTTCGGGCTTGATGTAGATTTTCTTGTAGCCCACCACAGGCATCGCTTCGTGTCACAGCAGTGAATGGGCAGTCCTCCCTCTAGTGTTTAGAACTCTGTAGTGCGCTTTTCTCTGCAGTGTCCCTGAATGGCAGAATTGAAATGTGGTCACCCTAATGTGCACCTGTTTTGAGATTTCTGAATTGGGTTCACTTTTAAATGGTCACACGCAAAAGAGTGTGCGACCACATGACACAGTAACCATGTCGCCATAATAAAAAGGGCAAAATGAGAATCTCGCACTGCATGATAGCGTGAGATTCTCATGTCGTGTAGTGAAAGGTCGCATTCCGATCTTCTTGCTGAGCGCTGCCCTGGCTCTATTTATTCTTTGTGTCTTCTTGCTGAGCTTCAAGTTCACTGACAGGATCCATTTTACTACATAAGACTTTGTCGGCCCACAAATCATATA
This sequence comes from Rhinophrynus dorsalis, assembly GCA_037306005.1. NCBI lineage: Eukaryota > Metazoa > Chordata > Amphibia > Anura > Rhinophrynidae > Rhinophrynus > Rhinophrynus dorsalis. The sequence goes on from CM074720.1 coordinate 543,353,410, forward strand.
GGAAAAGCGGGGCAGCGTTCAGCAAGAAGACACAAAGAATACATAGAGCTGGGTCAGCGCTCAGCAAGAAGATCGGGATGCGATTTTTCACTACCCGACATGATAATCTTGTGCTGTCATGCAGTGCAAGATTCTCATGTCAGCACAAGATTCTCATGTCTCCATTTTTATTAAGGCTACATGGTTACTGTGTCATGTGGTCAGAAGCTCTTTTGCGTGCAACCTTTTAAAAGTTGTACAGAAAAGCAGAGGAAGATGTCCTGCTTGTCTTTGTGTTACATGCGGTGAGAGCTCAGAGTTGTTCAGAAAGGCAGAGGGAGAAGTCCTGCATGTCTGCGTGTGCACACATAGTGATATATTTAAGTTATACATAAAGGTAGAGGGAGAGGTCCTGCTTGTCTTGTATAAGCAGTGATATATATCTTTATTCAGTGGTCAAATGAACTTTCTTGACATTATGATGTTTCCAGCCCTTTACCTACAATACTAACTACCTTGTATAACTCTGGCAAAGGTGTTCATGAAAAATGACTACAGTTTGAGATATGCTAGCAGGGTACAACACATTACATTAGTTATTTAAAGGGATAGTAATACTTTACTTTATCTTTATTTTGTAGGCATTAAAAAAACATGAAGAACGATATAAGTCTTATCTCTCAAACCTTTATGGTTTGAGAGATATTCACAAGCAAAGTTTCCCCTCCCGCCCCTTTTACCTAGTGTAAGCCATCTCTTCTCAGATGTGGAATCCAGTCCATAGACCAGACAGATAAGAGCAGGGGACAATCTTCTTCCTATGAGAACAATGAAAGCCCTGCTCCCCTTGACAAGTTTTTCAGGTTTTTCCCTTATCTTAATTGAAGATGTCCCCCTCTGCAGTCTACCTGGGCACCTCCCTTCTGATCTGGCTGAACAGTTTTACATCAGTAAAAGGGGCGGGAGGAGGATACTTTGTCATTGAATTACTCTTGAGCTACAACTCTGACAGAATTGAAATAACACTCTCCAAGGCCCAAATAACTATGATGATTAATTAGAGCTGCTTTTATTATGAAACATTACTATCCCTTTAAAACCTCTCGTATCTACAAAAGAATAGGACAGAAAGTTTGCCATTCAGCAGGAATACTTTTGGATTATTTGTGCATTTTTTTCCTTCTTTCCAACAACTCAGTATGTGTGGGTTGGCAGCACACAGAAGACAGTGTAACGTAATTGCTTTAACAGGACTAGGAATGGTGGTGGTGTCAGCGGTTGTGGCGCATGTGGGGGCTATATGACCTTTGTCACCTCCAGATAACACATAGTCATCCTCCTCCGTGCTTTGAATTTGAAAAGCAGCAGAAAGAGACGTGGGTGTATTTGTTACGGAGGAAAATGTTTATCCAATCCCTGAGTCATCTACAAAACCACTATTATGTCCCCCCAGGACCAGATTTATATCTCAGGCACCCTAGACAAAGCACTTCATGCTCCCTTAGCTCTAACCATGGCCACACCCATACTCCTCATACCTCTGCCTCCAGTATAATATACTGTTTTCTAGCACAGAAAATACCGTTGGCCTATAACAAGCAAGTATGAAAAAAAGCATTAACCCCCTTGGCAGAGCCGGATCATCCATTTAAGGGATAGTAATACTTGCAAATTACTAATCCCCGTGTTGTAGCTTTGTTAAAAAGAAACGTATTGCCCCCAGTGTCATCTCTCAAACCCTTATGGTTTGAGAGATGATAGCGCTCAAAGTTTCCCCCCTCCCCCTTCCCTGACTGAATGCTGACTGCAGGGATATCCGGTATTACTTGCATCAGGCGGCTCTGCAGCATTGCCGAGATCGCGTTTATAAAAAATAAATCTTTCACTAAAACGGTCTTCTACGTGTGCTTGGTTTGTGTTTGGTTTGCAAGCACACGTAGAAGACCGTTTTAGTGAAAGATTTATTTTTTATAAACGCGATCTCGGCAATGCTGCAGAGCCGCCTGATGCAAGTAATACCGGATATCCCTGCAGTCAGCGTTCAGTCAGGGAAGGGGGAGGGGGGAAACTTTGAGCGCTATCATCTCTCAAACCATAAGGGTGTAAGAGATGACACTGGGGGCAATAAGTTTCTTTTTAACAAAGCTACAATATGGGGATTAGTAATTTGCAAGTATTACTATACCTTTAAGGCAACCTAGCCTAGGGCCCATAGCAATATGAGGGGCCCTGGCTGCAAGTGATGGATCACAGGCAGAGTCCCTGCTGTTGCTGCTGATCACATCTTGTGTCCGATGCCCATTTTGTTGAAAGACCAACATCATTCAGTTGCACCCACTTTCAGTAGTGCCACAATGACAGTACCTGCTAGCAGCGCTTTGTGTCAGAAGCAAGAGATACAGGACCCCAAATTGGTGCTTTCCTAGTGCCCTATGGAGCCTTAATTTGTTTCTGCCTCTTGGTTGGTTGAGAGATCTCCAACGCAGTGTGCAGCAGCTTGTACAGGCACACTTAATTTGTTCTGGCCACACCCACAATTCAGAATGTGGTTGAGGTCAGCACAGTCAAGGCACTGCCCATCAAACGTTGGATTTCTAGGCAGTTGCCTACTCCGCCTATTAGCTAATCCAGCCCTGTGCTGCTTCTGTTACTGCTGCTACAAATCATCACTTCTCTAGTGCGCAACTGTTCTGTCTCCTGTTCGGACCTGTGGTTGTGTGTAGGTGAGATCTCAATGAGGATGTGCCTCAATGTGATCCTGCTTAACTTCTGCCTACTTATTTTTCCAAGGCAAAAGAGAGACCAATGCGTTAACTTTCAGATCGTGTGTAGTGTTTTTCATTTTAAGAAAAAATTCTATTTATTGTAGGACTTTGGATGCTTAGTAAAATAAGGGTGATCAGTTGCTGGGAGATTCTTGATTTAAAAGTTATTAAATCTCAACCCAGACCACACACTCCATTTGTCTGTTGCTGTCTTTGGAGAACTCCAACTGAAGATCTTTATATACAATACTGCATTGACACAACCTAGTAGGGACTTTTCATCAATGGATTTTAGTTTGAATTAAAAAAAATAGTTTGAAGTGTAATACATTCTGGATAAAGCAATTCCTTCTTACATCGATTCAGCTAATTGAAAGTCCCCCCAGGAATCACAAATAATCACTTTGGTAAAAAGCACAGAAAAGGGAAATGGGATTTTCTCTCAGTTCGTCAGAACCCTGTTGTACTTTGACCACCAGAAACACCAATGGATAATGATGCACTAAGAGCAATATGCACAATTCTAAGCAACTGCGCCACAGGGGACAAAAACAACTTTATTCCAAAAACTCCTATTAATTTAAATGGGACCTTTAACCCCTTAAATGCTCTATAACATGTAATGGTTTAAAAAACCCATTTAAAGGGGAACTACCACCCCACGCAATCTTTACCTTCACTATGTCCCCATCTGGTGACTAGCTGCTTAGTAGCGCTAGTCACCAGAATAATTACCTTATTTAATAGATTTTTCCTCTCTTCCATGGGTGACAGGCAGGACGGAACGCGGACATCTTGCCATTGTGACGTCCGTGCGCCTGCGCTGTCAGTCCCAGCCAGGTCTAGGAGGCTTTACTAGGAGCCATTTGGCTCCAGCTGGGACTGACAGCTAGTCGCCAGATGGGGACTTAGTGAAGGTAAAGATTGTGTGGGGTGGTAGTTCCCCTTTAAATTAAAGTGATAGTAACAATTAAAATGAAAAAAAAATATGTTATAGGATTTATTCCCCTGAGTAGAATAAAGGTACTCCCACTGCTGAAAGGTGTTTTATTCAAATGTTATTACAGCTCAAACTTGGCTTTTTTATGTGAAGTATTATAGATGCCTGAAATTGTACGGTGGCGATGTTGCTACACAATCCTATGGACAGCTCTGGTCAGTTGACGATAAATCTCCATAGGGTGTTGTAGCAACACTGTAAAATTTCAGGCCACTGTGATATTACACCTAAAAATGTATGTTTTAGCTGTGATAACTATTGATTAAAATGCTTTTCAGCAGTGGGAGTACCCTTAATTTACTCAGGAGTATAAACATTACAACATATATTTTCAGGGATTCTTTTATTTCAGGTATGGTGCCCATGGATTGGCATAAAGCAGATGTGGTGCCCATATTTAAAAAGAGATCAAAGTCACAGCCAGGAAATTACAGACCTGTAAGCTTGACATCTGTTGTAGGGAAGCTGTTTGAAGGGTTGCTAAGGGAATATATTCAAGAATTCAGCTGGTACAGGAATATCATTAGCAGGAGCCAACATGGCTTTGTGAAAGACAGGTCTTGTCAAACTAACTTGATTGCATTTTATGAAAAAGTGAGTAAAAATATAGATGTGGGAGGGGTGGTTGATGTGATCTATTTAGACTTTGCCAAGGCATTTGATACGGTTCCACACAAGAGGTTACTGTACAAATTGAATGAAATAGTCCTAGGTGAAAACATTTGTGTGTGGATTGGAAATTGGCTGAAAGATAGAATGCAGATAGAGTGGTGGTAAATGGCAAGTTCTCCAATTGGATAGACGTGATAAGTGGAGTACCTCAGGGATCTGTCCTGGGTCCTCTTCTTTTTAATTTGTTTATTAATGACCTCCCAGAGGGCATAGGGAGCCATGTATCAGTGTTTGCCGATGACACAAAATTAAGTAAGGTAATAAAGTCTGAACTGGATGTGTCTTCAATACAAGAGGATTTGGACAAATTGAGTAACTGGGCAGGCAAATGGCAAATGAGATTCAGTATAGACAAGTGTAAACTTATGCATTTTGGTTATAATAATAAAAATGCAACATATAGTTTAAATGGTGTTTCTCTGGGGAAATCTACTAATGAATAGGATTTGGGAGTAATGGTAGACAATAGACTTAGCAGTAGTTTGCAGTGCCAGCTGGCAGCTGCAAAGGCCAATAAGATATTGGCATGTATTAAAAGGGGTTCACGGGAGGAAGATATTATTATGCCTCTTTACAGGTCCATGGTAAGACCCCACCTAGAATATGCTGTTGAATTCTGGGCGCCCTTTCTGAAAAAGGACATTATGGAACTAGAGAGAGTGCAGAGGAGGGCTACAAAACTAGTAAGGGGAATGGAAAGTTTTAGTTATGAAGAAAGGCTAGAAAAGTTAAACTTGTACACACTAGAAAAACGGTGTCTTAGTGGGGATATGATAACACTATATAAATATGTTCAGGGCCCATACAAAGGGCTCTCCAAAGACCTGTTCATTAACAGAACAATACAAAGGACAAGGGGCCACCCGCCTAGACTTGAGGAAAGGAGATTTAATCTACAACAGCGGAAGGGTTTCTTTACGGTAAGGACAATAAAGGTATGGAATTCACTGCCTGAGGAGGTGGTACTATCAAATACATTAGATGCCTTTAAAAAGGGCCTGGATAAGAGCATAACATAGAGGGCTATGTATGTTAGTATTGGGATTAATATTTAGTTGGGGCTTGTTGATCCAAGGAGAAATCTGATTGCCATTTGGAATCAAGAAGGAATTTTTCCCCCCATTCAAGGCAGAATTTGACATTGCTATATTGAGGGGTTTTTTTGCCTTCTTTTGGATCAACAATGGTAAACAGGAATAGGAAAATGATCGAACTAGATAGACGCAAGTCTTTTTTCAACCTAAATTACTATGTTACTATGTTATATTTTTTTTTACATATTAAGTATTACTGTCATTTTAATAGGAATTGTTATTGGTCTCCAATGGTACAGTTGAATTGCTCTAGACATGCTGCAATCCTTCTCAGTACATTAGTCTGAATAAATCATATGTAAAAATGCAAAAGTGAAATAATTTTGGAGACATACAAGTGCACAATGTAGAATTATTATATTATTAACTGGGTATACTCGGAATTGTAGTCTAACAACAGCTGGAGCTCTTCAGGTTGACCACCCATGCTATAGGGTCAAACATCTATCTTTTTTGTGTTATTTTTCAAAATAAAGTCCTCTTCCATCTTTGGAATCATATTTCAGAGCCTTGATCCAGGAAAGAGGCAGATCGTTGTTTTTCCTAAATGATTTACCGTGACATGGAGAGTAATGGAGTGTCAGTGAATCTTCAGCCCTGTAAGGAACAATTCAATAATGTAGAAGCAGATGAAAAAGGAGAATGAATGTTGTTATTTTCCCGTATAGAAGTGCTTTGCAGTGCAGTGAGGTCCGATGGGGTTATGGGTGTTAGAATTGCACAGGAAATGCACAGGGGTGAGTAGAGGATGGACGGCTATTGATCTGGCCTTGCTGATGAGTGATGGGGTTGCGGTTATTTACTTTAACCCTTTGAGTGTAAGTGGGGTGCGCCAAATATTGCTTTAGAATGCGTCGCAGACCACTTTCAAAGATGAATTAACCCTTTGAGTGCCAGAGGGGTGCGCAAACGCATTGCTTTGCAATGCGTTGCGTACCCCTCTGGCACTCAAAGGGTTAAAGGAAGGACATTCTCCATTTACTGTGTTGTAGGGGAGATTGTTCTGAGCTTGCTCTCATTAACCCTTTGAGTGCCAAGAGGTATCCAATGCATTGCACTCAGACGGTTAAATCTTAATGATGGAGTGTGTGTGTGTGTGTCGCTCTGTGCTACAACTGTGATACGCACTTGTATCTACCCTTGGAATACTGGCACATGATTCATAGGCTAATGTGTTAGTCAGCACAGAAAATTAGCTGTTTTGGCATATTCATACAGTCCTGCCATTTTGTCCCCTATGTACAACATTAAAGGCTTTAAGAAGGTTTAATATTGTTCATATAAAAAACAAGAAATGAAATGAAGAAAATCCCATTGCTTAAAGATGTATATTTTAAGATTTATAAGCTTTTAAAGTCCCCCACCCCTGCCCCTTTTACAGACGTCAGCGCTGTAGCTGACAGATAGAGATTCTGGTCATGTGACCGGACGGCACTTCAGCAGAGCCGAAATAGCATTGTGTACAAAGAAATGGTTCATTAGAATGGTCTTCAAAGTGTGTCTGGGAGGCAGGCACACTTTGTAGACCATTCTAATGAAGACTTTCTTTCTCTTCCGGCTCTGCTGAAGAGCTGTCCGGTCACATGACCACAATCTCTAGCTGTCAGCTAGAGCGCTGACGTCTGGGGAGGGAGGGGGAACTTTAAAAGCTTATAAATCTTAAAATATATATCTTTAAGCAACGGGATTCACTTCATTTCATTTCTTTTATTCATATGAACAATATTAAAGGGATAGTAATGTTTCATAATAAAAGCAGCTCTAATTAATCATCATAGTATTTGGACTTTGGAGAGTGTTATTTCAATACTGTCAGAGTTGTAGTTCAAGAGTAATTCAATGACAAAGTATCTCCCTCCCGCCCCTTTTACTGGTGTAACACTGTTCAGCCAGATCAGATGGGAGGTGCCCAGGTAGACTGCAGAGAGGGACAATCTTCAATTAAGATAAGGGAAAAAACCTGAAAAGCTTGTCAAGGGGGGCAGGGCTTTCATTGTTCTCATAGGAAGAATATTGTCCCCTTCTCCAAATACTATGATGATTAATTAGAGCTGCTTTTACTATGAAACATTACTATCGCTTTAAAACCCATTCACATTATTTTACTACTGGCAGTAATATTCTTATCAGTACTATCCATAAATCATTATCTAGGCTCTAGTAAAGTCTCTTTGAAGTGGCCTAGAAAATGCAAACACAATGAATTACCTTTACGATGCTGCAGTGAATTCCAGTATTTAGCCAGAGAGGGCTAAGTCCACAGAATGTTTGGGTTAACCTTCCAAGTGTCAGAGGGGTGCACAACTCATTGCTTACAATCAGCTGTGCATCCCCCTGACACCCAAGGGGACCAAAATATGTTTATTTTGTGGGCTAATTTGACATAAATTCCTTATCATGCTTCAAGCCACATTTCAATTTATAGTCCCAGATCTTTTTGTCTCTCTGTTCCCATGAGTAGTCACTTTGAGATCTTTAATGTTTTGCAAAAATGTTGACTTGCTGCGGTGTCTCTTTTGTTGTTCAAAATGGACCCAGGGCCGGATTTACATCTCAGGAGCCTGTAGGCACAGAAATCTGAAGTGCCCCTCCCCCCCATTGGCCATCTCCACAATGCTCCAAATCTCCACATTGCCCTCACATTGGCCCCATCAGCTCTACATTGCCCCCCATCACCTCTGCTTTGCCCCCATCAACTCCACATTGCCCCCATCAGCTCCACATTAAGCCTCACACTGCCCCCCCATCCGTTTCCTATCTCCCTGGTGGTCCAGCGGCAGGAGAGGTGTGTGCCTCCTTCTGCACAGACCTGTAGCTGATGGAGCTCCCGCGCGGTCTTCTCTTTAGTAATGCAGAGCGCTGGGAGATGATGTCATATCCCAGCACTCTGCATTACTAAGGAGCCAAGTGTATCTAGTCCTTACCTACCGGTGTATGTCCTTCCTAGTCGAGACTACTCTTCTGTACCTTCCCGGTAGTGTCTCTGCTCTTTTTCCTGTACTTGGCCCAAGTTTCATCTCAGGAGAGTTCCAGCTACCTTTGTGGCCTACGCTCTCCATCCACGCACCCTATTCTTCGTTCCCTAGCCTGCACTCTCTCCTGCAGGAGAGACTGTGCTGTTTATTGTTAGCCTATCCTGGGTTCACTTCCAGCTTCTCTGGGGTTTACCATCCAGCCTTGCGGCTGGCACCTTTATCCGGTCATAGCCGCAGCAAAGTCTGATGATAAACAGCTACCGTTCTACTAGCCACGTACCCTAGCGTTGCTCTCCAGCACTCCCTCTCTTGCAGGATCCCTGTAGGTGGTTGACAGAGGTCTTGGCAATATTCTTTTAAATCTGCCATCAGTATGTAGTATTGTTCGGAGTTCTTTTTTTGGCACAGTACTTCAAGATGTGGGTTATAGGTGACTACTAATGGCAGTCTGTTACCTTCCTTTAGTTTAACAATCTCAGTCAGAAGTCTCAGGGAATATGCAATTATACCTTAGGGTCTGGCTGTAAACAATAATTTCTGTAATTTCTGAGAAAACTAGGCCTGTGTGTTGGGTTGTGGTACTGATATGTCCAGATGGAAGCTTTACTAATGGCGATGAAGTATCCAGAAAGTTAATTTGTGTTGGTGAAGGCTTTATCTGGCTCGTGGACAAGAACTGCTGCTACAATTTGAATAGGATGGTGTATTGTAGTGCCATTCCCATGGTAGTTCCAGTCTTTTGTATCTATAGTTCATTCCCAAATGTGAAATAATTGTGCTTTAATATAAAGTGTATTAACTGGGTTTCAGGTTCTGTGGGTATGCCCTCTTGATCTGGGAACTCTTTGCAGGCTGCAGTGCCATCTTCATGTGGAATGTTGGTGTAGAGTGATTCTTCATCAGTGGTGGATAGAATGGTTTTCCTTGGGAAGGACAGTTTGTTTAAGAGATTGGTCTTGTCCTGTATGTAGCTGGGTGGGGTTTTTTTATCAATGGTTTGAGAATCCTCTTCACCAAGCCTGAGATGTTTTCTGTGAATGTCTCCATTCCAGGTATTATCAACCTTCCAGGATTCTCTTCCGCGTGTATTTTTAGGAAACATATACAAGCATCCCACCCTTGGGGCTTGAGGAATGAAAGCCTCCAGGTGGTCTCTAATATTAGAAGGGAGTCCTTTCATGATTTCTCCTTGTAGTTTGCTGTAGTGTCTGTCATCCATAAGTTGCCTATGTGCCTTTTCTATATAGTCAGTTGTGTTCATTATAACTACAGCACAACCTTTGTCTGCCGGTTTAATGACTATGCATTTGTTGTCCTTCAGTGACTGTACTGATTTTTGTTCCTTGGTAGTTGGGTTGTGTGCCAGTTTGTATTATTTGTCAAGCATAGTTGTTGTGACTATTTCTGAAGCTCTCTTTATACACTAACGGTCAAAAGTTTGAGAACACCTATATTTTTGCTACTCTGTTATTGCCGTATAACTTGACAAAAACGTTAGAAAAACATGTCAACATTGGTTATTTCCAAAATCAAGACAAATATTAAAATCTATTTAGCAGGGGTTTTTTTAGCGTTTGTAGACGTGTAAAAGATTTTTAGTGCCAAATTTAAAAAAAAGTGCATTTGTTACATTTGTTTCATCATATTTTATAAATTGTTTTACAGGAAATTTGATGAAAATAATGGTATCTTTAGAAAACCCATCTTATGGCAAGGAAAACAGTATATAATATACTAGTGTAAAAGCCCATGTACATTGGCCAAGGTCCGGGTGATGTTAACCCTTTGAGTGCCAGAGGGGTACGCTGCTCTACGTCCTGCTGCTGATGCAATCATGCACTGTAGAGACTGCCCTAAAGCACAGAAAGCTCCCAACAAAGAACTCCCAGAATTCTGTGCTCCCAGCATTCTGAGAATTCGAGCAGTCTCTGCTGAGCATGACGGCTTCTGACAAACATCATAGCGAATTATTATATAGGATGTGGGTACATTAAATGAGTAAGAGGAAAATTCTAAAGATACCATTATTTTCATCAAATTTCCTGTAAAACAATTTATAAAATATGATGAAACAAATGCACTTTTTTATTTAACTTTGGCACTAAAAATATTTTACACATCTACAAAAGCTAAAAAAAAACAGCTAAATAGATTATAAGATTCGTCTTCTTTTTTTTAGAAATACCCAATATTTACATGATTTTCTAAAGTTTTTGTCAAGTTATATGGCAATAACCAAAACTTTTGACCGCTAGTGTACCTGTCCATTGTGGGGTTGCTTCCTGGCTGCGGGGTCCATGTGGATTTTTTGTAGGTTAGTTGTAGTGGTGATTTAGTTCTGTGGTTTAGGATGATTCCTTGTTGTCTTTGACATGGAAGAATTATTTGACTGCGTTTTCTGAAGAATTCCTCCATATCACTGTAAAGTTCTGTTTTCTCCATAGGTTTTGTTGGGCAGAAGGAAAGAACTCCCCGTGAAAATAAGAAGGGGAGGCATGTCTGAGCTGGGGGATGACAAGGAAAGTCAGTGGGTGGGACAGGAAGTGTGGAGGAGGTGGTCTTGTTAAGGTATATATATAGGGCAGAGTTTGGGATGTACTTCCTTTACAGTTGACAATGGAACAGCGTACATGTGCAGCTGGACTGGGTACCTGTTGGTCTGGCGGCTGATTCCAGGAGCTTGCAGTGTGGAGCAGTTCCTGTTTTGGCTACGCTTGATGCAGCTTCAGGTGGTGGTGCTGTGGCGGTTTCCGCTTGGCCGGGGCACGGCTTCTGCTCTCACCCTCAGGGCGGAGTGCGCCCTTCTTCTTGCAGGGGCAGCGGGACCTGGGACAGGTGCAGCGGAGTGGCGGCCAGTAGAGCAAGGCATGGCTGTTGGCATACTACAGTGTGGGATGGTTCCTGGAAGTGGGTGCTGTGGTTCCGGACTGCGGACGTGGAGGTCAGACCGGATGGGGCGGTGGCTGTCTTGAGTGCCTGATGTCGCTTTTTCCTGACTGTCGGGGCTCCCGGGTGGCGGTGGTGTGGAGGTCTGCGCTTGGAGAGTGGTCACAGAGGCTGTCGGTGGGGTGGATGTCCTGAGTGCTGGTTCTGCTGCACTGTGATACCGCGTGAGTGCCCTTGGCTGCCCCCTCCTTTTTGTCCTTGTCTGCCCTGCTTCTTTCTGTCTGCTCCGTGGGCTGCTTCTGCCCCTTGCCTCGTCGCCTTCCTTCTCCTCTTCTGGTGTTGTTCGCCAGGTCTCCTTTTGTCCTGCTGGATCTACTGCCTTCTCTCCTTCCCCCCCCCTTTTCTCTCCTTTCATCGTCCCTTTCTTTCTCTCCTGTCCCTCCTTTCCCTCACCCCCCCCTTTCTCTCCTTTACCTCACCCCCCTTTCTTTCACTTTTTTTTTTTTCTTCTCGCCTTTCCCTCCCCCCTTTCTCGCCTTTCCTTCCCCCCCTTTTTCTCTCCTTTCCCCCTCTCCCCCCTTTCTCTCCTTCCCCCCCTCTTTTCTCTCCTATCCCCCCCTCTTTTCTCTCCTATCCCCCCTCTCCCCTCTCTTCTCTCCTTTCCCCCCTCCTCTCTCCTTTCCTTTCTGTTTGGTCTTCTCATCTTTTCTTATCCTGTCCTTCTGGGTGCGGTGGCTCTCTCTACTTCTGCCCTCCTCCTGCTCCTCCTCCTTCCTTCCCTGGCTTCCTGTCTACCTTGCAGGGATGTGGACTACCTCCCACTCACAGTTCCAGTTTTGCTGTTGTGAATGGGCGACTACATGTTGCTGGGGGGGGGGGGCCTTCTTTGGTGTGCTCTTCCCGTGCGGGCTGGGTTCCTCTCCGTTGGGGGTGGTACGGGGATGGAGCTTGTCTGGGGAACTGTGCTGCTCCTGACTACGTTAATGCGGTACTGACTGAATTTGTGATTGCATGTAATGGGATGGTCTATATATTTTATATTAAAAAAAAAACAAAAAAAAAAAAAAAAAAAAAAAACAATTTTCCTCAGGTTTATTGTTATTTTTGTACAATTACAATTCCTGTTTGTGGGTCAGCTGTTGCTTTTTGTGTATACATTGTTTTGGGGGGTGCAGTTGTTTGGGGGTTTTTATTTTGCAGGTTGCCGTATGGTTCCTAGGAGAGAGGCTGCTGGTCTCGGGGACGGCGGTCGCCTGGTTGTGTTGCGGGTGCTGTGTTGACGCAGTCCGTACTGCTATTCCTCCAACTGGGCAGGTATGGGGCTGTTATGGTTGGGACTGCGGCTGGGTCCGGAGTTCGGCTGCTGACGTTGGGTCCCTTTGTCACTCGGGAGGTCCTGGCTGGACGGGCCTCTTGGGAGTACGGGTAGGGAGCTCAATCCTGTCGGGGTTGCGGGCTGTGGGGCTGGCACGGGACAGGTGGGTTGCTGGGCCTGTGTGTTATTGTCTCCTGGTGGTGGGGATCACCCCCCCTTTTGAGGGGGCTGGCAGTCCTGGTGTTTTCCCTGGTAGTGGTGGTGGTCAGAACGTGTTGGTCCCAACTCTGTGGGAACACCTGGGGGAACGTCTCCCCTACCCCAGGGACGGGGGCTCTGGGGTGTCTGGGACTAGGGGGAGCGCAGTGGGGTTGTGGCTTCCTAGCCTATCGAGCTTGTCCTGCTGTTGGGCTTTTGGGTGCCATCGTGGTTCAGTTTTTGAATGGGGCATCTTAGTGGGGTTGGGTTGGGTGCATCTGGGGGTCTTTCCCGGGACCGGCTCCCTGGGGTGGGGTGCCGATCATGGTGTTTAGGGGTTTCAATGCTTTACTACACTGCATGGCTGGGGAGGAGCGTGTCGGGCGCAGCACTGTGGCGTCACGTCTGAGGGTCCTCCATCGCATTGTTGGATCGTATGAGGCTGTGTGGTGGGTTTTGGCATTTCGGGTTTAGGGTGTGTGACGGCGGGTGGCCTTTCGGTTTCCGGGTGTTTTTGTGAGCTGTGGACTCTTGGTGGGGTGGTGTGGGAGCTGGGGGTTTTATCTGGTTGTTGCTCTCTTGCCTCTTGCTGACAGGGCCGTGTGAGTCTTCCAGTACGTTCTTTGTTGGGGGGATTGGATAACTGGTGGTTGTGTGCAGTTGGTGGCTTCTCGTGTACGTCCCGTTCATCTCGACTTTGGGGGTTTCCTTTGTTTATGCTGACTTCAGGGATGTCGACTGTTTGCGCATTGCGGGGTTGGGGCTGAATGCGGTTTACATGGAGTGTAGGTTGTGGGACTTGGTCACTGCTGTACCGGCGGGGGGTGGTTTGGGCTGGTGGGGTTGGGAGCTTTCCCATTGGGCCTGGGTCTTTTGGTCCGGACCCATCTTTCTCGGCAGGATTGGGTCGATGGAGGTATGCTCACCGGCAGTGGGAGCGGTCCGCTGTGGGTGGGTCTTCCCTCTCTATTACTTCCGGATTTTTATTCCTTTGGAACAGGTTTTGGGGGGTGCGACATGTGTTTGGGTTTCTGCGTCGGCGTTCATCCAGGTGGTCTCCGGTGTCTTTGGCTTCACGGAGTGGGTTTGCTCACTGATTCCTCTGGGTGTATGGGGCTTTAGGGATGATTTGGACGGTTGGTGGCCTGGGCGGTGTCTGGCGGTTTGGGTCTCGGCTGGTGGGGCATTCTTTCTTTGTTCCTTGTATTGTACCCTGTGGTGGTGGGTGTGTTGCTTCTGGGGCTTGGTATGTGAGATGGATGGGGGGTGTAAATTTCCGGTAGTATGGGGATCGTTCCGACTGTGTGTACTCTATCAAGTTATTCTCCTCCTGTCCTCGGTTTGGGTGGCATTTGGTGTCGTGGGTCTGTTCCAGGCTTCCTTTCAGGGGCCTTGGGTACCTCTGCTGATTGTTGTTTCTGGCGTGCTGCCTTGCTTTCGATAGGTGGCATTTTGGCGGATGTTCCCTGGGGCTCAGGTGGCCCGGTTCGACTTTATCCTCTTCATGGCTGGACGATCTGCTGAGTTCGGTGTCTGTCGGGGTGAGACTCTTAGCGTCTTGGGCCGGCTTGGGTGTGGTAGTGGGCCGCGTGGGATTCCGGATCATCATGGAGTGAGTGGGGGGAGGATCTGGGTTCGGAGGGTGTTGACAGATGGAGTTGGGGTTTGATGAGTGGGCATACTTCGGGGACTACCTTTGTCGGTTACTCCGTGACGGTGTCGGTGGTTTGTCATCGGCTTTCCAGTGTAGGTGGTGGGGGTCTCGAGGGTTTTTTTTTTGAGCCTTGGTCGTTGGCGGGGTCCTCTGTGGTCAGGGGGTGGCATTGGTTCGCTTCATTGCTTGTTTTGTCCCTCGGCTGGGTCGGCTGGTCGGATTACTGACTCATGTTGTGGAGCCCGTATCCTTACAGGGGACTTTGGATTAACATGTTGATGGCGTGCTAGTTCTTGGGGGTCGGTTTTGGCCTGGGGGGGTTTGGTTGTGGATTCGCGGGTTGTACTGGACTTCTTGGTATCCCGTGTTAGTGTTTGCTGGCTCTTTGTTGCCTCTGGAGTTGCGGGCTACTGTTTTTCATTTGGTGGCTTGGAGCTCTCTGGGGGTTGCCCAGCACTGTTTTGGCGTTCGATATTCCGGTTGGTTTGTTTTGTCCTTGTGATGGGTGTTTTGGTCTCACCTTCGTTTTTATGTGGGTTTTAGGTGGTGGTAGGATCGTCTGCGGACGCCTTTGGTGATTTTTGTGTGTTCCCCTTTGGATTTGGGGCAGTCACGGTGGCTGGGTGGTTTTTGGGGCTCTGAGTCACTGGTGCAGTGGGTCATTGGGAGTCCTGGTGGTACTGGTCTGATGTCCGGCTTGGTGTGGTGATTGGGGTGTGCGGTTTTTCCGGATGGGGAGATGTTTGTGTTACTGCTAGCCTGGTTGTTGGGGGTCTTTCATTGGGGGAGCTTTGGTGATTTTGCTGCGGCGTTTTCCAGGGCTGCAGGTTTATCGGCAGGGCTTCTTCTGCACCGGTGTGGTGGTTCCAGTATCTGGGGTTTCCTCTTTTCATCTTGGCGGTGTTTCGGCTTGATCGGCTGGTGTCAAAACTTCTTTTTGGGGGGTTGTTGGCGGTCGGTGGTCGTTTGGGTGGCTCTGTACTCGGTTTTGAGTTGCTGGTGGATGTCCCTATGATTGGCGGGGACTTCTACGATCTAGTGCTGATGGGGGTTTTGTCTCCGGCCATGGCTTTATGTGTGGGGGAAGGGCCTGAGTGAGTAGGTAAACTCATCAGGCCCTTGTGGCGCTTTGGGCCCTTGCCAATGTGGAGAAGGTCTTTAAGTTGGTTATGGTTACATGAAGTTGGTAGGCCAGCGGCCTAGGGGCAATTGGCACCCGGACTATGTCGCGGGTTTAGACACCGGCCTCATGGAGCTACATTTACCGGCTAATGGGGTGCGGTATGGTGGAACAAGTTTGGGGTGAGCCAGCGGCTCAAAATGGGGTGAGCCAGCGGCTCAAAAGGTGGTAGGCAAGTTTGGCCTATCAAAATGGAGAGATTGGCAAGGGCTTAAGGTCTGTGTGTGTTTGTAAAAGTTTATCATGTAAGTTAAAATAAAGCTGTGGCCTGAGTTAAACCCATAATTGGTTGTTGTGTCTTTACTTGAATCATTCCCCCATGCATAAGACAAGAACTCCCCGTGAAAATAAGAAGGGGAGGCATGTCTGAGCTGGGGGATGACAAGGAAAGTCAGTGGGTGGGACAGGAAGTGTGGAGGAGGTGGTCTTGTTAAGGTATATATATAGGGCAGAGTTTGGGATGTACTTCCTTTACAGTTGACAATGGAACAGCGTCCCTCCCTCCCTCCCTGTTTCTTTTCTGGTTTGGTGTTGGCGTTTGGTACAGGCCTTGGGGCCATTGGTTATGTCACTTTCTTTTAGTCACAGCTTTGGGGCGCTTTGGGCCCTTGCCAATGTGGAGAAGGTCTTTAAGTTGGTTATGGTTACATGAAGTTGGTAGGCCAGCGGCCTAGGGGCAATTGGCACCCGGACTATGTCGCGGGTTTAGACACCGGCCTCATGGAGCTACATTTACCGGCTAATGGGGTGCGGTATGGTGGAACAAGTTTGGGGTGAGCCAGCGGCTCAAAATGGGGTGAGCCAGCGGCTCAAAAGGTGGTAGGCAAGTTTGGCCTATCAAAATGGAGAGATTGGCAAGGGCTTAAGGTCTGTGTGTGTTTGTAAAAGTTTATCATGTAAGTTAAAATAAAGCTGTGGCCTGAGTTAAACCCATAATTGGTTGTTGTGTCTTTACTTGAATCATTCCCCCATGCATAAGACAAGACCTTTTGAAAGTACATATAGCGGCTAGGGTTGTCACCTTTTCTTCAAAAAAATACCGGCCATGGCATTCCCTCCATAGACTTAACATTGGACAGAAGCCGATTTTTTACTGGCCTGCCGGTAAAATACCGTCTGGATGGCAACCCTAATAGCGGCTTGTTACTTGACTTGTGTTCTGAGAGGTTGACAAGACAAATCCTTGTTCTGCACATGTTGTTGGTTCATTTAAATGTCATGCCTTTTTCTTACTTATTGTTTGTTCTGAGTAAGGGTAACCTAGACATAGGCTTCAGCAGAGATCACTATATAATATAAGCAGCAAAAAACAAAAATAAAAATAGACTGGCATACCTTTTGGCTGTATGGACCCTTTCCTAGGTAAGTCCTTCCTTCACACACAGTAATTATACAGATACATCTGACTGGTGTATGATGGATGATCTAGGTAAGTCCTTCTGTTACACACAGTAATTATATAGATACACCTGACTGCTGTCTGATGGACTCCTACCTAGGTAAGTGCTTCTGTTACACACAGTAATTATACAGATACACCTGACTGCTGTATGATGGACTCCTACCTAGGTAAGTGCTTCTGTTACACATAGTAATTATATAGATACTCCAGACTGCTGTGTAACGGACTCCTACCTAGGTAAGTGCTTCTGTTACACACAGTAATTATTAGTGTTGAGCGAGCATGCTCGGCCGATGCTCGGATCGGCTCGAGCATCGCTCTGCTCGGCACATGGCGGTACTCGTACGAGTACCGCATGTGCTCGCCCGCCATGTTCGGGTCTCCTCCCCGCACGTTTTGCGGCTGCTGCGCAGCCAATAAACGTGCAGGGAGGCTCTGACATCGGTGTAATGCCAGCAGCCATGTTGGCTGCTGGCATTACACTGATTGGCTGGCCAGAACCCGTGGTCGGGTGCTGTATAGCACCTGACCATCGAGTTCGGCTCAGTCTTAGCCAGGGAGAGCTGAGGATAGGAAGGGAAAGGCAGTGTAGGGAGGAAAAAAACCAAAATTGTGAAAAAAAAGAACCAAAAGTCCTTTTTAGGACTACTGTGTGTGGGGGCAGCAGGTTATTTTGTGTGGGGGGAAAAAAACAAAAAAAAAAAAAAAAAATATTCTGTTTAGTGTGAAAAGTTGCAGATTAGAGCACATTCTGTTTAGTGTGCACAGTTGCAGATTAGAGCACATTCTGTTTAGTGTGCAAAGTTGCAGATTAGAGCACATTCTGTTTAGTGTGCAAAGTTGCAGATTAGAGCACATTCTGTTAAGTCTTCAAACTAAAATATCAAAGTCACATATTCCATTCAGTGTGCGTCGCCGCAGTTTAGCAGCACATTCTGTGTACTGTGCAGAGTTGCAGAATAGGAAGAAATACTGTTAAGTCTTCAAACTAAAATATCAAAGTCACATATTCCATTCAGTGTGCTTCGCCGCAGTTTAGCAGCACATTCTGTGTACTGTGCAGAGTTGCAGAATAGGAAGAAATACTGTTAAGTCTTCAAACTAAAATATCAAAGTCACATATTCCATTCAGTGTGCTTCGCCGCAGTTTAGCAGCACATTCTGTGTAGTGTGCAGAGTTGCAGAATAGGAAGAAATACTGTTAAGTTTTCAAACTCAAATATTAAAGTCACATATTCCATTCAGTGTGTGTCACCGCCGTTTAGCAGCCTATTCTGTGTACTCTGCAGAGTTGCAGAATAGTAAGAAATACTGTTAAGTTTTCAAACTCAAATATTAAAGTCACATATTCCATTCAGTGTGTGTCACCGCCGTTTAGCAGCCTATTCTGTGTACTCTGCACCGTTGCAGAATAGTAAGAAATACTGTTAAGTTTTCAAACTCAAATATTAAAGTCACATATTCCATTCAGTGTGTGTCACCGCCGTTTAGCAGCCTATTCTGTGTACTCTGCAGAGTTGCAGAATAGTAAGAAATACTGTTAAGTTTTCAAACTCAAATATTAAAGTCACATATTCCATTCAGTGTGTGTCACCGCCGTTTAGCAGCCTATTCTGTGTACTCTGCACAGTTGCAGAATAGTAAGAAATACTGTTAAGTTTTCAAACTCAAATATTAAAGTCACATATTCCATTCAGTGTGTGTCACCGCCGTTTAGCAGCCTATTCTGTGTACTCTGCACAGTTGCAGAATAGTAAGAAATACTGTTAAGTTTTCAAACTCAAATATTAAAGTCACATATTCCATTCAGTGTGTGTCACCGCCGTTTAGCAGCCTATTCTGTGTACTCTGCACAGTTGCAGAATAGTAAGAAATACTGTTAAGTTTTCAAACTCAAATATTAAAGTCACATATTCCATTCAGTGTGTGTCACCGCCGTTTAGCAGCCTATTCTGTGTACTCTGCAGAGTTGCAGAATAGTAAGAAATACTGTTAAGTTTTCAAACTCAAATATTAAAGTCACATATTCCGTGTAAGATGAAGAAGGCGGGTAAAAAGGGACGGAGAAGTGGACGTGATCCTGATAGTTCAGGGCGCGGGTCAGGACGCGGAGAAACTGTGCCTGGTGCCAGAGCACAAGAAAGAAAGACATCCACCATACCTAGCTTCATGTCTAATTTTACAGGGCGTCGCAGGACATCACTCTCGAGGTCCGACCACTGCGAACAGGTGGTCGGTTGGATGACAGCTGATACTGCTTCCAGTCGGTTAAGCACCACCCTGTCTTCCACCAAGTCCACTCTCAGTAGCCAAGAGTCTGGTCAACATAATCCTCACTCTGATCATCCTTCCTCCCACCATACACGGTCTGGTCAAAGAAGTGATCCCACACTGGGATATAGTGAGGAGCTCGTCTCATCACCAATCCTTCATTTGACCCTCTCTCCAAGCACGCTTGCAGAGGAACATGACATCTTGTGCCCTGATTCACAACCTCTAGAGGCTACCCAATCACAAGAAGATGACAGATGTGAACGGCATTTAAGGTCAAAGGAAGTAGTGGATGATGATGATGATGATGAGACACAGTTGCCATTAAATCAACCACTATTTCCGTCTCAAGACCTTGTTGAGGAGAATGTTATACAGTTGTCAATGACTGAGTATGTGGTGGGATCAAGACTTGAGGAGGATGATCAGAGTGAGGAAGTGGAGGAGGACTTGGTGGATGATGAGGTGACTGACCCCACCTGGGAAGGTGTAGAGCCGAGCGATGACAGCAGTCCTGAGGGTGAGCCATCTGCAGCACCGCAACAGGCTGGAAGAGGCAGTGGTGTGGCTACAGAAAGAAGGCGGACCGCACCAAACCGGCCCGCAAATGTTCCACGGAGCACCCCCTTGCGTAAATCTACCTTGCCAAAGGGTAGGTGTTCCGCGGTATGGCGTTTTTTTAAGGAAAGTGCGGACGACAAAAGAATTGTAGTTTGCAACCTGTGCCACACCAGAATGAGCCGAGGCATGAACACTAGAAACCTCACCACCACCAGCATGATCCGACACATGGCATCCAAGCACCGTAGTAAGTGGGAGGAACGCCTGGATCGCCCATCTGTGTCTGCAGGCCACACCACTGCCTCCTCTTCCCCTGTTTTCGGTGCCGGCCAATCGCCTGTCGAAGGCGCAGGCCCGCATACCTCCCGCCCTGCACCTGTACCATCTGAAGCACCATCAGCGACCACATCCACTTCCCTGTCCCAGCACAGCGTCCAAATGTCGTTACCCCAGGCATTTGAGCGCAAGAGAAAGTACCCAGCCACCCACCCACAGGCCATAGCACTAACCTCACACCTTTCAAAATTACTGGCCATCGAAATGCTGCCATTTAGGCTTGTGGACACTGAGTCCTTCCGCAGCCTGATGGCAGCAGCTGTCCCTCGGTACGCGGTCCCCAGCCGCCACTACTTTTCCCGGTGTGCCATCCCCGCATTACACCACCATGTGTCCCGTAACATCACCCGTGCCCTGACCAACGCAGTTACTGGGAAGGTCCACTTAACGACTGACACATGGACAAGTGCTTGTGGCCAGGGACGCTACATTTCCCTGACGGCACACTGGGTGAATGTCGTGGAGGCTGGGAGCGACTCGGACCCTGGGATGGCACGGGTGCTACCCACGCCGAGGATTGCGGGCCCTACCTCCATCAGGGTTTCCGCCAGCACCTACGTTATTGGCTCCTCCTCCTCCGTTTCCACCTCCGAATTCTCTACACGCAGCGCCACTCCCCCATCAGCCAGTAGCTGGAAGCAGTGTAGCACTGCAGTGGGGAAGCGTCAACAGGCCGTGCTGAAGCTGATCTGCCTTGGGGACAAACAGCACACGGCCTCAGAGCTGTTGCAGGGGATTAGTCACCAGACCGAGCAGTGGCTCTCGCCACTCAACCTGCAACCAGGCATGGTTGTGTGTGATAATGGGCGTAACTTGGTGGCGGCTTTGGAGCTCGGCAAGCTCACACACGTACCATGCCTAGCGCATGTATTTAATTTAGTGGTGCAGCGATTTCTAAAAACCTACCCCAATGTGCATGATCTCTTGACCAAGGTGCGCCGCGTGTGTGCACATTTCCGTAAGTCATCTACAGCTTCGGCCGGCCTGTTGAAGCTGCAGCAGCGCTTACAATTGCCAGCTCACCGGCTGCTGTGTGACGTGAGCACGCGCTGGAACTCCACCTTCCACATGTTGGCCCGGCTTTGTGAGCAGCAGAGGGCAGTAGTGGAGTACCAGCTGTTACACGGTCGTCGCCTCTCCGTTCAACTTCCTGTAATCAGAAGTGAGGAGTGGGAATGGATGTCAGACCTCTGCGAGGTTTTACGCAATTTTGAGGAATCGACACAGATGGTGAACGGCGATAACGCTATTATCAGTGTAACCATCCCACTTCTGTGTCTACTGAAACGCTCGCTGCTCACAATTAAAACCGACGCTTTGCATGTGGAAGAGGTGGAAATGGGGGAGGAAGAGCTTACACAAGGTGATAGCCAGAGCACCCTCACTTCGTCTTCTCAGCGACAATTGGAGGAGGCGGAGGAGGAGGAGGAGGAGGAGGAAGACACGGTTGCCTCCGCTACAGAGGGTAGCCATGGAACTTTAGTTCCATCTCTTCAGCGAGGGTGGGCAGAAGAGGAGGAAGAGGATGAGGATATTGAGAGTCATCCTCCTGGTGAGGACAGCGAAATCTTGACTGTTGGTACTCTGGCACACATGGCTGACTTTATGTTAGGCTGCCTTTCCCGTGACCCACGCGTTATACGCATTTTAAACAACACGGATTACTGGGTGTTCACCCTTCTGGACCCCCGCTACAAAGAGA
Source organism: Rhinophrynus dorsalis (assembly GCA_037306005.1). Lineage (NCBI taxonomy): Eukaryota > Metazoa > Chordata > Amphibia > Anura > Rhinophrynidae > Rhinophrynus > Rhinophrynus dorsalis. The sequence continues at coordinate 543,375,400 of CM074720.1, forward strand.
ATTTCTCATCTCTCATTCCTCCGGTGGAGAGGACAAGCAAAATGGTGCAATACCAGAAGGTTCTTGTTGAAAAATTGCTCCAAAATTTTCCATCTGACAACGCTGGCGGCAGAGTACGTGCTACCTTGGCCAACCGAGAAGGGGAGAAAAGGGGAGCACACAGCAGTTCCGAGAAAGGCAGGGCAACACTCTCCAAGGCGTGGGACACCTTCATGACACCCCGCCAGCACCCTCACCCTGATGCGCAGCCTAGTGTCACAAGGAGGGAAAAGTTTTGGAAGATGGTGAAGGAGTACGTAGCAGACCGTGTCAGCGTCCTCAATGATCCCTCTGTGCCTTACAACTACTGGGTGTCCAAGCTGGACACGTGGTATGAACTGGCACTCTACGCCTTGGAGGTGCTGGCCTGCCCTGCCGCCAGCGTTCTGTCTGAGCGGGTATTTAGTGCTGCTGGTGGCATCATAACAGATAAGCGTATCTGCCTTTCCACCGACAATGCTGATAGGTTGACACTTATAAAAATGAACAAGGCCTGGATTTCCCCTGACTTCTCCACTCCACTGGAGGAAAGCCCCGGGGGAACATAAACTCACTTTATATATGTTATTTACAATGATGTGAATACTCTGTATTCCCATTCACCCCTTCCACCCAAAAAACGGGTATATGGTTGACTCTTAATCTTCTCATCCTCCTCCTCCTCTTCCATATGCCCTGGGATATAATTTTTATATAGGGCCAGCTCACCAGCGGGCCCTGTGCTATAATTTTTATATAGGGCCAGCTCACCAGCGGGCCCTGTGATATAATTTTTATATAGGGCCAGCTCACCAGCGGGCCCTGTTTGACAATTTTTATATAGGTCAGCTCACCAGCGGGCCTTCTCATATAATGTTTTATTGGGTCAGCTCTCTAGCGGGCCCTCTCATATAATGTTTTATAGCGTCAGCTCACTAGCGGGCCTTCGCATATAATGTTTAGGATGGTCAGCTCTGCAGCAGACCCTTACCCATAATGTTTTAGATGGTCAGCTCAGCGCACGTTTCCCTCTTAATCATGGCCTCAGTTCAATAAAATCAAGAAAATTTTTGGGATAATTTGCCTCTGCGCACGTTTCCCTCTTAATCATGGCCTCAGTTCTGAAAATCAAGGAAATTTTTGGGAGAATTTGCCTCTGCGCACGTTCTCCTCTTAATCATGGCCTCAGTTCTGAAAATCAAGGAAATTTTTGGGAGAATTTGCCTCTGCGCACATTTCCCTCTTAATCATGGCCTCAGTTCTGAAAATCAAGGAAATTTTTGGGAGAATTTGCCTCTGCGCACGTTTCCCTCTTAATCATGGCCTCAGTTCAGAAAAATCGAGGAAATTTTTGGGAGAATTTGCAGATGATATACAAGTAAATATACAGCAAATACTGTTTGGTAACAATTTTTCGCCTAAAGTCGTTTTTATTTTCCTTTTTGTGTGTTTTACGGTCAGTCTGTAAAAATGGCGTACTACGGGCGAAAGATCGTTCCCAGCAGCGATGTTGGAGTCCAAGATGCATCCAGACATCCTCCCTATGCTGTCCCTGAACCATTTCTGTGGTGTTTCCATCCTTTTCTGCCCTTTTCCTATGGACCAGGCACCCTCCCCTCATCAGAGCAGGGGGTGCCTGGTGTAATGCTCGAGTCCTCCCATTGACTTCAATGGGGCTCGGGTGCTCGGCCGAGCACTCGAGCCTCAGGGGGTGCTCGGTCAGAGCACCCGAACACCCGAGCATTGGGGTGCTCGCTCATCACTAGTAATTATATAGATACACCCAACTGCTGTATGATGGACTCCTACCTAGGTAAGTGCTTCTGTTACACACAGTAATTATATAGATACACCAGACTGCTGTGTGACGGACTCCTACCTAGGTAAGTGCTTCTGTTACACACAGTAATTATATAGATACACCTGACTGCTGTATGATGGACTCCTACCTAGGTAAGTGCTTCTGTTACACACAGTAATTATATAGATACACCTGACTGCTGTATAATGGACTCCTGCCTAGGTAAGTGCTTCTGTTACACACAGTAATTATATAGATACACACATGACTGCTGCATGATGGACTTCTACCTAGGTAAGTGCTTCTGTTACACAGTAATTATATAGATACACCTGACTGCTGTATGATGGACTCCTACCTAGGTAAGTCCTTCTGTTACACACAGTAATAATATAGATACACCTGACTGCTGTATGATGGACTCCTACCTAGGTAAGTGCTTCTGTTACACACAGTAATTATATAGATACACCTGACTGCTGTATAATGGACTCCTGCCTAGGTAAGTGCTTCTGTTACACACAGTAATTATATAGATACACACCTGACTGCTGCATGATGGACTTCTACCTAGGTAAGTGCTTCTGTTACACAGTAATTATATAGATACACCTGACTGCTGTATGATGGACTCCTACCTAGGTAAGTGCTTCTGTTACACACAGTAATTATATAGATACACCTGACTGCTGTATGATGGACTCCTACCTAGGTAAGTACTTCTGTTACACACAGCAATAATATAGATACACCTGACTGCTGGATGATGGACTCCTACCTAGGTAAGTGCTTCTGTTACACACAGTAATTATATAGATGCACCTGACTGCTGTATGATGGACTCCTACCTAGGTAAGTCCTTCTGTTACACACAGTAATTATATAGATACACCTGACTGCTGTATGATGGACGCCTACCTAGGTAAGTCCTTCTGTTACACAGTAATTATATAGATACACCTGACTGCTGTATGATAGACTCCTACCTAGGTAAGTGCTTCTGTTACACACAGTAATTATATAGATACACCTGACTGCTGTATGATGGATTCCTACCTAGGTAAGTGCTTCTGTTGCATACAGTAATGATATAGATACACCTGACTGCTGTATGATGGACTCCTACCTAGGTAAGTGCTTCTGTTACACATAGTAATTATATAGATACACCTGACTGCTGTATGATGGACTCCTACCTATGTAAGTCCTTCTGTTCCAGTGGTATAAAACACATTGACATGCAAAGGGTTAAAGGGGAATTAATAGATAATAATAAAGTGGAATATGCTGGAAAAAGTGCCCTAAGACCCCCTTCAAATGGGCAACATCACAGCAATAGCAAAAGCATGAAATAAATACACGGGTTCTGAATCGTTGTATCGTTTGGGCATTTCAGCCAGGCAACGTATGCTCTGATTGTCACAGAAACAAACAGCATGCCGCAATTTCCTCCAACAGCGTTCTAACACAGCTGCAAATCTGTAGTATGGTTTCACTGGAATTGCTCTGAAGTATATTCTATCACATTTTTCATCTCTGTTTCTGTTGAGACAATGGAATGCTGGGAAAACCTTGCACCATTATAGCACTAAAATGCACCAATGTTTTCAGTTGCCACAAAAAAAGTCACCTGTTGGGAATCCCTAAGTAAGAACCCATCTAGCCAGTGGCGTAACAATAGGGGTCGCAGGAGTCGCACCTGCGACCGGGCCCGTCACTCTCAGGGGCCCGGCCGCCCCCTGCGACCTCCTTGCAACGCGCCCGCAGAACAGCTGATCTCCCGGCGGCCGGCGCTTTAATAATGCAGAGCGCTGGGAGATGACATAATCTCCTAGCGCTCTGCATTACTAACAACCGCGCGGGAGTTTGGATCCAGAGGTCTGTGCCTCATTCGGCACACCGCTAGATCACCAGGGACTCGAGGTAGGAGGACGGGGGGGGGTCAGTAGGGGCAATGTGGAGAATGAGGGGCAATGTGGAGAATGAGGGGCATTGTGATGGGGGCATTTTTGAAGGGGCAATGTGGAGATTGAGGGGCAGTGTGGAAGGGGCATTGTGGAGATGAAGGGGCAATGTGGAGAATGAGGGGCATTGTGGAAGGGTCATTGTGGAGAATGAGGGGCATTGTGATGGGGCATTGTGGAGATGAAGGGGCATTGTGGAGAATGAGGGGCATTGTGGAAGGGGCATTGTGGAGATGAAGGGGCAATGTGGAGAATGAGGGGCATTGTGGAGATTGAGGGGCAATGTGGAGGTGGCCAATGTGGTTGAGGGAGGCCGATGAGGTCAGAGGGGGGCCCATGGAAATCCTTGCACCAGGGCCCCGTGGCTTCTTGTTACGCCTCTGCATCTAGCACAGAAAAGAACAGCAGATTGTTATCAGGATCAGATCTTTCTTTTGATCTACGTGTAGGTTGTAATTTTATTTGCTGAGCTCTTGTGACAACCCCAGTGACTGGGCTAACAGAGAAAGTGCAGACCAAAGGATACAATATCTATGTAATGAGAGATCAAAGGTTAAAAAAACACAGTATGAACCTTCAGGAAAACTTGTAACTAGACAAAAGACTACAAACAGGGCCGGATTTATGGATATCCAGGCTTGAAAGGGCAGTGACTCTTAGAATGAATAGCAAACTCCTTTTCTTAAAGGGATAGGAATATCTTTATTAAAGTGCAGGTCTGAGTCGTCTATATGTTTTTTAAAAGACATAGCGCTATGTTTAATTACTTACAGCTCTACAGTTAAAAAGATATTCAAGCCGAAAGGATCCCCCTCCTGCCCCTTCTGGCAGTCTCCAACTGAATCTGGAATCCGGTCATGGGACTGGACGGGTACAGAGAGGGACAATCTTCACACAGTAAGTAGGAAGGAGCGCAGGATTTTCCTTTTGCTTACTGAAGATTGTCCCTCACCGCTCTCCATCTGGACCACATTAGAGGAAGCATGATGCAGGGAAAGGGGAGGGAGGGGGATCCTTTCAGCTTGAATAGCTTTTGAACTTCAGAACTGTAAGTAATTCAAGTGGAACTTTCACATACCTCCCAAGTGTCCCTCTTTAGGAGGGACAGCCCCTCATTTAGACCCAAATCCCTCTTTCGCACCCTGATGTCCCTCTTTTTAGGAGATCAGATTGCATGGTGTGTGTAAAGAAGTGTATCATATTACTCTACAGCAATAAAACTCACATTATTGTTGGTTTAAACGTCAGTATTTGTGTTTATATATTAGTGTGTGTAAATAAAATACTCAGATCTTGTTATAAGTCATTTATTACATTACACAAGGAGGTGTCAATAGGTTATGAAATAACCTGAAAATTATTGGTAATGCCCCACCCACCAGCTACGCCCCCAGCAACACCCTCTAAAACACAAGTGTCCCTCTTTGGCAATTTGAGATGCTGGGAGGTATGTTTTTGGTATTACTAAGTCACATGCAGTCAGTAAGCGCATGGCGACTAGCTTGGAAATCTAGGTCTTACCTTTAAAAAATACCACATTCTAAAGAAATCCTTCCCATCTGGGGACTGACGGGCAGGTTAGTTCGATCAGCCTGCCTGCACCGTCAGTCCCTTCCGGTGACCTTATGGACACTACAGTGCAACTCAGTGGAGACCGGGACTGACAGCGCAGGCGCACAGACAATATGTCTGTGCTGTAGCCTGGGTTCTGGTCTCCAAACAGGAGATTTCTTTAGAATGTTGTATTTTTTAAAGGTATGACTTTGATACCCAAGTTAGTCACCATGTGTTTAATGAATGCATGGTGACTTATTACTATACTAGTTGAACAGCCCGTTACACGGGCCACAGTGCCTCTGGCAGCCGGTTGCGGGGCAGTCACACGCAGTGGAGACTGCCCGCGCCTCGGCTGATACAGAGCTGGGCGCTCCTTTGGAGCGCCCAGCTCTGTATCAGCCGCGGCGCGGGCAGTCTCTACTGCGCATGACTGCCGCACGCGCAGCAGTGTCTACTGCGCATGTCGGGCGTTACACACAACTTGGCGAATTGTTATAGAGGATGAAAGTTCCGCTTTAAAGGGATAGTAATGTTTCATAATAAAAGCAGCTCTAATTAATCATCATAGTATTTGGACTTTGGAGAGTGTTATTTCAATACTGTCAGAGTTGTAGTTCAAGAGTAATTGAATGATAAAGTGTCCCCCTCCCGCCCCTTTTACTGATGTAACACTGCTCAGCCAGATCAGAAGGGAGGTGCCCAGGTAGACTGCAGAGAGGGACAATCTTCAATTAAGATAAGGGAAAAACCTGAAAAACTTGTCAAGGGGGGCAGGGCTGTCATTGTTCTCATAGGAAGACGATTGTCCCCTGCTGTTATGTGTCTGGTCTATGGACTGGATTCCACATCTGAGAAGAGATGGCTTACACTAGGTAAAAGGGCCGGGAGGGGAAACTTTGCTTGTGAATATCTGTCAAACCATAAAGGTTTGAGAGATAAGACTTATGTCGTTCTTCATGTTTTTTTAATGCCTACAAAATAAAATAAGGATAAAACAAAGTATTACTATCCCTTTAAACATAGCGCTGTGTGTTATAAAAAAAAAAACATATAGAAGAATTGGACCTGCACTTTAATAAAGACATTACTATCCCTTTAACAGATAAAGAGTTGATGAGCTTATTCCTGACAGCTCACAAATGTAAAAAAAAAAATATATATAAAGTTAGTTTCCGATATTTTTCCTCTCCTTTTTAGCTCCTTTAACCCTATGAACAAAAAACGGGTATTACCATTTGCAGAGCAATGGGTTGGATTCTCCTGCAGCACTCAAAGTGTTAAAGAGAACAGAAATACTTCAGGGAATACTTGAGTGAAATTACAATGTATTCTTCCTGATTCTAAACAAAATAAATAAATACACTGAAAGCATAGCAACATAGGAAGCATGTTAAAACAATAAACAATGTAAACAAGACAGTGAAACAATGTAGAAAAGCTGCCTCTGCAGCATGCAGAACACTGAGTGCTTCAGTGAGACCTGCAACATTGTATCGCTGTCTCTGCTTTCACTATATCTGACCGAAAACTCCCTGGTAACAGATATTCACGGAGTTCAATGTGAGGGACAAAAAAATTGTTAAGAAAAATGTAGCTGAAGCAAAAATAATAACATTTATAAGCAATTTGACTTAATTTACTTTAATTTACTTAAAAAGGAGGCTGACTCACGAAAATACTAGAGAAGTATCAAATGCATTTTTAAGCAATAACCAGCATTCAATGTCTTAATCTAATCAAATGAAGTTTTACTTCACTGTGGGGTCTAGGTTCCCAGGAGGTGAGCCCGGTGGTGCTGATGATGTGAGAGAAATGACGCGATTCACGTCATAAAAGGGGCGGGGCTTAATCATGAACTAATATTGACTGGGGAAGGAGGAGAAGAGGCCGGGGAGTGGGTGGAACTCAATGGGAGGAGCGGATGTGGGCAGAGTTTCATCAGAAACTCCCCACATCCAGAGAATTGGACTCTGTCCCAGAGACCCGGTAATTCATAGTCAAAATCCATGGTAAGACCCCACCTAGAATATGCTGTTCAATTCTGGGCGCCCTTTCTGAAAAAGGACATTATGGAGCTAGAGAGAGTGCAGAGGAGGGCTACAAAACTAGTAAGGGGAATGGAAAGTTTTAGTTATGAAGAAAGGCTAGAAAAGTTACACTTGTACACACTAGAGAAACGGCGTCTTAGAGGGGATATGATATTATTATATAAATATGTTCAGGGCCCATACAAAGGGCTCTCCAAAGACCTGTTCATTAACAGAACAGTACACAGGACAAGGGGCCACCCACTTAGACTTGAGGAAAGGAGATTTAATCTACAACAGCGGAAGGGGTTCTTTACGTTAAGGACAATAAAGGTATGGAATTCACTGCCTGAGGAGGTGGTGCTATCGAATACATTAGACGCCTTTAAAAAGGGCCTGGATACTTATTTAAAAGAACATAACATAGAGGGCTATGTACGTTAGTATTAGGATTAATATTTTACTTAGGGCTTGTTGATCCAGGGAGAAATCTGATTGCCATTTGGAATCAGGAGGGAATTCTCCACCCCCCCATTCGGGGCAGAATTTGAAATTGCTGTATTGTTGTGTTTTTTTGCCTTTTTTTGGATCAACGATGGTAAACAGGAATAGGAAAAGGGTTGAACTAGATGGACACAAGTCTTTTTTTCAACCTAAATTACTATGTTACTATGTAAAATCGGAGTCTCCCTGGGGCAAAACCAGAGAGTTCCCAGCTATGTAGATAAGTGGAATAGCCTACAAGTAGAAGTGGTAGAGGTTAATACAGTGTAGGAATGTAAACATGCATATGATAGGTATAAGGCTGTCCTGAACATAAGACAAGACCAAGAACCAAATAAGGTTTGAGTTTTTTACAGTCGGAAAATGGGCACATTAAAGGGATAGTAATACTTAAGTATTACTAATCCTTATAGTAAAGTCCTTTTAAAAATACATATATTGCCCCCAGTGATCACTCCTGAAGTTGCCCTCTCCCTCCTCCTTCCCCATAGTCAGAGTTGTAGCTGACTGAAGGGAAATCCGGTCTTACGATCATCAGGCGGCTCTGCAGCAGAGCCGCAATTGCGTTAATTAAAAAAAATCTTGCACTAAAACGGTCTTCTACGTGTGCTTGCAAACCAAGCACAAACCAAGCACACACAGAAGACCATTTCAGTGAAAGATTTCTTTATTTAACGCGATCGCGGCTGTGCTGCAGAGCCGCTTGAAAGTCGTACGACTGGCTTCCCTGCAGTCAGCTAGAACGCTGACTACAGGGAAGGGGGAGGGAGAGGGCAACTTTAGGAGCGATTATCTCTCAAACCCTAAAGGTTTGAGAGATGAAACTGGGGGCAATACATTTATTTTTAATATGACTTTAATATAAGGATTAGTAATACTTAAGTATTACTATCCCTTTAAATGGGCCGAATGGTTCCTATATGCCATCAGATTCTGTGGGGGAGATTTATAAAAATGGAGTTATGTGTAAATTGTCTTTAAAGTGGAGTTAAAATGCATTTTGTTATGTATAAACTGTGTAACATTAACTAGTAGAGGTTGAGGAAAATTGGCGTTAGGGAGAAGGACAATATATCGGCGCAGCAAATTTATAAAGAATTGTTGCAGTTTGCGATAGTTTTGCGACAATATTATCGCTAGAATTTTAACGCAATGTGTAGGTTGCTCTTAAAGGGGAACTACCACCGCGCTATAAATTAACTTGAAATCAATCTTCATCTGGCGACTAGCTGCTTAGTAGCGCTAGTCGCCAGCAATATTACCCGGTTCCAAAGATTTTTGCGTTTTTTCGACGGTCACAGGTCAAGTGGCTCCAAAAGGGACTGACAGCGCGGCGCAAGGACGTCACTGTGACGAGATGTTCGTGCTTCCTGCTCCTGTGACCATCGGAAAATCGCAAAAATCTTTGGAACCGGGTAATATTGCTGGCGACTAGCGCTACTAAGCAGCTAGTCGCCAGATGAAGACTGATTTCAGGTTAAGTTATTGCGGGGTGGTAGTTCCCCTTTAAGCATTCCAGTCGTTAAAATATTCATAGTAACGCCATTTTATAAAAACTCGTTTAAAGCATCTATATATCAGACCTGGCATCATCTTCGCTCGCCATGCTTTAACCTCTTAACGACCGCATTGCGGTCACTAAAGGACCACGGAGCATTTTTTTTTTTTTTTTAATTCGGATTCCTGACTCACCGAACGGTGTCCAGCCACGGGGGGAGCCCGGAATTCCATGACGATCATATTACATCATGGGTCGTTAACTCAGATCTACCCATGACGTAGTATGACCGTCAAGGGTCGTTAAGGGGTTAAGCACAGTTATTTAAATGGTAAGAAGAACGGCTTTTATAACTCTCCCTCTTTGTTTTTAACTGGAATTTGGGGACACATCTTTTGTTCGCTATGGTGAACTTGATTTGCTACAGAATTGCACACCTATCCTTAGTGTATCAGCCTCAGAGTGTAGCAAGTCTGGAGCATGAAATAGGGCAAAAATAAATTTGCAAAAGCCTCATTAATTGAAATGGTGCTAACCCTTTGCGTGCCAGAGGGTATTGAATGCTACACAGGGTTCCATTGTTCTCTTCGCATTGCATTGTGCCCCCCCTCGCACACTCAAAGGGTTAAAATCCCCCACTTAAAGGGATAGTAATACTTAAAAATTACTATCCCTCATCTTGTAGGCAATAAAAAATTTAGTAAAATGACACCAGCGGCATCTCTCTCATCTTTATGGTTTGAGAGATATCCCCTTTTAAAGTTCAGCAGTTTGCCTTTCCCCTGACATCAGCGTTCTAGCTGAGAGCAGGGGAATCCTCTCCTGGGATCAGCCGGCAGCACTGCAGCAGTGCAGAGATCGCATTAATAAAAAAGAAATCCTTTACTAAAATGGTCTTCTACGTGTACTTGGTTTGCAAGCACACGTAGTAGACCTTTTAAGTTAAGGATTTCTTTTTTATTAACGCAATCTCCGCACTGCTGCAGAGCCACCACCGGTCCTGGGACTGGATTCCCTTGCTGTCAGCTAGAATGCTGACGTCAGGGGAGAGGGAACTTTGAAAATGGATATCTCTCAAACCATAAAGGTTTGAGAGATGCCGCTGGTGTCATTTTACTCAGTTTTTTATTTCCTACAAGACGAGGGATAGTGATTTTTAAGTATTACTATCCCTTTAAAAACCCTTTGAGTGCCAGAGGAGTACGCAAAGGGTTAACTCAATGGGTATTTGTTCATACCTCCCAACATTTCAAATTGCCAAAGAGGGACACTTGTGTTTTAGGGGGTGATTTTGGGGGCGTGGCTGGTGGGCGGGGCATTACCAGGAATTTTTAAGCTATTTCATGACCTATTGTCACCTCCTTGTGTAACCTAATAAATGATTTAGAACAAGACCAAAGTATTTTATTTACACAGACTCATTTATAAACACATATACCGACATTTAAACAAACAATAATGTGAGTTTTATTGCTGTAGAGCAAAATTATACGCTTATATACACACCACACAGTCTGATCTCCTAAAAAGAGGGACATCAGGGTGGGAAAGAGGGACAGAGGGAATTAGGTGTAAAAGAGGGACTGTCCCTCCTAAAGAGGGACACTTGGGAGGTATGTTTGTTCCTTTCATTGCAGTCAGAATGCCACAGAATTGCTCCAGTCCTGCCTAGTGCATTAGCCTCAGAGTGTGGGGGTGTCTGTGATCTACATTCAATATGTCATGGGAAAGAGACAGAAAGCCGGTCCCCACCCAGTTATCTACACTCACTGTCTCATTGTAATCTGAGATATAAACACTTACTGGGCAAGTCTCTACCCTGGTGGATTCTTCTCTTCTAGAATTTTACCTTTTTTGTTCATTTAACTCTGTCACTGCCATGCTGGGCCCCTTTGCTAACGAATGTTTATTATTACATTTCTTACACAAATGTATTCATTTTAATCCTTTGAGTGCCGGAGAGAGTACGCAATGCATTGCTTGCATCTGGCATGCAAAGGAGCATTTTCTCATGAAATAAAATAGTCACGGGCCTTTTATTCGATGAGTAAGGTAAGGTGGAGTTATTGTTAGGAGAGGTTAGTATATGGGCTGCGGGACCCCTCAGTCCTCCCACTTAACTCTTCCTTCACTTCAGTGGGTGGAGTTTGAGGACCTAGAATCATCAATATCGCCTAAAGAGGGTCACTTAGGAGGTATGGACCCCTAATATCTCCTAAAGAGGGACACTTGGGAGGTATGGGGCCCTAATATCTCCTAAAGAGGGACACTTGGGAGGTACGGACCTCTAATATCTCTTAAAGAGGGGCACTTGGGAGGTACAGACCCCTAATATCTCCTAAAGAGGGACACTTGGGAGGTACGGACCCCTAATATCTCCTAAAGAGGGACACTTGGGAGGTATGGACCCCTAATATCTCCTAAAGAGGGACACTTGGGAGGTATGGACCCCTAATATCTCCAAAAGAGGGACATTTGGGGGGTATGTACCCCTAAAATCTCCTGAAGACGGACACGTGGGAGGTGTGTACCCCTAATATCTCCTAAAGAGGGACACTTGGGAGGTTTGGAGCCCTGTAAAATATGTGTCTTCATAAACAAAGTTTACTGCTCCTTTAAAAGAAAAACTATTAAAAGTTCCTCAACATGTTTCCTGGTACAAATTACTTCATCAGGACAATAGATTAAATACAATATAAAACTTGGTCTGCAAACAGAATAATGACAATTTTATACCGGTCAGCTAATGAGTAAATCACCATGATTGGAGTACCAAAATTCAAATTGACCAATCAATTAAATCCAATTAAAGCCAGATTCTCAGTAGTATCCTGGTCAACCCATATATGTATATCCATACAATTACCAGGGCTTAAAAGTTGAAGTTCTTTGCTACTAGCCAGACCTGAAAAGTTACTCGCCACTGCAAGCCATAACATAACCACCAGGGCTGCATTTCTACTCTCCAGGGCTAAATTTTCACTCGCCATTGGCTAGTGGCGAGTGGAATTTTTGAGCCCTGCAATTACTATATAACTACAATATAGCCCATACCATAACATATGTACGATATACAAAAAAAATATCAATATTTTTAGTATTCTTGTATGGGGGTTAAACTCAGAAGGGTATATGATTTATCTTTGCAATGCATTGCACACATCCCTGGTCTTTAAGAGGTTATAGAAATTTTAACCAAAAACAAAATAAAATGTAGTTTCTGCTTTGGACCATTTTCAGACTAAAGATGGTGTCTAATTCTCCTCCCAAGCACACACATTCAGCAGCGTTCACACTATATCAGCTCCTTTGTCAGACCTTTGTACTTCACGTCTCCTGTGTGCAGTTACTAGGAGAAATATTTTGTTTTGTAGCAACTTCAAGAACATTTTATGGATCATGCATCATTTTTAGTAGCATCAATATGACACATAGTGCATAATCACCATCTATATGTCTAAAATTAAACTATACAATGTTTATCACTTGCCTTTTATTACACATAGTTTGGAATCCCCACTATAATTTTAAGTCAGCAGGCTTTTTAAGAGCACCAGTAGTTTACTGTCAGACAACCCTCCCTGTGACCTCAGATATGAAGTTTCTCAGGCCCCTTTCACACAGGTGACATAGTTCCCATGACAACAACATATGAAAAAAAAAAAAAAACGCAAGAGTTGTGAATCGTGTCCTAAGGGGCACTGGCATTTCATAAAGGCAGCATGTTCTGTGGTTGTCCCAGAGAGATTAAAGGGATAGTAATGTTTCAAAATAAAAGCAGCTCCAATTAATCTTCATATTTGGGCCATGGAGAGTGTTATTTCAGTACTGTCAGAGTTGTAGTTCAAGAGTAATTGAATGATAAAGTATCCCCCTCCCGCCCCTTTTACTGATATAACACTGCTCACCTCAGAGCAGCAAGACTGTCCAGATGGATCACAGAGAGGGACAATCTTCGGTGATCATAAGGGAAAACCTGAAAAACCTGTCAAGAGGGGCAGGGTTTTCATTGTTCTCACAGTAAGAAGATTGTCCCTTGTGATCTGTCCGGTCAAATCTGTCTGGCATTCAAAGGGTTAAGTGCTGGTATTATTTGGAACCATAAGTTCTTATGAGACTCACTGTCGGAATACAGCGCAGACATCTTGCTAAAGAAGCATCTGTGCGCCTGCGCTGTCTGTTCCTGTCTGCTTGCTGATTGGCAAATAACCGAAGGGGGGAGTTGCTTTGTACCGCATGGTACAGACAGGGACGGACAGCGCAGGAGCACAGATCCGTCTTAGGCAAGATGTCTGCACTGTCGTCTGGCTGTGAGTCTCATAAGAACTTATATTTCTAAATAATGCCAGCACTTCATAAAGATTATAACAATATTTCAATGCTTACTGCTATACTAAGAATTAATTAGGGGGCACTTATATCTAAGTGATAGTTTCTCTTTAAAGGGATAGCAATGTTTCACAAAAACAACAGCTCCAATTAATCTTCATAGTATTTGAGCCATGGAGAGTGTTATTTCAATACTGTCAGAGTTGTAGTTCAAGTGTAATTGAATGATAAAGTATCCCCCTCCCACCCCTTTTACCTAGTGTAAGCCACCTACCCTCAGATGTGGAATCTGGTCTCATGACCGGACAGATCACAGCAAGGGACAATCTTCTTACTGTGATCATAAGGAAAACCCTGCCCCCTTGACAGGTTTTTCAGGTTTTTCCAGATGCTCACTGAAGATTGTCCCTCTCTGTGATTTATCCGGACAGTCTTGCTGCTCTGAGGTGAGCAGTGTTACATCAGTAAAAGGGGCGGGAGGGGGATATTTTATCATTCAATTACTCTTGTACTACAACTCTGACATGGCACAAATACTATGAAGATTAATTAGAGCTGCTTTTTTGGTGAAACATTATTATCTGTTTAAGGGTTTAAGTGTATATAGCCACCAGTAAACATTTAGGTGATAATGTAAAAACATTAATAACCCTTTAAAGGTGCAGTAAACTTTTTTATGAAATCCTGTTATAGCTCTTTTCCTGATGAGCAAAACAAGGACACTTCCACCTCTGAAAGTTGTTTTATTCAAAAGTTATAACAGTTCAAATAATCAGGAAGTGAATTTACTGTGTTTAATTCCTGATAGTTCTAACTGACAGGAAGTGACTTGGCAGTTTCTATCGCATTCTATGGAGAACTGAAAGTTACTGACTTTCTTCTCCATTAGAATGTAACAGAATAACTAATTGAAATTTGACCACTAGAGGGCACTGTTAATGTAAAAAAAAACACAGGGTTAAAGGGATAGTAAACTCCAAAAAAACTTGTATCGAAATGATAGGAATAATAAAAAATATGTAATGCCCTTCTTCCCATCTCTCAAACCGTTATGGTTTGAGAGATGTAAGAAAATAAAGACCTCTGCTCCCTTCCCCTTCTCATGCGTCCTCTGTATAGCGGACGTCATGAGATCCTGCTTCCGGGACCAGACAGCGGCTCTTCAGGAGAGCTGTCATCAAGATATCTAACTATAATTACGTCATCGGAATGGTCTACAACGTGTGCTTGCAAGCCAGTCACACATAGACCATACCGATGACGTAATTATAGTTAGATATCTAGATGACAGCACTCCTGAAGAGCCGCCTAAAGTTGGGCGACACAAAGGTGAGGGAACGGAGACCTTTATTTTATTATATCGCTCAAACCATAACAGTTTGAGAGATGGGAATGAGGGCAGTAAGTATTTTTTTATTATTCCTATCATTTCGCTAACAGTTTTTTTTGGAGTTTACTATCCCTTTAAATGGTAATAACTCTGGAAATATAAATCTTTGGGCAGTGGGAGTACCCTTATTTTACTCAACAGGAAACTCCCTACAATATATATTTTTTCATAAAAAAAAGTTTACTGCTCCTTAATTCAAACTGCAACTTTGCTCCAAAAAAGGCTTGTAGTGTGGATTATCAGGGAATCCCACTTAAATTGCACAACAATCGAGTCTAATTGCATTTTCTCTGCAATTCTGTTTATACTGATAATAATAGAAATGCACCAATGTTTTCAGTTGTGACAAAAAAGTTTTGTTTAAAAAAAAATTGTGCTACAGATGTCACCAGTGTGAAACAGCCTTCCAGCAATTAGTTGCCAAAGTTAGGGCACAAGGCGATGAGGAAACAGAGGCAAAAGCAGAATTTATTTTGTCCCTGGGCGAATTCTGAGGCTGACACACACCCACACACACACGACTGAAGCAGGTTTGAATAAGGCGCACTGACACAGATCCTAGAACACGTTTGAATCGTCCTCTGACCCAGACCCAAGATGTCGCACTGACACAGATCCTGGAACACGTTTGAATCGTCCTGTGACCCAGACCCAAGGTGGCGCACTGACACAGGTCCTGGAACACGTTTGAATCGTCCTCTGACCCAGACCCAAGGTGGCGCACTGACACAGATCCTGGAACACGTTTGAATCGTCCTCTGAAACAGACCCAAGGTGGCGCACTGACACAGATCCTGGAACACGTTTGAATCGTCCTGTGACCCAGACCCAAGGTAGCGCACTGACACAGATCCTGGAACACGTTTGAATCGTCCTGTGACCCAGACCCAAGATGTCGCACTGACACAGATCCTGGAACACGTTTGAATCGTCCTGTGACCCAGATCCAAGGTGGCGCACTGACACAGGTCCTGGAACACGTTTGAATCGTCCTCTGACCCAGACCCAAGGTGGCGCACTGACACAGATCCTGGAACACGTTTGAATCGTCCTCTGAAACAGACCCAAGGTAGCGCACTGACACAGATCCTGGAACACGTTTGAATCGTCCTCTGACCCAGACCCAAGATGTCGCACTGACACAGATCCTGGAACACGTTTGAATCGTCCTGTGACCCAGACCCAAGGTGGCGCACTGACACAGGTCCTGGAACACGTTTGAATCGTCCTCTGACCCAGACCCAAGGTGGCGCACTGACACAGATCCTAGAACACGTTTGAATCGTCCTCTGACCCAGACCCAAGGTGGCGCACTGACACAGATCCTAGAACACGTTTGAATCGTCCTCTGACCCAGACCCAAGGTGGCGCACTGACACAGATCCTAGAACACATTTGAATCGTCCTGTGACCCAGACCCAAGGTGGCGCACTGACACAGATCCTGGAACACGTTTGAATCGTCCTGTGACCCAGACCCAAGGTGGCGCACTGACACAGATCCTGGAACACGTTTGAATCGTCCTGTGACCCAGACCCAAGGTGGAGCACTGACACAGATCCTGGAACACGTTTGAATCGTCCTCTGACCCAGACCCAAGGTGGCGCACTGACACAGATCCTAGAACACATTTGAATCGTCCTGTGACCCAGACCCAAGGTGGAGCACTGACACAGATCCTGGAACACGTTTGAATCGTCCTCTGACCCAGACCCAAGGTGGCGCACTGACACAGATCCTAGAACACGTTTGAATCGTCCTGTGACCCAGACCCAAGGTGGCGCACTGACACAGATCCTGGAACACGTTTGAATCGTCCTCTGACCCAGACCCAAGGTGGCGCACTGACACAGATCCTAGAACACATTTGAATCGTCCTGTGACCCAGACCCAAGGTGGCGCACTGACACAGATCCTGGAACACGTTTGAATCGTCCTCTGAAACAGACCCAAGGTAGCGCACTGACACAGATCCTGGAACACGTTTGAATCGTCCTGTGACCCAGACCCAAGATGTCGCACTGACACAGATCCTGGAACACGTTTGAATCGTCCTGTGACCCAGACCCAAGGTGGCGCACTGACACAGGTCCTGGAACACGTTTGAATCGTCCTCTGACCCAGACCCAAGGTGGTGCACTGACACAGATCCTGGAACACGTTTGAATCGTCCTCTGAAACAGACCCAAGGTAGCGCACTGACACAGATCCTGGAACACGTTTGAATCGTCCTCTGACCCAGACCCAAGGTGGCGCACTGACACAGATCCTGGAACACGTTTGAATCGTCCTGTGACCCAGACCCAAGGTGGCGCACTGACACAGGTCCTGGAACACGTTTGAATCGTCCTCTGACCCAGACCCAAGGTGGCGCACTGACACAGATCCTGGAACACGTTTGAATCGTCCTGTGACCCAGACCCAAGGTGGCGCACTGACACAGATCCTAGAACACGTTTGAATCGTCCTCTGACCCAGACCCAAGGTGGCGCACTGACACAGATCCTAGAACACATTTGAATCGTCCTGTGACCCAGACCCAAGGTGGCGCACTGACACAGATCCTGGAACACGTTTGAATCGTCCTGTGACCCAGACCCAAGGTGGCGCACTGACACAGATCCTGGAACACGTTTGAATCGTCCTCTGACCCAGACCCAAGGTGGCGCATTGACACAGATCCTGGAACACGTTTGAATCGTCCTCTGACCCAGACCCAAGGTGTCGCACTGACACAGATCCTGGAACATGTTTGAATCGTCCTGTGACCCAGACCCAAGGTGGAGCACTGACACAGATCCTGGAACACGTTTGAATCGTCCTCTGACCCAGACCCAAGGTGGCGCACTGACACAGATCCTAGAACACATTTGAATCGTCCTGTGACCCAGACCCAAGGTGGAGCACTGACACAGATCCTGGAACACGTTTGAATCGTCCTCTGACCCAGACCCAAGGTGGCGCACTGACACAGATCCTAGAACACATTTGAATCGTCCTGTGACCCAGACCCAAGGTGGAGCACTGACACAGATCCTGGAACACGTTTGAATCGTCCTCTGACCCAGACCCAAGGTGGCGCACTGACACAGATCCTAGAACACATTTGAATCGTCCTCTGACCCAGACCCAAGGTGGCGCACTGACACAGATCCTGGAACACGTTTGAATCGTCCTCTGACCTAGACCCAAGGTGGAGCACTGACACAGATCCTGGAACACGTTTGAATCGTCCTCTGAAATAGACCCAAGGTGGCGCACTGACACAGATCCTGGAACACGTTTGAATCGTCCTCTGAAATAGACCCAAGATGCCGCACTGACACAGATCCTGGAACACGTTTGAATCGTCCTCTGACCCAGACCCAAGGTGGGTCACTGACACAGATACTGGAACACGTTTGAATCGTCCTCTGACCCAGACCCAAGGTGGCGCACTGACACAGATCCTGGAACACGTTTGAATCGTCCTCTGACCCAGACCCAAGGTGGAGCACTGACACAGATCCTGGAACACGTTTGAATCGTCCTGTGACCCAGACCCAAGGTGGAGCACTGACACAGATCCTGGAACACGTTTGAATCGTCCTCTGACCCAGACCCAAGGTGGCACACTGACACAGATCCTGGAACACCTTTGAATAGTCCCGTGACCCAGATCCAAGGTGGAGCACTTACACAGATCCTGGAACACGTTTGAATAGTCCCATGACCCAGACCCAAGGTGGCGCACTGACACAGATCCTAGAACACGTTTGAATCGTCTTCTGACCCAGACCCAAGGTGGCGCACTGACACAGATCCTGGAACACGTTTGAATCGTCCTGTGACCCAGACCCAAGGTGGCGCACTTACACAGATCCTGGAACACGTTTGAATCGTCCTGTGACCCAGACCCAAGGTGGCGCACTGACACAGATCCTGGAACACGTTTGAATCGTCCTGTGACCCAGACCCAAGGTGGCGCACTGACACAGATCCTGGAACACGTTTGAATCGTCCTCTGACCCAGACCCAAGGTGGAGCACTGACACAGATCCTGGAACACGTTTGAATCGTCCTCTGACCCAGACCCAAGGTGGCGCACTGACACAGATCCTGGAACACGTTTGAATTGTCCTGTGACCCAGACCCAAGGTGGCGCACTGACACAGGTCCTGGAACACGTTTGAATCGTCCTCTGACCCAGACCCAAGGTGGCACACTGACACAGATCCTGGAACACGTTTGAATCGTCCTGTGACCCAGACCCAAGGTGGCGCACTGACACAGATCCTGGAACACGTTTGAATCGTCCTCTGACCCAGACCCAAGGTGGCGCACTGACACAGATCCTGGAACACGTTTGAATCGTCCCGTTACCCAGACCCAAGGTGGCGCACTGACACAGATCCTGGAACACGTTTGAATCGTCCTGTGACCCAGACCCAAGGTGGCGCACTGACACAGATCCTGGAACACGTTTGAATCGTCCTCTGACCCAGACCCAAGGTGGCGCACTGACACAGATCCTGGAACACGTTTGAATCGTCCCGTGACCCAGACCCAAGGTGGCGCACTTACACAGATCCTGGAACACGTTTGAATCGTCCTGTGACCCAGACCCAAGGTGGCGCACTGACACAGATCCTGGAACACGTTTGAATCGTCCTGTGACCCAGACCCAAGGTGGCGCACTGACACAGATCCTGGAACACGTTTGAATCGTCCTCTGACCCAGACCCAAGGTGGAGCACTGACACAGATCCTGGAACACGTTTGAATCGTCCTCTGACCCAGACCCAAGGTGGCGCACTGACACAGATCCTGGAACACGTTTGAATTGTCCTGTGACCCAGACCCAAGGTGGCGCACTGACACAGATCCTGAAACACGTTTGAATCGTCCCGTTACCCAGACCCAAGGTGGCGCACTGACACAGATCCTGGAACACGTTTGAATCGTCCTGTGACCCAGACCCAAGGTGGCGCACTGACACAGATCCTGGAACACGTTTGAATCGTCCTCTGACCCAGACCCAAGGTGGCGCACTGACACAGATCCTGGAACACGTTTGAATCGTCCCGTGACCCAGACCCAAGGTGTCGCACTGACACAGATCCTGGAACACGTTTGAATCGTCCTGTGACCCAGACCCAAGGTGGCGCACTGACACAGATCCTGGAACACGTTTGAATCGTCCTCTGACCCAGACCCAAGGCGCAGTTAACCAAAAGAGCATATGAGAAGGATTCTCTTTTCACGGTGGGGAAAAACATAGGTTGAGATGCTCAAAAAGCGATAGTAATTGAAACTGTCTGTAATCAGAATCAAAAAGTTCTAACGCCAAGGTTTGTCAATTCTCAGAAGTGTTTACTCCGATTCCGCCATCACTATCAAAGGGAAAAAACATTTTTAAAAGTGGCCGTGGATTAATCTACCATCGTATTGTAAGGTATTTTCAGAAAAAAATATTCTTTTAACCCGCACTTTTTCGTCTGATCAACGTCATTTTTTCCTGACAAGATAAAAATGGTCTCAACCTGGAGAAGATATGAGAATGAAAAGGGCCTGTACCTTTAAGGTAGGGCCCTCATGGAGCTGTGGGATGCTCCAGAACATCCTTTATGAAAGGGCAAGGTCCCTTTAAATGTAAAGTTAAAATTAAATAAATAAAACAGAGAAAGTGCTGGAAGTTTTTCTCTTCCCACCCAAGAGGGTGATTGGCCGAGGTTAGTTTACGTCGCGCCAGGTACTGCTTTTCGTGCGGGCATAGCCCATATAAATACCCTGGTTTGTAGTTTTTCTTCGGTTTCAGTGCTATCCAGTCCTTGGAGCATCCCAATGCCAGCCCCCCCTACCAGAAGATAGGGGGGAGGTCTACTTGGAGAAATATGTGTTTTTATTTTGTGTGTTTATAGTAACATAGTAAATTAGGCTGAATAAAGACACAAGTCCATCAAGTTCAACCTTCTCCTCATACCCCAGTAACTGAGAATTTTATAGCTTTCCTGCTACCAATTAAATTAGTCTTTATCAGACCTTCCTGATCAGCCTACTAATAAACAGTATAACTCTGTATGTTCCCTTTGGAAAGAAATGTATCTAATCTTCTCTTAAATGTATCCCTTGTATCAGCCATAACCACCTCCCTGGGCAATGAATTCCACAATTTAACATCCTTACTGTAAAAAAAAACCCCTTCCTCTGCTGAAGTCTAAACCTCCTTTCCTCTAATCTCAAGGGGTGTCCCCTGGTCACCTGATCAGGCCTTGGAATAAATAGCTCAACTCCGAGATCCTTGTGTTGACCTCTCATATACTTGTACAATGTGATAAGGTCTCCTCTTAGTCGTCTTTTCTCTAGAGTAAATAAACCAAGTTTGTCTAGTTGTTCCTCATACATTAAGTTGTCTCTTAATTCATTTTGTTGCTCTTCTCTGTACCCTCTCTAGTTCTAGTATATCCTTTTTCAGAACTGGTGCCCAAAAATGCATTGCATACTCAAGGTGAGGTCTTACCAGAGATTTGTATAATGGCAAAATAATGTTATCCACTCTTGCTTCAATACCTCTTTTTATGCAAGACAGGATTGTGTTTGCCTTTGCTACTGCTGTTTGACACTGGTCACTGTTTCCAAGTTTGTAGTTGACAAGGATACCGAGGTCTTTCTCTAGCAACGAGTCACCTAAAATGATTCCATGTATGTATGAGTTAAAAAAAAAAAAATATATATATATATATATATATATATATATATATATATATAAAAACAGGACTTTCAGATAGTACTAAGTCACCATGCATTCATTAAGCGCATGGCAACTAGCTTAGAAATCAAAGTCTTACCGTTAAAAAATAGCACATTGTAAAGAAATCCTTGCTGTTTGGAGACCGGAGCCTAGGCCACAGCGCAGACATCTTGTCTGCGCGCCTGCGCCGTCAGTCCCAGTCTCCTCTGAATTGCACTGCAGTGTACCACAAGGTAACTGGAAGAGACTGACGGTGCAGGCGCACAGACCGCACTAACCTGCCTGTTAGTCTCCAAACGGCAAGGATTTCTTTACAAGCTGCTATTTTTTAAAGGTAAGACATGGATTTCCAAGCTAGTCTCCATGCGCTTAAAGGAATAGTAATACTTAAAATGTAAACAAAAAATATGTTGTAGGGTTTATCCCCCTGAGTAAAACAACAGTACTCCCACTGCTGAAAGGTGTTTCATTCAAAAGTTATTAATTTTCAAAGTTGAATTTTTTAGGTGCAGTATCACAGTGGCCTGAAATTGTACAGTGGCGCTGTTGGTACATGATCCTATAGACAGCTCTGGTCCCGGGACCATAAATCTCTATAGGATGGTGTAGCAACAGCGCCACTGTACGATTTCAGGCCACTGTGATATTGCACCTAAAAAATTCAACTTTGAAAATGAATAACTTTTGAATGAAACACCTTTCAGCAGTGGGAGTACTCTTGTTTTACTCAGGGGGATAAACCCTACAACATATTTTTTTTTACATTTAAGTATTACTGTCCCTTTAATGATAAATAAAATAAATATTGGTTGTCACAGTGTGGAGGGTTGCTTATAAAGTTTGATTATTGGTAAGTTATGGTGAGCTCTTGGTTGGTAGGGCAGAGCTTTGTTGGTTTGTATTTTAAGTGTTTGTTGTCCGATAAAGGGTTAATTGTATTATTTAATTATTTCTATGGTTAATTATTTATTAATAAACTGTGGCCTTACCATGATCCTGCAAGTGTTGTGTCTATTTATTTTATTTAAGTTTTGTATTTAGTTTTAAGGAATGCGGACATACAGTCTCCATGGCATAAGTATGGAGTTAACTGGTAAAAAAGTCTTTGTTTTAGAATGTGTCACTGTAAAGACAAAACATTTCTTTGTTTGTTTGAAAATTTTCATTTCAAAGACATCAAAGACATCGAAATGTATAAGGGTAATATTCATCAGGATCCTCTTACTGTCATTTTTAATTCTTTATGACACATTTTTAAACGTGACAGATTTACTTCTGAAAATATTGTTCTTTTTTTGCCACCAACTCATTATCTAACAATTTCTTCAATTTGATGACTTTTTGAACATCTCGCCCATAAAGTAAAAGCAATTTGTTTGCAGTGCCAGGGGAAGCTGCATTTTGATTCATGACTCGCTTGCTGACAGCCCTTTCAATGCTAGTGTTGCATTGCATTCTACATGTCTCTGGTGTCTTAAAAAAAGAAAAAGGAAGGGGTTTATCTTACAGGATGGCAGAAATCACATATGACGATGTCAGTGACTGCCAGCCAAGATAGTAAACTAAACTGATTATAAAGGTTTGCAAGATAGTGCAGAGCCAGCAGGCCACCTTCGATACTGGGCTCTGTCACAACTGCACCCTCTTTAACCCCTGTAATTATTGGTATTCTTTTAAAGGGATAGTAATACTTTGTTTTATCTTTATATTATTTTGTAGGCATTAAAAAAACATGACGAACGATGTAAGTCTTATCTCTAAAACCTTTATGGTTCGAGAGATATTCACCAGCAAAGTTTCGCCTCACTGACCAAAACGGTCAGGTCTGCCATCTAGCTGTAAGATTTAGAATCCAGTCCGTGGACCTGCCGTGGCTCTACAGCAGAACCGAGATCGCAAGATATTAGAATAACTATTTCTTTCGAATAGTCTACAAAGTGTGCTTGGTTTGCAAGCACACTTTTAGACCCTTCCAATGAAATAGTTATTTTTATATCTTGCAATCTCGGCTCTTCTGAAGTGCCACCGGTTGATCTGCGGACTGGATTCCAAATCTGACAGCTAGATGGCAGACTTGACCGTGCTTGTGAATATCTCTCAAACCATAAAGGTTTGAGAGATTAGACTTATATCGTTCTTCATGTTTTTTTTTAATGCCTCCAAAATAAAATAGAGATAAAACGAAATATTACTATCCCTTTAAAAGGTCGCACATAAAAGACCGTGCAACCACATGCCACATTAACTATGTGGCCATGATAAAAATGGTAACATAAGAATCTTGCACTGCATAATAGCGCGAGATTCTCATGTCGCCTACTGAAAGGTCGCATACCTTTAAGCAGAATCATAGCACCATCTCAGCCAGCAGTTAGTAATAAGAAATTGGCGGTACGTTTGAAATATTTCATTTGTGTCAAGAAGAGATCAGTGGGCCAGTTAAAAGATCGTTCCTATCACATATTCCCTGCCAAACATCAATTATCCTACTGCATGTTCTACACACAGAGAAGGGGAGAAAGAGCGCTCCCCCGCTGGGATGAACCTTTCCTTCTTCTCCACAGCCACCAGATGGGTAGGGATGATGGGAGTTGTAGTGCAGCCTCATCCCAGTCTTGCTGTGCACTTCCCTGGCTCTCTCTCCCCTTCTCTGCGTGCAGAACATACAGTAGAATAATTGATGTGTGGCCGGGAATACGTGATAGGAACGATCTTTTAACTGGCCCACTGATCTCTGCTTGACACAAATGAAATATTTCAAACATAACGTCAATTTCTTATTACTAACTGCTGGCTGAGATGTGCTACGATTCTGCTTAAAAGTATGGGACCTTTCAGTAGGCGACATGAAAATCTCATGCTGTCATACAGTTCGAGATTCTCGTGTCGCCATTTTTATCATGGCGACATACTTAATGTATCATGTGGTCACTGGCTTTTGCGTGCAACCTTTTAAAGGGATAGTAATACTTCATTTTATCTTTATTTTATTATGTAGGCATTAAAAAAACATGAAGAAGTCTTATCTCTCAAACCTTTAGTGTGGAAGTGTGGGAAGGCGGTGAGTGCCTTTCAGGTTACCAGTACTGATTGCCTATCATGATTGGATAGGTGATCAACAAAAGAGAGTTATATAAGGATGGCCCTGATAACCCCGAAAAGAAGAGTTTTTTTATACATTATGGGAAGGAGGGAAATTGCCATATTGTGCTGTACAGGCTTGACCATGTGTATGAAGGCATCGGCAGACATTTCTGGGTACCCCTGATGTTGTGCAGAGACCTCAGTCAGGGGATTGTTCCCAGAAAACGGTGATGTCTTGTCTCCCTGAACTGTATATCAAGACTTCTAAAACAGTTGTGGGATGAAGTGTATCTTATTCAGCAAAGTTTGGCCCAGGACCTATTTTTCATTCATTTTATGCTTGTAATCTGTGATCTATATCACTGTGTAGTCAGAATCTGGTAGGTTCCGGCTTCAGATTTTAAACGCCATGGAAAATTCTGGGAAATACGTCTAAAATTGGGACTTTCCATTTGTGGGTGTAAACAAATAGCTGTTTGACACATCACCTGTTTGTGGTTGGTACCAATGTATAATTTTTACTAAAACCTCACACTTGGGGTAAGTTCTAGGAACGTTCTGCTATCAGATTTGCTAATGATGATTATACAATTTAATGCAGCAGTGCAAAGTGCAATGCAAGCATTTGTGTCTTACCATAAGACACTGACCTACATTTAGTAACATAGTAACATAACATAGTAGATAAGGCTGAAAAAAGACATGCGTCCATCAAGTCCAGCCCTTGCCAAAAACACCCCTGTTGATCCAGAGGAAGGCAAAAAAAAGCCCTCTGGAGCCATTTCCAATCTAGTCCCAAGTGTGTGTGGTGGGGGGGGGAATTATTCCTTCCTGACTCCAATTGGTAGTCAAATAGTTCCCCGGATCAATATCCTATCTGCATTGAAGCCATCTGTCATAACTGTCAATATTGTTCTGTGCTAGATAGGCATCCATTGCTTTTTTGAATGCATTTGCATTATCTGCAAGCACAACATCCCGAGGATAAGAATTCCATAGCCTTACCGCCCTTACTGTAAAGAATCCCTGCCTTTGTTTTAGTCGAAAGTGCCTTTCCTCTAGTCTTAATGGATGACCTCTTGTTCTTAGCTCAGCTCTTTGCCTAAATAATTCATTGGATAGTTCTTTGTATTACTAACTAAAATGTCTCACGGAGACGGTTATTTACTAAATTATGACTTGCATTATTTGCATGATTTAGGGATGGATGTACTTAGAAGAAGAGCAAATCAACTGCGCCATAGGCGACAAATTAAAATTCACCAAATACCCATTGATTTAAATGCTGCTTTTAACCCCATTGCTTTGCAATGTGTTGCAGGTCTCTGCAGCATTCAAGGATTAAAAACCCTTGTAAATTAATTTAGATTTTTATTACTCCCCTGTGGTACAGTTGGTTTGCACCAGAATTTTTTGACTCCTCCGCGATCCATCCGTCTTTTAGGGGTATGTGCAAATTCATTTTGTGTCCTTCCCTACGTGGAGAATGTACTAACATTCCTGGGCTCATTGTTGGAGACTCAGGGCCTGATTTTCTATTAGAAATTTTGAGGGGTGCCCAACTGTGCTGACACAATTCAGAATGTGGGTGTGGCCAGAGCAATCTCAATGTCCCTGCAGCAATTGTATACATCTTTTCAGGATATTATTTAAAGACATAGACTTCCCCAGATGGGAATGCATTGTACACGGAGGGGAAGCATGTCATGGGGAGGGTTCATCTAGACAGGAAGTGATTAAGGAAAGGCTTATTAAGAGTTAGTGACAGGAAGGGGACTGCTGTTAGGAGAAGAGTGGCCTTGGTGAAGCATCCCTCCCTCCCTATGTTGGTGTGTGTGTTGGCGGTATCACAGTGGGGTGGGTAGTCCTTGCCTGGTTTGCAGGGATAGATAACTTATGTGGTAAAATTATGTGGATTTATCCTCTGATGGAAGCCCTTGGGAGTTGTCACAGGACTTGCGGGTGGTTACGTTCGTTACCCATTGAAGCTAAAGTGGATGGCCAGTGGGGTAACTGGTAATTCCTTCTGAGTCAGCTATAAGTGCTTAAGTGTTGGAGTCAGCTGTAAGTGCTGAAGTGTTGGAGTCAGCTGTAAGTGCTGAAGTGTTGGAGTCAGCTATAAGTGCTGAAGTGCTGGAGTCAGCTGTAAGTGCTGAAGTGTTGGAGTCAGCTATAAGTGCTGAAGTGTTGGAGTCAGCTGTAAGTGCTGAAGTGTTGGAGTCAGCTGTAAGTGCTGAGGAATGTTTGGATGCTAGCATGAGCTCAGGCAATTTGGCCATGCTTAGTTTCAAGGAATGTGGATTGGCAAGGGATATCAGTTAATGTGTGATTAATTCTAATTACTATTAATAAGAATGTGATGTGAATAGTTAAATAAAGCTGTGGCCTGTTATCCCCAATACATGTGTCTCTGTTTTATTTAGACATCATACCACTCCTTATGAAAAGTAATGTTAGTAATAAAGTAGCTCGCCAAGTCTTCTTTATAGTAAATGCAACACATTGCGCTATTTTTAGAAACATACTTTTCTGTAGTTCAAAAGATATTAAATGTAGAAGGATCCCCATCCAGCCCCTTCTCGCCATGTCACTCTGCATCTTTGTCTGGTCCGGACGGATGCAGTGAGGGACAATCTTCAGTAATTTAAGGAAAATCCTGCCCTCCTTTGTCGGGGTGGGGGAGGTTTTCCTTATACTTACTCACTGAAGTCTGTCCCTCGCTGCATCTGTCCGGTCCCGTAACCAGATTGCAGATTTAGTGAGAGGCGTCCAGAAGGGGCGGGTGGGGGATAGTTCTACATTTAATATGTTATGAACTACAGAAATGTAAGTTGCTAAAAATAATGCAATGTGTTATATCCACTATAAAGAAGACTTGGCGATCTACTTTATTGCTAACATTACTATCCCTTTAACCACTTGGGTACTAAAAGATCTGCAGTGTATTGTGGAACAGTACTGTGGAGATCACTATAGCAAGTATTTTTTTTGTCTTTGTCAAGGGTATTTTCAGTGCCAGGAAATAGTGGATAGGACAGGGGGTGGGGTCAAATGATGACTGGGGGTGTGGCCATGGGTGGGGCTAAGGGCACCTTTCCTATTGGTGCCTGGGATGTAAACCCAGACCCTGTTCCACTCCAAATGTAATATTAGCCAAAGGGAAATTTTTGAGTATATGACTATGTAATTATTTGACATGGGAAGATTTTTTTTTTTTACTCATATACAACAGTGAACATACCATTTTCTATTGACATTTTTTGGGGGGTTAGTCTCTTAAATGTGAGATTTTTTTTTTTTGCATGAATTGACGCCAAAATTTCCATATTACTATTTTAGACCTTTGGTAAATCACGCTCATAGGGGTCTATTTAAAAAGGGCACAAGTCCCTTTACATGAAAAATGGGGAAGTAACAAGACAATTATCCCACAATATTGTTTTCTAAGCGGTCTACGTACTTTTAAGCTAATTCCATGCCCAGCACGATAATTAGTTATGTTCAAGGCCAAACTTACTGCTTCCTGCTGCTATCAGAATAGCTGGGAACTCTCCGGAGCTGTCCGCTGGTTTTTGTAATGAATTACCAGGTCTCTGGGGACATACACTGATTCTCTGGTGGTGGGGAGTTTCTTATGAAATTCTGTCCACTTCTCCTCCTTCCCACCCTGTTCCTCCCACTTCCCTCCCACTTCTCCTCCTTCCCACCCTGTTCCTCCCACTTCCCTCCCACTTCTCCTCCTTCCCACCCTGTTCCTCTCACTTCTCCTCCTTCCCACCCTGTTCTTCTCACTTCACTCCCACTTCTCCTCCTTCCCACCCTGCTCCTCCCACTTCACTCCCACTTCTCCTCCTTCCCACCCTGTTCCTCCAACTTCACTCCCACCTCTCCTCCTTCCCACCCTGTTCCTCCCACTTCCTACCCACTTCCCCTCCTTCCCAACCTGTTCCTCCCACTTCCCACAAACTTCCCATTTTCTTCCCACTTCTCCTCCTTCCCACCCTGTTCCTCTCACTTCTCTTCTTTCCCACCATGTTCCTCCCACTTCCCCTCCTTCCCAACCTGTTCCTCCCACTTCCCACAAACTTCCCATTTTCTTCTCACTTCTCCTCCTTCTCACCCTGTTCCTCCCATTTTCTTCCCACTTCTCCTCCTTCTCACCCTGTTCCTCCCACTTCCCTCCCAATTCTCCTCCTTCCCACCCTGTTCCTCCCACTTCCCTCCCACTTCTCCTCCTTCCCACCATGTTCCTCCCACTTCCCCTCCTTCCCAACCTGTTCCTCCCACTTCCCACCCACTTCTCCTCCTTCCCACCCTGTTCCTCCCACTTCCCTCTCACTTCTCTTCCATCCCACCCTGTTCCTCCCACTTCCCTCCCACTTCTCCTCCTTCCCACCCTGTTCCTCCCACTTCACTCCCACTTCTCCTTCTTCCCACGCTATTACTCCCACTTCTCCTCCTTCCCAACCTGTTCCTCCCACTTCACTCCCACTTCCCCTCCTTCCCACCCTGTTCCTCCCACTTCACTCCCACTTCTCCTCCTTCCCACCCTATTCCTCCCACTCCTCCTCCTTCCCAACCTGTTCCTCCCACTTCACTCCCACTTCTCCTCCTTCCCACCCTATTCCTCCCACTCCTCCTCCTTCCCAACCTGTTCCTCCCACTTCACTCCCACTTCTCCTCCTTCCCACCCTGTTCCTCCAACTTCACTCCCACCTCTCCTCCTTCCCACCCTGTTCCTCCCACTTCCTACCCACTTCCCCTCCTTCCCAACCTGTTCCTCCCACTTCCCACAAACTTCCCATTTTCTTCCCACTTCTCCTCCTTCCCACCCTGTTCCTCTCACTTCTCTTCTTTCCCACCATGTTCCTCCCACTTCCCCTCCTTCCCAACCTGTTCCTCCCACTTCCCACAAACTTCCCATTTTCTTCTCACTTCTCCTCCTTCTCACCCTGTTCCTCCCATTTTCTTCCCACTTCTCCTCCTTCTCACCCTGTTCCTCCCACTTCCCTCCCAATTCTCCTCCTTCCCACCCTGTTCCTCCCACTTCCCTCCCACTTCTCCTCCTTCCCACCATGTTCCTCCCACTTCCCCTCCTTCCCAACCTGTTCCTCCCACTTCCCACCCACTTCTCCTCCTTCCCACCCTGTTCCTCCCACTTCCCTCTCACTTCTCTTCCATCCCACCCTGTTCCTCCCACTTCCCTCCCACTTCTCCTCCTTCCCACCCTGTTCCTCCCACTTCACTCCCACTTCTCCTTCTTCCCACGCTATTACTCCCACTTCTCCTCCTTCCCAACCTGTTCCTCCCACTTCACTCCCACTTCCCCTCCTTCCCACCCTGTTCCTCCCACTTCACTCCCACTTCTCCTCCTTCCCACCCTATTCCTCCCACTCCTCCTCCTTCCCAACCTGTTCCTCCCACTTCACTCCCACTTCTCCTCCTTCCCACCCTATTCCTCCCACTCCTCCTCCTTCCCAACCTGTTCCTCCCACTTCACTCCCACTTCTCCTCCTTCCCACCCTGTTCCTCCAACTTCACTCCCACCTCTCCTCCTTCCCACCCTGTTCCTCCCACTTCCTACCCACTTCCCCTCCTTCCCAACCTGTTCCTCCCACTTCCCACAAACTTCCCATTTTCTTCCCACTTCTCCTCCTTCCCACCCTGTTCCTCTCACTTCTCTTCTTTCCCACCATGTTCCTCCCACTTCCCCTCCTTCCCAACCTGTTCCTCCCACTTCCCACAAACTTCCCATTTTCTTCTCACTTCTCCTCCTTCTCACCCTGTTCCTCCCATTTTCTTCCCACTTCTCCTCCTTCTCACCCTGTTCCTCCCACTTCCCTCCCAATTCTCCTCCTTCCCACCCTGTTCCTCCCACTTCCCTCCCACTTCTCCTCCTTCCCACCATGTTCCTCCCACTTCCCCTCCTTCCCAACCTGTTCCTCCCACTTCCCACCCACTTCTCCTCCTTCCCACCCTGTTCCTCCCACTTTCCTCTCACTTCTCTTCCATCCCACCCTGTTCCTCCCACTTCCCTCCCACTTCTCCTCCTTCCCACCCTGTTCCTCCCACTTCACTCCCACTTCTCCTTCTTCCCACGCTATTACTCCCACTTCTCCTCCTTCCCAACCTGTTCCTCCCACTTCACTCCCACTTCCCCTCCTTCCCACCCTGTTCCTCCCACTTCACTCCCACTTCTCCTCCTTCCCACCCTATTCCTCCCACTCCTCCTCCTTCCCAACCTGACATTTTTTTGGGGGTTAGTCTCTTAAATGTGAGATTTTTTTTTTTTGCATGAATTGACGCCAAAATTTCCATATTACTATTTTAGACCTTTGGTAAATCACGCTCATAGGGGTCTATTTAAAAAGGGCACAAGTCCCTTTACATGAAAAATGGGGAAGTAACAAGACAATTATCCCACAATATTGTTTTCTACGCGGTCTACGTACTTTTAAGCTAATTCCATGCCCAGCACGATAATTAGTTATGTTCAAGGCCACACTTACTGCTTCCTGCTGCTATCAGTATAGCTGGGAACTCTCCGGAGCTGTCCGCTGGTTTTTGTAATGAATTACCAGGTCTCTGGGGACATACACTGATTCTCTGGTGGTGGGGAGTTTCTTATGAAATTCTGTCCACTTCTCCTCCTTCCCACCCTGTTCCTCCCACTTCCCTCCCACTTCTCCTCCTTCCCACCCTGTTCCTCTCACTTCTCCTCCTTCCCACCCTGTTCTTCTCACTTCACTCCCACTTCTCCTCCTTCCCACCCTGCTCCTCCCACTTCACTCCCACTTCTCCTCCTTCCCACCCTGTTCCTCCAACTTCACTCCCACCTCTCCTCCTTCCCACCCTGTTCCTCCCACTTCCTACCCACTTCCCCTCCTTCCCAACCTGTTCCTCCCACTTCCCACAAACTTCCCATTTTCTTCCCACTTCTCCTCCTTCCCACCCTGTTCCTCTCACTTCTCTTCTTTCCCAC
Organism: Rhinophrynus dorsalis; assembly: GCA_037306005.1. Classification (NCBI taxonomy): domain Eukaryota; kingdom Metazoa; phylum Chordata; class Amphibia; order Anura; family Rhinophrynidae; genus Rhinophrynus; species Rhinophrynus dorsalis. The sequence continues at coordinate 543,407,284 of CM074720.1, forward strand.
CATGTTCCTCCCACTTCCCCTCCTTCCCAACCTGTTCCTCCCACTTCCCACAAACTTCCCATTTTCTTCTCACTTCTCCTCCTTCTCACCCTGTTCCTCCCATTTTCTTCCCACTTCTCCTCCTTCTCACCCTGTTCCTCCCACTTCCCTCCCAATTCTCCTCCTTCCCACCCTGTTCCTCCCACTTCCCTCCCACTTCTCCTCCTTCCCACCATGTTCCTCCCACTTCCCCTCCTTCCCAACCTGTTCCTCCCACTTCCCACCCACTTCTCCTCCTTCCCACCCTGTTCCTCCCACTTCCCTCTCACTTCTCTTCCATCCCACCCTGTTCCTCCCACTTCCCTCCCACTTCTCCTCCTTCCCACCCTGTTCCTCCCACTTCACTCCCACTTCTCCTTCTTCCCACGCTATTACTCCCACTTCTCCTCCTTCCCAACCTGTTCCTCCCACTTCACTCCCACTTCCCCTCCTTCCCACCCTGTTCCTCCCACTTCACTCCCACTTCTCCTCCTTCCCACCCTATTCCTCCCACTCCTCCTCCTTCCCAACCTGTTCCTCCCACTTCACTCCCACTTCTCCTCCTTCCCACCCTATTCCTCCCACTCCTCCTCCTTCCCAACCTGTTCCTCCCACTTCACTCCCACTTCTCCTCCTTCCCACCCTATTCCTCCCACTCCTCCTCCTTCCCAACCTGACATTTTTTGGGGGGTTAGTCTCTTAAATGTGAGATTTTTTTTTTTTTGCATGAATTGACGCCAAAATTTCCATATTACTATTTTAGACCTTTGGTAAATCACGCTCATAGGGGTCTATTTAAAAAGGGCACAAGTCCCTTTACATGAAAAATGGGGAAGTAACAAGACAATTATCCCACAATATTGTTTTCTAAGCGGTCTACGTACTTTTAAGCTAATTCCATGCCCAGCACGATAATTAGTTATGTTCAAGGCCACACTTACTGCTTCCTGCTGCTATCAGTATAGCTGGGAACTCTCCGGAGCTGTCCGCTGGTTTTTGTAATGAATTACCAGGTCTCTGGGGACATACACTGATTCTCTGGTGGTGGGGAGTTTCTTATGAAATTCTGTCCACTTCTCCTCCTTCCCACCCTGTTCCTCCCACTTCCCTCCCACTTCTCCTCCTTCCCACCCTGTTCCTCTCACTTCCCTCCCACTTCTCCTCCTTCCCACCCTGTTCCTCTCACTTCTCCTCCTTCCCACCCTGTTCTTCTCACTTCACTCCCACTTCTCCTCCTTCCCACCCTGCTCCTCCCACTTCACTCCCACTTCTCCTCCTTCCCACCCTGTTCCTCCAACTTCACTCCCACCTCTCCTCCTTCCCACCCTGTTCCTCCCACTTCCTACCCACTTCCCCTCCTTCCCAACCTGTTCCTCCCACTTCTCACAAACTTCCCATTTTCTTCCCACTTCTCCTCCTTCCCACCCTGTTCCTCTCACTTATCTTCTTTCCCACCATGTTCCTCCCACTTCCCCTCCTTCCCAACCTGTTCCTCCCACTTCCCACAAACTTCCCATTTTCTTCTCACTTCTCCTCCTTCTCACCCTGTTCCTCCCATTTTCTTCCCACTTCTCCTCCTTCTCACCCTGTTCCTCCCACTTCCCTCCCAATTCTCCTCCTTCCCACCCTGTTCCTCCCACTTCCCTCCCACTTCTCCTCCTTCCCACCATGTTCCTCCCACTTCCCCTCCTTCCCAACCTGTTCCTCCCACTTCCCACCCACTTCTCCTCCTTCCCACCCTGTTCCTCCCACTTCCCTCTCACTTCTCTTCCATCCCACCCTGTTCCTCCCACTTTCCTCCCACTTCTCCTCCTTCCCACCCTGTTCCTCCCACTTCACTCCCACTTCTCCTTCTTCCCACGCTATTACTCCCACTTCTCCTCCTTCCCAACCTGTTCCTCCCACTTCACTCCCACTTCCCCTCCTTCCCACCCTGTTCCTCCCACTTCACTCCCACTTCTCCTCCTTCCCACCCTATTCCTCCAACTTCTCCTCCTTCCCAACCTGTTCCTCCCACTTCACTCCCACTTCTCCTCCTTCCCACCCTATTCCTCCCACTCCTCCTCCTTCCCAACCTGTTCCTCCCACTTCACTCCCACTTCTCCTCCTTCCCACCCTGTTCCTCCCACTTTTCCTAATCCCCACCATGTTCCTCCCAATTCTCACCTACTTCTCCTCCTTCTCACCCTGTTCCTCCTACTTCCCACCCACTTCTCTACCTTCCCACCTTGTTCCTCCCACTTCTCCTAATTTCCACCCTGTTCCTCCCACCCACTTCTCCTTGTTCCTCCTACTTCTCCTAATTCCCACCCTGTTCCTCCCACTTCCCACCCACTTCTCCTTCCCACCCTGTTCCTCCCAATTCCTGCCCATTTCTCCTCCTTCCCACCCTGTTCCTCCCACTTGCCATCAACTTTTTGACACATCTTTTAAGCCCCACCCCCACTTACGATTACATCCCATCCTTTTTTGCCATGGATCTCGCCATTCATATCCCCCAGAGGCACCACAACAGTCCCCTCCAGGGACTCCAGAAGACAAAGGGACAGATTTATAAAACTGGAGTTAATCAAAAAGAAGTGTTACAATAGCTGAAATATTGTTGCTGATAGTTATAAAAGTATTAAAAAAATGAAGTAAGGGAGTTTGTAAAAAGTAGCTCAGTGTATTTATAAAGAAATGTCGCTATTTGTGACAGGTTAGCAACAGAATATTTAAGGCCATGTCTGACCTGTTCGTATTCCTTATGGTCACCACATTTATCAATGTAACTAGAATACTTTATAAATACCAACACTCATAATAAGGAATAAGGACATTTTAAGGATCCATTCACAAAAACGAACAAGAACATTTTTTTATAAAGTTCCCAGGAATGGCTATTAGACACATCCCAATGAGCGTGTTCTGCCTGGATTCATTTTTAACATAATGTGTTGTATGTTCAACAGGTAAGATCTAGGGCAGCGGTTCTCAGCCTGTGGGTCACGACCCCGTTGGGGGTCGAATGAAGATTTGCCAGGGGTCGCCTAAAACCATCAGAAAATTGTTTTTTTGTCTATTCTAATCTGTAAAACTTGTAATTGTACACATTTTTCCCATTATAAAGAAATCCTTCCTGTTCCGAGACTGACGGCCAGGTTAGTGCAGTCTGCGCGCCTGCACCGTCAGTCCCTTCCGGGAGACCGGGATGTTTTATAGTCCATGTTATTGAAGCGATGAAGGAGCAACGAAAATAATGTTACTGTTAGGGGTCGCCACAATTTGAGAAATTTTATCAAAGAGTCACAGCACTAGAAAGGTTGAGAACCGCTGATTTAGGGCAAGCCATTTGCACTAGAGGGGAGAACTAAAAATTCTTATTAAGTGGGGATTTTAACCCCTTGAATGCTAGAGAGGTCTCCAAAGCATCTCTAGCATTCGAGGGGTTAAATGGACAGTAATGTCCCATAAAAACGTTTTATAGAGACTTAGAAAATAATCAGAATTCTGCAAACCCTATCTCTCAAACCGCTATGGTTTGAGAGATATAGGGATTCAAAGTTCCCCCCTCCCTCCCCTTCTCCTGATGTCAACTGTAAAGCAGGAGAATCGAGTTGTACGACTTGAGGAGGCTCTGCAGCAGAGCCGAGATCGCGTTGTCTATAAAGAATTAATTCATTGGAAACATCTACAAAGTGCTCCTGGTTTGCAAGCACACTTTGTAGACATTTCCAATGAATGAATTCTTTATAGATAACGCGACCTGCTGCAGAGCGACCTGCTGGTCCCCGGACCGGAATCTCCTGCTGTCAGCTCAAATGCTGACTTCAGGAGAAGGAGAGAGAGGAGCGAACTTTCAGTTCCTATGTCTCTCAAACCATAGTGGTTTGAGAGATAGGGTTTGCACCATTCTGCTTATTTTCTAAGGCTCTATAAAACAATAAACAGTTTTTTAGGACATTACTGTCCCTTTAAAATCCCCATTTAAATCAACAGAAATCTTTGGAATTTTTAGTTCTACCCTCAAGTGAAAATGGTTTGTTCCAGAACGCCTCCACTTTTCTTTTGAAACATACGGACCAATATGTTATGTGTAATATTGGCCCAGCACAACTAATTAGCATAACGTGCCGCATTGTGCCACCAACAAATAAAGATTCATTTCTCAAAAATACTATTTATATTATGTTATTTATATTATATTTATATTGTAAACAAATGGCTACCACAACACACATATATATATAACATTTTTAATTCTCATTATAAGTCACTAAACTTATTTTAACCCTTTGAGTGGCCAGAGGGGTACGCAGTGCATTGCTTTGAGTGCCTCTCTGGCACTCAAAGGGTTAAGGCAACACAATTTTTAATTCTCTTTATAAGTCACTAAACTTATTTTAAGGCGACACTTTAATAGCTATTACATTACATTTGTTGACATGCTGGAATCATTGCATTAACCCCTTAGATACTAGAAAAGTCTCTCACATATAGCAAAAATGGGTTAAAAATGGCAAAGAAATGACCCTCTATCGTATCCTGGGCCGTATCAGCCTAACAGTTTTACTAACTCCATGCATTTCAATACCATATAAAGAGCCCCGAACATTACAAAGTGATATTAACCCACTGAGTGCCAGAGAGGTATCTAACGCAATGACCAATGCTCTGTGGTCATTAAAGGGATAGTAATGTTTCATAATAAAAGCAGCTCTAATTAATGATCATAGTATTTGGACTTTAGAGAGTGTTATTTCAGTTCTGTCAGAGTTGTAGTTCCAGAGTAATTCAATGATAAAGTATCCCCCTCCCACCCCTTTTACTGATGTAACACTGCTCAGCCAGATCAGAAGGGAGGTGCCCAGGTAGACTGCAGAGAGGGATAATCTTCAATTAAGATAAGGGGAAAACCTGAAAAACTTGTCAAGGGGGGCAGGGCATTCATTGTTCTCATAGGAAGAAGATTGTCCCTTTCTGTTATCTGTCTGGTCTATGGACTGCATTCCACATCTGAGAAGAGATGGCTTACACTAGGTAAAAGGGGCGGGAGGGGAAACTTTGCTTGTGACTATCTCTCAAACCATAAAGGTTTGAGAGATAAGACTTATATCGTTCTTCATGTTTTTTTAATGCCTGCAAAATAAAATAAAGATAAAACGAAGTATTACTATCCCTTTAACAGCCGCTGCTAGATCAGGCTGTCGTTAAGGGATTAAGTGGTTAATGCATGTGTGTCTTGCTCACAGCAGGTTATGTTTGGTAAGATTACACAACCCGAAACATTCCCTGCTTGTCACAGACAGTTTTCCTGCTCATTAAGCCTCCCAAGCTCACAACGTGTCCTCGGATTTTTTCGTTAGCACCTTCGGTGAAAAGTGTAAGTGTGAAATGAGTTAATTTTAAAGTAGGACAGCCATGCAAATGCAGCCATCGTGCACTTCAAACACTGCGGTACTCAGGGGGCCTTGCTTAATTTAGGCTTGTAATCAGAAACTGTATTCTTCTCCTTGCTAACTGGTTTAGGAGTTCAGGGAAGTAGCCTACTTGCAAAAGTTCAATGATGGCTTTCACCACCAACAAGCCCCCACCCGCGCAAAACTCATTATAACCCTTTGAGTGCCACAGGGATGTTCAACTTGAGAAAGTCAGAAGAAGTTATGAAACGCGTTAACCATCTCCCTGTTCTCCTGCTGATCTCTCACGGCACACAGTGCAGGTCTGTCCCCAGGGAAGCTGGAGATAGGGCACTGTCCACAAGACAGTTGACCTTTAAAGGACCCCTGTCACCAGGATAATGGGCCATTAGCAGATCTTCTCACCTGGGGGCTGAACTGCCAATGGAGTAGGGTGATTTAGTAAAACATGGTAATTGCCCGTTAAACACAGAGCACAGAGCTCAGTTAGCATGTGGTGTTACCCCTGAAAGAGATCTTCATTTTCACTTTTCTGAGAAATAAAATGTATCATTATATACTAAACCTAAACTATGCATCTGCGGTTCTTATTTTGTAAAAGGGGCGATTCTAATCAGTAGTTCTTGTCATAGGGAGAGGTATGATCCAGAAGTAAGTACAGACACATCTACTTTTGGGGTTAACAGACCACTGCTTTATTTAACGATTTCACTCACATTATTATTGTTGTTCTTATTCAAACACAACAATAATTAACATTAACCAATAATCAATCATTAACTGACAGTCCTTGTCTTTCCTTGAAACCTACCATGGCCAAATTGTACGGCCTTATGCTAAAATTCCCCATTCTTCAGCACTGCAGCTGATCCCAATGTTCGTCAGCACTCCCAGCTGACTCCACCATTCCTCAGCACTTACCGCTGACTCCACCATTTTCCATTTTCAGCACTTACAGCTGACTCCACCATTTTCAGCACTTACAGCTGACCACCATTTTTTCAGCACTTACAGTTGATTCCCAATGAATTACCCCATTGGCCCCCACTTTAACTTCAAAGGGTAACTTCACCTCCCGCGACCTAAGTTCGGGGTAAACTCCCAAAGGGCTTCCGCCCAAAGATAAAATCCCCTAACTTTACCACATCAGTTATTGATCTCTAAAAACCATGTAAGTACTATCTGCCATGAGGCCCAACTGTCAATACCTTGACCAGTTGGGCCCCCTGCCACCAGGCCTGACTGTCAATACCGCTATCGGGCCCCCAAACCTCCCTAACCTATGGTCTGTACCCCCATGACCTCACAGCACACTAATAGCAATGCACACAGTCCCACAGGGCACACCACCCAGTCAACCCGTAGAACCAAATCCCCTTCAAACAAACTACAAACAACCAGAGGGAACATCCACATACCATCCAAACAAACATGCTTTGTCCTCACTGCCCTAACTCACAACCCAAACCCAGTACCCCACAGTACAGCAAACACAAAGCACAGAACAGGTACTTCAAGAAACCCAACATGCCAAGTAACCCACCATAAGCATCAGACAAACCACACAAAAACCACAGGCCCCAAACATTTAAACCGCCATACAGACACCAGAACACCAACATAACCATATACATACATATAAGTAGACATATATCCATAGACGCATACCCATGACACCCACGTCCTAAACACAAACACACGAACATACCCAAAAAGGGCAGACAAGGCCACACCACGTAGGAGTGGGAAAAAAACAGGAAGGTCCAAGAAATACCAAGTGATTTAGCCACATCAAAAGCTATATAACCCTCAAATCTCTAAGACAGGAGGCCAAGGTTGAACTCAGACTTTTGTTTTTATCCCAATATATTAATGGAATATAGACACGCACCAACATACTGCAAAGCATTTCCAGCCAGAAAACAGATACACGATTCCACAAAAATCCAGGGCCCAGCTCCTGAGTGGTCAACTGATAGGCAAAAGCTACACACCAGCTGAGCCCCCACACATACCAGAGCAGGCAACATACCAACCATGACCCACCCTTCAATGACATACACACACAAACACCCCCTAAATGCACATCCAACACCCCCATAGGCCGACCAACACATTACTAATTCCCACAAGCACCCGTGGAAACAAAACCCAAACTGAGCCACAAACACCAGCCCCCAGCAGATGTACCATAGGTGTTGACATGCCCTCGACACACTCACCCAGAAGACACATATAAATAGAGATAGAGACCTACTGGTTCGCATCTATACTACAGCCACACACCATTAATGAGCCCCAGACAACCATATACATACAGCCAACCCCAAGCCCAGGCACTTTCACCCTTACAGCCATAGAGACAGATAAAATCCAGCAACCAATACCCCAGAAATCACCCACCAGCCATCCAATACACACACACACACACACACACACACACACAAGCACCAACATATACTTGCCGGACTGGAACCGGAGCCACCAGAAAGGGAAAAAGACCTGTGAATTGGCAAAGCAACTGACAGCGTGGAAGACCAAACCGCCATACAGGAGCATGCAATGTCAGGTTCCATCTCACCACCTGCAGCATTCATCACACGCTCAGCGGGACCCACGGGTACTACCATCCACCATTCCTCAGCAGCACCAAGATGTGCCCAGGTGCACGGTCAACCGTGCCCCGGCATGTGAACCACACCACCTGGAAGTTTGGAACATGCAGGATGTCAGCCCGGAAGATCCACTGCTCAGCCACCCCACCCAGCAGAAAGATTCCACCCAGACAACTGGAGCCCATAGTGCACAAGCGATAACTTAACACTAGGTCCGTGCCCCCTCCATCTCTGTCAGGTAGTCGGACAGGAACCAAGACCAGCAGGAAGAGACGCACTGCCACAAACTGGCATGCAGATCAACTGCGATGAACCAGGGCATGAAGAAAAGACCGCCACACAGGACCCATGTGGCATCTGGTCCCACAGCACCACCCGCCACGTACACCACAAGCACAGCGGGACATAGGAGCAGCCCTCCATACCAGGAACAGACCGGCCGTAACCCTCCACGGGAGTAAGCATTTCAGTAAGCCTGGACCCTGAAGGATGCCAGCCTGTATGCCCCACAGCTCCGTTGCACGACCCCAATAGGGTACCACACACTCCACAACCTCCATGTGCAAACTGCACAAGGTGACCATGTATTGCCATCCCAGTTGGAGTACCACTCGCACTGCATCCTTCATGCACCAGTGGCATAAGGTGATCTGGAGACTGGAATGACCACAGCCCCTCATGCTACACCATAATCGGAAGCACAGTCCAGTTGCACACCCAGAGGACCCGCTCATCATCCATCCTAACGACAAGGATCCCCAGCATCTGCACAAAGAACTGGGGTATGCTAGACAGTCCTATACTCCCAGGGAGCCTTGATTGTCTGCAGTCCAGCCCCACCACCTCACTGATACCGCCCGGCAAGCCTGGACCCAGGAGCAGCCCAGCCAGTCACACCGGCACCACCGAGCTTGTCCCACTGCCACAGGTCTCCCCATGTACAGCCCACCAAGGTCGCCTCACTGATGCAGGCTCTCCACGGAATCATCAAAGTCCGCACGGGGGTGGGTTCCCCAGCGACTGTGCACCTACCCCAGCAACAGAAAGCTTCCAGGAACACCAGACAGGCCGACGTCACTCTCTTTTTTTTTTTTTTTTTTTTTTTTAACGTTTTATTTTACTTTTTTATGTGTTTTAATTTACTGTGGCAGTCATTGATAAGATGATAACTGTAAGGATACAAAACAAACGACAATAACCCAAACAGACACCAGTACCAAATCACCAGGGGGAGTACAGGCACCAGAGACAGACGGAAATCCATCTAGGAGCGCCCCACCCGCCCTGAAAACCCAGAACCAGCATATTATCAGGCATCACACAAACTCCATGATAGACACCATAAATACACATACTGCACGCCGAGTCCAACAGGGACCATCGCCCAAATTATACACACACAAACACATAGAGCTACCTAAATACACATATAGAGAAACAGATAGGCATACCCTAAACCCACTTTTATTTTTATTTTTTTAATTGTGTTCACATTTTGTACAGTTAGGGTTTCTTTTGCATCATTACTTGTATCCAAAAGTGACCCAGGGGTAGGAGGCAGGAGCTGCCTCAGATCGGCTGGTGACTCCAACAGACAGCCCCCCAGGAGGAAACCCCAGAAGCTACGTGGCAAGACCTCCAGAAAGAAGAAAAAGAAAAACACCCCAGAAAGTAAGAAAAGAAGAGATGCTGACAAAGAAAGGGACCAGGAATAGCCAAAGGCTGGAAAAGAGCAAACCCACGAGGCGAAGAAAAGGAAAAACCAAGGAAAGAGCAATAAATGAAAAAACAGAAAGGAAAGTGAGAATGACAGAACAAAATGACCCAAACCAAAAGAAGAAATAATGCAATACAAGAGAGAAAGCTGAGAACGTGAACCCCCAAGGGAAAGAAGAAGCCAGACAGACAAGAACCCCACAGAAAAGGAACAGAGGTAACAACAGCAGATAAGAAAGAGAAGGCCAGAAAGGAACCAGCCAAAGAAACAGGCAGTGCAGAAAACGCTGAGAAGGTGTCACGGTTACCCAGAGAGGTTCAGGAGTCAGTACGGTTTAGTTAATGCAGTTTATTAACAAATGACATAAAGAGGATATATACAATATATACAATAGGAATAAGCACAGGGTAATAGCCAGCAAGCCTGCTACCAGAAATAATAGGTTGCAGTGCTAAACCACTGTGCTGGAGACTAGGCCTTAGCCACTGGAAGTCTCAGCTGGAACCAGGAACTGGAACAGGAACCCAGGATCTTGATCCGATGAGGAATGAGGTCTGACTCAGTCTGCAGTCAGAAGGAAATATCACTGACTCACACCTGGAGCCTGTAAGGGTGAATACTGACTCACGTCTGCAGTCAGTAGGAGCGAATACTGACTCACGCCTCCAGTCAGTAGAAGTAAGGTGAAAACTGACTCACGCCTGCAGTCAGTAGAAGTAAGGTGAAAACTAACTCATGCCTGCAGTCAGCTATGCAAGTCTACCAGAGCCCCAGGCCCGCACTATATTGAGTGTCTGATCACCAGGGGAAAAGACAAAAGAATAGTCAGACAGTGCCACAAGTCAGCACCAGAGGGGGTAGTCAGACAAGCCGGGTCATACACAGTTCAGGTAGTCAGCCAGAGCCACAAGTCTGCACCAGACTGGATTTCCACTATTAGGGGTTAGGCAAAAGAATAGTCAGACAGAGCCACAGGTCAGCACTAGAATGGATGGAAGACTAGCCAGGTCATACACGGAGCCCAAGGTAACAGAACTGATATGAATAACAACGCAAGGGCAATTGAGTCAGGCCTCAGTCTGCCCTTTAAACCCTTCCACAGGAAGTAGGAGGAGCAGCTCAGTGGGAGGAAGTAGGAAGTTGGTAGAAGGAGACTTCAGGAAGCAAACAGATAAAACAGAGGCCTGCAGCATGCTTGAAGCCTCGCACCTGCAGATGATGCTGAAGTCAAGGTAAGCTGTAACAGTACCCCTCCTCAAAGCCCCCCCCCTCCACGGAGCCGGCCAGGGTTTGTCAGGGAATCGAGCATGAAACCTGTGTACCAGTAAAGGAGCTTGGACATCACTGGCAGGTATCCAGGAGCGCTCCTCAGGACCATAGCCCTTCTAATGAATAAAATATTGTAAGCTCCCTCTATTCACACGGGAGTTCAAAATGGTTTGTACGTCATATTTCTCATGCTCTGCAACTGTTAAGGGGGGTAGGACAGGCAGGAGCTGAAGTATACCGGTTGCAGACCAAAGGCTTCAACAGGGAAACATGGAACACATTATGGATGCGCTTAGTGGATGGAATTTCCAACGCATAAGCCACTGGGTTAATCTTGCGTAACACATGGAAAGGAACAATGAATCGAGGAGCCAATTTGCCACAAGGAACCTGGAGGTGCAGGTTACGGGAAGACAACCACACTCTGTCCCCTACTTGGAAGGTAGGTGCCGGCAGTCGCCTTTTCTGTCACTGCACAGAGTCATATAGGGTATGCTGTACCCATACCCACGAGGAACGGAGCGCCCTTAAATGCTTGTCTAGAGCCAGAATTTCTTGTGCTTGGAAGGTCTCGGGGAGAGCCGATGGTTGGAACCCATAATTGACCAAGAACGGGGAACTCTTAGTGGAAGAGTTAACATCACTATTCTGGGCAAACTCCGCCCAGGCTAACAAGGTAGCCCAGTTATTGTGATGGTCAGAAATATAGCAGCGGAGAAACTGTTCCAAGGCTTGATTAGACCTCTCTGCCGCACCGTTGGACTGCGGATGATGTGAGGAGAAGAATGCCAATTGAATACCCATTTGCGTACAAAAGCATCTCCAGAAACGGGACACAATCTGGCTTCCTCTATCGGACATAATTACTTTAGGAATGCCATGGAGATGGAAGACCTCTCTAGAAAATACCACCGCCAATTCCTGCGCGGATGGTAACCCTTTCAGTGGTACAAAGTGGGCCATCTTAGAAAAATCTACAATCATCAGAATGACTGTGTAACCCATGGACCTTGGAAGTTCAACCATAAAGTCAATAGATAGATGTGATCAGGGGTGTTCCCCACTGGCCACTGGCAGAAGCAAGCCCACTGGCAGGTGTCTAGGCGACTTGGTTTGAGCACAAGTCGTACATGCAGCCGGGAAAGTGGTACAGTCGGCCCGAAGACTAGGCCACCAAAATACTCGAGACACAAAGCATATCAGTTGATCTCGACCAATGTGACCCGCAACTTTAGAGGCATGATATGTCTCCAACAACTTGATGCGCAGCTGTGCAGGAACAAAGCAACGACCATCAGGTTTATCAGGAGGAGCAGAGCCTTGGGCTGCTAGAATCTCCTCTCCAAGAGGAGAAGTAATACAGGTACGAATCGTAGCGAGAATACGATCAGTCAGAATGATCGGAGAAGGTGGAACCTCTTCTCTGGATGGGCTTCAAAACTGGTGGGATAATGCGTCTGCCCGTACGTTTTTAGAGCCAGGAAGATAGGAAACCACAAAATTATAGCGGGACAGAAACAGTGCCCATCTGGCCTGCCTAGAATACAAGCGTCTGGCTTCAGAGAGGTAAATTAGGTTTTTGTGGTCGGTTAAAATCAAGATAGGAACTTTAGTACCTTCAAGCAGATGCCTCCATTCTTTCAAGGCCAGGACAATAGCCAGTAATTCTCTGTCCTCAATCTGGTAAAGCATTTCATCTTTGGACAGTTTCTTAGAAAAGAACCCACATGGACGTAGGGCCTCACCAGGAGCTGAGCGTTGGGACAGCAAAGCTCCCACTCCGACCTCCGATGCATCCACCTCCAGGGTAAAGGGCAGGGAGGGATTGGGATGCGCCAATATGGGACCTGCCGCAAAGGCAGACTTGAGATTTTCCAAAGCCAGAATAGAAGGTTCTGACCACGCCGAGGTTTTTGCCCCTTTACAAGTCATGTCCGTCAGGGGTTTTACAATGGTAGAGAAATTTTTAATTAATTTTCGGTAATAATTTGTGAAAACCAGAAACCTTTGGATCACTTTGAGTCCCTTAGGACTTGGCCAATTCACAACAGCGGACAATTTCTGAGGGTCCATGGCGAACCCGCCAGTGGAAATTATATACCCCAGGAATGTGACTTGAGGTCTGTGGAATTCACATTTTTCAATTTACAAAACAACTTGTTCTCACGTAATAGGCTCAGGACTCTGGATACATCAGACTGATGAGTCTCCAATGTAGGAGAGTGAATTAAGATGTCATCCAAATATACAACCACACAACTTTGAAGGAGTTCTCGTAACACATCATTTATGAACTCCTGGAAGACAGCTGGGGCATTAAACAATCCGAAGGGCATCACCAAGTACTCATAGTGTCCACTCCGGGTATTGAACGCTGTCTTCCATTCATGCCGGATCGAGTTTCGTAAATATCTTTGACCCTTTGACCCGGTCAAAGAATTCAGTGATCAGGGGAATAGGATATACATTCTTTACCAATATCTTGTTTACACCACAAAAGTCAATGCATGGACATAATTCTCCGTCCTTCTTTTTGACAAAAAAAAAATCCAGCACCAGAAGGAGATGTGGATTTACAAATGATGCCTCTGGCCAGCGCATCAGACATGTATTCCACCATGGCCTTATTCTCCTCCACAGACAAGGGGTAAGTACGGCCCTTTGGAGGTGTAGTACCAGGCAACAATGTGCAATCATATGGTCTGTGAGGAGGAAGGACCTCAGCCTGACTTTCGCTGAAAACCAGGGCTGGATTTACATCTCAGGAGCCTGTAGGCACAGAAATCCATCTCCACTGGACACCTCCACAATGCTCCTAATCTCCACATTGCCTGCATCATCTCCATATTGCCCTCATATTGCCTCCACCATCTCCAACTTGCTCCCATCAGCTCCACATTTCCCCCACCATCTCCATATTGTCCTCACATTGCCCCCCATCAACTCCAACTTGCCCCTCATCAGCTCCATGTTACCCTTACATTGCCCTCCATCAGCTCCACATTGCCCCCACCATCTCGAAATTGCCCCCATCAGCTCCACATTGCCCCCACCATCTCCAAATTGCCCCCCATCAGCTGCACATTGCCCCCACCATCTCTATGTTGCCCTCACATTGCCCCCCTTCAGCTCCAACTTGCCCCCACCATCTCCATGTTGCCCTCACATTGCCTCCCCCCATTGTCCGTTTCCTACCTCCCCCCATTGTCCTTTTCATACCTCTCTGGCAGGAGATCTGTTGTCTGTGCCTCCTTTGGCACAGTCCCATAAGTGCTGGAGCTCCCACTCAGTCTCCTATTCAGGAATGCAGAGCTCTGGGAGATGATGTCATCTCCCAGCGCTCTACATTTCTAAAGAGCCGACGAGGGAGCTCAGCACTTACAGGACTGTGCCAAAGGAGGCACAGACCTGTCCTGCCAGGGAGGTAGGAAATAGACAATGGGGGGGCAAAGTGAGGGCGACATGGAGTGGGCACCGGCGTAGCCAGCAAGATGGCTAGTTTAAAAAAAAAAAAGAAAAAAAAAAGAATCCCAATGACAGGCGCCTCTCAGTGGCTTGCGCCTGTAGGCAGGTGCATACTTTGCCTTATGGCAAATCCAGCCCTGCTGAAAATGTCTATGAATGACGTATACTCCTCCGGAAGGAGTGGAGTCGAGGCTTGAGTAGCTCTCATGGGGCAAGACAGACAAGACTTTGAGCATTGTGGGGACCAGCCCAAGACATCACAAGTGTGCCAGTCTATCCTGGGGTTATGTTTTTGTACCCAAGGGAACCACAGGACCATGGCATGATGCGGAGAGTTAATAATCTGAAATTTCAGGGTTTCAGTATGCAGGGCTCCCACCCTCAGGGTTAACAAGGCGGTCTCATGCATAATATGTGAGGGCTGTAATGGTCTACTATCAATGGCTTCTACAGCCAGAGGGGAAGCAAGAGGAAACAATGGGATATTTTTACTGGCTGCAAATTCCGCATCCATAAAGCAGCCAGCAGCCCCTGTGTCCAGCAACGCTGGAACTGAGGCAGATTTATTTGCCCAATAAATACAGGCCTGTCACGGGCACCCAGGAATGCTCAGAACTCAGTACGGTAATGTAATGCAAAATATTTATTAGAATAAATCGCAGCAGTAAATATGTAGTACAACAAGCAAAGGGTTACTAGCTGGCGACACTACTACCAGAAATAGTAGGTCTCTCACTAGACCACAATGCTGGAGACTGGGCCGAAGCCCCTGTGAGTCTCAGCAGGAAACAGGAACGCCAGCTCTTGATCCGTCGACTGGAACACTGGAACAGGCGACCACTGTGAACACTGGCTCAGTAATCTTGATCCGATGAACAGGAACACAAGGACTTCTGGACTGGAGAACTGACCCACGCCTGCAATCACCGCTAAGAGACCCTGTGACTCTGCCTACAGTCACTATATCGAGACCCTGTGACTCATGCCTGCAGTCACCAATCAGACCCTCTGTCCACAACAGTGGTCTGTCTTAGGCCAATAGCACAAATTGATCACAGTAAGGGGTACTTGTGATCACTGGGTCATACACAGAGAGGGTTCTCGTACGTATCTGGGTCATACACAGAGAGGGTTCTCTTACTTAGCCAGGTCATACACAGTGCGGATTCTCATAAATAGCCAGGTCATACACAGAGTGGGTTTTCGTAGATAGCCAGGTCACACAAAGAGCCCACGTACTTCACCTAAGAACAACAATGCAAGGGCATCTGAGTCAGGCCTCAGTCTGCCTTTTAAACCCCTCCACAGGAAGTAGGAGGAGCAGCTCAGAGGGAGGAAGTAGGTAGGAGGAGACTACTGTAAGCAAACAGATAAAACAGAGGCCTGCAGCCTGCTTGAAGCCTCGCACCTGTAATCATGCTGAAGTCAAGGTAAGCTGTATCAAGGCCTTCAACATGGGCTTATCCAAAAAATTTTCTAGGGACAATGAAATGCCACCAATCACTTGTCCCCGACTGGATCTTGAGTTTGTGCATCTCTCAGGACGAATTGGACAGCACCGCAACAGATGTCCTGCCTTACCACTCTCAGAGACAAGATCAGGAGGCATGGGAGGTGGGGGAGGATAGGGTGGGTCAAAATCCTGAGGAGATGTCTCCCCTTGAGGCCTCCGCAGGTGCTCAGCAACAGAGGGTCTCCCCCTGACTATGGCATCCACCTGCATAGGTTCACTATCCTCTGACATAAGCCCAGGAGGCATGGGAGGCGAGGGAGGATAGGGTGGGCCAGAATAACAAGAAGACATTCTGTTTGAGGACCTCTGCAGGTACTCCTTAAATGAGGGTCTCTCTCTGATTCTGGGATCTATCAGAATACAAAAGTCAATCAGCCTGTCCAAATCATTAGGTAGATCACGAGCAGCAATTTCATTTAGCATTGTGTCACAGAGCCCTTGGAAAAACATGGCCATAGAGCTTCGTTATTCCAGTCTACCTCGGCTGCTTGGGTACGGAACTCAATAGTATAATCGGCCACCGTGCAAGTACCCTGACGTAGGGTCATAAGGTGCTTGGATGCCAAGACCACATGGCCTGGCCTATCAAAGACTTGCTTAAAGGATCTCAGAAATTCTGTGAAATCGTGAACAATAGGTTTGTTCGTTTCCCATAACGGATTGGCCCATGCCAGCGCCCTGCCTGTCAGACGGGATATAAGGAAACCGAACTTACTGCGCTCATTAGGAAAGGCATATGGTACCGAAATATATGCCCAGCTGATAAAGGAAGCCACAGCAACCATCAGGATCCCCACCATACTACTGTGGGAGCTGTGCGGAACCTGTCAACCTCTTGACTATGCTTGCGTCAGGAGAGGTGGAAACTACTGGTTCCTGGGAGGGCTCAGGAGGGGCCACCAGTTGATTACAGATTTGTTCAAGGCTCACAATGCCCTGTGAAACCGTTTGCATGGCTAAAGACAACTGATCCAGTCGCTGACTCAGTGTCTCCATCCTTTCTAGGATGCTTTGAAAAACTGCATTACTATCACCGTCTGAACTCAGGGCCCTTGTGTACTGTCACGGTTACCCAGAGAAGTTCAGGAGTCAGTACGGTTTAATTAATGCAGTTTATTAACAAATGACATAAAGAGGATATATACAATATATACAATAGGAATAAGCACAGGGCAATAGCCAGCAAGCCTGCTACCAGAAATAATAGGTTGCAATGCTAAACCACTGTGCTGGAAACTAGGCCTTAGCCACTGGAAGTCTCAGCTGGAACCAGGAACAGGAACTGGAACAGGAGCCCAGGATCTTGATCCGATGAGGAATGAGGTCTGACTCAGCCTGCACTCAGAAGGAAATATCACTGACTCACACCTGGAGCCAGTAAAGGTGAATAATGACTCACGCCTGCAGTCAGTAGGATGAAATACTGACTCACGCCTGCATTCAGTAGAAGTAAGGTGAAAACTGACTCACGCCTGCAGTCAGTAGAATTAAGGTGAAAACTGACTCACACCTGCAGTCAGCTATGCAAGTCTACCAGAGCCCCAGGCCCGCACTATATTGGGTGTCTGATCACCAAGGGAAAAGACAAAAGAATAGTCAGACAGAGCCAAAAGTCAGCACCAGAGGGGGTAGTCAGACAAGCCGGGTCATACACAGTTCAGGTAGTCAGCCAGAGCCACAAGTCTGCACCAGTTTGGATGTCCACTTTTAGGGGTTAGGCAAAAGAATAATCAGAAAGAGCCACAGGTCAGCACTAGAATGGATGGAAGACTAGCCAGGTCATACATGGAGCCCAAGGTAACAGAACTGCTATGAACAACAACGCAAGGGCAACTGAATCAGGCCTCAGTCTGCCCTTTAAACCCCTCCACAGGAAGTAGGAGGAGCAGCTCAGAGGGAGGAAGTAGGGAGCTGGTAGAAGGAGACTACAGGAAGAAGATAAAACAGAGGCCTACAGCATGCTTGAAGCCTCGCGCCTGTAGATGATGCTGAAGTCAAGGTAAGTTGTAACAGAAAGAAACGAGAAAGAGAAGAGCCACCAGTGAAAAGCCAGGGAGAAAAGACAGAGGCTGGTGCAGAGACACGGAAGAGAAGAGAAGAGGAGGCAAGTCCAACAGCAACCACCCACCATGAAAACTGGAGGCCTGGACACGCAACCAACACGGAGTCAGGGAAACTGAACTAACTGGTGGTGCAGCCGGGGGGCAGGGCAAACACATTCAAGGCCCGCTGAAAGCCGAACGGTCCATCCCCACCACCACCGCCACTGTTGTGGAATCCACCATCGCCCGGGTCAAGGCGAAAGAAGTAGACAGTGCCATCGATGAGGTGGGGGCCCAGCCCACAGGCAAAGCCCCCCACCGTTGACATCTCAGCTGGGAGAAGGCAACAGAGGATCCCTCACATCACCCACAGCAAGGGGTAAGTGACCGTGCCCATGATCCAGACGGAGGAGGGAATCCGGCTCAACCACGAAAGCACGGAGCCACAGGCGTGGGGCCAAGCACCCGCTCATCCGGGTGCCGAAACGCACAGTTCTGCCAGTGGCCTCCCGCCGGAACCCGGAGCTCCAGCCCGGAACACCATACGCAAGCACCGGCAGTGAGCAGTGGCACCCAACCGCAGTAGAGAGGCCAGGTAGAGAAAGAAGATGAGACAGAATGCAAGAGAAAAAACAGGAGGTGAATGGATGGGTAGAAACCACAGCAGACATAGAAAGGGAAAATAGGAGGAGAGAAGGGAAGAGACAGAAAAAGCACAAGAAGAGGGTGTAAGACAGCAGAAGTAGACTGAAAAGAAAGAGCTGGCCAAAAACAAAAAACCACCACAGGGAGGACACTACACTGGAACCAGGCAGATGGGCCTGGAAAAAGTCCATAACAGTGGAGACCAGGACAGCTGCATGCAGGATCATGCTTCCTCTGTTCCCTCTTCCTCCAGACAACCGCCCATTTCCTGTCCCCAACCCTTTAAGCTCTTTTCCTTTACTCCTCCCATCACGCACCACTTACTTTATGACTCAACCCTCCCCATGACATGCTTCCCCTCCTGTACCCTGCAGTCCCTTCTGGGGAATTTATTTGCGCACGCCAGCAGTGTATGTTTTCACTATATCCCTGCTTGATCACAGTAGCTCAGTGATTGTGAGTAAGCTACCTGTGTTTAAGTAGAGTGATCATGAAAATATGACCTGTTGGCATACCAGGGATTTTTTTTTAACTCAGGTCCTTTGGAGAAACACACTGGACTGGGGATAGGCCTGTCCACATGACACTGTTAGTGTAAGAATGTAGGCAGTGCTTAAAGTAATGTTTCATAATAAAAGCAGCTCTAATTAATCATCATAGTATTTGGACTTTGGAGATTGTTATTTCAGTTCTGTCAGAGTTGTAGTTCAAGAGTAATTCAATGACAAAGTATCCCCCTCCTGCCCCTTTTACTGATGTAACACTGCTCAGCCAGATCAGAATCAACGTGCTTCTAATTTAGAGCCATTGGAGTCCAGGGAGAGTGTACCTGGCTTCAAGTCTGAGAGATAGAGCGTGTACCTCATCTCAAGTCTGTGTGTAAGAGATTGTTGCTGCAGAGTCGTATGGAGGGCTCTCCCATACTTATGTAAACTCCGGCAGTAACTAAGTATCTTTTATGTTCTCTTTTTGTAATGTATCTTTAATAAACTGTAGTTATAGTTTTTTTTCCACTACCATTGTGGGTATTTGTTTATCTTTTTTTCTGGAATTCCAGACCTCTAATGTAACACCAGGTAGATTGCAGAGAGGGACAATCTTCAATTAAGATAAGGGAAAAACCTGAAAAACTTGTCAAGTGGGGCAGGGCTTTCATTGTTCTCAAAGGAAGAAGATTGTCCCCTTCTGTTATCTGTCTGGTCTATGGACTGCATTCCACATCTGAGAAGAGATGGCTTACACTAGGTAAAAGGGGCGGGAGGGGAAACTTTGCTTGCGATTATCTCTCATAAAGGTTTGAGAGATAAGACTTATATCGTTCTTCATGTTTTTTTAATGCCTACAAAATAAAATAAAGATAAAACTAAGTATTACTATCCCTTTAAAGGGATAGTAATGTCAGAAAAAAAGTATTAACTATATGGTAGATACAATTAAAAGAGAGTACTTGCACTTATTCGTATCTCTCAGACCGTTATGGTTTGAGAGATATAGGAAAATAAAGTTCTCCGTGTTGTGTCACACACAGTAATTATAAAGATACACCTGACTTCTATACAGAGCTGGATTAGGCACTAGGTGACCTAGGCTAGTTCCTACAGCCTGTGCCAATCTGACTGTTAGCTGGTCCTTACTTGTCAGATGTTGTTGGGGTACATCACAACCCATTTTAATGTCCCCACAGCTATTGACCTCCCAGCTAATAGCACTGGTAGATCAATAGAGAAGACTACGCAGGGAAGTTTCCATCTACCTCATCTGCTGGGTAGGAGTGGACAGGACCAGGGAAAACCTCCAACATCATACCAACATCACAAGTGGCATTGGTAATCTCACTGGCAGTATGAGAGGCTTTTCCCAGTCCTGCCCACTCCTACCGGGAAGATCTGGTAGATGGAAGCAGGGAAAGCTCCCTTCCTTGTACTATTACCTCTATTGACCAGTATCTGGGGGACATCAAGAGGGATGGTGACATATTCTGCCTAGGTAAGTCAGTGTGTTAAGCAAATTAAGAACAACTTGTTCCGATAAGTACCAGGTGCCAGGTCACTTCATTCTATAATAGTATATTGTGCTGCTGGAGGCATATAATCATGGATTGCTCTGCTGGAGGCATGTAACTGTGTATTGCCCTGCTGGAAGCATGAAATAGTGTAATGCCTTGCTGGAAGCATGTACTGATGTGTTGCTATGCTGGATGCATGTAATAGTGTATTGCCCTGTTGCAAGCATGTAATTGTATATTGCCCTGCTGGTGGCATGAATAGTGTATTGCCCTGTTGTAAGCATGTAATTGTATATTGTCCTGTTGGTGGCATGTAATAGTTTGTTGCCCTGTTGCAAGCATGTCATTGTATATTGTCCTTCCAGTGGCATGTAATAGTGTATTGTCATGCTGGTGACATGTAATAGTGTGTTGCTCTGCTGGTGGCATGTGTTGATGTTTTGCTTTTGTGGTGGCAAGTGATGAAATATTTATCTGCTGGTGGCATGTGAGGATATATTGCTCTGATGGTGACAGGTGATGGTGTTTTGCTTTGCTGGTGGCATGTAATGATATATTTCCCTGCTGGTCACGTGATAGTGTATTGCTTTGGCGACGGTGTGATGATGTATTTTTCTGCTGGTGCCAAGTGATGGTGTAATGCTTTACTGCTGGCATGTGATGATATAATTCTCTGCTGGTGGCATGTGATGGTGTATTGCTGCGCTCATGGTTTGTGATAGTGTTCTGCTTTGCTGCAGTATTGTGATTATGTATTTATCTACTGGTGGTACGTGATGGTGTTTTGCCCTGCTGTTGGCATGTCATGATGTATTGCTGCTGCTGACATGATAGTATATTGCTCTGCTGGTGGTATATAATGGAGGACTGATCTGCTGGCCTCAGCTTTTGCCTCCAGCACGTTGCTTTGCAAAAGGCTTAGAAAACACCAAGAATGGTCCAGTGATTTAGACTGAATCTGAATTTGACTAGCCTCCTCACTCGGTTAAATTCTTCGTATAAACTCAAGTGATGAAGTGGATTCTTGTTTAGTAACACATGATAATATCCCGTTACCAATGGGTGAGCCCCTGCACTATTTTTAGGACTACATCACTGATACAATCTAATAGTTGAAGTTCACTGTGATGTGTAGTTACAGGGCATATCTCCATCTTTGTGGTTCATGCAGGATGCTAGCAGCTCAGTGGTGAACTACCTCCTGTATGAATGTTACAATATGACTAACAATCTTTTTTATATAATAATTCCAAGAATCTACTGTACCTGTAATATTGTATTATGTAAGAACGCTACATACAAATAAAAGGCAATTTTGTTTCAGATAAGTGTGTGAGTCATGCATGCACACTGTTCTTTACATAACTTAATGACTCATGAAAGCAGAGGCAATGCTAAACAATCCGGCTCAAAATGCATGATTTGTTTATAATGCAACATACAGTTTATGACCAACTTGTTGAAGAGCCCGTTACACGGGCCACAGTGCCACTGCCAGCCGGTAGTGGGGCAGGCATGCACAGTAGAGACTGCCCATGCCACAGCTGATACAGTGCCAGCTGGTAGCGGTGCAGTCATGCTCAGTAGAGACTGCCCGCGCTGCAGCTGATACAGTGGCAGCTGGTAGCGGTGCAGTCATGCCCTGTAGAGACTGCCCATGCCACAGCTGATACAGTGCCAGCCGGTGGCGGTGCAGTCATGCTCAGTAGAGACTGCCCGCTCAGCAGCTGATACAGTGCCAGCCGGTCGCGGTGCAGTCATGCTCAGTAGAGACTGCCTGCACTGCAACTGATACAGAGCTAGATGCTCCTTCTGAGCTCCCCGCTCTGTATCAGCCTCGTCATGGGCAGTCTCTACTGAGCATGACTGCGTCGTTACAGACTTTCTAGAGAATTATTATATAGGATGATACTTTAACCCTTTGAATGCTGGACACATCTCCAATATATTTCAGGGCAATGCATTTTAGACGTATCCTGCATTCAAGGGTTTCATGTGCCAGCTGATATTTAAGCCTTTTTTTCACAGGGCTCGCAAAATATGCAGCTATAGCGTCCTCATCTTCATCAATTTATAAAGCGGTGATACATTTCAAAGAGTTGTCAAAAAACAATAATTTCACCACTATCATCTTAAAGGCACAGTGCAGTGAATGTACTAATCAGCCAGTGCAGGTACACTGGAGTTAGCCTGCAATCTAGTGGCTGCTCTTAACGGTATTTACTATATCATATAGACCAAAAATATAATTAAATAAATAAATAATAATAATAATAATTTGTGATTTTTATAGCGCTTTTCTCCCTGTGAGACTCAAAGCGCTTTACAATTCTATAAACAGACATAAAATGTAAGGGTTCCTTATGGTTAGATGAGGTGACTGAATGCCTGATAAAAGAGATGGGTCTTTAGCTTTTTTTTAAAAGTCTGTAATGATGGTGCCTTTCTGATTGAGGACGGTAAAGAGTTCCAGAATGTGGGGGCAGCGTGGCTGAATGCCTGGGAACCTGAGGTTGTCTTTATTCTGGGCACTGACAGGAGGGATCTGTTGGCTGACCGCAGTGAGCGGGATTGAATAAATATATATATACACACACACAAAAAGCTATAGTGGTGTAAAGCACACCGCCACTGGAGCAGTAGAAACGTGTTCTCTGGAGTGATGAATCTCGTTTCTCTTTTCTGGGTTTGGCAGATGCCAGGAGAACACTAACTACCGGAATGCATAGCGCCTACAGTAAAGATCGGTGGAGGAGGGATAATGGTCTAGGACTGTGTTTCAGGGTTTTGGCTAGGACCTTTAGTTCCAGTGGAGGGTAATGTTGATGCTACAGTATACAAAGACATTTACTTTTGGGAAGGCCCTTTCCTGTGATGACTGTGCTCCTGTGCACAAACCATGGTCCATAAACACGTGATTTGACGAGTCTGGTGTGGAGGAACAGAGCCCTGACCTTAACCCCACCGAACACCTTTGGGATGAATCGGAATTCCGATTGCTAGCCAGGCATTCTTGTCCAACATCAGTGCCTGACCTCACAAATGCTCTTTTGGCTGAATGGACGCAAATTCCCACAGACACACTCCAAAATCTTGTGGAAAGCCTTCCCAGGGAAGTGGAGACTCTTATAACCGCAAAGGTGGGGCCAACTCCATATTAACTCCCCCTGTTAATATGGAATGGGATGTCCAACAAGCTCATGTAGGTGTGAAGGTCAGGCATCCACATACTTTTGATCATATAGTGTATGTAACTATCTGAGCACTGTTGATCATCAAGTTAGAGCTTACAAGGTTTTGTGTATTTTATCTGTATGTATTTAGGAAGTTTTGGTTCCTCCCATGTCCTTGCTTAGTAGCTCCCTGCACCCAGGTGCTTTTGCAGTTAGAAGGTATAAATGCCTTATTACCCTCACTAAGGTTTGCTCACAGCAAAAGGTAAGATGGAATCTCTGCTTTTCAATTTTGCTACAATAAAAATATGCTTGCTTCCGATCTGAGGCAGATGGGGACTTGTCCGGTCTGAAGTGCCTTCACGTTGTCAGGAAAGCTTCATAAGCTACACAGGAATACTACACCACACTAATCCACAACAACAAATCTAACCCTCGCTGTCTCTTTGCAGTCTTTGACTCCTTGCTCCATTCTTCCACAGCTTTCTCTCACCCCATCCATTCACCTCAAGCTTTTGCCAGGCAATTTAAACACAAGGTGGAATCTATTCAAAAACAGGTTCCTACTATTTCATCTGTCTCTGCACTCTCTCTCCCCAATCCCCCTTCATCATACTTTGATCGTTTTACTCCTGTAACAGAAGCAGAAGTTTCTCATCTTCTCCTGTCTACCTACCTCACTACCTGCTCTTTGGACCCTTTGCCCCTCCACTTAGTCAAACCACTTGCACCAGTCCTTATACCTATATTAACACACATTTTCAATGCCTCTCTCTCCACAGACACCTTCCCTTCTTTGTTCAAACAGGCACAAATTAAACCCCATTCAAGAAGTCTAACCTCAACAGCTCCTGTCTCCCTTTTACCTCTTACCTCAAAACTCTCAGAACACCTTGTCCTCTCCCAAATAACCAAATTCCTCAACTCTAACAATCTTTTGGACCCTTTGTTGTCTTGTTTCCGGTGTGGTCACTCAACTGAGACAGCTCTCTATAGAATGGCTAATGATCTCCAGACTGCAAAAGCCAAAGGACAGTTTTCTGTACTTAAAATGTTCTATATTTAAAGGGATAGTAATACTTAAAATGTAAAAAAAAATATGTTGTAGGGTTTATCCCCCTGAGTAAAACAAGGGTACTCCCACTGCTAAAAGGTGTTTCATTCAAAAGTTATTAATTTTCAAAGTTGAATTTTTTAGGTGCAATATCACAGTGGCCTGAAATTGTGCAGTGGCGCTGTTGCTACACCATCCTATGGAGATTTATGGTCAACTGACCAGAGCTGTCCATAGGATCGTGTAGCAACAGCACCACTGTACAATTTCAGGCCACTGTGATATTGCATCTAAAAAATTCAACTTTGAAAATTAATAACTTTTGAATGAAACACCTTTCAGCAGTGGGAGTACTCTTGTTTTACTCAGGGGGATAAACCCTACAACATATTTTTTTTTACATTTTAAGTATTACTATCCCTTTAAAATACTTGACTTATCTTCTGCCTTTGACACAGTTTACCATTCTCTTCTTGCTCAAATTCTCCACAATCTTGGTTTCCGAAATCAAGCTGTTTCATGGCTCTCCTCCTATCTTTCACAACATTCCTTTTTATGTCTTCTGGCAATAACACCTCCTCTACAGTCCCTCTGTCTGTGGGGGTGCCTCAAGGCTCCGTTCTGGGTCCGCTGTTTTTGTCACTGTACACCCTTTCATTAGGTGAACTTATTAATTCATTTGGCATCAAGTATCATCTATATCAGTGGTTCTCAACCTGTGGGTCGGGACCCCTTTGGGGTTGAATGGCGATTTGCCAGGGGTCGCCTAAAGCCATCAGATATTAATATTTTGATTCATAACAGTAGCAAAATTACAGTGATGAAGGAGCAACGAAAATAATTTTACTGTTAGGGGTCACCACAACTTGGGAAATTTTATCTAAGGGTCGCGGCACTAGAAAGGTTGAGAACCGCTGATCTATATGCTGATGATTCCCAAATTTAGATGTCCACTCCTGATATTTCACCTTAAATCCAGGCACAAATTTCAGACTGCCTCTTGGCCATATCCACATGGATGGCCCACTGTCAGCTGAAGATAAACATGTCGAAAACTGAACTTCTGATTTTCCCTCCAAGATCTTGCCCAACACCTATCTTCACCACTACAGTTGACGGAATTGACATTGATCCAGTCAGCTCAGCACGCTGCCTTGGGGCCATATTTGATTCCGCTCTTTCCTTCTCCCCTCACATTAACTCTGTGGCTAGGACATCGCGCTTCTTTCTCCTCAACATTGCTAAAATCCTCCCTTTCCTCTCCCAAAATCTCTTATACATGCCCTCATTCTGTCCCGCTTAGAATATTGCAATATTCTACTAACTGGCCTCCCTGATACTCATCTTTCCCCTCTGCAATCCGTTTTAAACTCGGCTGCATGAATTACCACACTCTCCCCAAAAACTGAACCTTCTCACATAATTCTTAGACATCTGTCATGTCTCTCTATTCAACAAAGCATCATGTACAAAGTCCTTCTTCTCACCTTTAATGCTCTCCACACTGCTACCCCTCCTTATCTCATCCCTCATCTTCTCTTATGTTCCAGGCTGCCTCCTTCTTGGTGTTCTTCTAAAATGTTGCATGCAAAATAGTGTACGACTACAGGGCGCATTCAGCATGTCGCCATGATTTAAAGGGCGACATGAGAATCTTGCATTGCAGGACAGCGTGAGATTCTCAGGTCGCACCTTCAAGTCCCATCATCCTTAGCCATACAATAGAAAAGAAGAACATCTATATGTATCTACATGCATCTCTGTAAGTCATTACCCCCTGCAGCAGAGATATTGATCCCTGTAAATGCATCATGTACTGAAGTAAGCCGCTCCGGCCTCTCTCACCCCATCTTTGCATGCTCAGCTCCGCCCTGTCATTCTGCATGCAGAGAAGGGTAGAGAGAGGCCGGAGCATCTTACTTCAGTATCTGAAAGATGACTTGGTATCTCAAGGCATACATAGAGGGCCTGCATCAATAACTAAGTCTCATGTAAGCTCACAATTAGGACCAGTCTTTGTCAGCAGCAAGGGGCTCTGGGCTGCACTCTGTAAATCGAATGCTGCAGTGAGGTCAGGTACATATAGATGAGCTTCTATTCTATTGTTTGGCCAAGGATGATGGGACTTGAAGGTGATGTTTGAAGGTGCGACTTGAAAATCTTGCGCTGTCCTGCAATGCGAGATTCTCATGTCACCCTTTTAATCATGGTGACATGCTGAATGCTTCCTATAGTCGCACGCTACTTTGCATGCAACATTTTAACATTTTCGCTTCAGCACACATCGCCCTTTTTCTTGCACCATCCACACCCTCTGCCATCTCCTGTCTCAAACTTTTCTCACTTTCCGCTCCCTACCTATGGAACTCCATACCTCTCTCCCTACATCTTGAACAATCCCCCTCTGTCTTTAAGTCTACCCTGAAATCTTATCTTCTGGTCAGTGGAGCAAGTAGAAGCCAACGGGCCCTGGTGCAGAAATTGCCATGGGCCCGGCCCCCCCCACTGACCACATTGTCTCCACATTGCGCCCCCCCCCCCACCTCAAACCATCACATTGACCCACGTTCATCTCCCACCTCCTTCACCTTCCCTGCTCCCGCGTGGCTCTCAGTAATGCAGAGCGCTGGGAGATGATGTCATCGTCCTGTGCACTGCATTACTAGAGTGCTGGGAGATCAGCTGAGTTGCTGCGGGCATGTGGCGATGGGATCGCAGGGGGCGTCCGGGCCCTGGAGTGATGGGCCCGATCACAGGTGCGACCCCTGAGACCCCTATTGTTACGTCACTGCTTCTGGAGCACTAGGACCATGCACTACGTTTGGGCAAACTCAGCACTTGTAATCTCAGCACTTGACTCCCTCATACCCTGCTGTCTGACTCCTATTACCCATTTAGACTGTAAGCTCCTTGGGGCAGAGACCTCTCTTATATTGTTTCTATGGATGTGACACTTATTTTATCCCCTCCTATTTATTGTAACATACGTCTATTGTAGGTGCTGCATACACTGTGTGGCGCTGTATAAACATATAAATACATACATTAAAATGGTTTTGGCCACATAGAACTATATTTTTAGTAAATCACAGGTACATAACAGTGAGCACACTCCATCATTGTTAAAGAGATAGTATGGCTTACTATGGGGGGATAATGCAGTGTTTATCCTGCTATATAAAACAAGAGTATTCCTACTGCTGAGCTCTGTTTGATTCAAAATTTACTGAGCACAAGTTATGGTCAGGTGACCAGATACGTCCACAGACTGTTGAAGCAACAGCGTCACCGTAAAATTCCAGGAAAAGGAGATGTACTACACCCAAGAAAAGCATGTTTCACCTGCAATAACTTTTGAATAAAACGTCTGTCAGCAGTGAGAGTATCCTTGAGTTAGTCACCAGGATAAATCTGCAACACTATATATATATATATATATATATATATATATATATGTAAAATAACAAACAAAATAAGTATCTTGTAATACCTTTTTTATTGGACTAACAGAATTTTGGATTGACAAGCTTTCGGGAGAACCTCCCTTTCTCAAGTCTAAAGCATTTCTGACTAAAGGAACCAGAATTCACAGTGATACATCAAATTCAAAGTTTTGCTGTGTGTAGGGTTAAGAAAACATAACAGCAGATAAGACCAGAGAACCTACACTCATATCACTGTGAATTCTGGTTCCTTTAGTCAGAAATGCTTTAGACTTGAGAAAGGGAGGTTCTCCCAAAAGCTTGTCAATCCAAAATTCTGTTAGTCCAATAAAAAAGGTATTACAAGATACTTATTTTGTTTGTTATTTTATATCTGCATCACTGGACTAATACGGCTACAATCTCCACTCTCTCTCTCTCTCTCTCTCTCTATCTATATATATAAAAGAAGACTTTGTGCCTGCCAAAACACACCCAGGGGTGGTATTAAGGAGGAGTTACTGTTCCCATTGGGTGATTCAATCATGCAGGGAGTTGGCCCGCCCCCACTATGCAGCCCACCCACCACTATCAAAGTCAGAAAAAAACAATATGGCCGCCACTTGCTCCTACACCACAGACAAACACACATGCCCCACTCACACAGCACCACACAAACACACACACACATGCCCCACTCACACAGCACCACACAAACACACACACATGCCCCACTCACACAGCACCACACACACACACACATGCCCCACTCACACAGCACCAAGCAGACATGCCCCCACTCACACACACAGCACCACATACACCACATACACACACAAAGCCAGAAATACATATGGCTGACACACACACACAGTCACTCACCCTGACTCCCAGAGGCCTCAGCAGGACCTGTAGTGCAGCACCAGAGGAACAAAATTGCACTCAAAGGGTTAAGGTAGGTCCTCATTGCTCAATTATTTCTTCACTGTCATCATTTGCCATGCAAGACACAGGACAGACAGCCATCAGATTCACACTTAACCCACTGACTGCCACAGGGTTGTGTATCAAGTTTTACCCCTCAGGGAGTGTGTTCAAACTTCTCACACTGTAAACTTGCATTTCTCTCCCACTTCTCCTCCTTCCCCAGCCTATTACTAACACTTTTACATATTTATTTTAAGCCCCGCCCCTACTCGCGATTAAGCCCCACCCACTTATAACCCAGATTGCCCCATTGCTCTCTCCACATCAGCACCATATGAGGGACTCCACAAGTAAAAATTCCCAGGTATAACACATACATGCCTCACTCACACAGCACCAAACACCCATACACACACACAAAGCCAGAAAGAAAGATGGCTGACACACAGTCACTCACCTTGACTCCCAGTGGCCTCAGCAGGACCTGTAGTAAAGCCACTGAATGGTGCTGCATCAGCAGGGGAACAAAATGGCACTCAAAGGGTTAAGGTAGGCCCTCATTGCTGAATTACTTCTTCACTGTCATCATTTGCCATGCAAGACACAGGACAGACAGCCATCAGATTCACACTTAACCCACTGACTGCCACAGGGTTCTGTATCAAGTTTTACCCCTCATGGAGTGTGTTCAAACCCCTCACACTGTAAACTTGCATTCCCCTCCCACTTCTCCTCCTTCCCCAGCCTATTACTAACACTTTTTCACATTTATGTTAAGCCCCGCCCCCTACTCGCGATTAAGCCCCACCCACTTTTAACCCAGATTGCCCCATTTGTCTCTCCACATCAGCACCACATCAGTCCCCTCTAGGGACTTCACAAGTCAGTGTTCCCAGGTATGAACACACTTCCCACTGCTATTTAACTCTGACATGCCTCTCTATACCTTAACCCTTTGAGTGCCAGAGGGGTACACAACTCATGAGCACATGTGTTTCTGCTCATATATGTTGCGTGTCTGTGTGTGTACATCTCTGTTACATATGTGTGTCCATATGTGCATCTCCAGTGTGTCTGTGTGTACATGTCTTTTGCATGTTTCTGCCGCTCACTGTGTGTATGTGCATACCTCCCAACATTTCACAGGGCCAAAGAGGGACACGTTAGTTTTAGGTAATATTATTGGGGGTGTGGCTGGTGGGCGGGGCATTAGTAAGAATTTTTAGGTTATTTCATGACCTATTACTGGCTATTTATGTAACTGAATAAATGATTTAGTTCAAGACCAAAGTATTTTATTTGCACAGACTAATGTATACACACATATACTGAAGTTTATTGCTGTAGAGCAAAGTAATACACACCACACAGTCAGGGCTGGTGCAAGGATTTTTGCCACCCTAGGCAAAACCTAATTTTGCCGCCCATTTCGCTCCGCCCCTTGTGTCCCACCCCTTTATACCCTGCCTACTTATACCCAACCTCTTTTCATGATTGTCCTCTCTCTGCCCCCTGAGCCACTCTGCCCCTGTTCTGGAGATGCCTGTAAGAGATGCCCCCCACCAGCTCCAACTTGCCCCTTATCAGCTTCACTTTGGCCCACCAGCTCCACTTTGCCCCTATCAACTCCAACTTGCCCCCATCAGCTCCAACGTGCCCCCACCAGCTCCATTTTGCCCCCTCAGCTTCACTTTACCCCCTCAGCTCCAACTTACCCCCATCAGCTCCACTTTGCCCCCCATCCTCTCCAACTTACCCCCATCAGCTCCACTTTGCCCCCCATCCGCTCCAACTTGCCCCCATCTGCTCCAACTTGCCCCCATCTGCTCCAGCTTGCCCCCACCAGCTCCACTATGCCCTCTCAGCTCCAACTTTCCACTATCAGCTCTACTATGCCCCCCGCAGCTCCAACTTGCCCCCATCCGCTCCAACTTGCCCCCCCATCCGCTCCAACTTGCCCCACCAGCTCCACTTTGCCCCCCCCAGCTCCACTTGCCCCCCCTCAGCTCCAACTTTCCCCCCCTCAGCTCCACTTTGACCCTCATCAGCTCCACTTTGACCCTCATCAGCTCCAACTTGCCCCCATCATCTCCAACTTGCCACCACCAGCTCCACTATGCCCCCTCAGCTCCAGCTTTCCCCTAACAGCTCCAACTTGCCCCCATCATCTCCACTTTGCCCCACATCTGCTCCAACTTTCCCCCTCAGCTCCACTATGCCCCCTCAGCTCCAACTTGCCCCCCATCACATACCTGTATCTCCCGCGCAGTCTTCTCTTCAGTAATGCAGAGCGCGGCGGGAGATCATGACTCCCAGCGCGCTCTGCATTACTAAAGATCCGACCAGATGAGGGAGCGCTGTAGCAACACAGACCTGACTGTGTTGTGGTTTCTGGCGTGGTGTGTGGGCGCAGCTCTTCTCCGCTGCATGCCCGCGCCCCCAGTACGTGTGCGCCCTAGGCCGGCGCCTACCTCGCCTATAGGTGGAGCCGGCCCTGCACACAGTCTGACCTCCTAAAAAGAGGGACAACAGGGTGGGAAAGAGGGACAGAGGGATTTGGCCCTCAAAGAGGGACACTTGGGATGTATGGTATGTGTCTGCCTGTATGCTGCATATGTCTGTGTTTATCAGTGTGTCTGCATTTCACACACGTGCGTCCAATGGTCATAACATGACGGGCAACGCCGTCCCATGTTGCTAGTATATATATATATATATATATATATATATATATATGTGTATATGCGTTCATTCCAAGAGGGAAGGATAATGCCTGGGTGTTATTTCTAAAGCAGTCTTTAATGCAGCAGATAGGAAGGCAAAAAGCACTCACAGGTCTTTAAAGGGATAGTAATGTTTCATAATAAAAGCAGCTCTAATTAATCATCATAGTATTTGGACTTTGGAGAGTGTTATTTCAGTTCTGTCAGAGTTGTAGTTCAGGAGTAATTCAATGACAAAGTATCCCCCTCCCGCCCCTTTTACTGATGTAACACTGTTCAGCCAGATCAGAAGGGAGGTGTCCAGGTAGATTGCAGAGAGGGACAATCTTCAATTAAGATAAGGGAAAAACCTGAAAAGCTTGTCGGGGGGGCAGGGCTTTCATTGTTCTCATAGGAAGAAGATTGTCCCCTGCTGTTAACTGTCTGGTCTATGGACTGCATTCCACATCTGAGAAGAGATGGCTTACACTAGGTAAAAGGGGCGGGAGGGGAAACTTTGCTTGTGAATATGTCTCAAACCATAAAGGTTTGAGAGATAAGACTTATATCGTTCTTCATGTTTTTTTAATGCCTACAAAATAAAATAAAGATAAAATGAAGTATTTCTATCCCTTTAAATACGGTGACAAACAGGTGTTTATTGCTATATCAACGTTTCAGGTGCCCTCCGGCAGCCTTCGTCAGGATAAATAAGTGATACAAAAGGATTCCCCTTTTAAACCCTCAAACACACAATTCGGTGCCAAAACATGACGCTAATGGACCATAACACGTGCATGTGATTGGTGAAAACAATATGAGTGTTGTGACAATAGTAACATTGTAATATTCAATGATGGAGACATGTATACACATAGCAATATCATTTGCTGAACAAACATAGATTATATATTTAATTCACTGAGAGATTGAAAGACTAATCAAGTCTGCGGGTACAGGACCCGATAAGGGACAAACTAAGCATGTGGCTGACAGATATGCATATATTGAATATGATCGGATTAATGTTGCAATCAAAAAGAATTATCTAAAGCATGAGGACAGTCACATATGTAGTGTCTCAATTAGGTGCTGTATAATAGATCGCATTGTGCTGTGGCATGCGGTGGAGACTCGTACAAGGCAATGCGTTAAAGGACATAGAAAGCTCCACAATATTAATATGGATAAATACGTCATGACAGACCTATATATTAGTGTAGTATGCAACATAGTATCTTATGAATCATTGCGGTTTATGCAGTATTGCTGCTCGATGCGCTGGAGATACATTGGTTCAGTACTGAGTAGTGTATGTTGCAGTCACGCTGTCGTAGTACTGGATTGCTGGCAATTGTCTGGATAGTAATAAAGAAAAGCATAGCACATAAGAAACATATACTAAAACTAGCGAACTCCGCATCTGTAAGACAACTTGGAATATATGGTAAATCTCATGCAACATGGTTGCCAGGTAATTAACAGTACAGTGGATAAAGGTACATGTCCATATATGTTTAACTGTGCATATCGATGTCTGGTTCGATGCGTCCATCTGGTGAGTAATCTTAATTTGCAATAATCTGCGTAGTATGGAGTATGTTGGTGCGATAATCAATATCCATCAAGGTCTGGTATAATAAAACATAGTCCAAAAACATGGAGATTCATTATAGCAACTTGTCCAGGGTCCAACAGTTTTCTGCCAATTTTGAGCTGATGGCACTGCTGGACATCTTCCAATAGTGAAGGGAAGTAAACATGATGTGTGTCATGCCAAGGCATGATGGTTTGTAAAATGTGTTTGTTTGTTTTGTATTTGGGATGTTATTCAAAGTGCACCAGTTCTAGGCCACAAAATTAGCTGAGTAGATAACATCACCAGAGCAGGAAATAGGGGTCATAAAAGGTATTGGGCCCTCTGCTCTGATGGGGTTCATCCAGGGGACAGGTGTTCCTGCTATGAGTTACAGGAATAGCCACTTTGCAGCCAGTTAGACCCAGCATGTCTGGTGTCCACATATTCACACAGACCTGAGGAATATAATTATTATAACATTATAGAGGTGTGCTGTGGGTTGCATGTTTTGGGAAGCCTTAAGATTTTTCAGGTAGAACTCTGCAGTAACATCCCCGACAGGTCTGACTGAGTGGGCCATAAACTGTCAGACCAAACCTCCCCCCAGGTGACACCCAGGGGGTTTGGCCTCTTAGAAACAACTGTGGACTCCTATTTAATATGGGTTTGTGGATAAAAAAAGGGGAATTTCTTTGTAACAACTGAAGGGGGATACACCGTCGAAGTATAATTGTATTTAAGGATTTCTTGTGTTTCTCCCATTTTATTTTATGGGCTGTTTTGCCAATGTGTAATCTTTATTTGTGTATGTCCTTTATTCCTGTATTTTTGTACCCAGCACTGTGAAGCCTTTTTTTTAGATTAAATGTTCAATTAATCAGCTCTTGTCTCTGTTCTCTAATATGAACTCACTACTCTGAAGGAAGCTCAGGTAGCACATGTTACTAAAGGGTTAATTATATATGTCTGATTATTAAGGTGATTTTACACTGTAATTCTGTTGTGTTTGAGGTAACCTAATACTGGGGTGACAGTGCAGGGGGGATTTCAGGGGGTAATGTGATTGTTAAGAATAGTAACAGTTAACCAGGGGTCTGTTATTGTTAACTCTTTCACACCCACACTCTCCCCACTGTCTCAGCAGGGCCTATAGCCTTCGCTTGTGACAATGTGTCTTTCATCTGCTACACTAGGTTTCCTTTGTTGACCACTGCATCTGCAGCCCTCAACGTTGCCTGTTTATTTGTGATTCTTCAAAAGAGCTTGGACAGCACATCTGGAAACCCCTGTTTGCCTTGAAATATCTGCCTGGGAGAGACCTTTCTAATGCAGTATAACTACCTTGTGTCTTCTTGCTGTGCTCAGTCTTGCCATGGTGTACACCTTTGGACATTAAACTGTCTTCAGCAACCTCACCTTGTTAGCTGAGTGTGGCTGTTCCTCATCCAGTTTTATTCCTCCTACACAGCTGTTTCTGTTTCAGTTAATGATTGTGTTTCAACCCACATATTAAATTGATGATCATTACCACCTATTTGGTATAATTGTTTAATCATACACCTGACTATATTCCTACAAAATCCCTGACCTAGAAGAACTGTTTTGAAGGCAAAGGGTGGTCACATCAAACATTGATTTGATTTTGATTTTTCTTCTGTTCACTCATTAAGCATTTTGTTAATTGATAAAAATAAACTATTAACATGTCTGTTTTGAAAGCATTCTTTCTTTCTGTTAGTAAAAACGGGGTCTGAAGTTGACTGCTCCAAGACTGGATCGGTCTCTCTCAGACCCCCGCGCGGTGTACCAGAACACGTGATCAGTCATGTGTGGCTGCGCGCCGAACTTCTCTATCTGTATCCAGTTCCAGGGAGTTCAATGTTAAGGATGGAAACGTTTTAAAAAAATAAGTGAAGATGTAAAGAAAAGCAGTAAAAAGTATAGGCAGTTTGACCAAATATTTTGTACCTGCAGAACATCGAAAAGGAGATGGACTGTCACTTTAACCCTTTGAGTGCAGGGCCGGATTTTCCGTAAGGCAGAGTAGGCATCTGTCTACAGGCGCACCCTACAGAGGGGCGCCTGCCATTGCAATGGATTTTTTTTTATTTTTTTAAGTGGTGTGGCATGCCACGCCACCCGCCGCATTGTAAGCTGTGCTTCACAGACCTTTACCTGCTGAGCTCTCCCGGCTCTTTAGTAATGCAGAGCGCTGGGAGATGACGTCATCTCCCAGCGCTCTGCATTACTAAAGAGAAGACCGCGCGGGAGCTCCAGCAGCTACAGGTCTGTGCAGAAATACAGATCTCTCCTGTCGCTGGACCACCAGGGAGGTAGGAAACGGATGCGGGGGAGAGAATGTGAGGCTTAATTTGGAGATAATGGGGGCAATGTGAGGTCAATATGGGGATGATGGGGGGCAAGCGATGTGGAGCTGATGGGGGGGCAATGTGGAGCTGATGGGGGCAATGTGGAGCTGATGGGGGGGCAATGTGAGGACAATATGGAGTTGAATGGGGCAATGTTAAGATGATGGGCTAATATGAGGGCAATGTGGAGCTGATGGGGGGCAATGTGGAACTGATGGGGGGCAATGTGAGGACAATATGGAGTTGAATGGGGCAATGTTAAGATGATGGGCTAATATGAGGGCAATGTGGAGCTGATGGGGGGCAATGTGGAACTGATGGGGGGGCAATGTGAGGACAATATGGAGTTGAATGGGGCAATGTTAAGATGATGGGCTAATATGAGGGCAATGTGGAGCTGATGGGGGGCAATGTGGAACTGATGGGGGGGCAATGTGAGGACAATATGGAGTTGAATGGGGCAATGTTAAGATGATGGGCTAATATGAGGGCAATGTGGAGCTGATGGGGGGCAATGTGGAACTGATGGGGGGGCAATGTGAGGACAATATGGAGTTGAATAGGGCAATGTTAAGATGATGGGGTAATATGAGGGCAATGTGGAGCTAATGGGGGAAATGTGGAGCTGATGGGGGCAATGTGAGGGCAAAATGGAGTTGATGGGGTGAATGTTGAGATGATGGGGGCAATGTTGAAACGATGGGGCAATATGAGGGCAATGTGGAGCTGATGGGGTCAATGTGGAGCTGATGGGGGGCAATGTGGAGCTGATGGGGTCAATGTGGAGCTGATGGGGTGCAATGTGGAGATGATGTAGGCAATGTGAGGGCAATATGGAGATTTGGAGCATTGTGGAGATGGCCAATGGAGGTGGGCGCTTCATACATCTGTGCCTACAGGCTTCTGAGATGTAAACGCAATGTGAAACACAATGCATTGAATATATCACTGGCACTCAAAGGGTTATACCCTTCATAAAGTTATCAACCAGAATGAAGGCCAGTCCTGTGATATAATCCAGATTTGAAAAATGCTGTCAGTCGTCAGTGCTTAATGCTGAGTAAAATAGATTGCAGCAATTGTTGTCCTTCAGTAGAAGTCATTATAAAATCTTTGTGCAGTAATTCCAATTAATCGTACCATTCACATGCGCAGTTTCAAGCTATTTTCTTGATTATAAGAGGTGAACGCAGCATTACGGTGACTTGTTACAGCTGTGCAGTCCGCAAGGAATTGTGTTTTAAATATTGAACAATGAGAGTCTTTGAATTACAATGGGGTTCATTTTCACTTAATACAGACGGTTTAACATTTATCTTACATTATTATATAAAGGGGATATTGTGGCAATTTTTACCGTCTATCCGGGAAAAATTTAAAGGGGCAACTAACATGAAATTAAAAATATATACATAAAAGAAGAAGAGGGGCATGTGATCAAAATTCAGGGGAGTTATTAAAATCTCCTGTATACCTGCGCTCCCATTAATGGGGATGTGATTTTCACAGGAGTGGCCGGGAGGGAAAGCCAGTAGGGGGCAGTACTGTGAAAATCTCTCCAGGAAATACAAGGCGTTCTATACACATACACAATACAGACACCACACACACTGCACAAAACATACACAACACACACACACACAATATACACACATACACATACAAACATATAATGCACACATATAATATACACAACACAACACACACATAGACACTATATAAGCACAATATACACAATACACAATAAACTAAACATCAAGAATACCAATTACATTTCTTATTACTAAATGTCTCAGTAATCTAAATTAAGACCATATTATTGGCTCTGTAACATTCCACATACACACAGTGCACGCACACACGCTCACACACATACATACACACTATACACACAAACACAAAATGCCCACACACAATAAACACTTATATACTCAAAACACCCAGTACACACATACACACACCATACACACAATATACACAAAACACACAATACACACACAACACACATATACAATGCACACAACACACACAATACAAACACAATATACACAATAAACACACACAATACATATGCAAACACACATTATGCACAATACATGCAAACACACAATACATACAACACACAAACACAATACAGACACCACACACACTGCACAAAACATACACAACACACACACAACACACACACAATATACACACATACACATACAAACATATAATGCACACATATAATATACACAACACAACACACACATACACACTATATAAGCACAATATACACAATACACAATAAAGTAAACATCAAGAACACCAGTTACATTTCTTATTACTAAGTGTCTCAATAATCTAAATTAAGACCATATTATTGGCTCTGTAACATTCCACATACACACAGTGCACGCACACACGCTCACACACATACATACACACTATACACACAAACACAAAATGCCCACACACAGTACACACTTGCACAATATACTCAAAACACCCAGCACACACATACAAACACCATACACACAATATACACAAAACACACAATACACACACAACACACATATACAATACACACAACACACACAATACAAACACAATATACACAATAAACACACACAATACATATGCAAACACACATTATGCACAATACATGCAAACACACAATACATACAACACACAAACACAATACAGACAACTCACGCACAATATAAAAAAGCAAACGCAATACTCGCACACTCAATAAACACAATACACACATATATATATATATATATACTAGTTTTAAGGCCCGTGAACACTGGCGGCACTGCAGTCATGCGTAGTACTTACTGCCCGAACACGCAGCGGCTGATATGGAGCTGGGCGTTCCGAATTCAGACAGTGGTCCTCTCTGCGCACCTTCCTGGGACCGGTCCCAGCAAGGTGCGCAGAAAGGACTCCAGTCCCAATTCGAAGCTCCCGCTGCAGAGCGGGCAGTCTGTACTGAGCATGACTGCAGCGAGTGCAGCCATCTCTACTTTGCATGATGGCTTCTGACAAACATCCTAGCGAATTATAATATAGGATATAAATATATACACACACATATGTGTATATGTCAGGAATACCAATTATATTACTTTTTACTAAATGTATCATGTATTATAGAGCCATATTATTGGCCTTATAACATTGCACAAAATAAATCAGCAATTTATTTGGGACACACTGACAGGAGAAATAAGTTATCTAAACATTAAGCCACATGAATAAGCAAAAAGATAATACATTTTAATTTCAGATAGGCTAAAGCCTGAACAGCGAGATATAATATATCAAACCCTTTTCCCTTGTTGCTCGTGTAATGCTCTATTTCCCACCCTGCGCCACTGAACTTCTCTTATCTTCTCACGTCTCACTTAAAATTACACCTACTCAACAAGGCTTCAACAGGCTAGAATGAACTGATTTTGTAGATTCAAGGCTCTTATAATTTACTT
This sequence comes from Rhinophrynus dorsalis, assembly GCA_037306005.1. Taxonomy (NCBI): domain Eukaryota; kingdom Metazoa; phylum Chordata; class Amphibia; order Anura; family Rhinophrynidae; genus Rhinophrynus; species Rhinophrynus dorsalis. The sequence continues at coordinate 543,446,674 of CM074720.1, forward strand.
TATTTATGTGTCCCCTATACCAGCCCAAACTATAGCAATGTGTCCCGCACTTAAAGGGATAGTAATACTTTGTTTTATCTTTATTTTCTTTTGTAGGCATTAAAAAAACATGAAGAACGATATATGTCTTATCTCTCAAACCTTTATGGTTTGAGAGATATTCACAAGCAAAGTTTCCCCTCCCGCTCCTTTTACCTAGTGTAAGCCATCTCTTCTCAGATGTGGAATCCAGTCCATAGACCAGATAGATAACAGAAGGGGATAATCTTCTTCCTGTGAGAACAATGAAAGCCCTGCCCCCCTTGACAAGTTTTTCAGGTTGTTCCCTTATCTTAATTGAAGATTGTCCCTCTCTGCAGTCTACCTGGGCCCCTTCCTTCTGATCTGGCTGAGCAGTGTTACATCAGTAAAAGGGGCGGGAGGGGGATACTTTGTCATTAAATTATTCTTGTACTACAACTCTGACAGAACTGAAATAACACTCTCCAAAGTCCAAATACTATGATGATTAATTAGGGCTGCTTTTATTCTGAAACATTACTATCCCTTTAACCTTATGTATTCTGTATGTCATCCTTCGCTACTTTAGATTGTGAGCTTTCAAGCAGGGACCTCACTTCCAACGTTTCTCTTTGCTAAGCACTTGTATTGTCTAAACCCTTCAAGCGGAACTTTCATGTTAATTACATTGCCCCAGAATATATTACTAATCTAGCGATATGCAAAGTTATAATATACTTAAGCTCAAGAAGTCCGTGGTATTTCAGTAAAAACACATTTTCTTTAGCCATCAGGCTGCACAGCGCTTACAAGAGAAGCTCCGTGCACCTGAGTGGTCCGTTCCTTCCTGTGCCTTAAGGCAACAAGGAGCGCCCCTCACCAATGTTGGCAGTGAATGGGACAGACAGCACAGACTGAGAGGTACATGTCCTCTAGGTTGCCTGCACTGTCTGTCCTCTGCTTCCTGCCAAAGATGTGTTTTTACTGCAATACCACAGACTTTTGGAGCTTAAGGAGACATACCTCCCAACATTTTAAATTGCCAAAGAGGGACACTTGTGTTTTAGGGGGTGTTGCTGGGGGTGTGGCTGGTGGGCGGGGCATTATCAGGAATTTTTAGGCTACTTCATTACCGATTTATACAAACTTGTGTAACCTAATAAATGACTTATAACATGACCAAAGTATTTTACTTACACAGACTAATTCATAAACACATATACTGATATTTAAACAAACAATAATGTGAGTTTTATTTCTGTAGAGCAATGTGATACATTTATATATATACCCAACAATCTGATCTCCTAAAAAGAGGGACATCAGGGTGGGAAAGAGGGACAGAGGGATTTGGGTCTAAAAGAGGGACTGTCCCTCCTAAAGAGGGACACTTGGGAGGTATGAGGATAGTATAACTTTGTATATCGCTAGGTTAGCAATATATTCGGTGGCAATGTAATTAACACGAAAGTTCTGATTTAAATTGTAGAGTGATGTGTACACTTGTGGCAGCTATATAAATAAATATATATTCATACATTCTATATATTCATAATTTCTTCTTCTCTGTGACAAACCTTCCAACATTTCAGATTGCCAAAAGGGACACTTGTGTTTTAGGGGGTGTTGCTGGGGGCGTGGCTGGTGGGTGGGGCAGTAATGAGAATTTTTAGGTTATTTCATGACCTATTGACATCTACTTGTGTAACCTAATAAATGACAAATAACAAGATCAAAGTATTTTATTTACACAGACTAATTTTAAAACACATACACTGATGTTTAAACAGATAATAATGTGAATTTTATTGTAGACCAATATGATACACTTATATACACACCACACAATCTGATCTCCTAAAAAGAGGGACATCAGGGTAGGAAATAAGGACAGAGGGATTTGGGTCTAAAAGAGGGCCTGTCCCTCCTAAAGAGGGACACTTGGGAGGTATGCTGTCATTCTGACCCACATAGTAACATAGTTACGATTGAAAACGGACATGAGTCCATCAATTTCAAACATTGCCACATAAGCCTAATTTTTGATGATCCAGAGGTAGAAAAAAAAAAACCCTAAGCCTTTTCCAGCTATGCTCCAAGCTGATAAAAAAATCCTTCTTGACTCGAAAAGCAGTCAGAAATCTCCCAACATCCTATCTGGACTGAGTACAACTGTCATAATTATCTCTATAGCGTTCTGAGCTAAAAAGTATGCAACTTTTTTTTTAAGTAGCTACATTAACCGACAACACAGACTCCTGATTCAAGAAGTTCCACATTCGTACTACCCTTAATATAAAAAATCCTTACCATTGTTAATATTGAAAGCACGTTTCCTCTAGCCTTAAAGGATCCCCCCTTAAAGCGGAATGTTCACCTAAAATCAAATTTTGTGTATGTGTTTTAACATATAAACCTAGGTTAGCACTGGGGTTTTTTATTTTCAATGGTCTGTTAGATGAGATATTTAGACTTTAAAATCGGGCACTTCTGCATTCTATGGGACACTGTATGTCCCGCATGATGCCTCAGGATGCCCACAGAAATACAGCTAGAAAGGGGAGCAGGAACACGCTCTGTGGGGCAGCTGGGAAGTCCTGAGGCGTCATGTGGGACATACAGAACACAGAAGTGCCTGATTTTAACCCCCTTACGACCCTTGACAGTCATAGTACGTCAAGGGTCGATCTGACTGAACGACTGATGACGTACTATGACCGTCATGGAATTCAGGGCTTCCCCCGCGGCTGCACGCCGTTCGGGGAGTCCAGAAGCGGAAAAAAAAAAAAATGCTCCGTGGTCCTTAACTGACCGCTCCGCGCCGATCGTCCGTTGGTTAAGGGGTTAAAGTCTAAATAACAAATATACAAAAATGTATATTTTTTTAATTATTATTTATTTATTTATTTTTTAAATTAATTCATTAGGATCCTTTTTAAAAAGATAAGGGGGGGGGGGGGTTATGCACTAAGGCATGATGAAGAGGTGATAAAGCGGAGGTGACGTCTCCAATGACATCACTTCTCCAATTCCTGTTATTTTATAGAGTCTATGCACTACGATCACTAATGCTGGAGAAATCTTAGTGCATTCACTCCATAGAATAACAGGGACTGGAGAGCTTAGAAAACTGGAGGAAGTCAGTGCTAGGAGAAGTGGACAATGCAATGCTGAGCAGTGTCAGTGAGTGGGGAAGTAATGTAGGGATAAGACAGGAAGTCAGTGCTAGGGGAGGTGGGTAATGCATTGCTGAGCAGTGTCAGTGAGTGGGGAAGTAATGTAGGGATAAGCCAGGAAGTCAGTGCTAGGGGAGGTGGGTAATGCAATGCTGAGCAGTGTCAGTGAGTGGGGAAGTAATGTAGGGATAAGCCAGGAAGTCAGTGCTAGGGGAGGGAGGCAATGCATTGCTGAGCAGTGTCAGTGAGTGGGGGAGGTAATGTAGGGATAAGACAGGAAGTCAGTGCTAGGGGAGGTGGGTAATGCATTGCTGAGCAGTGTCAGTGAGTGGGGAGGTAATGTAGGGATAAGACAGGAAGTCAGTGTTAGGGGAGGTGGTAATGTATTGCTGAGCAGTGTCAGTGAGTGGGGGAGGTAATGTAGGGATAACACAGAAAGTCAGTGCTATGGGAGGTAGGCAATGCATTCCTGAGCAGTGTCAGTGAGTGGGGAGGTAATGTAGGGATAAGACAGGAAGTCAATGTTAGGAGAGGTGGGCAATGCATTGCTGAGCAGTGTCAGTGAGTGGGGAGGTAATGTAGGGATAAGACAGGAAGTCAGTGCTAGGGGAGGTGGATAATGTTGCTGAGCAGTGTCAGTGAGTGGGGAAGGTAATGCATGGATAAGACAGGATGTCAGTGCTAGGGGAGGTGGGCAATGCATTGCTGAGCAGTGTCAGTGAGTGAGGAAGGTAATGTAGGAATAAGACAGGAAGTCAGTGCTAGGGGAGGTGGGTAATGCATTACTGAGCAATGTCAGTGAGTGGGTGAGGAAATGTAGGGATAAGACAGGAAGTCAGTGCTTGGGGAGGTGGGTAATGCATTACTGAGCAGTGTCAGTGAGTGGGTGAGGTAATGTAGGGATAAGACAGGAAGTCAGTGCTTGGGGAGGTGGGCAATGCATTACTGAGCAGTGTCAGTGAATGGGGAGGTAATGTAGGGATAAGACAGGAAGTCAGTGTTAGTGGAGGTGGGTAATGCATTGCTGAGCAGTGTCAGTGAGTGGAGGAGGTAATGAAGGGATAAGACAGGAAGTCAGTGCTAGGAGAGGTGGGTAATGCATTGCTGAGAAGTGTCAGTGAGTGGGGGAGGTAATGTAGGGATAAGACTGGAAGTCAGTGCTAGGAGAGGTGGGTAATGCATTGCTGAGCAGTGTCAGTGAGTGGGGAGGTAATGTAGGGATAAGACAGGAAGTCAGCGCTAGGGGAGGAGGGTAATGCATTGCTGAGTAGTGTCAGTGAGTGGGGAGGTAATGTAGGGATAAGACAGGAAGTCAGTGCTAGGAGAGGTGGGTAATGCATTGCTGAGCAGTGTCAGTGAGTGGGGAGGTAATGTAGGGATAAGACAGGAAGTCAGTGCTAGGAGAGGTGGGTAATGCATTGCTGAGCAGTGTCAGTGAGTCGGGGGTAATGTAGGGATAAGACAGGAAGTCTGTGCTAGGGGAGGTAGGTAATGTAATGCTGAGTAGTGTCAGTGAGTGGGGAGGTAATGTAGGGATAAGACAGGAAGTCAGTGCTAGGGGAGGTGGGTAATGCATTGCTGAGCAGTGTCAGTGAGTGGAGAGGTAATGTAGGGATAAGACAGGAAGTCAGTGCTAGGAGAGGTAGGTAATGTATTGCTGAGCAGTGTCAGTGAGTGGGGGAGGTAATGTAGGGACAAGACAGGAAGTCAGTGCTAGGGGAGGGGGCAATGCATTGCTGAGCAGTGTCAGTGATTGGAGAGGTAATGTAGGGACAAGACAGGAAGTCAGTGCTAGGGGAGGGGGCAATGCATTGCTGAGCAGTGTCAGTGATTGGAGAGGTAATGTAGGGATAAGACAGGAAGTCAGTGCTAGGAGAGGTAGGTAATGTATTGCTGAGCAGTGTCAGTGAGTGGGGGAGGTAATGTAGAAAAGAAGTGCCTGCACTAATTAGCATAATATACAAGTACATCAAAAACTAGTTTTCTAAATAAAAAAGAGTAATACAATATAGAGGTGATTCTGTCAGCTCTTTTTAAATGAACAAAGTTTACAGTCTCTTTAATGATGTCTCATCAATAACCCATCATCAGATAAGATAAAAGCAATGCACAACACTCTCCTTTGACAACTAAACTGTTACACAACTTGTGCTTCTGGGCACTCAGTTATTTATTCCTGCTAAATTTCTCATCTTGAACTTAGTGAAAAAGATAAAAATCCTCATTATTTTTCCTGTTTCCTCTTATAGAGCTTGGTAATTGATGCAATTCCTCTCGCCGAAAGACTTCATTTGTAGGCTGTCGATGGAAGATCAATGATTGCACTTCCTGCTGTGATTGGATATCACCTCTTCCCCGGAGCCAATTTCCTGTCGAGCAGAACTCCCATGAGGCCTAGTGCAATTCTACAAAACTAGAGGTATGTCTGCGTTCTTCTGTGGTTCTGATAAATACAATTAGATAAGGTGTGCCCTATGTAGTTCTGATTTGTCTGCCTTAACCCCTTGGTTGCTAGAGAGATCTCAAAATACATTATGAATCAATGAGTTAAAGATCTCTCCAATGTTCAGGATATGAAAATCAGCCATGAGTAAAGGATATTCTTTGACTGTGATAATGGGCATATAGATTTAAGGAGTGAAAAACATTGGGTGAAATGTTAAAGGGATAGTAAAACTTCATTTTATCTTTATTTTATTTTGTAGGCATTAAAAAAACATGAAGAACGATATAAGTCTTATCTCTCAAACATTTATGGTTTAAGAGATATTCACAAGCAAAGTTTCCCCTCCCGCCCCTTTTTACCTAGTGTAAGCCATCTCTTCTCAGATGTGGAATGCAGTCCATAGACCAGACAGATAACAGCAGGGGACAATCTTCTTCCTATGAGAACAATGAAAGCCCTGCCCCCCTTGACAAGCTTTTCAGGTTTTTCCCTTATCTTAATTGAAGATTGTCCCTCTCTGCAATCTACCTGGGCACCTCCCTTCTGATCTGGCTGAACAGTGTTACATCAGTAAAAGGGGCGGGAGGGGGACACTTTGTCATTGAATTACTCTTGTACTACAACTCTGACAGAACTGAAATAACACTCTCCAAAGTCCAAATACTATGATGATTAATTAGAGCTGCTTTTATTATGAAACGTTACTAACCCTTTAAGAGCTGCTAAATTATCAATGCATTTAATTTTGCATTTCTACCCATACCTGGGATCTTTTACTACTGGAGTCCCTGAAGGGGACACATGTGGTGCTGGTGGGAGGATATAAATGACATGATTTGTGTCTTAAGGGGGTGGAGCTTAATCACATGTGGGGTGGGGCTTAACAGACTGTCTAATAAAGTGGGCGGGAAGTGGGTGGGAAGCAAGGACCTCTTTGATCCTTGCCGACGCGCCGGTACACGTGATCTGTTGCGTGTATCGGCACACCGCTTTGGGGCCTGAAAGAGATCGCTCCAGTCTTGGAATGGTCAGTTTTAAGTATTTAAGATTAAGATTGAATAGTGATGGTTCTTCTTTATTGTGTCTCAAAGTACATTAGAACGTACATGTGTTTTCTGGGTATGTTGCCTATATGCATTAGACTCTTGCATGAGCACACTAAGTGTACTTTGAAACTAAATCTTAATACTTTACAAACGCTACTGTCCTTCTCATGTGTTGTCCACAAGATTTGACAACTCTGTAGATGAGCATTCTAACTGTACAGGTTTGATACCTGGATGTTAGTACACACATGAATCAGTGTTTTCTGTGTCTCTGGATATGATCATGCCAAATCACGTTAGTTGCTGTCAACCAAGCCCTGTAAGATGCTGAACATGGGTTATGTGTTGTACCTTGTTTCTCCTGGGGGTGTGCGTGATATCCTTGAGGTATCAATGACAACGTGGAGGAGGGAATGGATGATGGTTTTTGGAATCCCCAGACACAATATGCCACATCCATGGTTTTGGTGCCATACTGCTGCCAGTGCAGTGCTGTGTCAATGATCCTGTGGAGTGAAACAGAACATCATGTGCGTTGTGGTTAGTGTGTTGACACCAATTCACAGGACTGATGGAGGACTTGCATGGATTGTTTGAATGCCTGTGTTATACTCACAGCTAAAGTGGTCCGTGATGAGCCTGTCTCTGACCTGCACCCCTCTCAGAGTCTCCTTAACATGGCCGATGTCCATTGGCACTTCAGGTATGGGGGGGTTCTGGATATCATCCACCAGACTGGTGTCCACTGCGATGTTGTGCAGTATTGCACACGCCATTATTATGTCACACACTTTTCCAGGTGCATACTGCAGTGCTCACCCCGAGTGGTCCAGACATGGGAATCGAGACTTCAGGAGGCCAAAAGTCCACTCATGCCATGAGCCTGGTTGTATCTTTCCTGGGCATCTGTTTGGGGATTGGCGACCGGGGTCAGTAGCCAGGATTTGCATCCATAGCCATCATCACCTGTGTAATGTGAATGACATGGTGAGACAGGGAGCACGTTGTGTGAATGATGTTTTGTGTGGTGGACATAGTAGCTGTGGGTCAGGAGCATGCTGAGCAGTATTGTGTATACACCTGTGGATGTGGTGTGATGTAGTATTGTGAGCTCACCCAGTAGCCATCCCCCTGTATAAGTTCCATTCTCGAAGTCTCTGTGGACTGAGGAGTTTTGGAGAATGTATGAATCATGAGAGCTGCCAGGATACTTTGCACAGACATTCATAATCCTCATATGGCTGTCACACACCATCTGCACGTTCATGGAGTAGAAGTTCTTCCTGTTGATGAATAGCTGTGCGTCAATATCACGGTGCCCGTGCTCCCCTTGTTATTATTTTCCTGTCAGTTTATTCTGTGTGTGCTCCTATTGGCTGTCCTGTGTTGGTCCCACGCAGTATGGCCTTTATATACTGGGCTCCAGCACCCATCCGCTGCCCTTTCGTGGTGTTCCTGTACCACTGCTAGTTCTCTGCTCAGTGATTCCCAGTGTACCGACTTGGCCTGTCTGACTACTCTGCATCTGTACTCCTGCTCCTGTGTACCGATCCGGATTGCCTGACTATTTTTCAGTGCCTGCTCCCGTGTACCGACCCAACCTGTCTGACGCTCCTGCTCCTGTGTACCCGGTGCAAGTGTCCGCCTCCGTTACTGCTCCAGCAGTGTGCCATTGGCCTAGTCCCCCGCTACTGCTCCTGCAGGGTGCAAGTGTCTGCCTCCGTTACTGCTCCGGCAGTGTGCCATTGGCCTAGTCTCCGTTACTGCTCCTGCTGGGTGGAAGTGTCTGCCTCCGTTACTGCTCAGGCAGTGTGCCATTAGTCTAGTCCTCCATTACTGCTCCTGCAGAGTGCAAGTGTCTGCCTCCATTACTGCTCCGGCAGTGTGTCATTGGTCTAGTCTCCGTTACTTCTCCTGCAGAGTGCAAGTGTCAGTCTCCGTTACTGCTCCGGCAGTGTACTGTTATACCTTGTCTCCGTTATTGCTCCTGCAGAGCGTAAGTGTCTGCCTCCATTACTACTATGGCAGTGTCCTCCATTACTGCTCCTGCAGAGTGCAAGTGATTGCCTCTGTTACTGCTACGGCAGTGAGTCATTGGTCTAATCTCCTTTACTGCTCCTGCAGAGTGCAAGTGTCAGTCTCTGTTACTGCTACGGCAGTGTTCTACATAACTCTTGTCCTGTTAGGACTCTGGCAGGTCATGTTTGTTCTGCTAGCCTGTTCCTGGGCGTTAAGCATCCTGAAGCTCTCTATATGGAAAGAGCTCTATCACAGACCTCTCAACACATGGATCTGTTTACACTCCTTGAAGACCTTTAACCCATGCAATACCTTTGTCCTGGGAATCCAGCATATTCTACCTGACCTGTGTCAGTATAGACTGCTATGTACCTTATGGTTGTACTGGACCTATGTGGGCATATATATTGTTAACCTGTCGTGTGTCTGTATTATACTGCCTGTGATTTCGATAAAACTGTGTTTTATCCTAAACCACTGTGTCTGTGCGTCGAACAAACCATTACAGTCACTTTCTGGGGCTTTGATACGGACATGGATGCAATCTATAGCACCCATGACCCTGGGCATGCCTCCCCTTGCGTAAAAGCCCTGCTTGAGATGTATCCAGTCCATGTCTGTGGTGGGGAAATGTATGTCGGTACTGGCCTTACTTTTGAGGGCTGGCAGGACCTGGGCCAGCACCCTGGAGAATGTGATATGCCAGATGCGTAACCCTCAGTGGACTGGAAGGCACCACTTACCATGAAGTGTATGGCACATAGGAGTTTTTGCAGGCCAGTGAGGGCATGGTTGTGGATGTAGATGGGATCCACCAGATCCTTGGTGACCTCATACAGGGCAATGATGCTGTCAGGCCTCAACCTGTAGTGATCAATCACCTCGTCATCGGTCATTCCAAAGATGGTGACCTTTGTGCGGTATACCCCGGTCCTTGGTGGACATCTATCCATCCTCCGCTGCTGCAGGGGTCCCTGTGGCAGCTGGGGAGCATCCTGTTGCTGTAGAGCATCCTGTTGCTGCAGCTGTGCATCTGCAGGCAGGTGATGTCCTCCAGGTGAGGATGGGCTCCTGTTTGGCTGTTGAGCCAGAGCCTCCTCACTTGCTACAGCTGTTGATCAGGTGTGCCTGGGGCTTGCTGGTGTTCCCTAGCTCTCTCCCTTGCACACCTTCTCTGTAGTCTTCTTATCAATAAGTATCCCAACATACTGATTGTTCTCTCTCTATCTCTCTATCTCTCCCTGAGTGGAAAACAAGCCACAAGTGATTGTGGTGAGCTGTCCCTTTAAGTACCTGGTAGGGCATTGTGTAGGTGTGGTGATGAGATGAGTGATGACCAATGGGAAGGTATTTGTTGTCCAGGTAAGTGTATGCAGGTGTGTCTGTGTTTTGAAATGTGGTGTGTGCTGATTGCTGTGTCTGTGTCAGTTGTGGGTGTGAAGTTGTAGGGTGCAGGTTGCGTCTGGATCGTGTTGTGATGTTGCACAGGTGAGCTTGTTTTGTATTGGCAGTTGTCTGTGTTGTGTGATAACCCGCATTGTTCCGTGCCATGTTGTATTGGTGTTTTTTGGGGGGTCCTTGTCCCTGTGGTGTTACTTGTTGTGTGTGGAGTGATACGTGTTGTCTGTCCATGTTTTTGTGTTCTTTTGGCACTGCACGGGTTAATTTTGCCATTTACATGCTTGTGAGGTAAGCATTTCATCTGTTTTCCTATGTAACAGGTGTTTTGTTTTTGCCCGTTAAGTGTCTAACGGATAAGAAAACTGGCTCTTAACGTTTGTCCGTTACGTGTATCTTTTTTTCAGCCGTTAGCAGTACCGCAAGCCTTTAAATGGCTCTGGGGGATTCTTATTCCATGCGTCTCAATGCACGTAAGCGTATCGCCCGTAAGGATTATAAAACTGCCGTTAGCTGTTCTTTAGACTGATCTTAAATACAACTTAACGCACCTGGTAGTGCTTTTTTTTGTTAATGGCTGTCTTTAAATCTACCCCTAGGAGAAAGATAAAGTTACGCACTAACGTCCAGTGATGTACAGTGACCCCTCCCACATAGCTGCACTAGAGCCGAGGACAAGTGCTCTGCTGCTTACTTCTCAGCAGTGTCCCTGAATTGCAGAATGGAAATATGTTCAGCCTAGTTTCAGTGGATTGGAGGGGATGTGTGAAAACGATTCAGTGCTGGAAGATAAATCTGTAGTTTAACACTGTGAGTGCCAGAGGGGTATGCAAAGCATTGCTTTGAAATGCTTTATGAACCCCTCTGGCACTCAAAGGGTTAAAGTAATCCTTAATCTTCAGAGACCGGAAGCCGTGCATCACCGCAGACATCTTGTCTGTGGGCCTGCGCTGTTAGACCCGGTCTCCTCTAACAATCATTGCATGTTACCTTAAGGTAACCAGAAGGGATTGACGATGCAGGCGTGCGGACGGCACTAACCTGATGTCAAGGTTTGGCTGAGCTGCTCTAACTCTGCCTAATGATTCTGCTGTCTGAGCTAATCTAGTGCTCTGTTATCCATTGCTGCTGCCTTCTGAGTTGCTAGGTCAGACTGATTCGGCTGACCTTTCTGCTTACTCACCTACTGTTATCAGCCAACCCTTTCAGGATATTTAAAGCAGCTTGGCTCACTTCCTGATTGTCCTTGTGTTTGTTTCTGATCTTGTTGCTGCTGGCTGCTGTGGATCCTCCTGCGCTCCTGTTTAGCTGTGTTCCAGACCCTTGGCTTGTTCCTGACATCGCAGACTTCTGGGTTCCTGACTCCAGCTTGGCTGATTACCTGTCTTGGTTCCTGACCCTGGCATATCTTTTTGTTTATGCCCTTGGATCACGATTCTGTTTTTGTTACTTTAATAAAGGTGTATTGCATTTTGCATTTTTGCATCCTGACTGGCAGCAATGGATTTATTTATTTTTTATTTATTCAAGACATTACTAACCCTTTAATAGATACCTCCTATGCTCAGCTTTTTAGTGAAGAGTTCCCTAGAGAAGGTCTTGTATTGGCCTTTAACCCCTTAAGGACTAAGTGACATATTATGACCGTTACGGTCCTTAAATTCTTAAGGACCGATGACGGTCATAGTACGTCACATACTTTTTACTTACAGCGCTCCACCGGGAGTGCTGTAAGTAAAAACGGGGCCTAAAATTGACCGCTACAAGACTGGAGCAATCTCTTTTAGGCCCCAAAGCGGCGTGCCGATACACGCAACAGGTCACGTGTACCGGCGCGTCGGCAAAGATCAAAGCAGTCCTTATGGGATGGAAATTACCCAGGACCGCTGGTCCTTAAGGGGTTAATATATTAGAAAAATAATAGTGTCCCCCCTTAAATGTAATTTCTCTAATGTAAACAAATGTAATTTGGTTATTTTTTTTATTTACTAAAATCCTCTAATACCATTATCTGTTTCGATGCATGTCTGTACTTTTTCCAGTCCAATAATTATTAATATTTTTTAGAAACTTGCGCCCAAAATTGTAGTCCATATTCTAGATGAGGCCTTATAAAGAGGAAGAATTATATTTCTATCCCATGCATCGTTACTCCTTTCTATACATGACAGTATCCTGTGTTCTCTTGAAGCAGCTGACTGACACTGTACACTTATGAAGTATGTCTGCAAGTGCTCCCAGATCCTTCTCTGACAATGATTCCCTAAGTAGTTTCCTATAAGGGCTGCTTAGAATTCTCTTGTGTACTAAAATGTAGGTATGTAATTCAATGTGCTTATCAGTTGATAGAAACATCAAGAAGTGATCCAACATGAGCAGAATGAAAAAAAAACAATAAACTATGGTACAATCTTTTTCCTTGATTATTATTAGTTTACCCATCTTGTCCAAGTGCAAGGAGAAATCTACAAAAATTAAAGGAATGATATCAACAAAAGATGGACTGAGGTTATATACACCTAACGCCTTAATGACCAGCAGTCCAGGGAGTGACCTTCCCTTAAATGGATAGTATTGCTTAAATTTATTTAATTTTAATCTGGTAGTGATTAAAAATATGATTAGAATGAGGTATGTCACATCTCTCAAAATTGTATAGTTTGAGAGATCGAAACACCTAAAGTTCCCATTTAGGAAGAAGTCTGCCATCTAGCTGAGAGAAGCAGATTCTGGTCCCGGGACCATCCTGTGGCTCTTCAGGAGAGCTGAAATAGAGCGATATAGAAATAAATACTACTTTGGAAAGGTCTACAAAGTGTGCTTGCAAACCAGGCACACTTTCTAGACCGTTCCAATTAAAGGAATACTAATACTCATCTTGTAGGTATTAAAAAAGAAATCAAATGCCCCCAGTCCCATCTCTCAAACTTTTATGGTTTGAGAGATAATCGTACTGAAAGTTCCCCCCTCCCTCCCCTTTACCTGACGTCAGCACTCTAGCTGACTGCGGGGGAATCCGGTCCTGGGACCAGACTGCAGCTTTGCAGCAGAGCCGAGATTGTGATCAAGCAATCTTTAAAAAGAACTACTTCATTAGAACGGTCTACAAAGTGTGCTTGCAAACCAGGCACACTTTGTAGACCATTCCAGTGAAGTAATTCTTTTTTTAAAGATCGTTATTTTGGCTCTGCTGAAGAGCTGCTGGCTGGTCCCAGGACCGGGATCTCCTGCGGTCAGTAGAGCGTTGACAGGCTTGAGAGATGGGACTTTCTCCAGATACTTTATTTTTTTAACCTCTACAATACTGAATAAACTTAAATATGGGCATTACTAACCCTTAAATGGCGTCTCTGCGGATTGGGTGGTCTTTAAGGGGTTAATCTCAGGAGGAGTGAAATCCTCGTACAAAGGCGATGTTTATACAGACACATTTTTGTAGAGATTTTTTATGGAATTACATGATGAAATTTTACTCTGTTGTACATGAAATATTTAGGCGGATATATAAGAAGAATTGTAGCAATTTTGTGGTAAACCAGCTATACCGTAGAGAATAAATAAACATTCCCCAAATTCTCATTGATATAAATGGGTCTTTTAACCACTGAATACAAGAGAAGTCTTCGACCTATTTCAAAGCAATCCACTGGAGATTTCCCTGGCATTCAAGAGGTGAAACATCTCCATTTACATCAATAGAGATTTGTATTTGACCCTATGGTGCTTATAGGACACCTCATCCCATTGGATGTAACACATTAAACTGTATCTAAATTGTTAATTGAAACGGATGGTAATGTTTCAAAATAAAAGCAGTTCCAATTAATCTTCATAGTATTTGGTCCGTGGAGAGTGTTATTTCAGTACTGTCAGAGTTGTAGTTCAAGAGTAATTGAATGATAAATTATCCCCCTCCCGCCCCTTTTACCTAGTGTAACACTGCTCACCTCAGAACAGAAAGGTGGTGTACAGATGGATCACAGAGAGGGACAATCTTTAGTTGGCATAAGGGAAAAACCTGTCAAGGGGGGCAGGGTTTTCCTTATGTTCACAGTAAGAAGATTGTCCCTTGCTGTGAGGTGTCTGGTCCCAGACTCCCAGGATCAGATTCCACATCTGAGGGGAGGTGTCTTACACTAGGTAAAAGGGGCGGGAGGGGGATACTTTATCATTCAATTACTCTTGAACCACAACTCTGACAGTATTGAAATAACACTCTCCATGTCCCAAATACTATGAAGATTAATTGGAGCTGCACCACACAGCTCTGCACCACACAGCTCTGTACCACACAGCTCTGCATGACATCCCCCTGTTCAGGAAATTTCCATCCACCTCGCTCCCAGCTCTCCAAATCTTCTCCCACCTCCCTGCCCTCCTTTTGCACCCCAGATTGCTGCTCCAAGATATGTGAATGACCTTTACCCCTCCAATGCCAGATAGGGACACAAAGGTGACACAATGCATTGAATACCTCTCTGGGATTCATAGGATAAAATATGTATGCAAAAAAAGTCTTATTAGCGAATTTTCTCAGATACACCAACGACAGGTGTACTACAGCAGAATTACACCTCCCAGCATTCTCTGCATTCGGGTAGTGTCCACTGCTCATGACTGCATCTGACAAACATACATCTGGCCTTTTAAACATAGATCTGGCCTTTTATATTATTTGATTCTTTACTTTGAAATAAAAAATAAAAATTGTTTTTCTATTAACCTAAATTACGTTAAAATATACCACATGACATATTAACACTCTGAAAATTGCTCTCTTTTGCACTTTGGCACGTGTACACTGGCTATTACACTAGTTTAGGATATATTTAGCGTTACATGTTTGTCAGTTTATCCAAATTAGGCTGTACTGCCTGGCACAGCCTGGTGTTCCAGATACTAACATTCCACTCTCCCTCCTAACTGTCACTTCCCACCAGGATGTAACTAGCAAAACTGCATAAGCTGACAAATAAATAAAAATAGAAAGAACATCTTATAAATTATAGTTCTAAATAAAGAATGGCTGCCATAAATATAGGTGATTCTAAAAGCACTTTTTTTGAAGTCCCCAAGTGTTATTTATACATTAACCCTTTCAGTGTTCGGGGGTATGCAACGCATTGCTTTGCAATGCGTTGCGTTCCCCTCTGGCACTAAAAGGGGTTAAAAGAAAAACACAATTGTGGATAATGGATAATGACCTCTGCATACTGTGGAAGTTATGTAAATATCTACATGACCTTGGTCATAAAAATTATGTTTTCATGGGGTCGTTTATACATGTATCCAATATTAACTGTTTAAGGAGCATGCAACTCATTGCTTCCACTTTAATAAACTGGTCATTGAAGGGTTAAAAATGTGTTCCACTTTAACACGTTGTCTTACCTAGGTAGGCGCCCTTTACACAGTAGTCGGGTATATGTATGAGTGTATTTTTGAGGCTATATCTCCTGTTTCTTGTGTCTAGTGATCTCTATTGATGTCTGCCTCACAGCAAACAATGGACTTCAGTAGGCTTGAATGACTCACAAGAGGCACACGCTTCTATCTAATTGTGATAGACTGAAACTGAAACATCCAGCAATAGACTGAAAACAAATAGAAATCACTGACTTCTCTTTGAAGGATGACTACCTAGACAAGTACCTCTGATAAACAAATTAATAGTCGGTTTCCCTTTAAGTGCCAATACATAGTTCAGTAAATGCTTCCCTATGTGCACTTAAAGGTATAATACACCCCTCATGAGAAAAAAGATAGATAGATAGATAGATAGATAGATAGATAGATAGATAGATAGATATGCGATAGATATGAGATAGATAGATAGATAGATAGATAGATAGATAGATAGATAGATAGATATAGATATAAATAGATAGATAGATAGATAGATATGCGATAGATAGATATGAGATAGATAGATAGATAGATAGATAGATAGATAGATATAAATAGATAGATAGATAGATAGATAGATAGATAGATAGATAGATATGAGATAGATAGATAGATAGATAGATAGATAGATATAGATATAAATAGATAGATAGATAGATAGATAGATAGATAGATAGATAGATATAGATATAAATAGATAGATAGATAGATAGATATGAGATAGATAGATAGATAGATATAGATATAAATAGATAGATAGATAGATAGATAGATAGATAGATATGCGATAGATAGATATGAGATAGATAGATAGATAGATAGATAGATATATAGATAGATAGATAGATATAAATAGATAGATAGATAGATAGATAGATAGATAGATAGATAGATATGAGATAGATAGATACATAGATATGAGATAGATAGATAGATAGATAGATATTAGATAGATAGATAGATAGATAGATAGATAGATAGATATGAGATAGATAGATACATAGATATGAGATAGATAGATAGATAGATAGATAGATAGATAGATATGAGATAGATAGATAGATAGATAGATAGATAGATATGAGATAGATAGATAGATAGATAGATAGATAGATAGATATGAGATAGATAGATAGATAGATAGACATGAGATAGATAGATACATAGATATGAGACAGATAGATAGATAGATATGAGATAGATAGATATGATAGATAGATAGATAGATAGATAGATAGATAGATAGACAGACAGATCGATAGATAGATAGATATAGATAGATATAGATAGATAGATAGATAGATAGATAGATAGATAGATAGATAGATAGAGTAGATATGATATACAATAGATAGATAGATAATAGATAGATAGATAGATAGATAGATAGATAGATATGAGATAAATAGATAGATAGATAGATAGATAGATAGATAGATAGATAGAAAGATAGATAGAGTAGATATGATATACAATAGATAGATAGATAATAGATAGATAGGTAGATAGATAGATAGATAGATAGATAGATATGAGATAAATAGATAGATAGATAGATAGATAGATAGATAGATAGATAGATAGATAGATTAGATATGATATTAGATAGATAGATAGATAGATAGATAGATAGATAGATAGATAGACAGACAGACAGACAGGGGCGGGCTGGCTTGGGGGGCAGAGGGGCAATTGCCCCTTGGGCCGGTCATATGTCTGGGCTGGTGGGTCACTGCCTCACTGAATCTCCTTGCTGTTGTAAATGGAGCTACACTAGTGATACCGCAGAGCTTACAACTTAAACGGAGCTGCACTAGTGATACCACGGAGCTAATGGTACCTCTAGTAGTATAACCCATTGCCATTGTAAGCTCTATGGTATCACTAGTGTAGCTTTAAATTTTTAAGCTCTGTGGTATCACTAGTCCGGCTTCCATTCAATTGTAAGCTCTATGTTATCTCTAGTGTAACTCCATTTGAACTGTATGCTCTGTATTATCACTAGTGTAGCCCCATTCCAGTTCTAAGCTCTGTGGTGTCTTTTATCTTACTTCACAGCATTAATAACAAGTTTAAAATGAACAATAGGGGATGGGCTGGGACAGTGGGCTGGAACGATAGTTGAAATGGACCACTTGATTGTATTTGCCCCCCAGGCCACAAGTTGCCAGCCCTCCCGTGTAGATAGATAGATAGATAGATAGATAGATAGATAGATAGATAGATACCTCAAAGCATTATTGGGGATCCTGTAAAGCATGGGCAACGTGAGGCCCTCAAGCTGCTTCCAGGCTACAACTCCCATCATTCCCCTGCTAGCAACTGGCTGACAGGGAATGAAGGGAGTTGGAGTCTGCCAGCAGCTGGACTCCACTGGAGCGGATGAAGTGGAGGTATTGTGGATTTAGCTCTGTTTAGATGCAATAAGCATTATACTGTATAAAACTAGATGGACATGTGGTTTCTGACAATTATGGAACAATAAAAGTCTGTTCAGGCTAAATCATAATCTGTGTGATTCTGGGACAAATACAACAATTCTCTAGCGCAGCTCTACTGGCGATATCCCCTAAAGCCAGTGACTGCACTACAGAGTGTGATCACTGCAGTGCACTGTGGGAATAATATGTCTGCCCCCATGTACATATGGGAAACCTGTGTCCAATACCACTGGACTTTGAATGATAAAGTATCCCCCTCCCACCCCTTTTACTGATGTAACACTGCTCACCTCAGAGCAGCAAGGCTGTCCAGATGGATCACAGAGAGGGACAATCTTCTTACTGTGAGCATAAGGAAAAATCTGTGAAGGGGGGCAGGGTTTACCTTATCATCACAGTAAGAAGATTGTCCCTTGCTGTGATCTGTCCGGTCAAGAGACCAGAATCCACATCGGAGGGGAGGTGTCTTACACCAGGTAAAAGGGGCGGGAGGGGGATACTTTATCATTCAATTACTCTTGAACTACAACTGTGACAGTACTGAAATAACGCTCTCCATGGCCCAAATACTATGATGATTAATTGGAGCTGCTTTTATTGTGAAATGTTACTATCCCTTTAAAACTGGACACAGCAAAAATTCCTACTGCATGGATAAATGGGAACCATTGCAACCCAGTAATAACACTGTAGTCCTTAAGCAGGCAGTTTTAGTTTTAAAGAAATGATATGACAACCCTAATCTCCACCAGTGTTAGGATGTTAACTCAATGAGTGCATACCGCTCTGGCAATCAAAAGGTTAATGTCAGCTCATCCCGTACACCTGCCCCATAGCGAGTGCAGGAAAATAGCATTGAATCACACACTTAAGAGCCCTCTCACTGCTGAGAGATACTTATTTCAAAAGTTATTACTTCTCAAGCATTCTTTTAAATGGAATGTTTAAAAAAAAAATACCAGATAATACTATTGCTGTGTATGGAGAACATTTGGCTCAAAGACAGCAACAGCACCGCCTGGTGGCATTATCGCAAAACAAATGTAACCCCTTTAACAATTAATGTTGCTATCGTTCATTTTTCATTCTACATCTGACAGCGTTTAAATGGCAAGCGTTCATTTTCGACAGTTTAACCCTTTGAGTGCCAGAGGGGTCCGCAACGCATTACATTGCATTGCGTTTTGTACCCCCTGCCACTCAAAGGGTTAAACAGCAGAAAAGGGGGGGTGAGGGATACAATTTTATATTATTTAATTTTCAGTAGAGATGTTAGCAGTTTTCCCTGGCAGATAGTAAAGGTTTATCCTTGTTCTGTTTATTATTTTAAATTCCTATTTAAAGGGATAGTAATGTTTCATAATAAAAGCAGCTCTAATTAATCATCATAGTATTTGGACTTTGGAGAGTGTTATTTCAGTTCTGTCAGAGTTGTAGTTCAAGAGTAATTCAATGATAAAGTGTCCCCCTCCCACCCCTTTTACTGATGTAACACTGTTCAGCCAGATCAGAAGGGAGGTGCCCAGGTAGACTGCAGAGAGGGACAATCTTCAATTAAGATAAGGGAAAAACCTGAAAAGCTTGTCAAGATGGGCAGGGCTTTCATTGTTCTCATAGGAAGAAGATTTCCCCCTTCTGTTATCTGTCTGGTCTATGGACTGCATTCCACATCTGAGAAGAGATGGCTTACACTAGGTAAAAGGGGTGGGAGGGGAAACTTTGCTTGTGAATATCTCTCAAACCATAAAGGTTTGAGAGATAATACTTATGTCATTCTTCATATTTTTTTAATGCCTACAAAATAAAATAAAGTTAAAACGATGTATTACTATCCCTTAAAGCCGGATTCCAGAGCTGCATTTCTGGAGCAAACCAACTACACCTTACTGATAGGGTGACCACATTTCCATTCTGCCATTCAGGGACACTGAGGAGATGAGAGTATCAGAGTGTTTGTCATCGGCTCTTGTGCAGCTATGTGGGAGGAGTCACTATGCATCACTGATCATCAGTGAACAACCTGCTCTTTCTCCTGTATGTCACACAATTCCAAACACTAGAGGGAGAACTGCCCATTGACTGCTGTGACTAAAAGCTTTACCTGTGGTGCGATACATGATAATGTATGTACATCAGGCACAAAGCCTTACACTAGCATTACACTACAAAAAAAAACTGTGCTGTAGCTCCTTGGATGTCAGGATCAAGGCTCAGCTCTCTCTCTAGTGATTAGAGCTCTGTCTGGAAGCCATTTTCTTGTAGCCCAGCATAGGCATCACTTCCTGTCACAGTATCATACCTGGAAACTTTTTGTTGTGGACTCCCCAGAGAGGGGAGTCCTTTGGTGCCACTGGGGGAGAAAAATTACACGATTTGTGTAAAAAGGGGGTAGGGCTTAGTCAAGAATGGGGGCGGAGCTTATAAAATAAAGCAAAAGTACCATGAAAAGGCTGAGGAAGGAAGAGAAGAGGGTGAGGAGAGGGAGGAACACACTGGGAAGTAGCAGAATTAGGTAGAGTCTCATTAGAATCTCCCCTCATCCAGAGAATCAGACTCTTTCCCGGAGACCCGGTAATGCAGAGTCAAAACTGGAGTTTCTGGGGCAAATCTGTAGAGTTCTCAGCTAGGCACATTAGACAATGGGCAGTTCTCCTTCTAGTGTTTAGAGGTCTGTCTGGAAGCCATTTTCTTGTAGCCCAGCAGAGGCATCACTTCCTATCACAATAGACAATGGATAGTTCTCCTTTTAGTGTTTAGAGCTCTGTCTGGAAGCCATGTTCTTGTAGCCCAGCAGAGGGCCCACTTCCTGTCACAGCAGACAATGGGCAGTTCTCCTATTAGTGTTTAGAGCTCTGTCTGGAAGCCATGTTCTTGTAGCCCAGCAGAGGCCATCTGCTTCCTGTCACAGTAGACAATGGGCAGTTCTCCTTCTAGTGTTTAGAGCTCTGTCTGGAAGCCATTTTCTTGTAACCCAGCAGAGGCATCACTTCCTGTCACAGTAGACACTGGGCAGTTCTCCTAGTGTTTAGAGCTCTCTCTGGAAGCCATGTTCTTGTAGCCGAGCAGAGGCCCCGCTTCCTGTCACGGTAGACAATAGGCAGTTCCCCTTCTAGTATTTAGAACGCTGTGATCTGGAGTCTTCATTTCAGGACTTTGTATTGTCCCAGAAGGGGGCTATCCAGAATACGGGACACGTACATTAAAGTCCGGGACTGTCCTGGACAAGTGCTTTGGAGACCTTTCTGGAATTCCAGATGTTAAAATCACATTCAATTCAATGGGATTTGGGGAATTTTAATTTGTCCCCTGCGGTTCAGTTAGTTTGACCTAGAACTGTATATTTGTTTACCTTCCTGAATAGGGCCCTTGAAGACACAGTATGTTACTTATTTAAGAATATTTTAATTGCCGTAAGTATATATGTGCCAGGAATCGCAATATGAACTATGAGGAAATACATTTTTGTCTGTCATGTTTCAGGGTTATTTCATAAGCTGCCCTTAGGCCTCTAATATCTATTACAGATGAAGTAATTGTTTTTCTTTCCTTCTGTTAAATAACGTTCTCAGTGTTGTACTTGATAAACGCAAATAAATACATTGCACCATTTGTTTAACCCTTTAAAGGGATAGTAATGTTTCATAATAAAAGCAGCTCTAATTAATCATCATAGTATTTGGACTTTGGAGAGTGTTATTTCAATTCTGTCAGAGTTGTAGTTCAAGAGTAATTGAATGATAAAGTATCCCCCTCCCGCCCCTTTTACTGATGTAACACTGTTCAGCCAGAGCAGAAGGGAGGTGCCCAGGTAGACTACAGAGAGGGACAATATTCAATTAAGGTAAGGGAAAAACCTGAAAAACTTGTCAAGGGGGCAGGGCTTTCATTGTTCTCATAGGAAGAAGATTACCCCCTGCTGTTATCTGTCTGGTCTATGGACTGCATTCCACATCTGAGAAGAGATGGCTTACACTAGGTAAAAGGGGCGGGGAGGGGAAACTTTGCTTGTGAATATCTCTCAAACCATAAAGGTTTGAGAGATAAGCCTTATATCGTTCTTTATGTTTTTTTTTTATGCCTACAAAATAAAATAAAGATAAAACTAAGTATTACTATCCCTTTAAGTGCCAAATGGGAATCCAGGAGATTGCAAAGCAGCCCTGGGATAAACCAACCCCACGACAGGTAACAGAAAAACATTCCTCCAAATTCCTACTGATTTAAACTGGGCTTTTAACCCCTTGAATGCTAGAGAGGTCTCCAACGCGTTGCTTCGTAATGTCTAGTGTGATGGACTGTATGGGAGAGATGTTCAGTAAGTGGCGGTAGCTGAAATTGTCTGTAATCAGGATAAAAAAGCTCTTACACCATGGTCCGTCAGTTCTCAAACATGTTTCCGTCATTTTTTGCATCCAATTCCACCATCTCCGTCAAAGGGAAAAGCCATCGTAAAAGTGGGTGTGGTTTAATCTACCATCATATTGTAAGGTATTTTCAGAAAAAAAATTTGCTTCAATGTCACTTTTTTGTCTGATTAACGTTATTTTTTCCCAGGAGCGAGAAGCAATTTGTCGTTTCAAAGACAAAAAAAAGTATTTTCCTTTGAAAATTTTCGTTTCAAAGACAAAATCAAAGACATTTTAACATCAGAATTTCAGAATTTTTTAAAGGCAATATTCATCAAGATTTTCATACCGTCACTTTTAATTCCTTAGACGCATTTTCAAACATGACTGATTTACTTCTGAAAATATTGTCCTTCTTTTACCACCAGCTCCTGATCCTAAAATTTTTTTCATTATGACGACTTTTTGAACATCTCGCCCTATATCTTAGAACCTCCATATATGGCTGTCAGAACTATCGCTAATAAAATACTGTAAATAATATTGTACATACCAGGAGACACCACAGTCTGTAGAGATTGTGCAGTTCCACGAAAAGTGCAAAGATTAACCCTTTGAGTGCCAGAGAGGTACGCAACGCATTGCAAAGCAATGTGTTGCGTACCCCTCTGGCACTCAAAGGGTTAAACCTAAGAGTGTCAGTGCATTGCTTTGCAATGTTTTGGGCTTCCATTTTGCTCTCAAAAGATTAAGTGCCAATCAGCAAGGAGTGAGTCATAGCTAGTGATCAGCCAATCAGAAGGAAGGTGCTTACTGAGGCGCTAGCAGTTTCTGGCATTTTATCATACCTCGTCTATGCAGAATAACCTTGTTTTCCTCAACTGTAGAAGACGAACATACAATATATTTTCTTCATAATATGCTTTCACTATTTGTTGCAAAGGATAGTAATACTTGAAAGGGAAAAAATAAATATGTTGTAGGGTTTGACCCCTTGAGTAAGACAAGCGAACTTCCACTGCTGAAAGGTGTTTTATTCAAAAGGTATTACAGCTCAGACTTGTATATTTTTATGTGCAGTATCACAGTGGTCTGAAATTGTACAGTGGCGCTGTTGCTACACCATCCTATGGACAACTCTGGTCAGTTGACCATAAATCTCCATAGGATGGTGTAGCAACAGCGCCACTGTACAATTTCAGGCCACTGTGATACTGCACCTAACAAATTCAATTTTGAGCTGCAACAACTTCTGAATAAAACACCTTTCAGCAGTGGAAGTACCGTTGTTTTACTCATGGGGATAAACACTATGAATTTTTTAACATATTAAATATTACTGTTACTATCCCTTTAACCAGGCACGTGCACACATAGACACAAAGGGGGACTTGATCACCTGCCCTTTTTGTCCAAAGTGCCCTCGTGCCCTTTCAACAAAAAAAAAAAATAATTATGACAAGTGCCCTTTTTTCATTTGAGACCCTCCCCCCATAATATCTGTGCACGTCCCTGCCTTTAACCCCCTTTAACACCCTTGATATGTCTTTAGCACCCGAGTGGTTAATTATTATTTTTTAAATATGTTTTGTACAGGGTCTTTTTCTCTCTATTTTTTTTCCTCCATTGCTATTTTTGAGTTATTTTGTTTCCCTAAAATAACAGCAGAGTAAAGCAGAAGTGGTCAGTTTATGCAATACATACCACCTGGGAGAAGTAAAGGAAGTGGTTAATTTACAGAAGACTTCCCAGATGTAAATAAGAGATCCTAAGCCATAATATTAAAGGGGGCACCACAGAAAAACATGGATTTATAATTCTCCTTTCTGTCTATAAATAAATTTGACTTACTAGTGAACTTTTGGGGGGAATGTATAATTAGAGAATATACCTGAATATAAAGTGCACTTAACCCTTTCAAGATCAAGAGGTTTAAGTAAAACATTGCAATATGTTACACACCTCTTTTGTCCTCATAGGGTTAAATGAGAAGTAAACGTTGTTATGAAAAAATGTATGGTATATGGCTTTTCACTGTTGGTAGGTGCTTTATTCAAACGTCATTACAACGCAAACTACTTTTTTATTATCAAGTACTCCTGTTGGTGACAAAAAGGCATAAAAAGGTAGGGGTCTTTATTCACAATGCATTCTGTGGCAGTATTTCTCAACGTGCCGTACAAATTCCTCTGGGGTATTTGGGACATAGGCAGGGGGTACATCAATAAGCGAGGATCTGTCCTCAGTATGGATGTGTTGGACCAGACTTCAGTAAAACTATGCGATATGAGACAATGGCTTGTCTGAGTAATGTGACTGAGGGACAGCCCGACCATATGCAAACCTCCCAAGTATCCCTCTTTAGGAGATATTAGGGATCCATAACTCCCAAGTATCCCTCTTTAGGAGATATTAGGGGTCTGTACCTCCCAAGTGTCCCTCTTTAGGAAATATTAGGGGTCTTTACCTCCCAAGTGTCCCTCTTTAGGAGATATTAGGGGTCTGTACCTCCCAAGTGTCCCTCTTTAGGAGATATTAGGGGTCCGTACCACCCAAGTGTCCCTCTTTAGGAGATATTAGGGGTCTGTTCCTCCCAAGTGTCCCTCTTTAGAAGATATTAGGGGTCCATATATCACAAGTGTCCCTCTTTAGGATATATTAGGGCTCCATACTACCCAAGTGTCTCTCTTTAGGACACATTAGGAGTCCATACCTTCCAAGTGTCCCTCTTTAGGAGATATTAGGGGTCCATACCTCCTAAGTGTCCCTCTTTGGGAGATATTATGAGTCCATACCTCCCAAATGTCCTCTTTAGGAGATATTAGGGCTCCATACCTCCTAAGTGTCCCTCTTTGGGAAATATTAGGGGTCTGTACCTCTGAAATGTCCCTCTTTAAGAGATATTAGTGCTACATACCTACCAAGTGTCCCTCTTTAGGAGATATTATTATGGGATCTAAAGTTTAATGCTGAAAAGTGCAAGATAATGAATTCAATAAGCAGAAATCCATAGGTGGAATATAGGCTTAATGATACTGTGCTAGCAAAAACCAGAGTTATGATTTCAGATAACCTGAAGGTAGGCAAGCAATGCAGTAAAGTATTAGGAAAAACAAACCAGAAAGTGGCATTGACAGCCTGAAGAGAAAGGTACTAATGCCACTCAGTTGGTCACTGGAAAGGCCTCACATCCCCAGAAGGACATTAATAAATTGGAGGCAGTTCAAAGAAGAGACGCCAAAATGGGGCAGGGTCCTCATGATACAGGGTACCAGAATATACTCAAAGAACGCAATATGTTTAGCTTGGAAGAAAGTAGAAAGAGGGGGTGGTATAATACACATCATTAAATATATTAAGGGATTTAAAACTGTTCAGCAGAGAATAATTTTTTTTAGAAACAGAAGAATACTAGAACAATAGGTAAAATTTAGAGAGTAGAAAGTTAAGGTAATGTGTGTAAGTACTGCTTTATAGAAAGGGTTATATACTCATGAAACCTGCTCCTAGCAGAGATAGTAGGGACAAATACTTAAATGGAATTCAAAAATGAGAAGTATAAGACTGCGGAGGGGGGCAGAGGTGCACTAAGGTGTGATAAAGTGGTGATAAAGTAGAGATGACTTCTTTAGTGTTCTAAACTCTCTAGTCCTATGTTATTTTATGGAACCAATGCACTAAGGTATGTCTAAAGTGAGAGTGCATTGGATCCATAGAATAACATAGGACTTAGAGAGTACAGAACACCGGAGAAGTGTTCTACACTTTATAACCTCTTTATCTCACATGGTAACATAGTAAATTAGGTCAAAAAAAGACACAAGTCCATCAAGTTCAACCTTTGCCTCATAACACAGAGAAATGAGAATTATATAGCTTTCCTGCTGCCAAATAAGTTAGTCTTTATCAGACCTTCCTGTTTTGCCTGCTAATACACAGTATAACCCTCTTCTCTTCTCCTCCTCTTCTCTTAAAAATATCCAGTGTATCTGCCATAACCACATGCTCGGGCAAGGAATTCCACAACTGAACAGACCTTACTGTAAAAAACCCTTTCCTCTGCTGAAGTTGAAACCTCCTTTCCTCTGATCTCTAGGGGTGTCCCCTGGTTATTTAATCAGGCCTTGGAATAAATAGCTCACCACAGAGATCCTTGTATTGACCTCATATATTTGCACATCGGGATAAGCTTTCCTCTTAGGCTTGTTTTCTCTAGAGTTAATTATCGCATGAGTATTTTAATTTGATAGGGAAATTGGTAGACGGGGGCCAGATGGTTCTTTCCTGCTGTCAGAGTCCATGTTTGTAAGTGAATCTAAGTGTGAGAGGCTGTGTTAGTGTGACACAATTTTGTTCACGAAGAGCTATAAAAACACCATAAACTATGAGTCACTGAAATCTTATTTGTGAAAAATAAAAATGTAGTGTCTGTCTATAAGTGGGTGTATAGGAAGTGATACACATAAAACGTTGGTGCTCCAAAGAGTTACCGCAGGTTGATCAATATCTGTAAGAATTCTCAGGCATCTCACTTGATTCACCTGTGGAATGTGCTCGCTAGGGTATTCTTCTCATACCCATTGCATGTACATATATTCATAGAGAAATAGCTGCACCAGTCCATTCAGGAACAGTATAAAATATATCCTTTATTATAACACTTTATAAAAAACAATCAAGAGGCTTACGGACAACAAAGGTAGAATCCCACGTCTCATGCAGTGCGGGAGATGTAATAGTCAACGCGTTTCGCGCTAACTGCGCTTAATCATGACCATCATGAATGGACTGGTGCGGCTGTTTCTCTATGAATATATGTGTATAGGAAGTGATGCCTCTGCTGGGCTACAACAAAATGACTTCCAGACATAGCTCTAAACACTAGAAATATGGTCACCCTACATAGGCTGGAAATGACTGATCATTCCTACACACAAAGAGATGGAAAACTGTGACCCTCCAGCTGTTGTTGGACTATGACTCAGTGGAGAATGATAGGAGTCTAAGCCCAACAACAGCTGGAGGGCCACAGATTGCTCACTCCAGCTAGCATCTATACTTTACATTTCCGTAACTAACCTCCATTCCAAGTTGTTCTATAAACACCTTTCAGAGCTGCAGTTATAACATTCATAGATCGCTTCCTGACCTTTGATTTACATTCCAAGTTCAACCACAAAAGGAATAAAATTAATGATCTTAACCCTCTGAGTGCCTAAAAGTTATCCAAAATGTTGTATTGCAATGCACTGGCTAGCTGTCCAGCACTCAAAGAGTTTTAACCGTTTCAGTGCCAGAGAGGCTGTTCTCTTAATGTATTTAGGACTAGGCCTAGAGACGCGAATTGCCAGAGGCAGCAAACTGGTTGGCTTTGCCTCTTTGTGCCTATTTCCATCTTCTAAAGAAAATACATTATTTAAAGGGATAGTAATGTTTCACAATAAAATCAGCTCCAGTTCATCTTCATAGTATTTGGGCTATGGACGATACTGTCAGAGTTGTAGTTCAAGAGTAATTGAATGATAAAGTATCCCCCTCCCGCCCCTTTTACCTAGTGTAACCTGCCTCCCCCTCTCAGATGTGGAATCTGGTCCTGGGACCAAATAGCTCACAGCAAGGGACATTCTTCTTACTGTGATCATAAGGAAAACCCTGCCTCCGTTGACAGGTTTTTCAGGTTTGTCCTTATGATCACTGAAGATTGTCCCTCTCTGTGATCCATCCGGACAGTCTTGCTGCTCTGAGGTGAGCAGTGTTACATCAGTAAAAGGGGCGGGAGGGGGATAATTTATCATTCAATTACTCTTGTACTACAACTCTGACAGAACTGAAATAACACTCTGCATGGCCCAAATACTATGGGGATTAATTGAAGCTGCTTTTTTTTTTTTTTTTTTTTTTTTTTTAAACAATATCCCTTTAAAAAATTTGCAGCCCAGGACTCATATCATCAACATGCATATACCCAAATGGTCTTTCTTCATAAATCAATTTTCTCACTTTCTTTTACCCTCTTTCTTTTTGGATGCTAGTTATTTGCTTTTGTGTCTTTAACCTTTTAAGGAAGGGGTGTGGCTGATGGGATGGGCTGGGAAAATTAGGGCATGGCAAAGGGTGTATCGGGGGGGGGTGCGTATACTTGATTGTACCCATAGCTAGGAGAAATTCTAAATACATCACCACTCCTTGGATAATTAGCAATAAGAGCTGCATATTTGATACACTCATTTTCACAGAGAACACTGACAGAGATAACTTTGAGTATTTTTCATTGATGGACTAAAGTTCTGTGATTTGCATATGAGAGTTAGGGAAATACGATAAAACCTGAGAATACACATTGCGTTGCCACCCCTCTGGTCCTTAAAGGGTTAAATAGGCTCATGCGCTGTACCCGTTTCCGTCTGAAAAAATTGTCAGCAACTGACATGGCTGCTTCTGTGGATATCACATCCAGAGACTGACTGAAGGTATTATCTCTTAAAGAAAAGAACAAGAGCAAAATTCATAGGGGTCATTAGGATTTCCTGGCCTTGGTCAGGTAAGTGGGGGGGGTGTTAGTATTAAGAGATGTTACTTCTCCTTTAAAGGGATAGTAATACTTGTAAAAAAATACATGTTGTAGGGTTTATCCCCCTGAGTAAAACAAGGGTACAACCACTGCTGAGAGAGATTTTATTAAAAAACTAGTTGAAGAGCCGGTTATATGGGCCACTGCCGCCCGGTCGCGGGGCAGTCATGCACAGTAGAGACTGCCCGTGCCGCGGCTGAAGCATCCAGCTCTGTATCAGCCGCGGTGCCGACAGTCTCTACTGTGCATGACTGCAGCACGCGCAGCAGTGTCTACTGCACATGACGCGGCGTTACACACGTTTTAGCGAATTATTATTAAAAAATTATAACAGCTCAAACTTAAATTTAGTAGGTGCAATATCACAATGGCCTGAAAGTTTACAGTGGTGCTGTTTTTACACCATCCTATGGAGATTTATGGTCTACAAAACAGGGTAGTCCATAGGATGGTGTAGCAGCAGCGCCACTGTAAACTTTCAGGCCACTGTGATATTGCACCTAAACAATTCAAGTTTGAGCTGTTATAATTTTTTAATAAAATATCTCTCAACAGTGGGAGTACCCTTGTTTTATTTGGGGACATAAACCCTACAACATATATGTTTTTTACATATTAAGTATTACTATTTCTTTAACCCCTTAGCGTCCGGTGACGTACCCGGACCATCACGCTGGTCCGGCACTTAAGGACCAGTGACGGTCCTGGTACGTCACGTACTATTACTCACCGCGCTCCTGCAGGATCGCGGTGAGTAATACCGGGGACTGAATTTGATCGCTCCAAGACCGGAGCGATCTCTTTCAGTCCCTCAGTTTGGCGTGCCGCCCCACGTGATCAGTCACGTGGGGCGGCACGCTGAAATTCTCTGTCGGGTCCTTAAAGGACCACACACCCCGCGACCGCTGGTCGTTAAGGGGTTAAAGGCCATATGAGTTTGGAGCTGAATTATGCATGATCTGTTCTAAAGGGTATCCGTATAGATACAATGTAGAAGATTGCAAAATGTTGCGCTCAAAGGACTCGTTTAGATATTATTTATTTTTATTAAAAGTTTCAGTCATTATTAAGCAATATAAATCTGAGCAAGCTCTGTCCCATCTGTGATGTTTAGGGTGATCACATGTCCCTGATCGCCAGGGACAGTCCCGGAATTTTTGTGTGTGTCCCATGTCCCGGGCAGCCTCCTTGAGGGACAATAGAAAGTTCATAAATAAAGAAACTTAACACTAGAACTGCTCATTGCATACCGTGACAGGAAGTGATACCTCTGCTGGGCTACAAGAAAATGG
This sequence comes from Rhinophrynus dorsalis, assembly GCA_037306005.1. Taxonomy (NCBI): domain Eukaryota; kingdom Metazoa; phylum Chordata; class Amphibia; order Anura; family Rhinophrynidae; genus Rhinophrynus; species Rhinophrynus dorsalis. Next base: position 543,476,815 of record CM074720.1, read on the forward strand.
CTTCCAGGCAGAGCTCTGAACACTAGAGAGAACTGAGCATTGATTCTGACATCAAACAGGAGCTGCAGGGCAACTTTATTGTAGTGTAATGCTAGTTTAAGGCATTGGGTGATGTATATTATCTTGTATCCCACCACAGGCAACACATTTTATCACAGCAGTCAATGAACAGTTATCCCTCTTGTGGTTAGAACTCTGTGGTGCGCCAGATAAAGACCAATCTGTGCATTGATGTCCAGTGATGTACACTGACCCCTCCTGCATAGCTGCCCTAGGGATGGAGAGAAATCTCTCGTCACCACACATCCCTGAATGGAAGAATGGAAATGTGGTCACCCTAGTGATGCCATCTGCTGTAACGGACCCTGGGCCGTTACTATGGGCTCTTGTAAGACCCAGGACAAATATCACAAGAAACTTGATGGCATGGGTTGAAATCTCAGCTTCTGGCAACTGGGTAACAACAGAAATGTGTCCGGCCATGGTAAATTCCCCACCGCCCATGTTGAAAAGTAGTATAGCTGCCTACTATTCTGTGTTAAATGTTACGTGCATGTTTTAATGTGTTTGTCATGGACTGTAATAAATGTAACAGATGCTAGACCCCTGTGTTAATTCTGGGCCTACAATCTTACATGGGCCTGAAGGGGTTAAAGGGATAGTAATGTTTCAAAATAAAAGCAGCTCCAATTAATCTTCATAGTATTTGGGCCGTGGAAAGCGTTATTTCAATACTGTCAGAGTTGTAGTTCAAGAGTAATTGAATGATAAAGTATCCCCCTCCCGCCCCTTTTACCTAGTGTAAGCCCCTCCCCTTAGATGTAGAATCTGGTCCATAGACCAAACAGCTCACAGCAAGGGACAATCTTCTTACTGTGAGAACAATGAAAACCCTGCCCCCCTTGACAGGTTTTTCCCTTATCTTAATTGAAGATTGTCCCTCTCTGTGATCCATCCGTACAGTCTTGCTGCTCTGAGGTGAGCAGTGTTACAACAGTAAAAGGGGTGGGAGGGGGATACTTTATCATTCAATTACTCTTGTACTACAACTGTGACAGTATTAAAATAACACTCTCCATGGCCCAAATACTATGAAGATTAACTGGAACTTCTTTTATTTTGAAACATTGCTATCCCTTTAAATGGTTGCATTCTTGCAATGCCTTCCAAATTGTATTTGTCTCACTGTCTGGTCCAGATTTTGATTAAGTTTTCACTTTCCTAATCCCTTCACCTCTGCTGTGTATTTGCTGTTGTCTTCTGTGTGATAAGTTTAGTCTGGTGTCATGATTATATGTAACACCTGTTTCTATTGTACTGGGTTGTTGATTGTATCAATCATACTGCCTGTCATAGCCCCTGTATTGTCCCTTTGTGTTCCCTGTCCACACTACCATTGTGTATTGTACGTGGTTTTCCTATAAAATGTCCCCTGTTCCTTCAATAAAACAGTAGTGGTTTTGGACTAAAAGTTTGTCCTCTGTGTTTCTTTCCTGAATTGTTTAAAGGGTCCCCTTTGACCCCCAATCAGGAGATCTGCGATCCAGTGATCCTTCATCCACCAGACTGTCTCCCTATCTTGTAGCCGCATCAAGGAGAGAGAAGTCCATAAAGGCATATTCGATTATTACTTACTAGTTGAACAGCCCGTTACACGGGCCACAGTGCCTCTGGCAGCCGGTCGCGGGGCAGTCACGTGCAGTAGAGACTGCACGCGCCACTGCTGATACAGAGGGCACTCTCTACTGCGCTTGACTGCCGCACACGCAGCAGTGTCTACTGCGCATGTCGGGCGTTACACACGATTTAGCGAATTATTATATAGGATACCTTTTTATAATGCTCTGTACTGTTCTAAATGCCCATATCGGTGTAGTTTTATTGTAATTTTACTTTAAAGGGATAGTAATGTTGTGCTATTAAGGAATATTCGTTTATTCCTTATACATTTCTATAATGCTCTGAACAGTTCTAAACGTCCATATCGTAGTTTTATTGTAACTTTACTTTAAAGGGAAACTATCACCTTGCTCTCATATGAAAGTGGGAGCAAAAAAAACCCATAAAATGTCATTTTTAAAAAAATCTTCCGTTTTTTAGAACTGCGCTTGCAAAATTTCACTATTCAGCATGCCTGCAGCACTGGTAGTCAAGGCTGTAGCATTGTATGCAGACCACCACCTTCCCTGTTCCTCCAGAAGTGCGTCTAAACAGTGGCCTGCAGGCAGCACCAGCAGCATGGAGGAGCAAGTCGGGCAATGAATACACAGTAAAAAGCAACTTCCTATACTTATCAGTGCAGGAAGTTGCTTTTTACTGTGTATTAATTGCCCGGCTTTCTCCTTTATATCGTTGCTGCCTGCAGACAGCTGTTTAGACGCACTGCTGGAGGAAAACGGGAAGGCAGATGACAGGGAGAGTACTGTAGCGGAGAAAAGATGGCTGCACTTTCCCTTGTCTCTGCTGAAGATGTTGGCTATAGTTTCCGCTACAGTGAAATTATTTAGTAGGCGAAACTGCTCGCATTGTGATATTTATACTGTAAGTCATTGATTCGGGGGGGGGTTATGTGTGGTGACAGTTCCGCTTTAAAGGGATAGTAATGGATGTAAATATATGTAGCTCCGATTAATGGTCCTATATTATGGTTCATGTAGTGCAGTATATAAATTATGTCCGAAATGTATTTCAAAAGTAAATCAATTTTAAAGTATCCCCCTCCCGCCCCTTTTAGTTCTTGTATGCACCTCCCCTCAGATGTGGAATCTGGTCTCTTGACCGCACAGATCACAGCAAGGGACAATCTTCTTACTGTGATCATAAGGAAAACTCTGCCCCTCTTGACGAAGGAGTACAGGATTTTCACTACGTTCACTGAAGATTGTCCCTTGCTGCATGCTGTCCAGACCAGCTGGGGGAGGTATCCAAGAGGTAAAAGGGGCAGGAGGGGGATACTTTAAAATTGATTTACTTTTGAACTATAAGTCACACACTACTTATGTTCAGCACTACATCTATCTATCATATATAATAATTTGCTTAAACGTGTATAACGCCGCAGTCATGCGCAGTAGAGACTGCTGCGCGTGCTACAGTCATGCGCAGTAGCGGGCAGTCTCTACTGCGCATGACTGCCCCGTGACCGGCTGGCGGTGGCACTGTGGCCTGTGTAATGTGTAAAAGAAGACTTTGTGCCTGGCAAAACACACATGGGGTGGCAGTAAGGAGGAGTTACTGCTTCCATTGAGTGATTCATGAAAATCATGCGGGGAGTTGGCCCGCCCTCACTATCCAGCCCACCCATACAACTTAAAAAAAAACAAAATGGTTGCCACTTGCTCCTACACCACAGACACACACACAAGCCCCAATGAAACACACAGCACCACACACACACACACACACACAAGCCCCACACAAACACTCTCTCACACACACACAAAAGCAAGCAGAGGAGGAAGCCCGCTCATTCTCTGTGTGCCCTCAGCTTTTTTTTTCCCTCCTGTCTGCCACTTTTGTCTCATACCTGCCAGCCGCCCTTGGTAAAGAAGGATGGGCGCCTGGCCGCGTCTCACTATAGAGAGAGTGCAGGGGTATTCCGAGCCCCTGTCATGGCCTCTTGCTCTCTCCAGCACCCTGCCCCAGCCCTGTCCTGGCGCTGCTCCCCGGCCTCCCTGGAGCCTTCTGGTTGCCACAGCTCGGCTCCTCAAGTACAGGAGAAACCAGGGGCACAGTGACGGGAGGGAACGGGCGGATAAGCCTCAACTGAACAGTGCGAGCAGCAACAGCCCGGGAGTGAGGAGGACAAGTACTGCAGGGCTGCATTTACACTGGGGTCTGTCAAGTGTGTGAGTGTGTTTGTTTAGGTGTGTGTGTATAGGTGTGTGTATCGTTGTGTGTGTGTGTGTGTGTGTATGTATGTATGTGTGTGTAGGTGTGTGTATCTGTGTGAGTGTATAGGTGTGTATGTATGTGTGTGTAGGTGTGTGTGTGTGTGTATCGGTGTGAGTGTATAGGTGTGTATGTGTGTGTGTATGTAAGTGTGTATAGGTGTCTGTGTGTGTGTATAGGTGTTTGTTTGTGTGTGTGCATAGGTGTGTAGGTGTGTGTGTGTGTAGGTAGGTGTGTGGGTGTGTGTGTATAGGTGTGTAGGTGTGTGTGTGTAGGTAGGTAGGTGTGTGGGTGTGTGTGTATAGGTGTGTATGTGTGAGTGTGTGTAGGTAGGTAGGTATGTGTGTGTAGGGGTGTCTGTGTGTGTGTATAGGTGTGTGTGTATAGTTGCGTGTATAGGTGTGTGTGTGTATAGCTGTGTAGGTGTGTGTGTGTGTAGGTAGGTGTGTGGGTGTGTGTGTATAGGTGTGTATGTGAGTGTCTCAATATGACCTACCTGCAACCTCCAGTCATTTATGCCGCTAGGTCTGCAGATGGGTAGACTCAGTCTTGTGAATTAGAAATGTAGGTCTTACTTGGCTGTGCTGTCCCTGCACTGTTTTGCCAAGAATAAAGGGAGTGCAAGGTGTTGTAGGTGGCAGCATTGCAATTCATGGATCCTAATGAGAGAACAATGGTGCTATTTGACCTGCCCAGTCTGTCTCAGGCAGCCAGTTTTTTTTTGCATTTGCGATTATAGCCTGCAACCCAGACAGTAACACCTGACTCTATGGTCTCTGAAAGACATAGGCCTGTTCTGTTACTAGGTGAGTAGTAAGTCACTAATAACCTTGAAGACCAAGCACTTGCCCACTACAGTTCAGTGCTGATAAGAATGAGCCTAATGTATTAACTGGGGTCTGGAGTTTAATCAGCCACCTTGTTAATCAGGCCCTTGAAGGCATATGGCCATTATGAATTGGAGACTGGCTGAATGCACAAGTAAATCAGAGGATTTTCTTCCATATTTAGCCATTTTGCACCTGGTGTTTTACGTATTCCCCACCAGGAGCTAGGAAGGAGAATAATGTCTGGGAAAGTAAGCGTTTTGATTGGTTATGAGGGGCTGTGGGGATTATGGGATAGATGGGGGGGGTAAGGAGGATATTTACAGGGGACTCTGTTACTTGTACTTCCTATTTAGGAACAACATGGTACCAAGCAGCCCTCCCTGTTTTTGTGTTTCTTTGGGGTGGGTTTGATTGTGGGGTTTAGTTTACTTTCCAAGTCATAAAAGCACCTGGGGGTTTATGATTGTCACAGCTTTTGACGCTTTGGGCCCTTGCCAATGGGTAATTGGTTAAACAATTGGTTGGAATATGTTGTTAATAGGAACATGTCAGGCCCTCAGCCTAAGGACAAAAATGCATTGCCTCCTTTGAGCTGCACAGACCAGCTAATGGGGGTGGTGGGGTGGAGTCAAGAAGGTGGGCTGGGCTTATGCTTATCAAGGGGTGGGACATAAAATGTGTCTTATCCCCTTAAGAATGCGGCTGGCACTTAACACCTTAAGGACTACATGACCGTCATGGTCCTTA